>JACSVZ010000001.1:49901410-50602636 GCA_014706295.1 Lycocorax pyrrhopterus obiensis
CAGAAATGACAGGCTGCAGAATCAATACATCAGATTTGGAAAATACTGAAATGCACTTAACCTTCTGTCTCCCCACAGTCAGTAAATGTAATTATTAATGATGTTCTCTAACAAAACGTTTTGTGGACAAACTAAACACTGCAGCTTTCCTATACAAAATTCTCTACTCACATTACTGCAAGTAAGTTCTGGAAAAAGTCTTGTAGGTAGAACAGAAAAAGAAAAAGTAGAGGCATTTATTAAGAAAATATGACAACCACTTTAATTAACAAAACCTTATTATCTAAAGAACTAGAGAAAACTAGCTTGAACGCAGCAAGGCTGTGGATTCACCTAGACTCCCTGGGTGAGGGATCAAGCTAAAAAGTATGCTTTACTGAGTATCTTTTCAAGTGTCTGCAAGTCCTGTCAAATGGAGAGGATCAATACTAATGTGGGGAGAGCACATAAACCCTTCAAAGACAAATGAGCACAGGAGCTGCTGTGTAATCACGCCCACCCTGCGAAGCTGGGCAGCCTCACATGGGAACCACCACTGTGGGACATTAAGCTGCCATCCACAGTTTAAGGAGCAGGCAGCTTTCTTCTTTGACAAGCCCTGCAGCCTTTGAAGCTGGGATCTGCTTGTTCTAAAGGGACTGATTAAAGAGGGAGAGGAAGCTTCAAAAGACCTCATTGCCTCTGTGAGCTAACGAGTCAGAAGGCTGCACTGACAACCTCTTGTGACATGCACCATAGTTTATTTTTTAACTTGTTCCTCATTCTGCCCTTTAACATTAGCATCTTCTTTCCATTTGCATGTGAGAACACTGAAGCTTGCAGAAACATCATAAAAAAACCAGTTCCTCTACTTCAGATGGAACTCTCCCATATTTCTCCCCATCGGGCTTCATGTGGTTTTTTTTCGGAAGTTTTGTTGTGATCCTGATTCAGCAGTGTGATACATGGCTGTGAGTACTAAAAGAATAATTCAGTGGGAAGGACAGTAATAACTCACACATGGAATAGGAAAGGACAAAATATAGTTAACAGTTAGACTCAATGACCTTAGTAATTATTCTATGATTCTCTGAAAATGCTAACAAAATTCTGAAGATGGGTCTGCAATTGCTCCAGGCCTCTGTATGTGTGTGTCCATTTAATTTAATTTCACCCACCTCATGCTGATCTGTGCTAATACTGTCAGTTTACTCCATTGCCAGACGCAGCCCGTTTGAGTCCAAAGCAAGACGATGCGCAAATTATCTCACCTTTCTCAGTACTGGCAGTGAACCTTGGGTCAGCATTTTCTGCTTATTTCCTTCTCCCACTTCTGTCTTCCCTTGACTTTCTCAGCTGATTCACCAAAAAAACACTTCTTATCCAAGCCCTTTCTAAAAAAAGCATTTCATAAGACACCATTACTAACAGGAATAAATTTTAGAGATTATCTCAGAGTGGAACTTCCAAATGTCTCCACTTTGACTGGCATGTCTTTTCAGAGAGGCCAAGGGTTTTCTTTATTTTGCTGACACGGCATCAAATAACTCAGATGTCCTATTTGAGGAATTCAGATTAAAAACAAAACCAGATCCATATTTATGTAATAAAGAAGCTGACAAATTCTTTGGTGATTAGGCAGACATCTAGTTTAACATGTCTTGAAACTGTTGACCTCAGTGATTCACATCTCATCCTTTCAAAGAAAAACTCTTTACTTCACAATTTTCTCAGTTTATAGTTATGCTTTTTATCTTACTTCCTGTGACCTAATTCATACTTTATGTGAGTCCTCTTGGGATAACAGAGACCACAGATGACATTTCTTGTTTTTATTTTTTCTGCTTTTGTCTTGGTTGTTCCAAATACAGTGGGGAAAAAAAAGGAGAATTAAAAGAAGGAAAGATAACGCCACTTGATCACACTCATCATGGAGGCTTGGTCTTGTGGCTTACTCTCATCACACGTTTGCAACAAGTCATTCCTTTTCCCATCACTCTCCAACAAGCTAGTGGCTGTGGCTGTCACTCTGTCCCTGCTCCTCCTCCAGTTGTGCCCCCACTCCCTGCAGGTAGCTGATGTCCTATTTGGCAAGTCTGTGCTGATAAACAGCAGAGCATGAGGTGGTGAGCACTGGTTTTGGACCCCTGGTTATCTACATTGCTTGAACTTTCATTTTGTGTTTTGGGTCTTGGACCATTTCAGCTATCTCTGTCTGCAAGACAACCTGCTCCCGAGCCATCAGCACACTGGCTGAGCCAGCCAGTCTCACACGACCTCAGAGCCACGGCCTGCAAGCAGAGTTTGCAGACCCGGAGAAGACAAAGGCATGGCCAGGCATCCCATCTACTGCCTTCCTGATGGGCCTTTAGTTATGTGGTGAAGCCTCATTGCAGGAATACTGTTTGCTCCTGTCACTGACACTGCTGCTCTATCTACTGCTGAGAACCTCTAGGAATGAGTGGCAACTGTGTCTGACAGAGGATGATGCCAACAAAATCAGTAAAGATATACAGTTCAATCATTTTTATGTAAATAAATCTTGGGTTAAAACTAAAAGCATTGAAAAGTCACTTGTACTCCTTGCTACATACCTTTACTCCTTGCTACATAAACCAGAGCAAATTCTATACGCATGGCTTGGAGGAATTTCACGTAGAGAAAGAAGGCTACAGTTCAGCCTGGGGGATAAGTTCACACCACCCTGATGAGGCCAGTTGGCACTCCCCATAAGCAGAAGTGCCTTTGTTTGCAGGAACCTGAACCATTAAACACTCTTCGTGAAATGGCTTCTTCCAGCTGCGCTACTGCAGTGCCTTAGAAACGGAGAGCAGAGACAGCACTGCCACCTGCTGCTCCCAGGGACGTGGCTCTCATGCTCACCAAGGGCATCAAAGCTTTCCTTTAGAATCACAGAATACTCTGAGCTGGAAGGGACCCACAAAGATCATTGAGTCCAATTCTTGAAGCTTGGATGCTAAAAGTTGGTATGTACTGTAAAAATACATTTACTGTAAATGTTAAAAAATTAAAAAATTTATAGTTGAAAATTATCTACCATAAAATTAAATACTAACTTTGCTCTTTGAAAAGCATCAGGTAATAACATTAGCTACCATTACGGTCCTGTCACAGTTCTAAAAAGAGAGCAAGGCTTCTTGCCACCCTGTATTGCAGTTTAGTCCCATGCTTTGACGCTGTTGTCTTCAGCTAGTTCAGCGTAGAGAGTTTGGTTAGGAATCTACTGAAAGTGCAGGCAGTTAGCCTCTCACCAGACTAAGGCTTTATATTAACAATGCTGTCCTTAAAGAAAGGCATGATGGGCAACAGGCAGGAGTGATAAGAATAATATGGAAGAAAAATACGTTAAAATCCTATTGAAATGCGTGACCTAAAAGTGATAGTGCGTGTATTGACTCTTTTTCTGCATCACCTGTCCTATACAGCTGAAATTATTAGCCTGAGTCTTACATACCTTGTCTTTGATAAACACTATCAGAACTGCACCTAAAGCAACACTATTTTAAGGTCATATTAGACACCATCACAACATTGGTAGTGCTAAAATAGCATTATTGGTAAAAGATAATAGCTACTACTATTGCTCTAAAGTTTTGTGGAAATGGGGCACTGATGTTTGTGGCTGGCAAGAGCTGTGGTTCCTGCAAATAAATTCAGTCGCAACAGACCTGAGTAGTGAAGGATATCTGAGGGTCACTATAAAGTCAGTGCTGATGAAACTATACTGGGATTTTAACAGCTAGGCCTGTGACCCTGAAGCTTTTGATGACACTTTAAAAAAGAATTAGATTAGAATCTGTGATTTAGCTACTGAGTTGCAAAAGTCATCAGAAACTGACAAAGGGTGATGATTTTTTCTTACAACAATGCCTATGTAAATTTTAAAGTAACTACTATTTGGGAAATTGAATTTCAGATCTTCCCCCAGAAAGCACTTAGATGAAATACAGAAGTGCATATGGAAAGACATGCATGCTGTGCAGCCAGTCACACATCCTGGCAAAAACTGTAGGGAACTGCAGCCACCAAGTTGAGAGAGGCCAAAATTTCAACTTCTATATTTACATTTGCATGTTGATTTCACTGGGAAAGATCTGCTTCCTGGCTTTCGGAACACCACTTCTTTGTGCTAGATTCTAAAGAAAACTGCTTTTCATATTAAAAACTGCACTTGGCACACAGTGTGGCATTAACACCTGCTCATGCTTTGTCTTGTAATGCTTTGAATCAGGATCATCCTTGCTTATCAAGTCAAGCTGTCTGCTGCTTCTCTACCGAGGTGTACGAATGCCACTCTGTAAGCCCATTCTTCTTCCCTATTAGAGTCCTTGCTCATGAATCTTTCAAATCCCTCACCCTGAACCCTGCTTTACTGCTGCCTTTAGTAATTTTTATTTATGCCTGGAAACTCTTTGGGATGTCAAAAAAGAGCCGGCTGAAACAAATGCATTCCAATGTATTTCTTTCCTCCCGCAGAGCAAATTCAGGCAGGTTAGCTTCTAGCACTGGCAGCTTGAACAAGTGTGGAGCAAAGGAATATTTCCCCAGCCAGACATGATTCTCAAGTGTGAGAAAAGGACTAATATAGCATTATCTCCTGGACAGCCAGGTGCCTGGCATTTCCCAACTGAGGCGTATTTAACTGGGTCCTCATTTGGATGCATCAGGCTAGGAGGTTTGCCCAGCCAAAGCACTGTGAACACACTCAGAGTACTTTCTAAGGAAAACTACTGTGAATCTTAACACAAATATTGAACATGATATTCCCAGACTAGTTAGAACACATGGCACACAAAATACTACTATTGCTGCTACTAACAATAATAAAGAAACCAAGAAATCATTGAATAAAATTGGGGATTATATATATAAAGCTACTATGACATTCAAACTTGGTAAAGATGGAAAGTAGAAGATAAGAAAAAAATTACATGGGGTATATTTTTACATATTTTCTTATTCAAACAGTGTTAGCAGACAAAACACATTCAGGCTTTATGTGCATTTAACAGTATATTGTTTCTCACTCTGATACAGCAGCTTGAAAGACCTCAAACCTAGCTACTGTCTTACTAGCTCAGGTGATAGATGTTTGTGCTTCAGGGG
The DNA here is from genome assembly GCA_014706295.1 of Lycocorax pyrrhopterus obiensis. Lineage (NCBI taxonomy): Eukaryota > Metazoa > Chordata > Aves > Passeriformes > Paradisaeidae > Lycocorax > Lycocorax pyrrhopterus. Next base: position 49,906,517 of record JACSVZ010000001.1, read on the forward strand.
TAGGGATTAATGAATTAAATTAGTTATGCTTTCCTGTGCAGCAATTTGCCAGAAGAAGTGTGGATGGATTTGCGATTTGCATAATAACAAGGTTTGAAATACTCAAAGCTGAGGAAAATAAAACACAGTATTTCAGTCGGATGGGGCATACGATGATCACCTAGTCCAAGATTTAGGCAAACAGCTCCAATTAATGTAAGTGGAAGTTGTGTGGCTAAGACCACTAATAAGCTTTGTCTTCAACCAAGAATCTTTAGAACATCATAAATTTTCTAATACAACCTAGTATTTTGTGCTCTGAGTAAGTTGAAGGCTATATAGAAGAGGAATTGTTTAAATCCTACAAGAACACTCAAAATAAGATGTAGGTATGGTGAATGGAACAAACCAGGTGTTAACTTAACCTGGTGTGGTCTGTAAGGTTTAAATGCCCATTAAGCTTACTGACAATACCCAGCTGAGATTAGTACACAAAATTTTATTTTTATAGGGAGGTTTTATCAGAACTTCCTCTACGAGTATGTGCCTTCCTGTTGTCAACTGGTAGTGATCAAAACATCACCTCTGTCCACTAGAAACCAAGGAGAGAGCCACAACAGCCTTGACCTGGGGACAGAGGCTGAGAGGTTAAGAAAGGAGATCACCTGGGTAGGTTACTGATGAGTATTTTAAAGTCACTCCCCTATCAAACAGGTTTGAATAACCACATTTATTGTCCATATTATAGTACCAGTATTATACACAGTATTAAATACATGGTTATGTAGCTATTGTACTCCTCTAAAACACTGAAAAGATGGGCCTGAGGGTTCATAAAATACAGAAGTAATAATTCCATACTTATTTTACATTTCCTTAGCTATACATTTCATTTCTTCCTTTCTCTTCTTCCCTCTTAATAATCCTTACACTTGGCAGTTTTAATTTTTTCCCTCTTTCAGACTGTCAGTCACAAACAATATCTTGACTTACAAAGAGATCTTTTCTTATTTCAGAAGCCTTTTACTGTCACTATGACTGCAGGCTTTATGCTTATCTCCTGCTTCTCAGATAAGCTTCCCCTTCACTAAGATCCATCCTATAATCTCAGCCTATTTATATGTGATTTAACCTCCTTGAGATGAATAGATTTTTTCTGCTTGTTTTATTTGAAAGGATTTTATTTAGGGGACTCAGTTCTGATACAATCTAGACTCTTGGCATTCAGTTAAAAAATACAAACAATAATGAAGAAAGCTTTCCATTTTCTGAGAAAGGCATTTTGGCAAGAACTGTACATACACAACACTCATGAAAAATTAAAAGGTGAAAACAAATAAACAATTTGCTTTGCATGGGCATAACTCTTTCCAGGATAGCAAAACTTTGGGGCATATACTTCTGCTGTTGTCATGTTGCTGACAAAGGAAAGATAATTCTGTGCTTGGTTCATAAGCAATTAATAACTAATCTTTTCTTTTTCAACAGGTTGCAGCATACAAAGAGAAGAGAGGCTCTTAAAAATCTAATTCCTATATTCTTGAGGGCTTAAAGACTCTGTAGGCTACTGGAATTAAGTGGCTGTGAATTTCTGTAAATCCAGACATTTGCATCATTAAAACTTCATGAAATCTAAACACTTACAGTGTTCATTCCACGTATCTCTTACATGTCCCAAACAGTCTCTCAAACATTTATTCTGCTGATATGTTCATTTTTAGTGATAATCTATTATTTGCATTTACATACATGGATCACAGACAGACGCTATCTCACAGGAAATCCCTACAGAGCAGAGCAGTAATCCTTCTATGTAAACGCTTAAGGAACAGGAAAGCACATTCGGAATTTTCTAGACACATTAATTGAATTCTATTTGGGCCTCTCCAAGAGGCCAAGAGCAAAATACATGCAGTGAACTTTTCTAAGAAGGAAGACAAGCTTGCCAAACTCACCTTCAAACAAACAGCAGCAACCCTCAGTCTTCCTTTCCAGGTAAGAAACAGATGCTTTTCATTACTTTGGGCAATAACATCTCATTAGCACAGCACATCAGCTATGCCTGATTAAGTTGATTCCAGGTTTCTTCAAGGTTGGCTCAGTCCAAACCAAAAATCAGGTTGGTTTATGCAGTGGATAACAGGTAGGAGAAGTTTTGGAAACACTGCTAAGGATAAGGGCTGAAGGAAATGTTCTGGCAAACTCAGCTTTGGCCCCAACAGAAAGCTGTCTGCCATCTCACCCTCTAGGCAGAGATTTTTGGCAGTTTAGCAGCAAATCATTTCCCCTGCCAAGTAACTGAAATGTATTCTCCATGACACATTATTTTACATAGCAGGTCAGGAAGGGTATCAGTGAATAGGAGGTCCAGCATCTCTTTCTGGCATGGGTTGAACAGCTGAGATTCACTGCCTGCAGGAGCTAAGAGTATCTAATTACAGCCTTCACTCACAGATGTCCTCACTGGCATGAACTCTAGTTATAGCCAGTGGTGACATGTACTTTGGCAAGGTCTTGACAGAATGGATATTTTCCAGGATGTCTGGAGCAGCTAAGAGCTTTTTGGAGCTGCACTCACGATGTAGGAGGCTCTGAGGCCAAACAAGGAGAAACAAGTTTGACTATGCTAACACTGAAGGTTCTCCCTCTCTATGTGTACAGAAATTGTTTTTAATCTTCAATTCTGTGGAAGTGAACAGTGATTCTCTTAATAAGACTTCATTCATTTCATTTCAGCCTATGTCAAGAGATTATGAAGTCTGGTGGAGAGACACTTAACTGTGAAGCACAGTGGAAAGGTGGAACCACCTCTACTCAAAGCGTCTTTCAGGACTGATACCCTGATGGGACACGAGTAAGCAGGGGACTGTGAAACACTGCACAAGCCTTGTGGTGCCATTCATTCCTTGACAGTCTAATACCACTCAGTAATTTACACGGGGTGTGAAACAAGCAGTGTTTGACACCAATAAAGTCAGTTCTGCCATCAGGGATACAAACTTAGGTCTCAGCAGAGAAAAAAACTAAACTAGTGCAAACATGTTTTTCTCAGGTATTCAAGCAAGGTACCTAAGGTAGTAAAATATCATTTGCCAACTTATCTATACCAGAGTGCCTGCTGTGAGCTTTCACCCCCTTCATACGTTCGCAGACGCTGTAAGCACCCCTGCTAAGGGTTGTGATATTTCTTCTGTTAAACATAACAGGAATTTTAAATTGTTCTCAACAGAAAAGGATGCAAAGAGAACAAAGCAGCACATTCAGTTTCTGAGTCTGTTGAAATGAATGATTGCACTTCATCTGCTTATTTGAATCTAACTTAAAGAGTTAACATTGGTTAAGCACAGCTTGCATTGGTACATAGTGGCAGAAAGCAAAAGAAAATGCATTAATTACCGTTCACTGACCACAGTTATGATTTTGTAACATGCTAGATTAGTGAATAGTATACCTCCAAATCACAGCTAAAGTGAATACAAAAATTTGAAGCACACAATCACCAATGTCGTTATTATTAACTATTCTACCTTTGAGGGATCACTCTGTTGAAAAGAATAATTGTATCAATACATTTTAATTCCTTTTTTTAATACACATTTTTGTAAGAAAAAGGTGTAAGTAAGACCTGTAAATTTTGAAAATTTCATTAAAAGGCATTTTCTCTTGGACAGAATTCCTGCTCAAGAATGATACCACCCTTGTGATTAGCTTCTCAGAAGAACAGACTTAGGGACAGCCCTTAACTTGCTCCTCTGCAGATTAATGCTCTTATCTTTTGATTGTACCCAAAAGCACCAAAAAATGTGCTTTTACCATTTTACCCCTTCAAAACCTATTCTGAATCCTGTCCAACCCTACAGGAAGGCAGGCTGGTAAGCAGGGGGAGTAGAGGTTGTTTTTTTATCCTAATTAGCTAGATAATGAGTTGTATTTTCCCTATTAGGAGAGCTCTTTTGCTGAATCCTCATACTGTTAAGTTCTAAGAGACAGCTTAAGGCTCTTGACTCACACTGATGGTTAATGTAGAAGACGGATGTAGTTTCCACTCACGTCTGCAGAGGTCTGGTTGTCTTTCTGTTGTTGCTGTGGTAGAAGCCAGGTCAGGATGCTATTTATTCACAGATAGGAGAATTGCTGAGGGAGGATTTGAAGACATGAATGAAATGTTTCACAGAGATACGGAAGATTAATTTCAGAGAGCCCAGGCTCACAAAAAGAACCCTGATTTAAAGCTGCTCCATAGGGGTTGCGAGTAATTTAGCACAGGAGAAAAGCCTCACACGTTGAGCATGTAAAATGCCACACCACTGCATGTTATAAAATGACACAGCTGTCCTCTGCTCCTTTGGTATTGGACAGGCCTGTAACTTCCCAACAATTAACCAAAACAGGGAAACAGGAGATCAAGTATCGCATTTTCCTAGATATTACCTGAAAAGAAGGAGCTGGGAGTATTTCCCCATTTGACATAAGGTGCATAGCCTCTTTTCTTGTGTTCTCCAAATTCACTGATGCTCAAGATGTGTGTGGAAGGTGTCCCCTTCGGTGTTCTTCTTTACTGAGGCAGAAACTACCTGCATGTCCCCGTGACATTGATAGGGCACCTTTTGTCTTCCAATTTTTGCAAAGGTGCTTGAAGGAAATTAACACAGCTCTGACCTTCACTAATTGCTCAATTGATTATGTTTCTCAGTCACACTCTGGAGCTCTGTACTGGCCAAGGACACAGAATACACAGCTAATGTCTGTCCTCCTTCTCTCCCTCCCTCTTCCCCAGACTCTGCAAAGCATTGCCCTCACAAAATTATCCAAAGCAATATCAGTAGCACCCCGGCAGGAGGAAAGTCCATGAGCCCTTGATGACTTTCTGAGGTCCCTTACAGCCTGTGTTATTCTGGTTCTTCAATATCTTTCATGCTTGAATATGCGGATTTTCACAGCAGCTGGATTTCCTAGAACATGCAGTTCCAGCGAAACGTATTCAACTGCATATGCAAACATGGAGACAAAACAATCTCTGTGAACAGATATTATCAGATGTAACTTCACAGGTAACATTCATTACAATTCACATGAAATACTGAAATCTATGAATGCATGCATTTGTGTTCAGCTATATACAGCATGTGAAACTGAGTTTGCAGTGAGAGAGCACTCTTTAGAAGGAGTTAAGTTCTTCTATCATTGGGTGGAATAATACACAATTCAAGGTTTTGGAAGTATTACTTTATATTACTTGAGTGTAATGCTGAAGCTCAACAACGATTCGGAAATGGGAAAGGTTTCAAGCTAATAGACATCCATTAACTGTCAAAGTCAAACCTATGGAACTGCACACATTTTAGAGAGCATATAAATGCCAAAAATGCAAAGGATTCCAGACTCTTAGGCAATATGCTCTGCTGTGGGACTACTAGACTCTTTTTCTTGCATCCTCTAAACAAGATTGTGAAGCTTAAATGAGCATATTTGAACCTCCAGTTCGGTTTAGATCACTAACTCGTTTTGATGATTTTATGCAGAAGGCTAAATATTTCACTGAGTTCAGTATTAAAATTCAAACAACGCAGTCATATGCAATCAGGTATTTTCTAAGCAATATTATACCATTTCACACAGTGAAGACTGCTAGAAGAAATGATAAACCAGCACTTTAGTTCAGAACAGGGATAAAATGTGTTCTTGCTCTATTAAGTTTCTCACGAAGAAGCTGAATATATAATAGTATACATCTACCAAAAAAGTATAGTTTTCTCTTTATATGCCTTGGGTCATGCTGGCAATACTTTGGAACCCTTTGTATTTCTTAATTGCAATGTGGATTTACTCCCACTAGGTGTTACCCTTCATCCACGGCTTATGAAGGAAACTGTCCTCCCTGAATAAACGTGGCTCATCCGTGGGTGTACCGCCCAAAATGCAAAATAGGAGCCCATCGTGATGGAAGTATCTTTGTAAACATGGAAATAACAAAAGCCTCCCCCCAAAAACCCACCACAAACAAACAAACAAACAGCCACCAAAAAAAAACCCAACACAACTAAATCAACTCCCCCAAACCAATGTCAACTTCTCAAAATATTAAAAGAAGAAAAATTGTTGTATCCTGACAGGTTAAGACAGTGTGCCCATAGCTAGTTCTGGTCAGCAGCTAATAGCAAACATTGAAATGTGACTGTCTTAACTGAGGGAGCTATTGCTCAGAAATGTCCCAGTACTGCACAGTCAGAGAAATTCAATGACACATTTATTATTTAATATTTAACGCCCTTTGCGGGGGCTGTATGCCTGACAGGAGGCATTCTGTGGCAGCCTTTCATGCTACATGTACCAATGTTTCAGTGTCTCCTACACAAAATAAGAATAAACCACTATGACTGTGTTACGCAACCCAGTGACTGACACATATGTAAGTAAAAAATTGTTGATATATTTACCCATTGTAATACCCACAGATGAAGTCCAATCCTCCTCACTGAGACAAACATTGCCAAATGAAAAGAGATAGGAAACGGAGAAGAAATTAGATGAACATATTGTGAAAAGAGAAAAAATCTGTTGACGAAAGAAGTTACAATAACCAAAGCCTTGCAGCCAGGCAAGGCATAAAGCAGCAGTGAGATGCCCACAGAATATAATTTCTCTGAAGAGACGTAGCTTCAAAACAGTTATTTCAGTGCTGGGCATGTTTTTAAGCCCAGAAAATGACATGTATCTCAGAGACAAACACTGCAAGCTGAGTCTTTGCCCAGGACTGTTGAACAGGCTGTATGAACAGTGTCTTCCTATGAGAAGGCTCCTTGCTCCCTTTTTGAAGGGGAGTCCGGAGTCTGCTTCACATTGACACAGAGAACACTGCAGTGGGACGGACTGCTTGGTGCCCTTAAAAAAAGGCCACCTGGGATGGTGGACCAAATACAGTGTTTGTGTCAGCTGTGTTCCCACCACCCCTTTAAGGTGTGTGGCTTTGGACATCATATGGTGCTGCACAGGAGCACGGTGGCTCCTTCTCACCTGACCTCCCACGAGGCAGCAGGCAGGCAGAGGTAAAGCTCTGGGGAGTCAGTGTCTGAAGGAGCAGCACAACTTACTCACCTCTGAAGCTTCTGAAAATATGCACTGGAAGAATCCATTAATCTCAGGTCTTACAAAGTCTGGTCTCAAATCTAACAAAGCTCAAGACAAATAGAAAGTTCAAGTCTAATGAATATGTTAGTGCCATTTTTTTTCTTAACCTGCATTAATACTCACTTAATGCCAGAAAAATGAAATAATTGTAATTAACAGATGAATTAAAGATCCCATTTTTTATATGGGAGCATTTGTTAAGACTCACCTGCTGGAAGGTACAAAATCTTCCACTGCAAATTCTGCTATGAATAAGCACCTACTCAAGCATTATATGATCTCATCCTCTGGGTGCACAGTTTAATCACAGTGCTTTCAATAGAGAGCCCACACTAGGGAAGTGGAGTTTAAAATACGAATCTGTGGGAGGCTCTTGAGGTGGCTTCTTGCTAAGTATGGCCGGGAGCAGGGTGATGTGGGGGGAGATGCCACATTAAGAGACCAAGAAGTAAAAACAACTCCATAAAACTGTCACCAGCAGACCACCACGTGAAAATTTCATGTGCTTTTACTCTGGTGAATTGACCCTGAAATAGTATACAGGAAGAAAACAAAGATTCTGTGTGTGGCAGTACATGTTATGTTATTTCCCCCCCTTTTTTTCCCCCTCTAGCAACAAACTCAGCTGTTTAAATGGGTAGCAAAACAATCTAATTCAGGATAATTTTATTTTTCCCTCATCTTTCAGAACTGTTCTAGCCTCTTTTATTTATCTCTCAAAAAAACCCCAAAACCCCAAACCAACCAAATAAACAAACAAAAAACAAACCAAAGAAACCAAAACAAAAAAAATAAAAAGAAAGAAAAAAAGAGAAACCAGCTCTTGTAACAAAATGTCAGCAAAGCATCAGATTAACCTACTTTGCCATTTCACTCCTACAAATGAAAATACTTGGTGGTCAAAGTCCTGGCAACTGGCTTTCCAACATGGAAAGAGCAATGGTCCACATCTTTTGTTACGATATTCTTGGTCTTGTTCAGATGAAACTCCTGTAAATTCTGAGTGTCCACTCTCCCCAGACACCCCATCTGCTTCCTTAGACCACAGTATCTCCCTGTCAGCTCTCTCTAGACACATCATTCCTCTTTATCATCCATTCCCTTTTCAAAACTTCTGTTTCTCAGCTCCCCCTCTTCTTCCTCTTCTCCTCTTGGGCAAACTTATCTTGCTTCTTGAGAACTAACCTGCCTTTCCTTCCTTTCCCACTTCTCAATTTTTGAAGGACTTCTACCCCCTGCCTCTGCATCTTTTGATTTCTACTTCACAGACCACTGCAGTGGGGCACTTGCAGCAGGGTAGTCCGAGAGGGCTTCGTCACCCCTACGACAGGAGAGCACTGGCCATTGTCTTCATACTCCTCAGACCCTCCTGTCCTTTGAGCTGCTCTCTCGAGGAAGAAAGCACACTTGAACTGCCACGGGAGAGCGACTGAATGCATCAAGGCAGCAGCTCTTTACTGTTGCTTGCAAAGAGACACAGAAGTGTGGAATAAATTCAAGAAAAAGCCTGAAACAATTTAAATGCTTTCTACCAACGCATGTTAAATAGGTGCTTATGTTTCACGCAGAACCCGATGTACCTAATTAATCCTAATTAAATCTGAGCTGTAAGGGCACCTAAATACACAAATATGAACGCAGACACGAGGAGCTTGGCTCTCCCGGTGAAGTGCCGCTTGTCAGGCACTTGGAGGGGACCCCATCCGCGCCGGGGTGTCCCTCGCCACCAGGGTCTTCCCCCGGCCAGCGGGGCACCCCTAGGACAGCGCTCTCGATGCCACCCGACGGTGTGATCCGCCGAGCCTCCCTCCGGGAATGCGGATCGGCGGGGGTTTTCACGGAGTCCTTCAGGACGTTAAAAACCTGCGTAGTGATGGGGATGTCTTCCAAGCCCGAAACAGGCCGGGCAGCCGGGTGAGACGAGAGCGGGCAGCACCACAGGCTCGCGTTTTCTCCTGCGAAGGCGACGGGAGGGCGGGGCAGGACACGGTTATCTCGCCCGGATTCTCACTTGGCGGGGGTTGGGACAAGCCTTAGGAAGATTAGCAGGGGTACAGCACAACTCCTTCGGCAGAGCAGCAGCGTCCCGCCGCTTGCCCGCTCCAGCACCTCGGGGCAAACAGAGGGCTCTTCTCGCCTGCGAAAAACGGGCCGTAGCGGAGAAGCCGAGGAGCGAGCCGAAGCCTCGCTCAGGGGACTGGGGGAGGCAGGGAGGGAGGCGGGACCCCCAAGGTTTTATCCCCGCTGGGCGTACACCGCGGTGTTCGCCCACGGCGAGGGGAGCCCGGCGGACGCGCACCGGGCGGCGAGAGGGTCCCCACCGCAACCGGGGAAGGAGGACGATGGGGGACCCTGCGTCAGTGCAGGGCCGTCCCCTTCCCCTCCCCGTGCGCTCGGCTCTGCCTCCCGCCAGCCTCCCACGCCTCCCGCGAGGTGCGGCCGCGCTACATAAACACGGCCCTGCCACCGGCGCCGCGGCTTTCCGCTCGCAGCCCGACGGAGGAGCTTGTCCGGCACCGAGCAGAGGCGCGGCCGCGGGGAGCGCAGCGGCAGCGCGGCTCCGGCGCCAGACGGGGCAGGAGGCTCCGGCGGGCAGCAGCGGAGGGCTGCGCGCTCCCCCGAGGGCGGCGGCCCTGCCGTAGCCCAGGCGGCCGGAGGAAGAGGAGGAGGAGGAGGAAGGGCGTGGGCTCCGGCGGGCTCGCTCCGGTATGGCCCTGGCGGACAGCGCCCGCGGGCTGCCCAACGGCGGCGGCGTGTCGCCCGCGGCGGGGAGCGGGGCGCCGGGCAGCGGGGCGGCGGCAGCGGCGACGGGCGGCTGGTCGTCCTTCCCGGAGATCGTGGAGCTGAACGTGGGCGGGCAGGTGTACGTGACGCGGCGCTGCACCGTGGTCTCGGTGCGCGACTCGCTGCTCTGGCGCATGTTCTCGCAGCAGCAGCCCAGCGAGCTGCCCCGGGACAGCAAGGGCCGCTTCTTCCTCGACCGCGACGGCTTCCTGTTCCGCTACATCCTGGACTACCTGCGGGACCTGCAGCTGGTGCTGCCCGAGCACTTCCCCGAGCGCAGCCGCCTCCAGCGGGAGGCTGAGTACTTCCAGCTGCCCGACCTGGCTCGGCGCCTGGCGCAGACTCGGGCGGCCGCCGCCCGCCCCGCCGCCCTGCACCGCGACGGCTCCATCTGCGCCGAGGAGCCGCCGCCGCCGCCGCTCCTCGGCTACCTGGAGGCCGAGCCGCTGGAAGGAGGCGGCGGGGCCGTGGCGTCCGCCCCGTCGCCCACCGCCAGCCGCAGCCCCTCGGGCGGGCCGCTGCTCACGCCCTCGCAGTCGCTGGACGGGGCTGGCGGGCGGCGCTCGGGCTACATCACCATCGGCTACCGGGGCTCCTACACCATCGGGCGGGAGGCGCAAGCTGATGCCAAGTTCCGGCGGGTGGCCCGCATCACTGTCTGCGGCAAGACGGCCCTGGCCAAAGAGGTCTTCGGGGAGACCCTGAACGAGAGCCGCGACCCCGACCGCCCTCCCGAGCGCTACACTGCCCGCTACTACCTCAAGTTCAACTTCCTCGAGCAAGCCTTCGACCGACTCTCCGAGGCCGGCTTCCGCATGGCCGCCTGCTCCTCCACTGGCACCTGCGCCTTCGCCCCCGAGCAGGGTGGTCCTGCCGATGACAAGATCTGGACCAGCTACACCGAGTATGTTTTCTGCCGGGACTGAGCATCCGCCCAGCCCGTGGCGTGGGGACAAGACAGCCGCCCCTGCACACCCTCGCACCTACGGTCCCCGCCCATCCCGAAGGAAGGAGGATGCGGAGGGGGGGCTGTGTCTCCCTGTGCTTTTCTCACCCCGGTGTCTGCCTCTACGCACAAGGCGGGCCAGCCCCGGCGCAGCCCCCACCCCTCTTGCAGCACCTCCTGACGGCCCCGGGGCCAGGAGGTCACTGTGTTGTGCCTCGGCTGTCGTGTCCCTGCTTGGCCACCACGTCCCTGACCGGCCACCATCACCCTCCCTCCCACATCTCCCAGTAGCTGTGTTGGTAGCGAGGAAGGAGAGAAGTATGGGGAGTAGACAAATACCCGTCCCACAAAAGCGTGCATGTGCACCCAAGCTTTGTCCCTCTCCACACACAGAGCTGATGTATAGCTCTGTCAGGGTGGGGCATTTTAAAAATCATCTGGTTAGGGGCTGAGAAACTTTAGAGTTGCTTTGAGCAACTTCTGGTGAAGATGGCATGACAGATGGCCGTCTTTTCCTGTCCCAATACCCTTACAAGGGAGTTTGCCTTGGTGGGCAGACCCCAAATGGTCCATTTTTAATTCCCCCCTTCCCCCTCCCCCCCCATCAAAATGATGCCTGTCTGTGAAGGACTGTCACATAGAAGGGAAGCCTGACTGTGAGGTATTTGCACTGGCTCATACTTGATTTGTTGAGATGGGTAATTTTGCAGGAGGCATGCATGTGGCCCTTCACAACTGGTTGCTTCCATCTCCCCCCTTTGCTCCCCATGTCTCTGAACTCCTCTCTCCAGGCTGTTAAACTGGACCAGGGCCTGCACAGCGAGCATGTAAGGCTGATGTGAAAGGACAGGTTTGCTGGATAACCAACCATTTGGACTATGAAGTGTCCTCAGAGACATGTGTTTATTCCCTTGAGAAGTAAAACAATGACACTTAGAGAAATTAAAGTGCTTGTGAATCGTAACTTCCATGGGTGGTCTGAAGTCCTTATAATTCTCTTGAAGTTACTGTCTATAATATGGACATAAATCTCAATGCATAATTTCCTTGAACACCCTCAAAATGATGGGAGTGAGGGGAAACCAGGCTTGCCTGAGTAAAGGTAGGGCCTGCGTCCTGGGAAGTTGAAATCATGTACCTTGAATTAGTGCAGATGTACGTTGTAAATGTCACCAAGAGAGCCCTTGTTACTTTTTGCCATGTTAGTGCTGTAAAACTCTGAAGCCAACAGATGACAAAAATCCCTTTTTTAAGAACCATTTTCTTAGTTTTCATAGCAGTATTATCTGGGCACTGACACTGCTAAGAGTTGCGTACCTCTTCCTAGACAAACTTACTGCTTCTTAGAAAGGATTGAGCCCTGTCCTTAGAAAAACAAGAATGATGCCAGATTTCTTCAGGGGAAATTACCCCTTCTGAGCTGTATTTTGTTACGGCTGTCTAACAGTCTTTCCCAGAGGAGGCAGTCAGAGTCTGCTTTGGAACAGATGATCTGAGCTGCAGGTTTTACAGTAGGGAAGATTGAGCAGCTCTTTCTAATAAATTATTAAAGTCTGTAGTATAAAAGCACTTTCCTTTAAAAATCTAAAGTTGATTTAAGAATGTTTATAGCCTGTTCAGACCATCACAGAAAAATATCCTAAATATATCTGAAGTGTTGAAGAATTTAGCAGTACATATTAAAGGCTTGAAGTTATGTTTTTAAAACTCTTGAACAATAATTCTAGTTCTAGCTAGTTCTAGTTCTAACTCCAAATTGAGAAATACTGCTAGCACTTGTATTCTAACCAAAGAATTTCACGGTAGGGTTTTTTTAAAAAACCTTAATTCCTTTGAAAACAGCTATAGCTACATTTCTATCGAGTTTCAGTGCTCAGTCTCTGTTCACCACTTGGTCTTTCATTAAGTGCATGGACAACTACATAAAACTGAAAATAATTTGCATCACCATGGCTTTTTTTTTTTTTTTTTTTAATATTAGCAAGGTTGTTTATCAATGTGATTAAATTGAAGATGTGCTTATGAAAGCACTGGATACTGTCCGTTTGTAGATAGTTGTATTATGGCGTATTTTTAAAAGGGTAGAAATGTAAACCTGCCAAATTAGATGAGCAATAAGATACAGTGAGAGGCTAATACACCTGAGGATGGAATGAAGTCTGTTTGTCCTATGCCTTACTCTGAGATGACTTCTCTGTGCTTAACTTATACCACAAGTGAAAAAGACATTGATCACAGCTACTAGGTCTTTACAGTGCCCTTCTCAAGAATAACAACTGTCTTTTTCTAGTTTCTGTTAAGTAACTCTGAAGTACGTTTTTTAAGATTTTGTATAAAATCAGTTTTCAGTAAAGTGTTCAAATTCGCTCTAGATAGCTTTCTTTTTTTAAGAATCTGGTAGCTTACTAAATCCATCATAGGAGCTATGAATAGGGGAAGTTTTAAATTGACCTTGTGATTTAGTGTACATATATATACAGTATATAAACATTTTACACGAATCATTTAGTTTTTTAATCATTTTAGTGCTACAGGATTTCATAATATATCTAGCCGAGCATTTTCACATTATGTTATGTACATAACATGGTAATGTTTTACTGGTTTCTTATACTTGTTTCTTTGGAAAAACTGAATATGAGTATCCTCAGCTTGTAGAACTGAAATTGATGACATATTTGCTTGAATGTGAATCGTAACTAAACTTCCAGGTGGCTGAATGCATCTCTAAAACAAAGATTGCCTGTCTTTTGGTTAATGGTTGTCTATCCCTTTCTTGGCAGACAACCCAGTAATTCTTATTTTTTATGTAAAAATGGATGTAATATAAATACACGATTTTCTTTAGTCTTTGTGCTAAAAACTTTTAAGTGTTATTAGTGTTAAGAAATGGGCCTTTAATTTAGTGATAACTCATTATCAGTATCGTCAGCAGGCTTAAGATGATGGTGCCATAAATATAATAGTCATTTGATGCTTTGCCACAGAAGAGGATATTTTTCTGAGCCATTACTTAGTAATGGCAGTAAATTTTTTAAAAGGAAAAATGCTCAAGGCAAAGTCACTGAGTTTTCCTGGTCTGTTCTTCTGAGAGCTCGAAGAATGGATAAACACAATGACTCTGCTGACTTGTTGACATGAAAACATACAAAAATATAAAGGCACAATACTAGAGTCCTGTATACATTTTGTAGCTGTTGTTGTTCACAGTTCATGTACTTATGGATGAATGGAGTAGCATTTACAAGTGCTATTAAAAAACCCACAAAGGCAGTCTTTCTTTTAATTAGAAGTTAAGGCATATGTCTTTTCAGTGATGCATATCATGAAGGGTGACTTTGCATATGTTTGATAGGATGTTTATATTTTTATACATATAGATAATGAGCCACTTATTCATTCTTATTTTCACATGTAAAGCATTGAAAATAAAGATCCTCCTAGGAAAAAATTGCATACCAAATTAAATTTTTGTTCTTTAAATATTAACTCAGTTGTGTGGTTTATGCTGTCCTTTTTATTCTCTGTGCAGATGTTGTTAGCTTTGCTCTCCCACAGTATCATATTCATAACTTTAGCAAAGAGTCCAAACTAATACATAAAGCAGAAACACAGAGCAAAGAAAATTACATATACAGAGACCTCTAGTAACAGCCATGGCAAGATAAACAGAAATGTCTAACACTCAGACTGCATCAATTTCCTTTTAAGCATCACAGAGAATTTTCGTAGTACTGGTCAGTCAGTCCTCAGGAAGAAATAGTGATTGAACAGCTTAATTTGAATAGCACTGAGTAATTGTTGAACTCAAATGTTGATGTTTTATATGAAGCTGGAGAATAATAACATGGGATACAGTGCTCATTTAGTGAAAGAAACATTAGTACCTAAGGTAGTACATTATCTGAGAGAATTGCATCTAGAAATTCTCATTAGCTACCCTGTGATCTCTAGCAAACTCTTCTAAACCCTATGCTCAGCTTCATAGAAAATTAGTAGTGACTTGTTAGTATAATCCTCATGTGAAGTGCCTGTACATTTAATAGTTCTTTCTTGGATAGCATGGTTATACTGCAAAGGAACCAGCTGAAGGAAGTTTAATCAACTGCTTCATTTGTCAGCTTGATAGTATTTGAGAGCTTTGTTATCATGCAATAATATAAGAAAGGAGGTCGTTCTATGGGCAACAAAACTTTGAGCCTGCCTTTCTGAAGGCTTAGGTCTCATTTTCTTTGTACTACCCCTTCTGCTTATCCCTGCCCTTTTTATTCCATTTCTACTTGGGAAAGGTGGCACATTCCTTGACAGAACCAGCTTCTGCTAGGCTGAAGATTATGGCTGAGTTCTGGCTTTGTCCCTCAGTGAACTACAGATTTTCTTCTTCCTTTCCTTTACCCAGCCATCAGTATTAATAGAAGTTGTAAGAGCATAACAGCTGTGAGGTTTTCAGTTCTTTTGATTGTGTTTAAATTACCCATCAGCTCAGAAGTTAAGGGGGACAGATGTTCACCCAAATGGACAATGCAAGTACATGAGCCTTATTTCAGTAGGAAACAAGGCTAACAGAATACTGTGATTAATGTCTGTCACTGTCTGTATAGTCCGAGTGTACTAAATCCCTATAGAGTGAGAAGGCAGGCGATCACTCTTACTTTTGCAACTCTGGCCAGTCAGTCAAACTAATAGGTATGCTAGAATGTCTTAAAAATACATACAGACTCCTAATTTCTGCAGCATTTCCAAGTGTGAATCAAAGTGTGCAGGAAAATATTTTCCAAAGACTAGATTTGCTTCAGGGTAGGGTTGTTTTTTGTTCTTTTTTTTATTGTAGGAAATCTTCAGTATAGTTTTTAATGAAATATTAGTGCTAATGTGTTATTTATTTAGAAAGTACTTAGTTTTATGAAACCAAATGCTAATTTTGTTTTTCATTAAAATGAGCTGCATGTGTTTTTCCCCTGCTGCTAAACAAAACTCGTATGTATGACTGCTGAAGTAGTAATGCCACCATTGCGAGTAGTCTGTTGGAAATACACAGCACAACTGCTGTGACAGTCAAAACCGTAGTTGGTCAAATTATCACATTTCTTCTCCATTCTACTCTCCACTGCATTCAAACCGGAATAAAATAAAACTCTGTTACACATTTCTTGCTCTACAAGTTTTTTAGCACGCACTGTGAAGCATTGGATACTTCTGTCAAAGTTGGCAACAGTGAGTCAGAGATTTGAAGCAGGGCTATTTCTATGTGAGGAAATAAAGGCTAGGAAAAATGTTGCACAAAGTGGGAGCAGCTTCATGCAGTTTGGGAAAAATTCTTGGTATCACAAGAAATCAAAGATATTTTTCTGTATAATCCAAGTAATACAATCACACATTACTCCCATCTTGCAAACCCAACCTGCCCTGGAAGGCTAAAGTCCTTGATGATATTTGCTTGTTCTAGGTTTTATTTGGTATCATCTGGATGAAAGAAATTCTTTTGTTTTTCTCCTTCAAAAAAGCTCAGTTTTTAGCAGCTGGGAAATGACAAAGTTAGTGGTACACCTTGCTTCGGGTTAACATTTTATCATCCTGTTTTGTTTCAACATAATGCAAAAGGTAGGGAAGTCCACATGGGAGCATATAGAAATCACAGAATCATGGAATCACTAGGATTAGAATGCTTAGCTCCATGTAGCCTGACTTGGCTTTTGCAAGTTAACAATCTTCTCAAACTAGAGTTTAAGTAAGTGTAAATTCATTGAAGTTCAGCCAAAGAAGTTGAGACCAGAATATCTAGATTGTTATGACAAAAACAGCTCCATTGATAAAGACCATGTGATCTATGTTTTTAATTTGTAATTTTGAGGTAAAGACAGAGACTTGGTTAATTTATTAAGAAGCAGGCTGTTATTAAAAAAAAAAAAGAAAAAATATAATAAAGGAAAAGTCCTCCAGTCTTCTCCCACGTTCTTGAGGAGGGAATGCAGTGCTGGTATGATGAGAACAACCTTTCTTTCTGGTTTCAGAGATAACTGAAATAACCTACAATGTTGCCATCTCAGTTTTGTTTGTTTTCCTGGTCTTGGTTGAACTTTAAGGTCACACCCACCCTTAATAAGTGGTCCTTTAGAAAAGCATATATTCATCACTATGTAGACTTCCGTGGATTTGGATGTAGTTTGTTTTTGACTCATATTTTCCAAATAGCTTAGTGACAAGCTGTCCTCATATTACAGCAAAGCCTGTGATTATTAGAAGCCTGAAGTTAAAGATTTTCCCTTTAAAAGGGCAGAGACTGTATCAAGAATGCCCTTTTTTTTTTTTGGTAAAGGATACAAATGATGCACTTTTTTCCCAAATTTATAGTCTTGTACAAACACTCCTTCCTCACCTTGTAAAATTCACTTCCACATCTTCCGATGGCTGACAGCTCAAGGCATGAATATTTCTGAAAGCTGCAAGCACCCGGAGGTCTTGCAGTGATTCACAATTGTTCCATAGCAATCCCTTCCTGCTTGGTCCCTTGTGCAGTCAGAACCAAGGTGGGTGGGCAGCTGAGTCCCAGGCCCCAGGATTACCCATTGGCCCTGAGCACAGCTGCCCTTTCTGCCTTGCTTCCTTCCTTCCTGGCCACGACCAAGGTAGCGCAGTAGTCCCTGAGCCAGCACGGCCCTGCTGCTGGTACCTTGTCTGAATAAAGGGGCAGCATTTGTATTCTGGTGTGCTCCATGCAGCCCAACAGCCACGAATTGGCACTTCTTCTCCTCTAGACTTCTGACCCACTTATTTCCAGGGTTTGCTTTCACAGTCTGCACTTTATCTGCTGTCTCATGGTAATGTTGGAATACGGGATTCAGCTGTTTACAGTAGTCTGTCTAATAGTTTATCTGCCATGGCACTAAAGGGACAATAAGGACAACTCACTTAAAAAGAGTTTTACAGCTCTTTAAAATGTTCTGGTTTAAATAAACCATGAAAAGTGCTGCGTAAACTATAATAACACTGGGTAAACACACCTTTTCTGTTATAGGTGAGAATGATAACTTTATTAGTTTTGCTGGAGCACTAGCATGTTTGTCCTCTTGGACTCGTTTGTATCATGCTAGAGGCTGAAGAACACTCACTTGCAGGTTACTGGACCAAACAGTCCAATTCCTTCAGAAAATGTTAGATTAAGAGTATATGTATACAAATGCACTAGTGTTTCTCTTTTTGGAAGAAAAGTTTCATCTTGACAATTATCAGATTGGATGTTTTCCTACATATCACTTCCTAGGGCTTGAGAACAGAAAGAAATGTCCAGATCATATGGTTCAAAATAGCATACACTGTAGGGCTTTCCTGAACAGAGTCTTTAAATCAGGCAGTGAAGTTTCTTAGACTGTCATCTAACTTCATGGATGGTCCTGCTTGTGCAAAAGAAGACATCACAGTGCCCAATTAATTGTTAGGCTGTGAATGTCACCAGCTTTGCCTTTCACCCAGAAGGGTCTGCAATGTCTTCTTCATCGACACCATGAGGCTGTAGAGAGTGTTCTGCAGGAGGATATGTACAGAAGCAGTTCCATTTGTCAAGACCTGGGGATGAGCTGTCCTGTCATTTCCTTCAGTTCCTGCCACTTGCCCCTGTAACCAGTTTTGTGTTGGCACTGCTGATCTGGCCATGGGGTGGGCCAGTTCAGGGATGTGGTGTAGATGGAAACCTACAAGCAAACAGGAAAAGGCAGGCCTACTTTCAGCTGGATCAGCTCCCTGAACAGGCTTACAGCATAATGGAGTTATTAGTGCCAGGAGAAGGAGCCTGATATCTAAACAGAATGAGCTTCTGTGGTCTGTCAGTAAGGCATGTTTTTCACTCCTTTAGTCATCTCCTGTCTCTTCTCTAAATCCTCTTCAATTTATCAACGTCTTTTGAACTTCTGATTTCAAATACTTCTCATTCTAGTAAGGGAATGCACCAAAGCAAAGTAACATTGTCCTATCCTCTGGGTTTTTTCCATTCATTTGTTCAAGGTTGGCATTAGCAGGCCCAGGGATTTAAGTGTCACCAGAGTTTATGTTCAGTAAACCATGACTGGGAGCACCTGTATTCTGTCTCCAGAATCCTGTCCCAATTATCAGTCAAAATGCATGGGAGTGCATAAAATGTTTTCTTATTAAACATTATGCCACAGTTTAACTTCTAACAACTGAAAAACAAAGCCTAGTAAAAGTGGATCTAATTTCTATACATCAGTGTTGATGGACATCACAGTGACATGAATGTTCACTATCATTTCCACTAGTTATTACATTGGATAGGTAGTTTTCAACTACATGAATGGATGGCTAAGGATTGATTGTCAGGTTGGCAGGCCTCAAGTGCCTAAATTACCCAATTTTCTTTTAACCATGGTCCAAACAGTCTATGTTTTTTTCCAGTCCTTTGGAGCTTCCTCAGGGATCTGAGACTTTTGAGAAGGCTGCATTAGTAATTACACAGGCTTGTAAACACACCAGATGTAAATTGGCCAGACCTGATTGAAAAAAATAATTATTGCTCATATTTTTTTTATTAGTTTTGGAAAGGAAATTGGTCATTATTTCTAACAGGCCTGACGAGCAAAATGTTTATACTTCTCCTGAACTAACAAGCCTACAAATTCCATCTCATAAAGAATCTGTACAATTTTTCACATTGTTCCAAATAAAATTAAATAATTTCATTTGTAGTCATGCTGACTATTACTTTCTTTGTGTTCTTTTTTCTTACCTTATTAAATTTATACAATGCAATTAGTACAGTATTTGGAATTTAGAGCTTTGATTTATACAGATTGTGATAGCCTTCTCTTTCCGTTTTAGATTTTGTATCTATGACTTTTTAATAGCAGCTATCTGGATCCTGTCCCAAGATGTACTGGATGGCTGTAACTCCTATTGATCTCAACAAAATGTGCTGTCACTACAGGTTATTAATGAAAATTTAGACAAAAACTGTATTCTCTTTTTTGCTTTCAGGACTTTACGTTTACAGTTATTTGCTGAACCTGTAACCTAGGTTTTAGAAATACAGTATTTTTATGGGTAAGTGTCTTGATATGCAGCTGGTGTGAATTTATACCATTGTGTTACTTTGTGTTTAGACTGTTTAATCTCTTACTATCTATTGTGGTATATGTACAAAGAATATCTAGATGGATACCAGAGGAGTATTTTCTAAGATCTTTCCTAGCACTCTTTCAACACGTTTAAAAGTTGTTTCTTCATTAAATACTGTTATTCCTAAGCTCCATTTACAGAGTTACCTAAGAACGTTACCTGTATGCATCTTGGAGTATTACACACATGGCACACAGGTCATTCCTTTGTGCTTGCTTGGACTTGCACTCACTGGAGTTGGTGTTTGCTTTTTTCTGAGGCCCTGCTTCCAGTATGTACGAACTGGTATGGAGATCAGACGGACAGTGTGGAATTCAGCTATGGTAAAGGCATGTGGCCAAGTAAGAATGTCATCACTGACAACCTCTCTGTTCCTAGAGATTGCACACCTTGCCTACCCACCCCACAAATTCATGGTGTGTGATGGTCAATACTGTCTGGATAAATAACAAACAACATTAAAAGCAGTAGGCTGTAGTAGCTTTTCTCTTACTTTGTGTTTATAAGGTTACCCTTCAAGAGAAGGCCCCATTGTAGCTTTAAACACAGTCTTGGCTATAATTCCCTCAGTGTAACCCACACAGTCGTGCTCTCCATTTTTCCCTTGATACTGTCTTAAATAGCTTCCACTTTTTCATTTGCAGCATTTAATTACAGGGGATTAGAGGAAGAAATGTTTCTTTAAATTAGCATCCTTAGACAATGTGAAATTACTTTTAATCTTAATTTTGATAGCAGCAAAGGGGAATAAAAGAGTCACTGACTGAAATCAGCAAGTTGCTCCCTTTATACGGAAAACCAGAAGAGGTAGTTCTGAATAAACTGGTTTCAATGAAGCAAGAAACTTTTCCTCCGGTCAGAGCATCTCTCTTCTGGAACAGCAATTGCCTAATACTGAATGTTTTCTTCAAGATGAAGTATGTATCCCACGGACATTTCTCAAACACAGGACAATTATTTCAGAATAAGAAAATCATAAGAATCTCAGTAAAGCCCACAGAACATCTCTGAGTACTGTGTCACAAACTCATTTTTGAGTATGGGGTGAAGCACTGTGCTTGTGAGTTTAATAAGGAATTGTATGCTGTAAATGTACTACGCAAAGGCAATATGCTTTGCTGATTTTCCTTCTCTAAGGAAAGGTCATGAGAAGAAATGCATTTTAAATGTTCTTCTGGTTTTTCTATGCGGAAAAACCTACACAGTGCTGGTGGTTTTT
This sequence comes from Lycocorax pyrrhopterus obiensis, assembly GCA_014706295.1. NCBI lineage: Eukaryota > Metazoa > Chordata > Aves > Passeriformes > Paradisaeidae > Lycocorax > Lycocorax pyrrhopterus. The sequence continues at coordinate 49,927,699 of JACSVZ010000001.1, forward strand.
TATGCAGAAAGAGCTTATGGGTTAGGATAAAAGGGCAGCCTAGTAAGTGTGACACTGTTGTGGGTGTCTGCTACAGGCCACCTGAGCAGGAGGAGGAGGTGGATGAGGCCTCTGACAGACAGCTGGAAGCAGCCTCAGGGTCACAGGCACTGGTAGTTGTGGGGGATTTATCTACCCTGACATCTGCTGGAGAAGCTACACAGTCCAGAGAAGCACAAAGAGTCCAGGAGGTTCCTGGAAAGCACTGATGACAACCTCCTGTCTCAGGTAGTGGAGGATCCCACAAGGAATGGTGTGCTGCTTAACCTCATACTAACCAACAGGGAAGGCCTTGATGGAGATGTAAAGGTTGGGAGCAGCCTTAGCTGTTGTGGCCGTGAGATTGTGGAGTTCAGTATTGGGTGAAGAGGAAGCAGGGCAGCAAGTTAAATTGCAGCCATGGACTTCAGGAGAGCTGACTTTAACCTCTTCAGGGATCTTCTTGAAAGAGTCTCATAGGAACGGGCCCTGCAGGGAACATTGATTTTTAGAGATCACTTCCTCCAGACTCAAGAAGAATGTATCCTGATGAGCAAGAAATTGGGCAAAGGGGGCAAGAGCCCTGGGTGGATGAACAGGGAACTCCTGTCATTGCTCAAGTGTAAGCAGGAAATACACAGGAGATGGAAGCAGGGTCAGGAACCTTGGAATGAATATAGAGAGGCTGTCAGGTTAAGTAGAAATGAGACAAGGAAGGCTAAGTCCATCTGTAATTAAATCCAGCCAAGGATGTCAAGGACAACAAGAAGGGCTTTTTCAAATGCATCATTAACAACTAAGGATAATGTGGTTCTGTTACTAAATGGAGAGAGGATCCTGGTAACAGAGGATGCAGAGAAAGCAGAGTAAATGAACTCATTCTTTGCATCCCTCTTCACGGACTAGACCAGCCCTCAGGAATCTCTGACCCAGGAGACCAGGGTAAAGGAATGTTGAAGGACTTTCCTGTGGTCAAGGAGGTTTGGGTTACAGAACACCCAGGCAGACTTGACATCCACAGGTCCGTGGGCCCTGACAGGATGAATCCATGAGTGCTGAGAGAGCTGGAGGATACCATAGCAAAGTCACTCATGATCATCTTTGAAAGGTTATGGTGATCAGGGAAGGTGCCTGAGTACTGGAAGAAAGCAAATGTCACCCCAGTCTTCAAAAGGCTGTCTTTTGGTATGGGACAGGAACAAAGAGGATGAACTTTGGTGACAGAGTCCAGAGAAACTGTTTCCACAGAATGCCATCTTTATCCTTTTTGCTGAACTCCAACTTTGTCTTGCATTTACCTACATGTAGGAAATATGTGCAGATGTTTATTCTGAAGCCTAGGTTTAAAATCCACTCTGGTTATAGTGGAAGTTAGGCCTGAGCTTAAACAAAGGTGCTTTTGTGAGAAGTAGATTGCAAAGACTTCCTTGAATAGTATGTGCTGCCGAAGCGTTAAGGCATAAGGGGTGTAAGAATGAGTAACACAGAGGTATGCTGGAGCTGCACAACTGGACATGGGCTGAACTTACCTGTAAGCCAGGCATGCTTTTATAGCAGGTGTTAGTTCTGGCCTATTTCTGTAGAAAATATTGCTACCAGGACAGGGAAGGTAAGTTGATATTTACCTAACAGTGTTCTAAGCCAACTGTTCTATGGTTAAGTGCTCTACATGTGAGGCATATAAAAATGTGCTGGTGACACAGAGATACTTGGTGAGAGCCAAGTGTCTTTGTTCAGATGAAGAAGTGGAGGTTGCACTGGGTTTGTTGCTAAGTTAGAGCAGTAGCAACTTCTGCTCTAGGCAAATGGCTTTCTAGAATTAGAAGCCATTACTGTCTGAAGTGACAGATTTAGAAAACGTCTCTACATGAATAATTAGCTCACCCAGCAAAGCTGCAGCTACCTGATAGTACAGTATTTTTCCCACTTTGAAACCTATTTTGTTTATCTAAAACTTTCCAATGGTCGTCACTGCTGGTTTATTCCATTTGACAAATAAATAGTAAATGAAGGTGTTCTCATATATTGGAACAATCTGCATGTTTTCATTTTTTATAGGTCTTGCAAAGATGTAATTGAGACTCTGAAGAGCTTTAGCTCTTTATACTACTGAAAGCCACACTCAACAGCTTTTTACAAATTTCCAGTTTCAAGAGCTGATGAGTAATTATTCAAGTGTTTATGCAGAAGGAAAAAAATAATTCTTCCCTTAGAGACAATATTTTGCTGCAGCCTTTAGTTCTCTCTTCTGTGTTTCATTTGCCTTTTCTCCAGCTCAAAAATGTCTACTTTAGATATTGTTTCATATGGTAGAATATCTTTGTGTAGTAGCTGAAAAGGAACTAGACCTGTCCTTTTTCAGTCCAATACTGCACTAAACTCTCATTTCCATAATGCATGCAGTTTCCCTTCACTTATTGAAGAAAGTAACCTTTTTTTTTTTGTATTGCTGCCCTACAGTTGCTGGGGACCACATATCATTCTGAATGTGTATGGCCCACCATTAGTTTTTGCAATTGAGCTAAAAATCTGCCAAACTGTGTCATAATACAGAAATGGAAATAGTAGAGATGACTTACTTCACATATATTGTCTGAAGATTGTTATGACCAACTGCAAATAAATGAGAAAAGGATAGGTAGTTGATATCTCTAATTTAATCTTTGACATCTCAATGAGTCATTTTAAGATTAAAATTGTTTTCATTATACTTTCTGCATGGAAGACCAAAACCATCTATATTTTTAATAGAATTTATTCAGGAAAGCATTGACAAAAAATACTAGAGTACTTTTAATATTTGTTTCTACATGAAACATGCTGAGATGAGGCTTAAAAGCCCACCTGAGAATTCACATTTGCCTCAGTGCTGTTAGTAAGAGCTGTAATTATCTGTATCTTGTGAAAATACTTAAAATGAAACACAACCTAATTCTCAGTTATGGAACAATGTAGTACAACAAAGACATTATAATCTATTTTTTTCATTATAAGATGCGGGTGCATAGCCAGGAAGAACACTAACACAATTATTTCTTTGTAAACCTTTACAGTATATAAACATTTACTGGAGCGGTGAAAATCAGAATTTATTCTGACTTTTTAACAGCAGAACCATTCTCTTGTATAGGTAAAAAAAGAGCTTGACTTTCTGGGATATTTCCACTCTGAGAGTCCTGTTTTCTCTCCTTTAATTGTCAGTAACATCACTACCCCGCCATCTTTGTGGGGGCTTAGGGTTACCCTGATTGCCTTCCCCTTTACTCCTGACAGCGCTAGTGAGGCCAACATCTCCAGCAGAGTCCCTGGGGCCTTGCTGCTGCTGAATGTGGTGCATTCCAGGGCCCTGTACCCCAGAGCAGCTTTTACCAACCATGCTGCAGGGCTTAGCAAAGTGAAGTATGATTCCAGCAGAGACTGAACCTAGACTGGGTAGGAGCAGGCAAGGCTGACAACGACCTGATTAGGAGCCTTAAAACTGAGAGGAACCACAGAGTTTTCATGGACATACCTAGCCCTAGGTTGAAGACATTGGGATTTTTGCTTGGGTTTGTTTTATTGAAAGATTAAAGCAACCACTGACATCTTTCAATTTTTCATCTGTCCACATATTTTAAAATTCTTTGGATTCTTAGAGCTGAAACCTGGTGGCTGAGGAGAAAGTTCCAAATGTGTTGTGACAGGGAAGGGCGTGGTACCCTTTTTACCTTCTGAAATTTTAAGTACTCCGCTGTTCAATTGCTTGTGTAGTTCAGGGAAAAGCAAGTGAAGAGAAATGTGAGTTGAGCAAGGAGCTTCTAGAAATAAGTGTGCCAGGTCCGGCAAAAGATTAATTTAGCCCAGTATTGTCTTTCTCTAAGTGAGCAATAAGGAAGTTTAGGCAAGAAAGGGAGAATTAAGGGAAGATTGCAGAGGCACATGAATGTGAAGCAAACATGTAATGGTATTTCCTATTTCCATTCTCGGATTCTAAACCAGTAGCTTTGTCTTTGTCTCTAATAATGCTTGGTGGATTTCTAGTCCACGACTTTATGTAGTTACTTTTCAAACACCTGTGAACTTACGCTATCTTCAGCATCTAGCAGCATTCTAAGACTTAGCTGAATCATGTTAAAGGGCTTCATTCCCCTTTTTGTTTTTAACCTGCCTCATAATTTGATATGACAACCACTAGTTCTTGTACAGGAAAAGAATCATTCCTCATTCACCTTCTCCCTGACATGGCTATTTTTTGCCCTCCATCATATTGTCCTCCTAAGTCATCACTTTCCCAGGGAAAAGAGCCCCTGTCTAGTTGGTCATTCCTTGTCATTTCCTGCCTCTGATCAGTCTTGTGCTATTTTCATCTTCAGTGTGGTTTCTCACGTTCTCTTTGTTGCTTGTAGAGCTCACAAATGTAGTTACATCGATTCCTTCATACACACTCCTGCAATTTATGGTCTGGAAGTGAGGGGCTGAACTGGATCAGTCCAAGAGTCTTATTTATTGTCCTGTCTCAGAATATCCATATGGCAGGTATCTGGGGAAGTGTATAAGACTAGACAGTTCTTCAAGAGTATTTGCACCTTAAACCACAGGTTCATGGACTGCAAGTTGTTTTTCATACCATTTTCAAAAGGCGCAATATTTAGACTTGTCCAAAAGACAGTTTTTAACCCTTTCAATCCCCAGCTTTGACCCCTACTTTCTGGTAATAAACGAAAAAGGTGTCTCAATCTACTGATTGCAAGTTCTGTTGTTAATGTCAAAAACAGGAAGAGATTTCACTGTTAAGAGGCATTGCATTATATTATAAAAACTTCTGAGAAGTAGACAAGCCCAGAATATTCAGTCACAACTATTCATTGCAAGGATAAAATTTTTATATTCACCCTGAAAAGTATTTTCCTGGGGAAAAAACCCCCACTTTGAAATCTGAAGCTAGCTCTGCTCCAGATTTGTTCTGCAGTAGGAAATAAATACAAAATGCTGCAAAATGCAGTTAACGTAACAGATCGTGAACTGTTGGCTGCAGTCGATCCTTGCTGAAGCCTGGTTTCAGGCAATGCAGTGGTGTGGGCAAACTGACAAGTGCCCACCGCGTGCAGGCCTTCTAATAAACTCAAAAACCTTCCCTAATTAACATTTTGGTCATCTAAGAAACTGATAATATATATGTTTAATGACTGTATAAAGGAATGAATCGCTTAAAATGCAATTAAAAACTGCTGCTTCAGCATGGATCTTTTAAGTCAGTTGGAAATAATTAACTTCAGGATGATTTATTGAAGAGATTAATCTTTCGCTTAGAGCTGGAATAATCTGTATGAATTCTTCTGAAAAATATTACTCTCTACAGTTTTAATGGTTATAGGATGAGCCAAGATAGTGTTACTTGTTTTTGCTATCACCCAATAGATGTTCGCCTCAGTACCTCCTTGTGTATGTAATTTATTTTAGCTGGCACATACTTAATGAGGTTGGTTCATATTTTGAACATTGTCTTTCTTGATGCAAGGGTTTTATAAAAAGCTGAAGAATCTCACAGATCAGACAGACCTTTCCACTTTTTGCAGCACACAGCAGCATAATACCGAATCATAAATTGTTTATTTGTTGTCAAATTTCCCGTTGAAATCATAAAGCCATAGGAAATTAAGTGCAGATGTAAGGTCCTATTGATTTCTGATTAACAAAGATAATGTCTACAATCCATAGATACTGTAGATATAATAGTCTTATTTCTCTGGGAAACAAGTGTTTGTGGATTTAATTGGATGTATGTATAATAATAAATTTGAATCCATATAAAAAAGTGTGCTCTTTGTATCAGTTTTTGACTTCACAATTTTTGATAAACAAATGGACCTAACTTCGCTGTAGAAAACAGTTACTTTTTACATCTACCTTGAAAAAACCTGAGTATTTCTGTGTATTTCTCCTCTCTTTCCGTGAGTTCTTCTCAGCACAGTTAACTCCCAGTTTGTCTTAGAAACGCAGACTGTGTTGCTCACATCTCTGACCTTTTTTGGGTTTCAGTCAGTCTGAGAATGATGCTTGGATTGTTGACAGTGTATTCATCTCCATTTCTTCCCGGAAGCAACTTTTAGCCTTACAAATAGTAAGCTAGAATCAACAAAGCTTGGAAGGAACCAAGCATTACATTTCCTACATAATTCTTTTGAGGAATCAAATTGTTTTATATTGTTTGATTTCATGTTCCCATTATCAGCCTCCTTATGTCCATGAAGGACAGCACAATAAGGCAGACAGGCTAGTTGCAGAAAAATACCATCAGTTATGCGTGGCATTATATTATATTCTGTTCCTCAGAAACACTTGAGCTTGAGGAACCCTGTGTTCTCCTTCCATGTCACGCATATGTCTCACATAACATGTCAGATAAATATCTTCACTATAGCTGATACCTTTGCTTAAGATAACAAGAAGGAATTTCTGGAATGCCAGCTAGCAAGATGCCTTCCTGAATAGTCCCTTGTTGTTGGTCTTATTAATATTCAGTATCTTCTGTCAGAGATGTAAAAAAGTACTTCGAGCCTTTCTGTTATTAGGAGCAGGCATGACAAGTGATAGCAAAATGATTGCATGAATTAACCAGAATAGCTTTCTGCTGGAGTGGAGCTAAGCTTTCTACACTCTGTGATGCATGTGTTTTTAAGCTTATTTTGCTTGCTCTGTTACATTAACACTGCCACAGTTTTATCTGTGCCACTCCACCACTTCCTTTTGCTTGCAATGCATTTTATCACCTGCCAGACTGTATGTGATCTCCTACTAGCCCCAAAATCTGGGCAATTGGCACACACAGAGCTTATTGGCAGAGCAGCAGCTGGGCAACTTGCAGTGCATGCTCTAACTTGGGTATACCAGTCTGTGTGTAAATAACTTCCAGTTTAATAATCCTACTTTTTTTTAAAATTTGTTTTCTCTCTTTGTCAGCCAGTAAGGCTTGGCTGACGCAGGAAGGAGAAATTTTGCAGTAATGAGATTTCAAAAGACAAGTTAAATTTGTTCCTGTAGAAAAGGAAGGACATGAGAAGTAGGAAGTGCTGAGTACAAATAGGATTATGAGAAGTTTACAGGCTCTAACAAGATCTTCTGACACCAGAAGGGCCACCTTTGCCCAACCCCCAACTCTGGGCTCTCACAGCCAGCCAGAATGCGACAAAGGACATCTCCATGTGTGCCCCTCTTTTTCTGCAAGAAGCTCTTTGTCTCAGATGGTCGTAAAAGCCTGGAAGGGAAACTTCCACCCTTGATTTGGTTACTCTAAGAGGTCATTATGGTTTCTGCTCTTGGCAAGTCCAGCAATCTCAGCTTCTAGAACTGTTAAGATCCATGAACAAGGTCTTTATTCTCAGTACTACCAATGGACTTGTACATAATGTTAACTATGGACCTTTTGAAGTTTCCCCTCATTTCTCCTTCTACCTCCAGAAGCTGACTTTAAGCTGGGTAAGCCAGTTTTCTGTGTTTCCTCTGTTGTCAGTACAATAAAACAGCCACTGTCACGGGTAGCATTCTCTTGGCTCCTCAGTGTATAGACTCCAATGAGGACACAGAGAGGAGAGACTTAAAACACATACTTCATGTGTATTGTAGGAATAGATACCAAGAATGGGGGTTTTTTGTCTGCTTGTAAAACAAACAACTTAGTAATAGCACCTAAAAATGACTTCATGTACCCTGTTATACGAAGTTGTTGGAGATGGATAAGGTGCAACAGCAGAAGAACCATGAGATTCCAAAACCAGAAGAAGCATTGGTTGTTAGGTGGTACAGATCATCACATATCAGATAATTTCTGCATCAAATAATTTTAAAGTGTGGAATAAATGCTTTAAACTCATACAGAATGTTTAAATAAATACAAATGCTTAAGGATTTAATTTATTAAATAACTAGCTTATGGATAACATGACAAAAATATGCTCTACTTTCAGGTCAGTATTTGGCTAGAAGTTCCTGTTGCATTCTGCATTATTGTTTTTTTCCTTGGTAAGTACTTTCAGGAAGAAGTTAGGTCTTTTAATTGTTTCATAGATGATTCAAGAGGCTCAATAACTTCTTTTTGTGGACTGCGAAACATTTATTTGTTCTCTTAAATGTTGCTAATTTACACACATCCTTCCTATATTACAGGTATCATACTTCACTTATGACCTCTCCACTGTCAGCCTTAAAACTGGTACCATCGCTATCCTGTGGCTTAATATTCCAGTATTGATATGTATACACTCCAAGAATAATTTTATCTTTTCCAGTACTGCACTGTGACTATCCAGGGTCTTGTGAGTAATCTCTGTCAGGAGCAGGAAACCAACTCCATTTCCTTAACAGCAGTTAGCGATTTACTCACTACAGAATCACTGGAAAATAAATTACAGTGTAATCTGAAGTCTGGAGAAGCTGTCTAGTGACTCTCAGGGGCTTTAAAGCCAGGAGTTACTTCATTTTTGGCATCACATCTGTATAGTTGAGTTCAGGCCAAGCATTGCTTTTTCACTACAAACTGCCTCAGGGCACAGTGGTTGTTTATCAGCTCTTTCTTTGCTTGTGTATTCTAGCCCCACTAACTTATTAGTTGTCTTCCTTTTTTGTACTATATGCTAACACAAAGCTTTGGGAGCTTATTAGGAAAAGTTTAATGTGCTCTCTTGCATGCAGATGGGAGAAGAAATGAGAAGTTTTGCAAAACATCAGATAAAGAATATATCAATGCCATTGTCTTTAATACAAACCTAATTTATCAGTCTTTAGCAGTGGAAAGGTATTTATTTTACCTTCATCACTGCTTTCCTACAGATATCTCCAGTGGCAAGAAAGTTTAGAAAAAAAGGAATGGAACATTATTTTGTTGCACAATGGTGCTAGCTTGTTGTTTGCATTTTCTCTCAGAAACTTTTCCCAAATTCTGCTTTACCAAAGAAAGGGTAGCTATATTTTTGTAGCTCCAGCACTTGGGTCTTCATCCTAAGTGCCTTGTGATTCCCCCAATCTTTCTCTCTCTCTTTCGAACAAACAATCAAACAAACAAACTTATATAATAAATAAATTTCTTTCCTAGATGTAGGAGAAAGGTCAGGTGCTTTTCAAGACCTCCAGAGGGAGATCCACTCCATCTAAAATGAATTTTAAAATTTCTTAATGTCAATCTCGAACTGCTTACTTTTGGTGAATTGGAGCTTAGATTTGGTTATCTTCAAAAGCACCTTATTCTCTCTATTTCTGTCTCCTTTACTTGAGGAAGACTGGTCCAATAGGTAGATGCTTGACCATTAGACACAACGAAATCCCCAAACCCCAAATCAAACAAAGGCAGAATTATCTGTGTGTGGGATAGCTCCTCCATTTTTGTATCTCTATTTACCACATAAATAGTTTGAGTCCCTGTACTATGGTCTCCTTGGAATGTCAAAGGTCTCTTATAACTGTTTCTGTTTATGCAAAATTTCATTTTTCTCGGGCTGTAAGACCAGATCAGGCTCCAAGGAGTCAAGTAGTGCTGTAGAGTATAAAATCAAACATTTCTCATACACTGGAGATGGAACTCTGAGACAAGCATACAAAAGTCAGAAAGAATGAAAGAAAATGTTTGATGGTATAATTTTTAATAATAGCCACACAGCAGTATTCTAATGATGCATTACCTGTGGGTAACCATCCCTGGACAGTATAAAATTATTCTTTTATTCTGTACTCTGTGTGCTACCTGTGTACGGAATGTTTTTGTTATCTGTGATATTAGAAGACTATTTTGGGAACACTAAGGTTTGTGGTGAACATTTTATGTCTCTTTTAAAAGAAAAATATACGAACTGTGTCTTAGATGTGACCTCTCTCCCCCTGCTAATCTTTGGGCCGGTTGACCCACATCAAGCCAAACTGGAAGACAAGCAGGAGTCAAAAAGACGGTTTTGTTAACACCCTTGTAATGAATGCTGAAACTTGGGAAGAAAGGAGCCCCAGGCTAATGGCCCAACTAGGATAAAGTGAAGGATCTGGCTGGTGTCTCAGCACATGCTTTTGTCTAGGATATCAACAGTTTGCTGCCTCTTGTTTTTATGGCTCCACTAGGGATGTGGAGTTGGGGCCATTATGACAGGCAAGAACCTGGGAACAAGACTCCATTTCTAATAGACCTGGGCTTCTTTTGATTTCCTACTTACAGAACAATTATGCTTTATAAGCTCTTTACTTGTAAAATATGTGTGATTCTGAGTATACAAACAGAAGGATGAATTTGATCCTTATTTTTTGATAGGGAAGTGTTTTTGACATAACATCTGTGCAAGGGAAATCTACCATTATAGTCTGCCTGCTCACTCCTATGCTTCCTTTCCCGTTTTTAACTGTTATAGCTATTATATAGCTTTTACTACGCATGCTTCTTGCTGTACAGCTTCTTATGGCTTTTCCAGGCAGTTCTGCTTGCTATTTCTCTGGGTAGATAGCCACATATTGCTCTTCTACTTTCTACTCTTAGCCTTAAAAGACTATTTTATTCTGTTTAAGTCATAATTTAAAAAAAAAAAAAAAAGAAAGGTTACAGAAGTGCTTAGGGCTGTCAGTAAGGATGAGCACTTTTCTTGGAAAAGTACAGCAGCTGAAGGAATCTAATCTCAGGAACTAGGGTGTGATTTGGGGAGCTGTACAAGGAGCTGGATATGCTACAGGTGTTTCAAATCATAAACTGTGTGATAAAACCACTTTTCAGCACTTTCAGAACCTTTTAGTAATAGGTCAAAATAAAGGAGTGCTCTATGCTCAGGATTTAAATTGGTTACAAGAGAGACTAAAATATCTAACCAGCACCTATTGTCTATGACAAAGGGAAAAGAAGAGGCCTCATATACCATGATGAAGGACTTCTTACCTATTTGATGTAAGAACAATGATTTCACCACCATTACTTCCCCTGTCAATGCGACCAGGGGGTGTTCTGTGAGGACAGGAATGCCACCCTCACCTCAGTGACATATAACTGGCTACGTAAGTCCCACTGCGTTGTTATAGTGCACTCTTCTCACACATGCAGTGAAGATAGTCCTATAAATCTTTTCATCCCCCTGTAGTCATTCTGATTATGACTAATCCTGCTCTGTGACCATTAGAGTATCAGAAATCAATTGCAGAGACACCAAGAGTTCATGACCCAGCAGTTAAAAATTTACATACAGACACACAATTCAACAGGTGACTGAAGAATAAAGCACTGCATAAGGTATCAGTGCAATTAAAGGAAAGAGGTTGTTACTGATGCAAGACATCTTAAGTAACTTAGGTAAGTCTAAGTTAGCTTAAGTTCTTATAAATTCCTGGTGGCACTTGCAAGGAGAGGCTTCTCTGTGTTCAGTACAGAAGGAGCTATTTTAGTCTGAAGTGTTCTAATATTTTAGCACTAAGTTAATCTTTACATGGCTAAGACAAGTGCATATACCTGTTATTTACTGTCGAGATGGCTTAAGTAGTTTCTGGAAAACACTGGCTCATCTCTTGCATCCTCCCCATTTTTCTGTTTCCTGCAAGGAGTGTTTACCCTAGAGAGTAAGCTCTTGAGGTCCCCAAGATGTTGAGGTTTTATTTTGCAGGTGGTTATATTCCCTAAAGTTTTATACCTCTAAAGGTACCTAGGATTTAAAAATCCTCTTCCCTTAATATATCTAAAACTTAGAAGTTGAAGGTCAAAAAGTTTGATTTACCATTTTTGGAAAGAAGACCTTATTATGCTATATGGGCCCATTGTGTTTTTCACATCTATTCATTCCAGAACTTTACAGACACAGACAGAATTCAAGATAATGGTTACATCAAGTTAAGTTTTTAAACATTTTTAAAAAATACTCAGCATGCTAAAACACTTCTTATTAGAACAAAAGCTGAAATACTAAGATATAATTTCAAGCCCTATGTATGATCTGATAGAGAATAGGGATTTTTGGGACTCTGTTGTACAGCCAGTTTGTGCTACGTATATGGTAAGAAAAGGAAAACTCTTCATCATTATATTCTGCTTGAGAGGTATTATTTCCTTCCCTTGAAATGCCTTGTGCATTGGCACTGTATCTGTGGCTCCTGAGTAAGCCTGCAGTGGGGTAATTTCAAACTCCTGCTGACAGTATTTATGTCATTGCATACAAGAAGCCTGCTCAGGATCCAATTTCGTCTTGCAAACTTTACATTCTATCATTTGCATTATGCTCGATGAGTAATTATTTGACTTGAAATGACAGCTTCCACATCTGCTTCTGCTAAGGATACTTGGCCTGTATGCTGGTACATGACAGTTTTAATCTTATGAAATCCCTATTTTATTCTCATGCTGTATTTTTGTAAACTATAAACCACCCACATGTTTAAATAAAATTGAGTTTACATTTAGTGTGTTAGAATTACCTTGTCTTTACTTTATCTTTTTCTTTCTTTTTCTTTTTCTTTTTCTTTTTCTTTTTCTTTTTCTTTCTTTCTTTCTTTCTTTCTTTCTTTCTTTCTTTTCTTTCTTTTCTTTCTTTCTCTCTTCTCTTCTCTTCTCTTCTCTTCTCTTCTCTTCTCTTCTCTCTCTTCTCTTCTCTTCTCTTCTCTTCTCTTCTCTTCTCTTCTCTTCTCTTCTCTTCTCTTCTCTTCTCTTCTCTTCTCTTCTCTTCTCTTCTCTTCTCTTCTCTTCTCTTCTCTTCTCTTCTCTTCTCTCTCCCCTTCTCTTCCCTTCTCTTTCCCTTCTCTTTCCCTTTTCCCCTCTTCCTCTCTTTCCCCCTTTCTCTCTTTCTCTCTTTCGCTCTTTCGCTCTTTCTCTCTCTTTTTTTATCTCTATGTTCTTTTTGCTCATAGCTCTCAAGCTAACAAAATTATTTAGATTTATATTTTGGGATTTTGGTATTAAGAAGTGTCTTTTTTTGTCCTAGGGAAGGCCCAGCTGTGTTCTAAAGGGCTTGCTTTTACTGGAGCAGGTCTCTTCAGTATTCTCCCTTCCATGTGATTCAGTGAGATTATCATGAGTTTAAACAGGATAAACATAAGCGTCTAGCAGCCTGGCATCCTCCCAAATCCACTGGTTTCCAGTGTTCATATCCTGTAGACAAACCCCAGATTGACTGTGGACAAGCACATGGGCTACCTAGGTTTGCTTGCTGACACATTCACTCCCTAATGCTATATCCCATGTTGGCAGCATAGGAAATGCCCTCACTTACAAGAGCTCATGGGCTCTGTCAATGACTGAAGCTATCCTGAAAACACTATCCTGAAATGACCTTTGTATTCCCATCAAGCGAAATATGTGCTAGACATGAATTTTCCAAAAACTCAGTGTTTGAGTGCAAGATATAGCTTTAAATTGCATCTTATTTCCAAGGTTTGTACTATAAGCAGAAAAGAACAGAGAGAAAAAATGAAGACGTGTTAAGTTGCAAGAACCTTTATATTTGGTAGACTGCAACTGGAGATAATGAGGAATGTCTGCTGGGAAATAAATACAACAGATTTCTTGGAAAACCTTTGGATTGTATCAGTGAAAATGTTTCTGATTCAAGAAGAAAGCAACTAAAGGAGAGATTCTTTTATATTTGTTCATAATTGTGAGGAATGATGAGAATTTGAGGCTAAAGGTCTATTTAAGAGTGGACATTAGAAAAAAGGTTCATGATTGTTCAGGACAAGACAGAGGAATAGCAGCTGAGGGATAGAAAGTAGGCTTCAATAAATTCACAGAATGGGTAAGCAAGATCTCATACGAAGAAAAATGCTGCTAAATGGTTAGTGCCTTTCAAATAATACACACAATGACAATATTCATCCACAGGTATATTCCACCCCACTGTGAAGAAAAAGGGAGAAAATGCAGTAAGAGATCAGCTTGATTAAAACATGAACTGTGCATGAACCTTAAACACAAGAAAGAATGAAGCTGGAAGCAGAAACTAGGTCAGGCTGCTGAGGATGAGTGATAAATATAACCTGAACATGTAGGAACAAAATTTTAAAAAGTCAAAGCTCAAAACAAGATGCATCTGCCAAGAGATATCAATCAATTTAGACGTGCAATTGTAACACAGGGAAGGTGAAGGAAAGGGTGAATTGGTCAGCTGTTCAGTGGAGAGGAAAAGCTATTGCTGGATGATACTCAGAAGGTTAAATTTTGTAATAACTTTTTGCTTTAGTCCTTATAAGTATGATCAGTTGAAGAATGAGAAGTAGTACAGTAAAGTAAAAACATCAGCTTTGAATGGAAAAGGAACAATTTAAAGATTACAGTTTATCAAGTCAGCAAGGGATTATGAGTTTCCTAATGAATGTAAAGTACTTCATGACGAACTATTGGATCTTCATGTTGCATTGCAGTGCGTGCAATGGGCTTGAAACTTGAAAAGTTCGTGGAGGGAGAGCCACTGCCTCTCTTCAAATATGGAGAAAGGAAGATCAGGGTATGATTCAACCAGTAACTTAATTTCTGTTCTCACAAAATGCTTGAACAACTAACTGAAACTGTTAGAACTGGAAGACAACAAGGATATGAGTAGCATCCAATACAAAATAACCAAATCCATGTAATTTCCTTACAGCAGAACAACAGGATTTGAGCACATAAACATGATTTATCTTGACTTTATTAGGGCTTTTTGTATTATCCTATGTAACAAATTGTAAAAAATATTATCAATATTAGGGGGTTTGGCTAGATGGCCTTCAAAGGTCCCTTCCAGAAGAACCCATGCTAGGCTACAATTCTATAAATCACTGACATAGTGTGGATACAGGAGGGTTGGAGAGGTTTCACAAGCCATGAAATGATGATCAATGATTTTCAACAAACACAAAAGCAGGTATGGTTCACCAGAGATGATTCTTTGGTCTTTGTTCAGGTTTTTTCTAATTATCTGAAGAATATCCACATTCAATTTTCAGGTGACATGGAATTGGGTGGCATGAGAAGACCATAGAATTCAAACTGACCTCAAAATTTGACTAAGCAACTTGAAAATAGTAAGACGAAATTGAGTAGGAACAAGTGTAATGTATTATTCTTGGGCAAGTGTAATCAACTACATACGTATGGGAAACAAATATCTAGTTCAATGGCAAAACTTTAGAAAAGGATCTTGAGGCTGCAGTGGATCACAATGTGAGTGTAAGACACAAATGGAAAAGGCAAAAGCAATTGTTATGCATTCAGGGAATGAAGTATGCAAGTCATAAAACACTGCTTTCCTTCTGCTTGTTCATGTCAAGGTAACAGAACAGCAACCCAATTTGGGACAATGCATTTAAATAAAGGCATCTGACAAATTCAGAGAAAAGGATGAAGAATGATCACTAAAATGTAAAATATGACCTGCACTGAAAGATTGAAAAAATTATTTCATCATTAAGAGACGAGGGCTGTGAAGACAGTAGTCGGATATGTGAGAGTGTTGCAAAGAATATGGTAATTTGTCCCTTTTTTCCATAGTGAATAGGACAAAGAATAATGAAATTATAGAAGGGAAGACTGCAGTACCTGTGAAAACTTGCTAATGTATAAGATGCATGACCTAATGACTACCTGTAATCCCTTCTACCTCTGTGATTTTTAAAGTTAGAAGTCAGTTCATGTAGGTTTGATGCTTATGTTACAAGATCCCAGCTGTCAGTCTGTCTCTAGGGGTTATAATGTGAAAATACGTGAAATGAAAAGGGGAACTGAGTAAGCCCCAAACATGTTATTGGACAGTTAAAAAAACATAAAGCAAGAAGACATGCACTATTTTGTCTAAAATAAATCCAGTGTAAAAGAAGTATGAGTTATTTTGGCACACGTGTGTGAAAATGTGTATGAAAATATATGATAATTAGTTATTTATCTTGTTTAAGAAAAGATTGGTTTTATGGTTATAACTAGAAGGGCAACAAACCTGAATTAAATAGCTTTTAACTAAAAAAACATAAATGAAAATTTTATATGTGCTTCCTGAAATGAAGTTTGCCCTATACTTGCAGTATAACATTGTGTTCAATTGATATAATTTGAATAAGGGTTTAAAATTAAGACTTTATAAACACATTGGATGATATTCTATAAGAAAAAATTGTAATCTACTGCAATTCAGACTTTTCTAAAGGCAAAGACTTTGTTCTGCAAAACTAATTTATAAATAATTTTCAGTTTAGATGATTTAGCAGTATTCAAATAAGAGGGCCTTCACAGGGAAGAAAAATACCCCAGCGTTCATGAAACTTATTAAGAGATTTCTAGGGGGCCTTTGGGTTGTGAATACCTCTACTGTAATATCAGAAGTCCTCATGGGAGAAGAAAAGAAATAAAACCCCAATATAGGTGAGAATGAAGCTCTAGATAAGTACTTTCAGCTCTAGATAAGTACTTTCATCACTACTTTTTTATATAACGGTGAGTTGATTGGATTAAGGAAGGAAAAAAAGCAAAGAAATAGTTCAGTTTTTATCTCAACTGTCAAAACTTGTGTAGAACCTCTTAAAATGCTCTGTTGTTAACATACATTCTTTAGTATGGCCGTGATTAGAAAGCTGAGGTTTGTGCCTGTACATTTGTCTAGATTTTGAATATAATGAGCAGCTCAGGTTGTACTTGACTCAAGATAGAGCTACAGGCACTGTGAAGTTGATGCACCCTCATGACTGAAGTAATTTTTATAGTATTTTGAAGTCGGTGCATGTTCCAACCCTTCCAAACCACTCAGCTGAGGAAGAAGTTTGACTATTAGAGAAGGCAGATTAATTTTCCATTCACTAACTGTGGCCCAGTGATGCCTGAAATGCAGGCAAGCAAACTGCACAAAATCAAATTAAAAGCAAAGATGCCTTAAGAAATTTAGCTGGTTAGAGGTGTTTGTGTTCCAGAAAAAGATGGCTTTTGATATAATTTTCTTTTGCATGCTTTAGAACAATCAGTGGAATTTTGGGTAATGTGTATTAAAATAATAATTCATTAGTTTGTCTTGTGAAGTTCCTGGTGTATTTCAAACTTCATGTTGAAGGATTAAAGAATCAGTCAAGAGCAAGAATAATGCGGGCTTTGAACCTTGTACTGATTTTGGTTGGGATAGAGTTAATTTTCTTCAAAGTAGCTAGTGTGCATTTATATTTTGGATTTGTGATGGAAACAGTGTGGATAAGACAGATATTTTTGTTACTGCTGAGCAGCCCTTACACAGGGTTAAGGCCTTTCATGCCTCTCTCCTCACCCCACCAGTGAGGAGGTTGGGAGTGCACAAGTTGTGAGACGAAACAGCTGGGATAGCTGACCCCAAGTGACCAAAGGGATGTTCCAGACCATATGGTGCCATGGTCAGCATATAAAGCTGGGGAAGAAGGAGGAGGGTGGAGGTGATGGGAATGACAGCGTTTGTTGTCCTAAGTAGCCATTACATGTGAAGGAGCCCTGTCTTCCTGGAGATGGCCGAGCACCCGCCTGCTGATGGGAAGTGGTGAATTAACTCCTTGTTTTGCTTTACTTGTGCATGGCTTTTGCTTTACCTGCTCAACTGTCTGTATATCGACACATGAGTTTGTTGACTTTAACTCTTCCATTTCCCTCTGCCATCCTGCTGGTGAGGGAGTGAGCAAGTGGCTGTTGGGGGCTGAGTTGCTGGCTGAAGTTAAATCACCACTAGTCCTGATTGTCTTCTCACACTTTCTTTAAAATATTATGTACCAGTTGACTGCAATGGAGTTATTCTTTACGTGTACTGGAGTTAAAAAAGACACAATGGTGGTAGACACAAAAATAGGAAAATAGAGATTTCACCTGTCTAGTGCAGGGCTACCTTCAACCTGACAGATGTAATTGCTCCAGACAGTGATTCTGAGTCTGCAGGACAAGCGGGATGCAGGTAGGGCTATGCTGCACTTCAGTAACCCAGCCGCATCCATGCTGTAAAATGCTCCAGTCCTGGGGCCCATTGGATGCCCTTGCAAATTTCATTATTATTTTGTGTGTTTAAAGGACCTGTGAAAGTCTTAGGAGAGTATTGCAGCCTGTGAGATTGCAATGATTAAAAACAGTAACATTTGTCTAAAAGAGGAAAAAGGGATGTAACTCATCTTACTGTCTCTGCCGGCACCTAGGGAAAATTATGGTGTCTGATGTGGTGTCTCTACCTAGCCCCTCCCAAACCCACGCTGCTTCTCTGGAATGGGAGATTCCCACAACTGTCTCCAGTGCCAGCTGAAACTGGGAGTTATATCTGCAGGAACGTGAAGTGCTTCTGCACCCACATCTTTTTGTAGGGACAGAAAAGGGAAAGCAGGAACAGTCCTAAAGCTCTGTGGGAGCATCTGTGTATTTTGGGATTTTCCATGAAGAGACATGTCAAGGAAGTCAGCCTTTTCTTCTGACTTGAGGAGTCACTTGGAAAACAGCCCTCATGGAAGGAGTTTTGCTAAGCTTAGGGCCGAAAGCTGCAGTATGTTTGCATTCAGTGGACTGAAGAGGCTCTTGTGCATGTCGTCTGTCTTTCTCTCAATTGTCTTCTCTAGATTTTCCAGGGCTGTCCAATTTGACAGTGAATTGTCCAGTTCCCTTAATAAGGAAATCCTTAAAATTCTTTTGGGGCTTCCAGTTTAGGCGCCAATACCACACATGGAGACCAAGACAATACTCATCTGTAGGAGAGCTGTGGGATCCTATTTTCTGTCCACAGCTTCTCTATGCTTTGTATAGGAATCTTGTAAGGACCTTGGCTTTACAAGTACAGAAAAGCCCTGGGTACAATTTGGGAAAGAAAGATTCTAAGCCCTCAGTGAGTGACTAGGAACATCCATGGTGGTGTGTAGCATGGCTGGAGCATTCACCAGGATACTCTAAAAATATGAGAACTTCAGGCAGAGCAGTTTGGGTAAGAGAATTTTCAAGAAAGGCTTTTTACTTAGAAATTCACCACCAATACAGGAAATGTCCTCCAAGTTACATTTCAGGCTTTTGGAAATATTTTAGTTTAAATACACATTATCCCTCATAGCTTTTCAATCTTCAGGCTTCATTTATCTTGAAGTTTAGTTTCCTCCATATGTTTACCATCAGCTAAAGAACCAGAGCTGATGAGCAGCTTGGAAATGTTTTGTCATGCAGTATATGAGTGAGTTTTTTTGCTTTTCAGCTAAATGCTTTTACATTTAACTTGCACTCCTTCTGAGAAGAGCTGAGTATTGACTATTAGTACTGTTATTTCATACTTACATAATAGCTATTCATTTGTTCGATGAGTGAATTTTTCCATTAAGGATTTTCAAGCCCCACATCACAGCAATGTGGAGCTGCAATTGCAATTTGGTGCAACCTTGGATTGCACATAATTAGTGCAGAATGGTGCATGATGCTACCATCTTCCGTACGATGAAAGCTCTGTCTTAGATGGTGCAGAGCACTTCCATTTGACCTAAGCAAAATTGACTCAATTTAGCAAATCAATCTCACTAAAGAGCATCTTGGGACTTAATAACATGCACACACTATGATAAAATGTTTGGTAAGTGCAAGGGTAAACAGGGATCTTATTACAGAAAGCTATTAGATAAATTTGCAAATGGATTTGTTTGTTTATCTAAGTTTATAAAACATTCTGATGCAGTTCTATAGTTGAATGATCTGTCATTATACTTCGTAATTATATTCATTTGACTTTCGGATTGCATTTTGTTTTTTACTGTTTTAGAATTTTGTCAATGTAATCTAGGAAAGCAAAAGCAGAAAAAATTCAAATTTGATTGTATTAAGCATAATTCAGGATAGGGTTAGCACTCAGTCAGTTCTTTTGGCCTGTTGTAAAGTCAGCAGATAACATTTACAGTCTGTCAATTTTTCCCAAAATACTTTAGAAAAGCATGGAAGTAAGAGAAGAGTAGAAAAATTACCGGTGTGATTGAGGACTATTATAGTTCAGGACATACATAGGAGATTTAGGGAGTGTTTTCTGGCATGACATTTGTAGTTGAGAACCAAAGAAAATTTGTGCTCCATTAGAGATGCTATTTTATTAAATACATGGCTGTTTGAAAAATAGCAATTGAGAGGACTTTCCAGAAGCCTTCATTTCCCCCTCCAAGCTGGAGGAAGGTTCATTTACTTTGGTCAACATTGCTTGCACAACAGTCATGTGAATTCTCACAGCCTTTCCCTTCTCTGTTGATTTTACTAATAGATTTTTAAAATTTTCGTCGTTACTTTTATAATCATTCTCTGCTGTCCCTTCAGGTTTTTCTATGTTATGTCCATGAATCACTCACAACATTTTAAGTGCCCTTTGAATATTTGCATTTGATTCTTACTCACATTTAGTGCTTCTCTTGACACCTCTTCTGACAAACTGTTCTGCCTTTTCTGATATCAACCTAATGTGTTAAAAAATTTTGTCTCCTTTTAATGTGTTTTATCTGAATGTATTAGTTATAAAAAGTGATAGATTACTGGTGGCTTGTTTATTCCCTAGAACTGATGCAGGTAGAAGCAGCAGTTCCCTCACAGTGAACTCTGTCCTGATCCAGAGTGCTCTGCCTCTCAGTAGCAGGGAGGCTTCTCCTGTGTGTTGCAAAGGTTGGTAAAAACAACATACATTGAATAGGAGCACAACTCATTTCGCAGGGGCTAGAGGTCAGTGCCAACTCCATTTTTCAAGATGTCCATGTGTTCTGGATCCCAGTGGCTGACAGGGCCCATAAAATGTTCCATTGCCTATTTCTGAACACTGTCTTGCTTAGCAGGACTGTGAATCACCAGTGATCAAACAAGATTAGACTTGACCTTCTACTCTGTGTCTAGAACAAACAGATTTTTCAGCCTCCATTCGACAACTTTTGTCATTCACTGCCACATCAATTGACATGTGCTCCACAATAAAAAATTCAGTTCCTGCCCAGTCTCTTAGTGTTGCAACCAAGCTTCCAAATGCACTCAACTACATCATTTTCCCCTAGATGAGAGTTCCCATCAGCTGCTTCTCTGTGGTGTCAAGAGCCCCAACAGCTCTGCTGGGACATCCAAGAAACCAGTTGCATGCCATGAATCCATTGGGGTATCCATCCAACAAAATGCTGTATGTCATGTCTACCGTGAAATACAAAAAACACGTAGTGCACCTTTGAAGTCAGGGTATTGGGAGAAACACAGGATTTAGGGAGAAGTGTGAGCAGGGCCACAAAGTTTGACAGCTGTCTAAATTCACAAGTTTAACATGAAGTTCTCTGCCGAAGGTAACAGCTCACACACTCTAACAGTGAACAGTCAGACACATAAATATTAATACATAACTAAGTTAATTTAACCTACCAACAACACAGAATAATAAAACAGGGAGATCAGATTACACTTAGAAATTAGTAAAATGAAGAAACTCCGAAGACTCTTCTCTACCTAAATATTGCTGTATTATACCCTCAGTTCCTTGAAGCCTTCATAGGAATCCATAGTTTTTAGTGTCAAAACTTGTTACCAAAGAATGATAGGCTGAAAAGACAAAAAAACACATGAAAATCTTATAATACTATAAATTTTGGAAATCTAAATGAGAAATTATATGCTTGTTATCAGCAATTTTTTTTTCAGATGCAGTGTTGGACTAAACCAAATACTGTGAAAGTTTTTGTTTCTTTCCTGGACTAATAAAAAGAGGAGCCTCTATAAACCCAGAACATCTTTCAAAACCCACCAAATAGACATGCTGCTTCTTTTTCAGTAGGGACAGATTAGCTTTTGCAGAGTAATTTCCTAATGGTTTCCCTAAAACCATACTTTTGAAGGCAATACCACAGTTTATAAAAGTTTTGAAATGAGACATCTCATTTTGTGCTTTGATGCTTGCAGTTATTTAATGATGTTTACCAAAGAATGTTTGTAATAAGTACATTTTGCATTTAAATGGTGCTGTGTAATCAATGTTAAAAAACACAAGTTTGCAGATATTAGGCTATATTTCTGACTAAAACTGACTAAATCCTTGTCCTTTATTGCCAAATCAGTGCTGGGATAACTTCACATGCTCAGTGAAAATCTCAAAAGTTTTGAGAATCTCAAAAGTTTTGAATCCAGTAAACACCAGAATACTCATTATTCTGTGGAACATGATGTCAAGCATTTTTGTTGGGTTGATTAGGCACAAAAAGTGGAAAATCTTTCATATCCGCAGTAATGGTCTCTTCAAGACGTTCATGTCATAGTTCTTCCATTTTCAGGCATGGATTTAGACTCTTCTTTCCATTGAGTCCCTTGAACAGGAAACAAGAAGTGCCTTCTGATTTTCTGGGTTGATGTGGTTTTTAAGTACAACCATTTTTCTGTGTTGAGCAATAAACACCAAGGCGGTGTTGCAGCAGTACTTTCTCTTCCCTATCTTTAATGAAGACTTTTACAGCTAGTCTTCTTTGTATTTCTGATACAGCCTGACAAGTTCAGTAAATTAAATCATGAAGCTTTTCTTTGCAGTATTTAGCAAAACAGCCTAGAAAGGAGATGGCAATCATTTTCATTTTTAGTACAGAAGCTCAAAATTGTAAGGGAAGCTCTGTTACCTTTTGCATAATCCATGGAACAAAAGGCAGAAGAACAAATCTAATTCCCACCACAATCTTAGCAGTTCCTAAATCCTTCAAGGATACTTGTCCTGTATTTGATTACCTTTGGAAAAAGTATAATCCAATTTTCTATTGCTACTGTATAAAGTTGTTTGCTCTTTGACTAAACATTATTTCCCATCCCCAGGTCCTCATGTGATTTGAAAACACTGCCCACATCACTGCTATATATGGATGTGTTGCTGCTGGCAGAGAAATGGCTATGGAGTTTTTTACAAAGTTTTTATCAATCACCATTTGCCTCTGAAAAGATACGCTTGCGTTATCCTAGGAATACGTAGGTGTGGTCATTAGCGGGAAGGCAGAAAGAAGAGTAAGGCAGTATTTTTCTTCTGAATCTTTTTTCAGTGCAGGCTTACACAGAATTTCCAGGACACATGGCATTTGAGACAGCAAAAAAAATATTCTTGCAAACCTGCGAAAAATCTACTCTGTATTCAGATGGAATAAAGTCAGCGTAATGAAAAAGCAGTGTTGGGTTCCTCCTGAACCTCTGGAAAAGGCACAAGTACTGGCTTTTAATTCTCTGTTGCTTTGCTATTCAAACAGACTAAAATATCAGTCATGTGCTTTTTATATGTCTGAATGAGTTCTCTTGACATTTCAAGGCTTGGTGCACAGTGGGCTGGTTACTCGCATTTTAAATTTCCTGTTCAACTAAATAATACAACTTTTCATGGTCCCTCTTCTCCAGAAACCCTCTTAACAGTCTTTGAAAGACTTTTTTTTTTCTTTAGGTATATCTTATACTTCAATATTTGTTATACAAATTTTCCACAAACCACAGGCAACAACTTTCGCTGGGCCAGTAGGCACATGAGTATTTGTTAGACTGTGGACAAGGGTGTATTTGAAGAAACAGTGTTAGATATTCCTTCTTGAAAACAGATCTTGGCAGCTCTGGTGGATATTATGTCATTCTCTGGTACCCAGGGGAACTAACTTTCAGCTCTGACCCCAAAGGAGACTCCAAGGACCAGTCTCAGTTAGTAATGAGAAATCTAACAGGGTTACTTTGCACTTGCTGC
Organism: Lycocorax pyrrhopterus obiensis; assembly: GCA_014706295.1. Lineage (NCBI taxonomy): Eukaryota > Metazoa > Chordata > Aves > Passeriformes > Paradisaeidae > Lycocorax > Lycocorax pyrrhopterus. Next base: position 49,951,317 of record JACSVZ010000001.1, read on the forward strand.
AAGATGACAAATTGTTTTCAATGGTATTAGAAAAGATGTTCTTGAAGCATTTCTGCCTGCCTCCTACACATGACAAGTGTTTCTGAAAAAATGCATCTTGGTGGTTACACCTTAGCAGGTAGTAACAGGTCATCTGATGATTTGTTACTCAGAGAGAAATTTTCTGTTTTCTGTACCCAGACAAGCTGCCGAGACTCTCTCACAAAAATATTCTTGCTTTCAACTCCAAATATTGTTCACTATTTCTTTAGTCCTTCAAGCACGTGGCCTCATTGATCCAAGACACAACTGTTAGAAAAAGGAAAACATGACATGGCTGCACATGCCACTTGTAGCCCTGGAAGGAATCTGTGTGGTTTCTGGCTGCCTGAGAAGCACCCTCACTTATTCCTTCCAGGCTGGAGCAGTGACGATCCCGCTGAGCGCCCTGCGGAGCAAGGCCACCCTGCGCACGTGGAGGCAGCTTGGCAGCACCTGCATGTCTTCCTTCCCCTTCAGGGACTAGATGTACATCCTAAGAAATGGGTGCCACGTGGCAGTCAAAAACCTGCGCACAGCCAAGACAGGTGTAATCTGGTTTAAGACCTGGAAGCAGCAGGATAAAATTAAGCGTGGGTTAAGCACCACCTCGGCATTCACCCAAGGTCTGGGGTAGATTCTGCTACATTTGGTGTTGTCATGGCTACACGGGTGGTTAAAACACACTCGAGAGTTTCTGTCTGAATGGCAGATTGTCTTTGACTGCATTTAGATGTATCTTGTGTTCTGTCACTGGGACCATGAAAACTTTTTGCTGACTTGGTTTGTAAGCCTAACCTCCCTTTACCCCAAAACTGCTCTGCAGAAGTAGGTCGTGCATTATTGAATATGCTTTTAAATTAAAAATAAAAATTAATATGGAAATTAAGGAGCCATAAATTCTGTGCTAATACTAAAATAGTTTTCATTATTTTAGAGAAATATCTTACTCAAATCATTGTTCACTCCATGCTTTCTAAGTGCACAGCTGAGGCTAAACTTTCCTGTGTCATATTTTCATACCAAAATTTAGCTCTGAATAACCATTGGGTTTAGTCTTGCACTCACAGAGGACACTCCAAAAGTGATTTGATTACTGTGTCTTTGTCTTTGATGAGAATGAAATCTAACGAACCAAATCATGTTTTCTTCACAAGTGAATTCAGTGGTTCATGAACTGGGTTATCTCTCATTTTTTTCCTCAGCCAATTTTCCCTGTCCTGCTAAGGAATGAAAGATTTGTGTCAGTTTAATGTAAGACTATATACACAAAACGATGCAAAATAACTGAAGCAAACCTTAACTTTTTTAGTGCAAAATAATTTACACTGAGACATTGGAATCTGGAAAACTCTCAGAAAGGAAGACTGGCTGAAACAGTTTTATATACTTTTATGGAAGATGGATAACTCATTCTGCTTGGCAAGGAAGCCTGGGCTTTTACAAAGCCCAGCAGCCTTCTTTGCATGCTAACAGTGTGTCTCTGTTTGTGGAAACACAGCATTCCTCTTTTGTCTCCTCTCTTTTGAGCTGAGTGCGTGCAACTTTTTCTTGTTGGATGTCTTTGTGTTATAAAGGTCAGTGGGGCAGTTTTCACTTGCCTTTGCAGGTATGGGCTGGGTTAACTGATGGTTGCTGTACTCCAGCATCACTTCTTAGCCTGTGCTCAGTAAAAGGACTAGCAGCATCAGCTGAGGATTTCTCCACTGTATGGGAACCAGAAGTAATCCAAAGGCTAGAGAAGGATAAGCTCTGAGCCCTACTTTTCATAGTTACTCTCTGGTTTGCAACATTAAATAGAAAAAAGCATGAGTTCTTTCTTCTGTTTTGATATAGTAATTTCTTTGCAGTGACTTTCAAAATCAAATATTTCAAAAGACAAAATTTCTAACATTCTGAAGCCACAAAAGTGAAGTTAAAATATGTAGGCTTCTTACAATCACCATGACTCCAACACTAAAAGCTGTGCTGGTATGGAAGAATGTGTAATGGTTCTTACAGACATGGGGCTGAATTCAGAGCAGTTGATGCTGTAGTGGATGTGACTCTGTGGACATTGGTATGCCTTGAGCACTGGGAATGCTTGTAATATTCTGTGAGATCAGTCGTAGTGTCAGCTCCACCTCCTTTTCACTTTGATTTGCTTTTGTTTCCATGGCTGTTTCCAGCCACATTGAAAGCACGTGAGTGAGGTTAACATCTGGGTACATAGGAAAAGGATCAGGAAATGAAACCACCACAAGCTTCCTAGTAAATGGAAGGTAAAACACTATGGTACGTGGCAGGAAATTTTCTCAGCATGTACATAGATAGACAGTAGTTATCCACTTTATCTGACCTTTACTTTCTCCTTTTTAAGTGCAATCATACACAGTTATTTATGCACTTGGTGTTAGAATTTCATGCTGTTATATCTGCACACACAGCGTGTGTGTATTTAACCATGGATATATCGTACACACAACACCATTACTAAATCAGAATACGCAAAGGTATCTTGTAGTATGTCCAAACACATTGCTAAGACCTTCAGTTCTTGACCTGCCAAACCGCCTTGTATGGTTTCCTGTCTTTCAGAAAAATTCACCTCTATTTTGTTCTGTGATGGTAGAGGAAAACAGGAAACTGGATATCAGCTATCTAATCTTTTGGTTTTCCCCTCTTCTGAACTGGTTTTATATTGTACTCCAGATTGCTGGTTTTGGTCAGGAAAAAGCTTTTGCATGACTTTGCCAAAACCTCAGAAAATAACATTTTTTGTTTTTCTATTCCTTTTTTTTCCTCCCATTGCCAAATAAACATTTCTACATAGACATAGCTACGCAGGCATCAAAGCACCATGGAAAACACTATAAGTCAAGCATTCACACTTTAGAAAGGAGATAACAAGCAGAAAGGGCTAATGTTGCCTCCCTTTTGTCGTGCATCTGGTGGCCTACTAACTCTCGTATCTTATGAGGTCAGATCTTTTTAGGTTCCAGAAACAGAGAGTGAGGGGCCAAGCACAGAACAGAGATAGTACTCAGCCTTTCCTTTCTGCTGCACGTAGACATGCTGTGTCCCTGCGCTGGGGTGTAATTGCTGCTGGAAGTTACAGCCATTTTCAGTTTCAGCTGGGAACCTTTGGAGCTGAGTTGCCAGGATGTTCCTTCTCTCCTGAGAACAGTCTCGTACAAAGAGTTTAATGTCATGTGGAGATCAACCCCATCTGGCAGGGTGAGACAGGGGCACCCGCTGCCCTCCTGCCACGCTGCAGGCTGTCAGAATTTTCAGTTCTCAAGTCAAATCTCCATCCTGAAACTGAACAAGTCACAATTTTTAAGCCCTCCCCTGAGTTCCTAGGTGGATAGCTGTGGACACTGAAAAGCTTTAGCAGAGAGATTTTCCGGCTTTCTGCAGCATTTTGTGAGAGTTCTGTCTTTCCTATGCGAGTAAGACAAAACAATGTTACCGTTTTGTAAACTTCTTGCAGCTGCAAATTGTTTAGGTAGAATTGTTATGGTTCTAACTAAAAAAACACTCAGAGATGTGTGTCTTAAAACTTGACCAGTCCCCTTAGGGCGTGGATAGCAAAAACCAATTACCTTATCCCACTTAATACACTTTGTGAGCTAACATATAAAAGTCTTCTGAAAATTCATTAAATCACCATCCATTGATCCCTGAGCCTGGACTTCGTGTGGTTTCTCTACTTGTCTGTGGAGAAAACAGCGACAGATAGCAGCCGAGTATATCCCTGCAGATAGAGCAGAGCTGAAAATCTTTGATAAGGTTATGGCACTGAAGTGATAAGGCCAACACATGTACTTAAAATAGGAAATGTTTCACAGATGGCTAAAAAGGGGAATGCTGGCCTTTGGGATAGAGTTTGAAGTTCTTGTTTCATTCCACTTACCCAGGACTGAAATAGAAACTATTAGAGAGAAAGAGGAAGAGGTAAAGCCCAACATTTGCGGATGAGCAGTATGTAGCTTGCAGCTCAGCGTGCAGGCATTTTTTCCTTGAAACGTGGCAAAAGAAAGTAGCTGAGAGAACTGAAGAAAGAATTCAGCTTTGTTGGAAAATATTAGTCAGCTTGTGATTAAAAATAAAAACTTCATTTTGTATAAGAATTACAAGCCACCCTCATCTGGGATATAATGGCAGGAGATGCCCGAGAATACAAATTTTGGTAGCTAGGACACAAAAAGCAAAGCCAACCATGACAAAAAGGAGTATTTTGAAATACTTCTTCTGCAAGGATTAAGAAATACCTTATGAAGACTTTTTCTTTGAAGTTTGAAAAGTTCCAGTGTCTGATGATTTTTTTCTCCCAAAATATTGTGATTAAGTTCATGCACATTACAAAGAAATTTTTTATTCTTGCTTGAAATGCTTATCTCTGTAACCCAAACTGTGGCGTTATGATAGCCTGAGCTTACTGTGAACACATATCCCATTTTCTTCATTGCCCTTGCATCATTTCCCATTTTATGGTGTTATTGTTCTTCATAACTAGTATCCTGTATTCTTCCCTTGAAGAGCACAGAGAGTAGTAAAGGATGTCATAGATTCTTTAGACAGAAGCCATCTGTGAAATTTATGTATTTACATTACTAGAAAACAGTGAACTTGAGTGATGCTTTTGCAGTTTTATGTGAAGCATAAATAATTTATTTGTCCTCTGTTTGTGACAGTCTGCAGTTTAAGCAAATTATTTGCTGACAAAAAACGCAACTGAAAATGTAGGTTCAGGAGCTTTGCTGTGCTCTTTTATCTGCTCCCATTTCTTCGTGGAGCATTTTGATCTCCCCTGAAAAAATACTTTGAAAGTACAAGCCTTTTTTTTAAAATGTGCTGCATGCTGGGTAATAATACGAGGACCATGTTCTAATTGAACAAAAATGACTTCTCTTTAAAAACTAGTATTTTCAAAGTTTTTCCCACAGCGACTAGATTTTTTCAGCCATGTGCACAGAGGGATATCCTGGTGCCTGCTTCACACTCCTCCTTCCCACAGCTTGGTCTCCTTCCCCCCTTGTATCGTGCTGTTCCCTACGTGGGCAGTTTTTAGAAAAAGATGCAAAAAGCGCCTTTTAATTTCTGCCTTTCCAGTGACCGAATGATTCATTGCAAAGCCAGGAGCAGAATGGTCTGATTGGAGCTGACCTGGCACAGCAGCACTCCCACCTTACGCAGAGTATCCATTATTTCACTACATGCAATGTTATTTTGGCTCCTGCTGGAGCCAGTCTTGATGTGACAGAGAAACTTTAGCCTTCAGAGAGTGGGAAGTAACATCCCAGCGTGACTGCCTTCTGAAAGTTCCTACCTCCTGGAGAAGAGGAGTCAATCAGGGCTGCTGCCAGAGAGAGAGATGCCCCCCTCCCCTCCTTTCTCTGTGCTGATCTTACAGGTAGGTAGGAAGATGTGAAGGTTGTGCCATAATTGGTAGGTCTTCTCTCTCCTTTCACCTGCAAATTTTGGGCTTGGGAAAGAGCAGAGACAGGTTCTTCTGAGCGTCACTGCCAACATCCTGGCCAGATTTAACTTCAAGGGGTGAGATTACAGAATTAGAAGTTTTGCTCAAATCCAACAGGATTCATTGCCCAAAAATAAGTCCAGGCATGACTCAGAAGTTGCCTGCTCAGTGGGAATTTATATCCAATGACCAATGTATTTGGCTACAGGGTCCAGATATTCCTGGAATATAGAAGTGTCTATGTCCAGCTACCAAGACCTGTTCAGTGTGACTTCACCAATCACCATCCTCCTGCCTCTTTCTATCCTGGCTTCCAGTGTTGTGTCATCTTTCACCCCAGAATGATGGCAGAAAACTGGACAACTGCAAATTCCTCAAATAGCCTTTAGCAACTGACGTGCAAGTGGTAGATAAAGCTCCAGTGCAAGCAGCAGTTATTGTAGTCATAGCCCTCATATACTGAGATGGCAGTTTAGGGAATAAGTCTCTTTTCAGTACTTCCCTTTCTGCCTCCTTCCTCTTCTACCCAATACTACAGTCTGTTAGTGCTTTCTGGCAAAATTAGAGAAGTGTCAACAACAGGAGTGTATTCAGGAAGCTTCACTTCTGGCACTGGAGAGGACAAATGTCTGGCTTGCAGGAAAATAAGTGTGCTGCTGTGTCTGCATCCTTTTGACTCTTACTCTTCCCTTTTTCTGCTATCCATTGTAGTTTAACTTCCTTCTGCATCCAGCAGCAGTGATACATTTCTGTCTCTGTGTTGCAGCTTCCTGTATTATTCCTTGTAAATCAGCTTTTAGGCTCTAACTTCAAAGTTACGGGCCTGCTTTGAGTGGGATATGGACTCGATGGCCCCCAGTGGTTGCTTGCAACATAAATTGTTCCCAGGTGTACGAGTCTGACTTTACTTTTACATGTTTTAATGGCAGGTCACTTTCAGGGATCTGTGCCAGACCGTGAGGTTGTCTCATTGCATGTTTTTTTGGAGGATTGAACAGCTGGATCTGTTTGAAAGGTAAGGTAAACTACAAAATTTGTGCTGTGAAAAAGAGGTGTCAGACATGAATATCTGTTCACCTGCATGTTAGAACTGGAATATGGTCGCTGAAATTGGATGTGGACAGCAGAACATCATCAAATACTCTTCCATGTTAAAGAGAAGCTGGAAGACATACATGCACTCTATTAAAAGTTGCTCAGCTCACTGGCACAAGGTCTGCAGGTTTTTCAGCCAGAAAGAAAAAGACTCTCAGGGCAAAGGAAGTAGAGGAGGAACATAACCTCCCAGGAAATGAGTTCAGCAGACATTTTTCTCTTTTCTTTGTTAATGTTTTAATGTGTTCTATAAACATAAGAACTATCATGGAAGAATTCATCTTGTCAAGGAGTTGAGCATCTGGCTCTCTAAGACTGTTTACAGTGCAGATGTGTCGAGCCTGGCTCCCATCATGATGACAAAAACTTCCCACTGCTCTCTTTGACTGTCCTTTTCTATCTGTATCCATAGTGTGTCTCATCGTCTACTTAGATTAATTCAGATTACAAATACTTTGTGACAGATAGGTGCTGTCTTGTTCCATGTTTATGAGATACTTAGTATGATTAGGTGAACATTTTTTGGATCACTGCTTTTTAACCTGCACTTGTGCCATGGACATATGCATTGGGGAATTGTAGCCCTTCTGAATCTTGTCTTCATCCAGCTAGGGAGCAGCTGTGCTGCTTTAAGTGACAGAGGAGGAAGCAGGAGAGCATTTTGAATTTTAGGAAGCAGAAACCTCTGTGGTCAGTGGAAAAAGACTCATCATCTGTGTCTATCTTGGTGAAAATACAGTGACTGTGACTGCTTTTGTAGCATTAACATATCATGAGCACAAGCTGTTCTTGTGGCATTTTTGGCTTGGCTGTCTCATAGGAAAAACAAGGGATGAGAGGGAAGAAAAGGAAATATCAAAAGGACTCTGAGTATCTGGTCGTGTGTGTGTGTGTGTGTACATGCATGAGGTGGGAAGAGGGACAGGAATAGTGAGGGAGAAAAAATAAAAAGGGTGTGAAAGGTGGGAGGGAAATGAGCAGAGGAAAGCAAACCTAAAAGGAAGCAGATTTCACCCCTGTAAAAAACACGAACAATGAACCTGCCAGGGAAGGGTGCATAAGGGAAAAAATCCCCAAACCACCACAATGGAAAAGTAAAAAAGAAAATTAGGCATTCTTGGATTACTTCCATCACTTTTGTCATAAATCAAATTAAGCTGTTTACCAGCCATTTCTGTTGTCATCTGATTTTAGTGGTAAACATATTACTGAACTACCACAAAGAGTCCTTCTGGTTAAGTGTCTCTGTGAAGTCCTCAGGAGTTAAGACTCAGAGAGAAACATGAATTTTGTTTTTCTTCTTACATAGTTATCTAAGGAGTTTGATTATTTTTAGATTTTCATAAATAAAGTATCTATGACTTTATTTCTATCCTTTATTGTTGTGACCAGCTATTGAGGATATCTGAGAGGGCAGGCAAGGAGAAACTGCATGAAATTTTTTTTGTAGTTGGCACTCTGTGTCTTCCACTTTCTGTCCCATTTCAGTAAAGTTTTTATAACCATGGACTGACTCTCACAACCCATCTTTTGATGATGATGGCATTTCGGACAAACACAGTAGTCAGCGCTGATGTCAGAGTTGTTGGCACAGCACTGGGCATGCTGTGGCTTTTTAGAGGTTTAGTGACTGTGTGGAAAGAACAGGCTGCTGAGGGCTTGTATGAAGAAGAAATCCCTTGTAAATGCTTAGGAGACTGTGCTTAGGTATGCCTCAAAGAGTATTTCCTCGTGTGCGGTAATCCAGAAGTGTCTCTGGCAGGAGTCCTTTGGAGGAGGCCCCTGCCCTGAGTCCCCATGGAGCCAGCAGGCAGAGAGGTGCCATACAGACATGTGGCTCCTCCAAGGCCTGTGCCATGCAGATGTTTAACTCTCCTGGTCACACCGAGGACATCTGCATCTAGGGGCAGCCAGCCCTGCTCTGGAGCAGAGCTGAGTGCTGTGGGTGGCTGTGCAGCTCAGGGCTGCACGGGGAGCTCCAGGAGAAGAAACGCTGGGCTCTGCTCGTTCTGTTTATCAACTTTACCTGCCATGACCTAGTGGCAGGGTAGAGCTGCTCAATTGATAAGTTCCATCTGATTTTTAACGAGGACAGCTGCACAGCAACAACTCGAGCCACAGTCAAGAATATGTACCAGCTGAGAAACCATGACCTGAGGCTGGAAGTGGAGGATGTAGGGGTTTCCAGCAATATTTAAGTAAGTCTTACCAAGGCTGTGTGGAGCGGGATATCCCTGATGCTCATTGGTATCCTTGGAGTAGATGGGATAATCGGCTTCACATACAATTTTGTGTTGGCTTTTTTATTATCCATTCTATTTCTAATTTTAATACTTTGAATTTTCACTTTTTCATCTGTGTAATTTTAGTTAAATAATTTGGCTTTTAGTTTTGACTCAGTGCCTTGGGACCAATCTATTCTTTCTTGTTGCCATTTCTGTCCATGGCATAAGCTCAGGATGACATATGTAATCTGTCTAAATATCAAAGGTTTTATAAAAAGGGAACAAACGAGGAAAATGTCAGGTAAAACCATCACAGACTAACTGTGATTTACATGGAAAAACATTTTTAAAATCAAAGCTGATTGCCAAGATAACTTCTAATGTTGAATTCTGACAGAAGTCCCCACTTCTGGTAAAAAGTGGACACTGTTCTTTGAACAAAGCCACCCACACCTAAAAAAGTGATTTTCTCCTGGGGGCAGATGATTGCAGTGCAGCTCTTAAAACCTGAATTTTTACCACAGTACTTCCATGGAATAGCAAGTTGACACATTTCCTGACTGCTTGGCAGAGCAGGTATTACAAAATCTAATGTGGCTTATACAAATCTAACCCACATTTCATGTTGACCAAACAGGTGTTGCCTGTTCTGTTTGCCACTGTCTTCTGGCATCTTGCTTGTAAAATGGACATAAAGATACCAGTTCCTATGAGATAAGGTCTTATGTGAGAGCTAGAAGCTTTCTGTCTCATTCAGGTTAACTCAGTGATCAAGCAGGTAGCTGCAAAGCCCAAGCCAAGAGTCTTGTAAGAGAATGTCAGTGAAAAGCAACAATGTTTCTAGCCCTTGAAATACTGTGGGGTTAAAAAAAAAATCTATTTTCAATTAGATACGTTCAGAAATCACTTAGCATCAATGATTAAGAGTTAGTACTGTCAAGAGCAATAAATTGTCATTTTACTGTTAGTCACTGAAGATATAGGCAGGAAAAAGACAGGAGCAGTTTTCAAAGAACTTGGGAAGAGGAACACAACTTACAGAAGTCTCCAAGAAAACATGCTGTTCTGTATTTAGCTGGAGTGCTCCCTGTGCCTTCTGAAAAGGGTTTTCTTATAGAAATAAGTAGGCCTGTTACTTTATAATCCGGCATGTGCTTTATGAGACATATGGTCGGGGGCTAGCGAGACTCACAGCGAGGAATAAAATCTAATTAAGAAGCAAACAAAGCTGAGTAAGGCATGTGTGTGCCGACCAGGCAGGAGCATCCAGTGGAGTTGTGTGCAAGGATGCAAACAGTGTTTGACTTGAGAAATGCAGGTACTAGGGATACACTATGCCACTATGATGGTGCCAACAGGCAAACACAAGTTTCTTGCTCACAACGAAACATTTCTGGAAGTGGTAGCCGCTCTTCTATGCATTGCTTCTTATCACATATTTTACTGCAAAGCAAAATTGAGAGGAAATAGTAGAGTCAATTAAGGCCCTGTTAGGAATTTTAACGGACTATAAAGATGTATTTCATGGTGCTGATGTGCAGGTGATGATGGGGAAGTCATGAGACTAGTGGCAAACCAGCAAAGAAGAGGACTTATACACTGATGAGTAGAGCAGCAGTACTGTAAATGTCAAGAAAACTTTTAGAACAACCTAAGTTTTATATCAGAAGCTGATATTTGCATAAAATCTCTGAACAGAATTCCCCCTGCCAAAGACCAAATTTGAATTTAGTGTATGTCCTATGAAAAGACCATATTACATGGTAATGCCACAGCAAGTCAGACTGTAACACTGCAAAGCAAGTGTTCAAGGGTGGATATTGGACTAAACATAGGCATACTGAAGCTGAGGAAAACTCAGATCCTCTTAATTAGGAATCTGTTGGCTTCTGAAGAAATTTGGACAGTCCCAGGGAAACTAAAACTTCAAGGGAGTATCTAGATCAAAACAGATGAAAGACCCAGGGATGCTGTGAGAGATCTGACAGATCTTAGGTTTTATTGGAATCTCTCAGATTCTGTTACATTCTGCTCTTGAAATGTTCCATGATGACAGCATTGAGACTCAGAAATGCCTTTTTCAATAATAAGCAAAACTAAACAACCTTCTTCACCAAGCTGTGAAGCAGCTGGAGCAAGAGAATACTGCATCTGAAAGAGACTTTACGAAACCGGCTTTGTCATGAATGTCCTGAAAGAAGAAGAAAAGGTTGGATTTAAAAAGAGGTGCTTGTTGCTGGCTTTCCATTACGGAACAGTTCTGTCTTTCAGTCTTAGCTATTTCAAGGCTACAAAACCATCACAAACTACTGGAAAACATCATGTAGAGGCCATTAGCCAAATATTATCCAGGAAAGGTAGTCCCTATGACAGATAAACTGAAGAGGGTGTATTTTCCTGGTGCATCTTGAGTGGTTGGGGAAAGATAATAACATCATACTTGAATTTTTCACTCTTGTGGCAAGAGGCTCTAGGTTGAGGACCATCACCTTTAGCAAATGCTAGGAAAAGAAAACTGTTTATGCCCATGAACTGTCCAATCCATAAGGAGACAATGTCATAGGGACACAATTCTGTCACTAGCTGGAAGGTAATCTGTACAGTAATGATGAGGCAGTAAATACAGATAATTCATATCTAGGATATTAAAAAGCCTTTGGTGAATTAGGACATAAACATAGTGTTGAGGAATGAACATCCAGTGAATCTTATGAATAAGTGTTAAGACTACGATAATCAACACCAACGAAGAATATTTTTGGAACTCCCAGCCCACCTATCAGAAAGATCAGATTATTTTGTTTTTACAAGAGAAAAGTGTGGCAAAAAATTATTTCTCCATTCTCTGGAACATGAGCTATCCTAGAGAAGCTGAAGCCAGGAAACAGAAGGCATATGGAAACTGAAAAGCCCATAAGGATGTGTAATTCTTTCACAATGCTCCAATATGCTGTAGCAGAATTCAGAAAAGAACCTTTGCTATGTTGTTGTCAATGTCCAGAAACGTTGAAGAATAAAAGTATCATTTTTCTTAAGAACTAAAAATGAAATAGGTGTTTACTTGGAATCCAGAAGAATAACTTCCCACACCTGTGAAATGAAAGTTCTTTCACACAGAAATAATTGAGCCCATCTTTTTGCATAAAACTTCATAATACATTAAATGAAAATCATGACCCTAGTCATACATTTCCTTTGAGTCTGAAATAAGGAAAGCAGCAAAGACCATTACATTTAAATTACTACCATTGTTTTTCTCAAAGCATTATTTCTTCCCAAGGCTCCTGCAAAGCCATATAAAAGGAGTAAAAAATAAAAAGAGCCACCAAGGAGCAGGGGTTACCTCTGCACAGCACTGCTTCCCTGCAGAGAGCAGAGATAGCAGAAGTGGGTCAGAAAATCAAGCCTCTGCTTCCTGGACTCTGTTTCAGCAATAGGTGGTGTGTGCAAACAGCTCAGACAACACTTGGTGAGCAGAGACCCAGCTGCAATAAACCAGACAAGACAGAGAGACTGCTGGGCACCACGTTACTCATCCAAAGTCCATATAAAATAATGGCAAAGGAGGGACCTGCGATTGAGGTCAGATGAGTAGGTTATAAACTCAAGACAACAGTGAAGCTGTAAACAAAGATAACTTCCAAGTTGGGGCAGACTATAAAAAAAATGAAAGCCTTTTTTTTAAAATTAAAGAAGTCTCCTGAAATTCGTAAAAAAAGCAGCAAGCTCCTTTTCCTTTCCAGCAGCTAGAGGGGAGTGGAGTTTCAATGTTATATATTGCTAACTAATCTGGAGCTTAGTTTTATAAACTACTAATCTCTTACTTATGCCCCAGGTCTAACATCTTCCTCAGTCCTGCATTTGAAAGTGTCATTCAAAATGTTCAGGATATTGAAGTTTCAACTTTCCTGGGGAAATGAAGAAATAGCTGTGGTTTCTGAGGAATATTTCAAGATTATTTTCTACTTAAAAAGCTGTTACCACAGCTAAATTAAAAAAAAATGAAAAAGGATTTCCAAAGAGAGTCAAGATGTCCAAAATAACACATGATAATTGACTTTCTGGTACATCATCAGTGTTGCAGTTATCCCAAATAATGGAGACTCTCCACATGCATATAATTAGGCCACTGAAACAATCTTGGCTCTGCCCCACAGTCCCATGGTGCAATAGCCATATGATTATGATCATGATTAAAGCTTCTCAGTCTAAAGTCCCAGGGCAGTATAAATTACTTTTTCATTTTGTGATATTTTATTTTCAATTCTCGTATGCTAACCTCTCTTACCTTTGCTGCAATGAGTAGAATTTTGAAAAGGTTTGAGATTACATGGCATTTGCTGCCAAGATTAGCATAGCTGAAAATTCATCTGCATGTAACTATTGCCATGAGTGATGCTATCAAAGAACTCTTTTCAAACAGGTTTTCAATACCATTGCTCTAAATGGGACTGAGGGCAATCCCCTCTTGTGCTGTGATGGTCAGCACCTTGCTCTGTTTCCAACAACATGATACTGACAGCGAGTTAAACCCCCAGCTGAGCTGCCCCATTGGCGCATCTAAATGGCAGGATGAATTTGCTCATGCTCCTCTGCTACCAGCTAATCTAAATCTCCACTTTCTGATAGTGCATTGCTGCTGTTTACTAGCTGAATTTTGCCTACACTCTCAGAAACCTGGAGTCCTTGGTAGGACAAGGTAGGTCCTGTTCTATGAGGAACGTAAATGCATATTCTCTTCTAACTCAGGTAATGGGCCTCATGCTTTTGTAACAGAATTATTTAAGTTCAATTTTCCTCTTGAAGTTCCAAGTATAATGGCGAGTTTGACCACACATTTGTTACATCTCCTGCTTTGATCATAAAAAGTCAATGCACATCCTTACTGATAGCTATGAAAAGTAGTAAAGCTCTTTGCTGTTTTTGTGTAGGACAAGTTTTAGCTGGCTTGCTTTTCCAGGTTTCTAAACTATTCATTCTTGCTCCTTCCCACCCCCCATTTCTGAGGCTTGTTAGATTATGAATTTTCTTTCTCTTTGTCTGCCTTTCCTGGCAAGTGTTCTTGTTGCAGCTAAGTCCTTCCTCTCTGTTGCCATGCACGATTTTTTTCCATTAGGTTGCTAGGTATTGTTAGGTTTCTTCTTATTTTACTGCTCATGTGACTTCTGCTCACCATCCCCTCCCAACATTACCCCACACCTTTTATTCATTACCACCTCTGCTCCCACATACAGAGCTGAATAAAATTTTAAAAATGAGCACTGTAAGAGGCTTAAATGAAGATTCTTTGCTATAGCTAGTCTTAAAAAAGTAAAAAATTACAGCAAAAGTCAAACTTTAAGGAATGGGATTTCATATTTCCCCTGAAGAATGCCTTTTAATAAACCCCAAATTTAATGCAAACAGTTCTGGTGAAATTAGAAAGTCCTTGGCTGTAATTATCTAATATATTGTCATGCTCAATGAACATAGCATAAATGATCACTGAGGTTAAGCTATACTTCACTATGTTTGTTTAAAAACACATCATAGACTCTCTCTGGGATCTAATTTATTAAACACACTTCAGCAAACAGTGGCATGAGGAAGAAATCAATTCTTTTTCCTCCATCAGAAAAAGGAGCTACAGAACTGGTGTTCTATACCAGGTAATTCAAGTAACACATTGTAGACGTTCTGTCCCAGATGACTGTATGGAAATTACCTTCCTAAAAGCTGTGAAATATGTAGGGGGTTTTTTGTCTTTGAAATTTCCTCCAATTTTTTCTTCCACTGATGGTGCAGCAATGATTATAGTGCTCCCCCACTGAAATTGCTTCTGTCATACAATTTAAGCATTGGCTTGAGTTCAAAATGACACAGCATGGAATGTATGGGGGTCATTTTCAGAGCTGATCAACTCAAGGTAAGAGACTCACCACAGCGTCTCCTGCACCTAGCTTAATCTTCCCTTATGGAAAGTTGCTCAAGTTGCCCTTCTAGAGTCCACTTACTTCTCTTTCCTATCCAAAACTCCTATTCTGCAATTTTCTTTCTGAATTCTCCTCGTCTGTTACTAGAGCCCAGAGACCAACCCTTGCTTGCCAGGCTTTGACTTTTTTCCATCCATGATGAAGACCCAGGTTAAAAGAAGCCCTGAGAGTGGTGTGTGTCCATTCCTCCTCTCTACCCACCCTCCATGCAGAGCAGACCTTGCTCTTCACTGTTCTATAGATGGAAAGAGCATCCCTTGGCCACAGCTGGCCTTTATGATTGCTCCCTTCATCTGTGGGAAAATCTAAGAGGATAAATGGTAGAGTAAAAAATATACAGAGATGATATAATAATGCCATGTTAAAAAAAACCAACCCATAGTAATCTAATAATCTATCTGGTTCAGCCCTACATGATGATGCCAAGACACCTTTTACCACTCTTCTAAAAATGTTGCGCCACAGCATGGCCTTTCCTGGCGTTTCATTCAAGCCTGAATGGAGGGTCACACCTACATGTATTTTATGGAGGTTTTACTTTGTTACCTACAATAGAATCATTGTCAATATATGTTGATATAAGAGGAAAATAAAGCTGACTTCCTGGTCTTTGTTGAATAGAGACTTCTTTTCAACTCTTTTCACTTCTTTTCACCTGCCAGAAACTTTCAGTTCCTCTCACATATCAGCTCTATAGAGAGAAAAAAGTGTGTTTCTAGATATTCCTTGAACAGGTTTTATATTAAAACACCAATGTAAATTCTCAATCAATAAAGACCAAAGTAGTCTCTCTGACAGCAGAGCAGATTTGTGGCAGCTGAAATGTATGAAAACCTTAAAAACCCACATTGAATGGGCTTCTTTTGTACCACTAAATCCCGTGTCTAGCAATTGCGGTCTATTTTGCCAAATAACCCATTTCATAAACCAGTTACACTCTTTGGTTTTGATATGTGACTATTGCTTGCTTTGTAATAATAGAGAAAGTATTATCCTTTTTTCGGGGTGGGGCGTGTGGACACTGAAAAGCTTTAGCAGAGAGATTTTCCGGCTTTCTGCAGCATTTTGTGAGAGTTCTGTCTTTCCCATGCAAGTAAGACAAAACAATGTTACCGTTTTGTAAACTTCTTGCAGGTGCAGATTGTTTTGGTGGAATTGTTATGGTTCTAACTGGAAAAACATTCAGAGATGGGTGTCTTAGAACTTGACCAATCCCCTTAGGGGGTGGATGGCAAAAACCAATTACCTTATGCCACTTAATACACTTTGCGAACTAACATATAAAAGTCTTCTGAGAATTCATTAAACGATCCATCCATTTATCCCTGAGCCTGGACTTCGTGTCGTTTCTCTACTCGTCCATGGGGAAAACAGTGACAGGGGGGCATGGGAGGTTGCGGGGCAGGGAGAAGCAGAAGGTATGTAAAAGAAAGGCATTATTGTGCTGAATCTGGAAGAACTATTTCATTGTCAAAGCAGAAGGAATGGAGAATGGAGAAGAAAATTTCTAAATAATCTAAGGTCTCTTTTCTGAATCTTTTTTCAGTTGGAGATGGCTGCCAATAAGGTAAACTTAAAACTGATATACAAGGGTGCCCCATGCTACAATGTTTTCTGTACCCTGCACGCTGAGCAATTAATGTGGCCCCAATGTCTGACACTGCCTGAACTCTCTTTCTAGAGCACATACAAAAACTCCACGTGCTTCTGAGTCCTTTCACTTACATCAGCTTCCGTACGAGCTTGGTTTAGTAATCTCCATATCAGGAAATGCTACCAAGTTCCTCCTTCAAGTCTTGTAAAATACGTGTTCTCTGGCAGGCCACTCAAGGACCAAAGCACAGTAGTGTCCTTATAAAATTAAAACCTAATAGCGACCAAAGCCAACAACATTATGCAAGAGTAATGAAGAAAGAGAGTTGCGGGTCTCAAAAGCAATACAGCTGTTGCACCGTGATGCCGCTTCTGCACCAATAAATGTTGACCCTCAGCTGCCTCCCAGTCGGGAACAGGGCAAACCAAGCCGTATCTGCAGACTCCGTGCTGGTGAGGTTACAGTATCCTCAGAGCCCAGCTCTGTCCTGATGGTCTTGCTGGGAAGGGAGAATACACCCTACCTCTGCAAGTTCTTCCCCACTGTAATAGCAGTGCGACCCATCTTGCTTCAGAAAATTGAACCGGGCCCAGTATGAGCTTGCCTATATTTGAAATTTATGGGTGTTGCAGCAAAAGCCACTTCCAAGAGAAGTTATTTAAAAGAAACTGTCATCAGGAAGTTTTAGGAAGTTTTGAATTAGCTTTACACTCTGTACCACTAAGCCATTCTGTAATCAAAATAACAGCTTCCTGTTAATCTCTGTTGGTAAAAGGCCTGCATTTCAAATCTTGATGTATTAGAAGCCAGATCCCCTGGAGTTTTCTTTACAAGGCCAGGTCTTGATGTGTATGGCTGTGAGGTCACATTGGGGACTGAAGGATGATGGGACCTGAATAAACACCTGCTGAGTTGCAGGGCAGGGGACTCAGAGGGGAACAGCAATGTCCCAGTAGATCTAAAGTGGCGTGGCACAATCCAGACCTTAATTTAAAATATGGAACACTCCCTTAAGCCAAAGGCTTTAAGGATAATGTAGAAACTGGAGGGAGGTCTGTTTTGTACTGAAATACGTCTTTCTAGTTAAACTGGCTATTATCTGAAAATAGAAAGCTGTTTGTGGGACTTGGTGTCTTTGGCTCCTGTTCATCTGAGTCTCATATTTTTGGAAAAGGGTTTCAAAGAAGTGAAGCTCACTGTACAATCTTGTGATAGTGTAGAAATTTATAACTGTTCCAATGGTTTCTGTTATTTCGCTTGGAAGGTAGGAATAGTTTACATGTGATCCCAAGCATGGGCGTATGTAAAAAGGGGCTTTTTCTAAGGCTATATCCCTGTACATGTTTGGACATGAAGAACTCCAAGAAGAGTTGGAAGTAACATTTGCTTTCCAAAATGAAGTCTTAGGTTATCTACATTTGGTTGGTAGCACTGCCTAGATGTGGAGTGAGGCAAAACATGGAAGAAAGAGAGGGCTTGAAAAAGAAGGACTTAACTGAATTTGAGAGGAATTTAAGACGTGACCAAGTAGAGAATTTCGTCTGCCATGCTCTGTGATAGTTTGTCTCGGCCACAGGTAGAATGGGGAAAATGGAAAGCAGCATCTTCATTCATTCATTGTTGTTCCTTTAGCTACTGCTGCATCTGGCATATTTATGTCTGCCGGACCAAAATAGTTACATGAACAGTAGTCTTTTTGAACAAGTGTCTCAAATGCATCTTGACAACAAATACCTACTCAAAACCAGGTATCATATCTTCCCTCAAACCTTTTTAAAACCTGTAGACTTGATGACACATTCAAGTAATTTCTTTACACTGCTGGTGCACGTAAGTTCAGAAGAATTTCCTCGCTGTCCTGAGCCATCCCCAACACGTTCCCATCCAGTCAAATTGTATTCGTGAGCCAATGGGAAAATTTCAGGTAATCAGGTTGCATTGCATAAAGTCATCCTTCACCAAGAGCTTTGCTAGAAACAACTTTTGCTACTTTTGCTAAAAGAACTGGTGAAGTATGTGCATCATTGTACAAAACGCCCTCCAACTGAACAGAAGAAGACTTCAAAACCCCTTCCAAGGGAGAAGTCTGTAAGCCAGAGCACCTGGAATGTAGGTTTAGACAGTGTATTTCTAGAGGCTGAAACAGAAGGTAACCACCTTCTGGAAGAGTAATACCATGCTGATACTCTTCCTCTAATGAAGCTGTTAGTGCGTTTCATACCAAAGTAGCAAAAGTGCTGGTCCCACCATTTGATGACATCTGGGATAAATTAAAGCTATTGCACTTATATTAAATAAGGGACAAGTTGCACAATGTGTTGAGCCAGCTTCACTCGCTAAAGATATTAGTCCAAATTTACAGCTCTCATAAGGAACTATAGCTCAGCTGGGCTCAACAGTCTCTCATGCTTTTACATCAGCAGTTAAACTCAGCCAGTGTTCCTCTGAGATATTTTTGTACTCTGTTCCCAAGCACTTGTTTGGCTTCCTGGGCCAATGTCATTCTCCTAGATAAACACAGTGGCAGCAAGTTAGCCATTTAGATAATTTTTGTTCAAAGGAAAATACTTCCAGTTCAAATGATTTTTCATAAAAAGCCTTTTTTCAATGGAAAAATCTGTGAGGTTGGACTTTCGTTCCTTTCAGTGGGAATAAACTGCATCTGAATATAGAGGAAATCTTAATGCATGTGAGAGAGTGGCTCTTGTTTACATTATGAACGTAAGGTCACACCCTCAACACTCTAAGGGCATGAAGGCAATACTGCTCCATAGATAAGCTGTCAGAGTTTTGTGCTGAAGGAACCCAGATTAGTTTTGCTGTGTTGGTTACCATGCCATGGAATAGCAGGGATGCCAGTCTTCATGTAATCACTCAGGGTCTCTGGCAGTCTGGGCAGCTTGTGCTGATGCTTAAAAAGGTATGGTGATGCAGTGAAAGGGTACAACTGGTGTGAGTCTGTTTCTGTGCTGCCATCAGACATCCTCCTGCAGGGGAATAACCTAATTCTGGCTGCCGACTCACACAGGCCAGCAGTGTTTGAAAATAGGAGTGTGATCTACCATAAAGTTTTGAAATTCAATTATTGCTTTTTATTTCCTGTGCCATTGCAACAATGATTATTTTATTTTGGTTTTGCATGTTATTATTCAGCACCTAAACTTTCTTTGCACAGGTTTTCTTTAGGGTCCTTTTTCTCTTCTTTTCCCTCCTACCCTCACTTTTTGTGTTTCTATTCTACATTTGTAGATTCTTTTTCAATTAACTTAAAACAGAGCATCTTCTCTTTCACCAGGTCTAATATTGAAACTAAATCAGGAAGAAGGAAGGATGAGCTGATACTGTGAGAAAAGGGAAGGATACATTCCTGCTGTGCAGAAAAAGTGATGTCTGCCAGCAGTAGTACTAAGTAGCTACAGAAAGGGTAAACACCTCACAAGTTAGTCTCTTGTTCATGCTTGTAATATCTCACTGTTTTCTTTAGCCTTCATGTTGCTGTCTCCCAGCTGGGGGCTGAGAACCCCTTTCTCTCCTCCAGTACCCATGGTTTGCAGTCTCCCTGGGTAGTGCCAAGAGGCTGAATATGGGTTAGGGGCTGAGAATGCTCTGTGTGTGTATATGAGTGTGTGCCTGTGTGTGTTTGTGTGGCAAACCCACCCCAAAGCCCAGCTGGAAGCAATTCTTAACAGCAGCCTCAACATACAAATGTCAGCTGTAGTGTCTTCACAACCTCAGGAGTTAGAGATACCAGCTCTAGATGCACATCACTGCCTTCAGGATGCTGGTGTGAGCCCTGTGTCACTTTCACCCTATGGACACATTAGGCAGAAGCTCTGAGAGCCTGAACAGATAGCTCTGAGAGGACTTAGCAGGGCCAAAGTAGCAGTCCTCCTGCAGGGACCATCCCCATCCCAGTGGCCTCTGCTGACCCGCTGCTGGAGCTTGGGTGGCTGGTCTTGCTATCCATCACGGAGGAAAGCACAGAACAAATGACAAGTGTTAATATTCCCTGTAGGACTGGCAGAATGAGCAAAAATTTTTCTTCACTGCTCTGTTTGCACGTGTCCGCTGAGCAAACGCCCTCTCAGGAGTCCTGCTGGTGGAAATTGATCTCTCCTGCAACATCCTACTCCTGACCCACACAGCTGGCAAAAGTCATAGGACAACTTGTGCTGGGGCTGAGAGTCCACATGCAGGAAGAACCTGTAAATGCTACCACTTTGACACCTAGACTTTAGAAGTCACCACAGAACTATGTGAGAACATTAAAGCTTTTTCCATCCACAGTTTAGAAATCCACATTGAAAAATTTTCTATATTAGTGTTCTCATTTCACATACTTTCTGAGAAATGGTGCTCATTTAATCCAAATATGCAACGTGGATGCATTTATACTAACATAGAGCTGTTTATTCAAACCAACTTCATTTTGCACAGATTGCCACAATTGATTTTTTGTGATTT
Organism: Lycocorax pyrrhopterus obiensis; assembly: GCA_014706295.1. Classification (NCBI taxonomy): domain Eukaryota; kingdom Metazoa; phylum Chordata; class Aves; order Passeriformes; family Paradisaeidae; genus Lycocorax; species Lycocorax pyrrhopterus. The sequence continues at coordinate 49,972,146 of JACSVZ010000001.1, forward strand.
AGTAGTGCCCCAAACTCAAAATCAATGGTACCAGTGTGAAAAATCTACAGATAGCCTGAAACTATTTGCCTTGCCTTGGCAATTTAACTTTCATCATCACCAGCTATTCCACTGCAGAGCATTTTGATGGAAGTGTTCCCTTGCTCCCACTGTTTTAAGTCTTGCTGGCATTTCATGTAGTGTAAATATTTTCTGGGGGGGCCAGGTGGTAAGAGGTTTATATATGTGCTTCTGGAGTGATAAAATGAGAGTCCATCTCCTCAACACCTATTTACAATTGTTGCTAATGTGGTGTAGTATTAAGAAAGGGAAATGAGGGCACACTTGACACCATTTTGCTGACTGTTCTGTAAAGAGAAGCCCGAAAAAAATTGACTCTGTATTGCCTAAAGAAAAGAATTAATTCATTGGTGAACAATGTGTATGCACTTATACTGGTTCCAACTCTAACACATTCTTTTTCCCCCAGTTCTTGATATTGTAACTAAAAGACTCGTTTACTTGATGAATCTCCCATGCAACTTAGGAATAGGGAGATGGGAAGAAAAGAGACCTGAGCAGCAAAGGAGTCAGTTAATGGTGGGGAAACAGAAGGGATGTGTGCTATGGTAGCTGGCCATCAGTGGTCCTGTGTGGGCAAGCAAAGCCCAAAGGAAAAAATGCTGGTCAAAGCTTCCAAGTTAATTTCCAAGCTCATATTTTGCTTTTTTTTTGCCTGAGAAACACTATGGGAACTTTTCAGCTCAGCCATGACATACAAGGCTCAATCTTCAGTCTTTTTTGGAGCAGGTTCAGATGTTTGGTGCATCACTGAGATGCTCCTAGGATCACCACAGGCAATCAAGTGCTGGTTCTCGTGCTGAATGCAGGTGTCCAGCAACTCTTGGGACAATCCAATCCCATTTTGCTAGTAGAAAGTGTTTCTGTCCTCAGGTAGTGTGAGACAAAACAAAAACCTACTATTTAAAGGCCGTGATTCAATTAATTTCTTTCACACAACTGATTCCTGCAGATTACACACAAATAATGTACTAAACAACACAACAGTTTGGTATTAAAAGGAAATCCTGCTGCATGTTATGAACACAGGACCCCAGGAATGTGCTCTGATCAACACACCTACACAGATCACTTGTAACTTTGGGGTCAAATTTAGCAGCAGAAATGAGAAACAAAACAATCACATAAAGGGAAAGATAAAGTAAGATGCAAACAGTTTGTGTGCTCTAACCCTACATCTATGAAGGTCATTTAGTTTCTTTTGTTAAAATGACCCAATCAGTAATTTGCCGCCTAAAAAATACTTTATATATATATGGAGTCTAATAATAGTATTACAGATTTCATTCCTATGCACTCTAAAACTCATCTGAAATACTAGAAGAGATTTTAGATGGAGGCTTTTACTTTTCTGTAGGCAGTTATGCACTCAGACCTACCCAATATCTGCTGTACCTGTATATCCTCACTCTCCTGGGATTTTGTCTTCAGTCTTCCTATGGAAAATGAGCTATATTTACCTACAGTCTATGCCTGTTTATGCTTTGATTTCTGAGGTTTGCTGAAATGAGTTACACTGGAGATTTTTAAAAGGCAGTATATGCTAGCAAACAAATTCCTGGAGTCAATCAAGGATTTGAACACCTTGAATTGGATTTTTTGTTCTAGATGCTGACATCTTACATCACACATGGCAGCTGACTTATCGCAAGCTCCTGCCTTCCAGGAGTAATCACCTATCTCAGCCATGAAATGATGGGCACTATGTAAACCCCTATATTTGGGATTTTTATGTGATTACAGAGGAGACTGTCTGCATCACAGTGCACTTAATAACCATCCCCTTTGAAAGACTAAGCCACTGAGGGATGGTTTTGGTCTCTACATGGTTCTCTGTTTCTAAGGAAGAAAATATAATGATCTTTAAGCCTCTCCAAAAATCAAATGCGTCAACAACAAAAAATTATTGATGAGGTGATGCTCTGGGTGGCCTACCAGGACAAAGAAACCAGTAAAAAGCAAAACCATAGTAGGCAATTTTGAATAGCTCTAGCCTCACTAATTAAAAGCTCAAACCCTTCACAAATGCCATGACGTTACATGTCGACATATTCCTTTCTATTCCTTTGTCCTGGGCTGTTTTCCAAATGACACATCCTTGTTGTCATAGCTCACTCTGAGGATGGTATTGGTAATGTAATAGATATCCTAGAGCTATTCTCTGCATACTTCTGCTTATAATTCTTTACAGAGAAAAAGTTATCATTTTCTGCTCACCAGCTAACTGGTGTTTGAAGACCTGTCAGAAAAAAAAGTGCACAAATAATTGCAGATATTGTCACACAAAATGAAAACTGACCCCAGCATGAGTGGCAGGTTAGCAGGTCCCAAATTATTTATACATTTTAACAACCATGCATGCCAGAAATCTAATAAACTGGCAGCTGCTGGAAAATTGCGTCTTAGAAATTGAATACAGAAAAGCTGTTTGCAGATAGTAAAAAGGAAAACAGCAGTCCTGGACTATACTAAATCCTGGGAAATAACTAAATTTAATACTATTCCTCGTGGCTATGTGTTTCCCAGGCCTTGCTGGTCTTGTCTCAGGATCCATCTCTCTTTTCCAAAGGACTGCAGTCTCTAAGTGATTAGTTTGATGGATCCAGCCTGCTGCTGCTATCTGTCTTCCCTTCCCAACCTTTCCAGCCCTCCACAGAGAAATTCAGCCCTTGAATGTTCTCTGACATGGTTAATACCTTCCCTCTCAACCCACTTCCCTAGCATGCCTGTAATATTCCTGATATTTCATATATTCCATGATGAGTCTATCCTTAATCACATTTCCCGACTTGCTTTGTTGTGCTCCAGCTGGTTTAATTTCTTGCTATCGAGGTTGCCATTAGAAGAGTTTTCTGATAAGAGGGGGAAAAAATTCCTAAACACTCTAGTGCCTTTGAATCCAGTGCTCTGGATTTCACAAAACTGGCCCACCTGTGGATTTTAGTCTCTTTTATGAAATTGCTTTCATCTGAAATACTTTTACCTTCTTTAAGAAAGGGTCTTACCCTGGGATTGTATAGTATCAGCATCCTCAATTTCACACTTTGCTCCTGTGAACAGCAATGGTTTTATCTTTTTCTCTGTCCATATACCCATCCAGAGAGATGTATTTTATAAACAGCAAGTACTTTGGCATATTTAAATATGCTTTTGGGAATACTTAGAAAGAAGTAAGCTGATTTATGTGGAAAAGAAAAAGATGAGGCCAGTGGTACAGGCTGAATCCTTAAGCTTTTGTAGGCTTATTTTATTTAGCTAAACCACAAAATGTCTAGAATATTTAAGTACCTCTTGTCAAAAAAATGAGTAAAATGACTTCAGCTAAGAAGTCAGGAGGAATAAAACCTGCTGTCAGTAGAAAGGATATTGTTCAAGACAAATATTCAAGCAACAGAACAGAGGGACAAATGTATGAGTGCCCAATTCTGTCAAGTTGCTTGAACCAAGGAGAACTAATCCTGAAATAATTACACAAGATTTACGTATAGAGAAACTAAAAAAGGGATGTTAAAAGGAGAAGGCTAGAACTGAAGCAGAAAATGGCTTTACAATCCATACAGATTTTGTGTTTTACCACTGGATTCAGACAGAGCTGAAAATATCAAGTCAGCCTGAGGACACCCAGATTATCCTGACAGAGCTAAACTGTGTGCCTGGCCAGGAGCTGATAGAGGAATGATAGCAGCCAGTGGGTAGCTGCTGATTTAAAGAAAAGCAGTAACAGTTTGGTCAGAGAGCAGATGAGGTGCGGAAATGGTATTTGACATCGGTTCAGTGTTTTGACTTCACTTATCTTTGCTTTTTTTAGCATCTCCTGTGCTGGCTGTATCATGTCATACTTGCAGAAGGAAATTCAATAAGCACTACCGGTATTAGTGGATATTTGTCCCTCCCTTATGAGAAAACAGACTCTAGTTTAATGGCAGCCCATGCTTTGTGATCAAAGTCTGAAAAGGGGCATTAGACATTTTGAGTTACTTGCTAACATGACTTACACTATGCAGGCTTTTCTGTGTTTTGCCAAGTTTTTTTCAAATGCCTCTTTGAGCATTTAAATGAGCTTTCAGTATTTCTACAGAAATTTCTACTTCCACAGTCTAATTATATGAAAATATTTATTAACAAGTTGCGTTTTCGGTTCCTTTCTTAAGAATGTCTAAAAAACCGCAAGCAAACAAGGATGATTTCATTATAAACAAGACTCACTTCAAATACAACTCACATAAGTCTGTACAATTTTCTTGTTTTTTCAGCCAGACTGATCTTTCAAATATAGATATATTGGCATTAAATTTGATTTACCATGTTTGAAAATAATTGAGTAGTGGATTTACGGGAGTTGGTATTGGGATGTATCTTTTTTTTTGCTGCTCCACTCTGACACAAATGGGATTTGCAGGCATGTTTAACAAGATTAAGTGATCTTTGTTTGGTTTCTCTCCTTCCGTTCTTTCTGTGCAATTTAGAAGTTAGAATTTGAAAGAAAACCAGGTGACCACAGTAGCGTATTCATGCCTATTTTCCAGCAGCAGTAAGAGGGAGAAGACAAACACAGTGATAATAACCTCATAAGGGTGGTATCACCATGGTAAATTGTCAGAGTAACTCCTCAATAGGGCACAGAACTAAATTTAGAAGACTACACTGCTGGTGAGTCATTTATCGCTGCACAAGTAGCATGGTCTTCTGTTGTGAACACATCTACTGCGTTTTGCTTGCTTGCATGGGGATACGGGTTGGTGGTGGTCAAATTATACACTTGTACAAGTTATGTCTTGAATTGTCACAGGTGAGGTGGAGTAAACAGCAACACATGGTGGATCTGGATATTGGGGTTTATTTAAGAATCCCTGAGATTAAAGACTTACTCTGCTAGATTTCCCCTCCCTCATGCTCTCCCTCCCCACCAGCACTGTGTTCCCCAGTCTCGGTGTCCCTCTGCACAGGGAGGTGGCTGCTGGCAGGGAAGGACAGGCAGAAAGCCCAGTCAGGTGGTGCTGTGCCACTGCTCCCAGGTACCAGTGTCAGATGTGAGAGGTCTCTAGTCTAGCATCCAGGGTGCCTGCTCATCCCCCAGCACTTGTTACCAGGCAGTGATCTGGTCTCCAGGGTCTTCTGCAACTTCTCCAGTCGTGATATTCACCGCCTTCTTTTCAGCCCCCAGATTTCCCCATCTGAATAGTCAATGTGCAGAAGGAAACACACGAGCAGCTCCTAATTGGTGGTTCGGTCTTACATCTTGTTATTAATTGGTGGAATCAGGACATGCCACAGTTATTTAATCCCAGTGTTATCAAAATTTACAGTCAGCCCATACCATTTGCAGCTAGCAGGCTGCATACTCATAGCTTGTGCTTGCTTATGAGTTCAAAAGTTCACTTTTGGATAGTCACCCACTCACCCACAGACATGCAATTATCTTCTGCCTGTCAGTGTTCACAGTCTAAATTATCTTCACCTACAATAGCTATTAAAAAAAAAAAAAAGCAGCAGCTAAATCTTGATGGAAAAATAATTAGATTTTTTCTCAAAATAAAATATCTCAGTGACTCTGGTGCATCTATGGCAGTGATAGCTATTAGGACTGCTGCCTTACTGGGATACCAGGTGCAAAGGCCTGCACTAAAGTTAGCTTGTTATTGTCACAGTGCAAAGACTCTGAAATAGAAAACAGGATTTTTTTTTTTTCTCCTACCACACTATACACTAGCCTAAAACAAATTTCAAATTTTTGTGTTTAGGTTTAGATAAAATCAATAGTAATTTCAGGTAACATTTAGAAGTTGTTCTTTCTTCGGAAATTTGTCATATTAGAGCACAGGTCAGACTTTTGTAACAGATTTCCAGGGACCACGGCTATCTTATATGACCTTTGGAAGAGGACCTGTGTAGTACATTGGCTCACTGGAAAGGCTAGAAGAACTGAGCTCATGCCGAAGTGGGGAAGAACTGGAAAGGGCTATGCTTTTTATATTAACCTTTTTTTTAAAATACCCTTCCTGTGGGAAATCCAGAGGAAAAAGAAAGAAAGAGGTGATGATACTTCCTGAAAATGCACAGAGTGTGCACAGTGGCGGGGTAGATATCAGCAGGGAGACCACTGCCTAAGGTGCACATCAAATGTGTGAAGAAAGTTCACATCTCATACACAGCCAGCAAAGAGTTCAAAAGTGGCCAGTCTATCTATTCTATTGTATTTTACCTTTGGGTGTTAAAAATATTGTGAAAATAAATGTGCTTTTACAAGAGATATTTTTTCAAAAATTCTTACATTTAGTCACTATTTCAGTACTGGCTTTTTAAAATGATAGAAATGAGATTAAAGGAGCAAGATTATGCTCATAGCCTGGCAAACATAAATCTGGAATAGCTCTACAGAGGTTTGTGGAATTATTTCTGATTTACTGTAGTATAGCTGTGAGACAAATTGGCCTAAGGAGTATAACTGTCTAATATTTTCTTCTGTATACTGCTTTATTGCTTTGCACACAGAGAAGTAGACAACCTTCTGTTATAGGGTGATTCAGTAGTTCCCCAAGACACTGTCATACCACTATAACCACACAGCCAGCCAGATGCATCAAGCTGACAGCTAAACAGACTCTTTTTTCAATTCCTTGGTGTCAGTTGCCACCCAGTGATTTACATCTGGAAATGAACATAAAGAAAATTACTTTATGGCAGCCCAGCATTTGTATGATGTCTTCATTGATCTAAACCTACTATGTTTTGAAGCAGAAATTTAAAATTTGTCAAGACAGTAGTCCCTGTGTCCAAAATGTCTGTTATTGCGGCAGAATTTACTTTAATTTGTTATTTCCTTGAAAAAGGAGGAAAATAAAAACAATTGGAAATTGCCAGACACGTCACAGATGTCATGGAGCTGTGCAGATAAACATTTCAAAAACAAAAGGTCCAACCACAGTGGAGGTCTAGCAGAGTGTGTGTTTGCTGCAGAGTCTTGCAGCAAAGACCTCGAGAACTGAAATCACGATTCTGAGTGAAGGAGACAACGTCTGCGCTCTTAGTACTGCTGAGATTCCTGTTGTCTACCGACTGGCATGGGGAGAGGAAGGATCAGGAATGAAAACAAGGCTTTGAGGTTCCTTTGCCCTACTGCTGTAAAGATTTACAGGGCTCAAATCCTCTAAGAAAAGAATTTGGCTTAGAAAAGTTGGGTAATAGAGATTGTAGGGGTGAGAGTTTCAGCTTCTTCAGAAGGGATGAAAGTTGGACCAGGAAGCTGGGATAGGAGAGAATGGTGTAGTTGTTGAGGGAAGAGTACAGGTGAGACAAGGGTTTGTGAAAGGGTGAGGAAAACAAAGCTGAGACAAAAGCTGGAGAGATCTCCCACTGAATTTAAAACGATAGAAAGGCTCTTTTAGCAAAGCATTTGTTTTCAAGCTCTGGCTTCTTGTTGTGTAACCTAAATTCAATTCCCCTCTGACTTCTTTTGAGCTGTAACTGCAACTAAACTTGTTTCCATAGTGTTCTACATCCATATGCTGTGTACACTTTATTACTGAGCTTTATAACATTTCATTTATAAAATTACTGGTTGATTAGCATTGATATCAGCATTGCTAATGCAGTAGTGAAAATCAAAACAGTCTCACTGGTTTATGGGACTCAACTTGTTTGCCCTCCTGGGTCTCACTGAGGCAAACTCACCGAAGCTAAAAAAATTTTCTAACTAACGAGCAAGCACTCTGGACAAGATCTGTGCATCCTCTTTCACAATGTCTTGTTTGATGCCCTGAATTTACCAGCACTTCAGAACACATAGTTGGGAAATGCTGCTTGCTCTGTGCTCCCAAGAGCCTGACGTAGAAGCCTTCTCACTACACACAATTTAGCATATATGGAACTTTTCACTAAAATGGAGTAAAAGGCTTGATCTGGGAGGGCATGCAGCTGTGTACAGAAGCAGGTAAAGTTGTAATACTGTCTATAAATCTTATATTTGAAAAAATGGAAGCACTCAAGCACTGTGAAATTGTAAGTTCATGTGAAAAAACAAAGGTTCAAAGGAGAAGGAACAGTTGCTTGCCCCAAACCCACGGAATATTGCTGCTTTGGCAACATCCCTGGATGAATGAGTCAAAGTTTGTAGGGAGAAAAAATGTTTCTAAAAGTGGAAAACCAGACAGGCTTTCAGACATGTAAGCCCTTAATTAAATATGACATGGAAACAGAAAACTTGAAAGTTAAACACAAGCTGAGAACAAGTACTCTGAACAAAACTATAAACTTTTATAGCATGATGTGATAAAGTAATTGTAGCCAATGTGAAGAAGAAAAAATGTTAATTTATTACTTGTCAAAAATGGTGGTATGTGAGAAATGGAATGTGAGAAAAATAGATTGGGCTTCTGCAAAAGCCACGATTTCTAATATTTAGTAATTTTAGTTCTCAAGGCCATCTTTTGGAGGCATTTTGTAAACAGGAGAGATGTCTCCCTTGGTGATGAGAGCAGGGAGCATGGTACCAAAGGACACATATGGTGAGAAATGTTTTCCTCCTAGTTAACTGGGTATTTTGATCCTTGGTCCGTTGTCTGTGTGTGTTCCTTCTGATGTGCCGTGGCACCTTAATTTCAGCTGTATGATTTACATGGGGACATCTGGTGCACCGGCTCTGCCTGCAAATAGAGGAGCTAGAGGTTTTCATGGTACTATTACAGGAGCATTAATTCTAAGATGTGGTAGTATAGTGACAAGTTCTATGCTGGTTTATTCATGCTGGTCATAAGGAGAAGCTTGTCCTAATGATGATTTTAGGCAGGTGGGAGAGACGTCTGAAGGACTTTTTCCTATGAAAATTCATAAATGACATTATCCATTTCTAGCAGGCATACCTTCCTCACACCCTTCAGGTGCAAGGGTTGGACAAGTATTTCCCACATCACTTTTCTTTCTTTCTTTTCCTTTAAAGAGTCAGAGAGGAACCAAGTGTTGAGTACAGCCTTGCCCAGTTGTCCTTTAGATAAACCACTCCAAAAGACACCACTGCATTGAAGCTTTCCTTCCCTAAGTTGCTTGTACCACAGCTGTTCTGTTCCATGCAGGTGAGCTGTTGAGATAGAGAGCAGAAGATGTACCTCATACTCATTTTTTCAAAACTGCACTGAGTTACAGTTCTGCTGGAAAACCTAACATTGCATTATTCTAACAAATAAAACACAATTTCCCCTCCCCAGGAATAAGTTAAGCAAAAATAAGATGATACAGCACAAGAAAACATTCAAGAAGCATACAGCTGAGTACTGCTAAAAATTCAGAGTCATGTTCTGCCCTCAGGTATACCAGATCACAAAGCTTGTGGAAGTCATAATACAAATATGTATTTATCTCAGGCCATAAATTTGCCTTCAATTTGGACATATTTATTTTTCCTGCAGCCTGACTGTCTACCCCTTTGAACTCCTATGTAAATTCCAGATCTGCCGTGCTGCTATTTGCCAGTACAGAAGTGCATGAAATTGGGAAGACAATTTATTTAGATTTTTTCTTTTCAGGAAAATCCTCCAGAGGTCTAAGGCAAGTCAGCCACTGGGTCAGGTCTTGCATACCTGTTTGGAACTACAAAACAGAAGAAAGGATATTGGAGAGGTCTCTTGTCTAACAGGCAGGGGCTATAACTAACTTATAAGGATATTAGGTAAATTTTGAAAGAGCTTAGACAAATTACAGGTCAACTCCCATTTTTGTAACTGACTTCTGAGTCTGAATGTCAGCAATATGAAATAATTTCAGTGTTTGTCCTTGTATCTGAGTGTATGTTTGGAACTAACTAAAGCTATGAAAGGTGGTATCTGGAGCAGCACCAGAGACTGCCTGTGTCACCTTCTTCCAAACCCCTTTCCCAACCTGTGCTTGATGAAGAATGACGTCGTTGAATCAGCACGGTGAAAGAATTGCATAAAAGTAAGAAGAAAAATGGAGGATTCCTTTTTAGAAGTCATGGACATTCAGAAACATCAGGAATAGACAGAGGATATGTGGGAATCAATTCAGCAGAAGTTTCATTTTCATCTGCTTGTAGGTGTTTTTGGACCGTAGGAGGAATATGTAATAATGGTTTTATAATCACAAAAAATCTGGCTGTAGGATGACATACTGATAGAGTAATTTGTTTCTGGTTTTACTCAGATTATTCACTAGTGTAAGCAATATGTTGGCATGAAAAATGAAAATAGAAAGCACGTTTTTCGCATTTTTAGTCAAGGCTAACTAAATGTATACAATGTACAATGTTAATAATAGCTTCACAGTGTGCGTCGCACTTAAAATAGTTCCTATTCCTGTCTCACTCACACAATTTCATTAGCACATTTATGTACAGGGCTTAATTGACAGAAGAGTAGCAGTTCTTATAGGAACCATTTTTATAGCACATTTAATTTTTAAAATAATTTTTGAAAAGAGATAGTATTGGAAAGAATAATGTATACTGAAAAATGAGATGTGATGCAATGATTGTTTTATCATTCCTTAGACATTTTAGCTTAAAGGTAAGATGCTTGCTAAAATACAAAAAACCCCAAAACCTAAACTGAGTTTTATAGAACACAGAAAGAAGAAATTATTATAGTTTGGTCTTCTTCTACAATAAGAAATCAAAACAGAAGCGTAGCTGATCTTGAAGGATTCTATTAAATCAAAGGACAGAATGTGATTTTTGAAGATAATCAATGATAAGACTGCCAAAAACACACAATGCAAGTAGACTTCTGCCAGCTGTAACTGAAGAGGATGCATTCTCATCTTGTAGGGGTTGTGTTCAATGTTGGAACAAATAGCCCGGCCAAAACATTCAGTATCTGCTCAGTAGGTCTGTGGGACCATCTCTGGAAAATTTTGAATGAACTGTCATAAGCCACTTACTGCCTGACTTCCAGTTTTATGCCCATCCAAGTAAAAGACAAAGATGTGTTGCAAGACATGTTCCAAGGGTCAAAGATCAAGGGAAGCTGCAGCTGACTCATTTACAAGCTGGCCAGCAGCATGACGAGGGTCAGAAAGGTATGACATAGGGAAGGGGTGAAATTACCAGTGGTTTGACAAAATATCAGATGCACTGAGATGATGCTTTGATATTCAGAAAGATATGTAATTTAGAGCTGTGCTATTTGAAAAACTAAACAAAACCTTTACTGTCTTACACTTCCTCAAGGGCCAAAATTCCAGTGGTTAACAAATTCCTTCTCTTGCTCGTCAGCCTGGACCTTCGTAGGGAAACTCCGAAAGGGCAGAGCACGATGTACATTCTTGGGGGTTGTGTGGAAGTGAGGAATGACTTGGTAAGCAGAGAGGCTGTTTCCAGAGTGTCGGTCTGCACGAAAGTGTAAGTACATACGGTGTGTGTCAGAGTGTTTTCTAGAGATACAGGTTTTGGAACTGACAAGGGATGGGAAATCATATTAAACACTCTCTGCATGTCCTGAATCAATTACCTTTTTGGATATATTGTCATCTCTTTGAGCTCCAACCCAGAAAGGGTTAGTCTGGAACATCATCCTTTCAGTGGGAATTTTATGCTCCTTCCAACAAAAGTGAGTCACCATTGCCTGGCTAACAGGCAATGGCATTCGTTGATAAGAATGTCATAACAGTGCATGTAGAATAAGAGGCATTGCAAATGAAATTACGTCAAGCAGAGATCTCATCAGAGCCACAGAGTCTTAGAAGGTAGGTGAGCCTACAAGGGTCCTCTGTAGTTGAAAGAGAGGTATAGGCAAACATCTTGAAAAAAAAAACTTGTCTTACTCAGCTGACTTAATATCTGGGTCACCCACTGAAGGTGCCTCTACTGACTCCATAAAGATCCCAGGGAGATTCCTAAATTCGGTCCCTGAACTGCCTAAATGTCTGTGTGATCAATTGAACCATCTCTGACTTCAGGTTAACTTTGCACCTGTTTCTAGTACAGAGTTTTTGTTTAACCTCATACATATGATAATAACTTCCTAAGTAAAACTTCAGAAACATTTTTTGAAGATTCACATTCTCTTTGCATCCTCTGCTCAGTTCAGAAAATTTGGAGATAGCTTTCTTTAGGCTTTTCTTTTATTTAGGGAAATGATATTAGCTTTTGATAAAATCAAAATATCTCTGTCATCGTCTATCAATCACCTTAAGTTTCTTAATGAAGAAATTGGTTTTGTTGTTATGGCAGCTGGCCACAGGCTGAGAATAATTCAGAGGCATTTCAGAGATTTCTGACTAACTGCATGAAGTGACACTGGTTTTAGATGACTTTTTATTTTCTCCTGGTCTTCCCATCTTCTTCTGGTATTTGGCAATTATTTTCCATTTCTGTAACTCACTGGACATTAATCTCATTGCACTTCTGCTGAAGTCAATCCAGGAACATTATGGTTCTGCAGAAAAATATAAATAACACAATCCACCCACAAGCATTTCTTTATGCAAAGTATGTCCTTCCTTACCTAGTGACTTGATGGCTAGTAAAAAATTGGAATATTTATTTATGACAAATTGAATAAGGCTCAACTACAAAAAGGTAGAAAGGTCAAGCAAAAGCATATTATAGTGTTTCATTTTAATAAGAGTCTCATCCTCAACCGAAGTTGTTGAAATTCTACCACAATTTACTTGTCTTATTTTCTTGCTTGAATTGGCAATGGTACTTATATTTTTAACACAGTCAAAATGCTCAAATGTAGTAATTTTTTGGGAGTATGGGCTTTTTATATCTTGTACATTCCTCAACATTATGTAAAGATTCAGCCTTTAAAACTTAGGACAGCACACAGTTTTTTCCAAAAATTGTGGTATGATTATATAGTTATAGTATTTAATGTTCTTTTGTTCCTACCTCAGCTAGAGTCATTGTTTTTAATATGAAGTGATACTGTGACAATAGTATTTAACATAGTAATTCAGCTTTCTTTAGGGCTGAAAGAATATGATTCTTCGTTTGTTATAAACAATTACATTGCAAGTTCATAATACTCAGTTTCAAGTAAGAGTAATTTACAGAATGATATAATGTAGAAGCATGAGTAATCACGCCTATCTTTCATGTGAACAGTTGAAGTGACACTGATTGCAGTGGCATTCTATATCCCATCTTCCCTAAATAAAATGAAACAAACTACATTTCACTCTGATTCATTGGGGCTTGGGGACTTGGATACCTATCTCAAACTCACACAGCTTGCCAAGGTTGTCATAATGGTGCTAAATAGGGTAATTCAATACTTTGGTCAACTAAATCTCTCTTACATGCTTGTCTCTTTCTATTGACCATAAATAAAGCATTAAACAGCTACATTCCTGTGTGGGAATCCCAGCTGTGCACCTAAATTTGGATTGACTAAAACATGCAGAGAATAAATCTTTTTCCTTTAAGGTATTTTGCATTGTACAAAGTAAAACTTCCACATTAAATACTGCTCTGAGGATACAGAAAAAAAGCATTTCTAGGAAAAAAAGGCAAAGGCTTATAAGAGGAAATATTAACAGTATGGAAAGTGTGCAACTTAACTTCAAAAAAACTTATACTAAAATGGAGACTACTTGCCATCCACTTCTGAGTTTGTGGGTCAAAGAATGAAAGGACACATTTTAAGTGCATTCTGTCTTCTGTAGCTTAATTCGGGAATGATGTCTGTTTAAAGCCACTAGTGGATTGGACTCTATTATAGAATAGTAGAATTGTAAAGGCCTTCTAGGCCATTTTTTTCATGAAGCAGCAAGAAAGTTGGATCTTCATAAGGCCTAGATGGCAGTCTAGATTCATAAGACGGTTTTGACACAGTGGTCCTGTTTTTCAGCAGGATTGACAAAGATGGGAATTTCCCTAATTTTCTGTTTGATGAAGGTTTTCCATATCACATTTACTGCCATTTCTCCCAACTCTTTCAACTTTCTTTCCTTGTTGTTCTCCAGAAAATTATTTTCTAGATCCCTTGAAAGGAGGGGGGCATAATGCAGGCAGCACTGTACACGACACAATCTCACCAACTGCTTTCTTTAAATATATTCAGTTTGTGATATCCTTTATGTGACAGAGCAGCCCCCAACACTGGGGACAGGTGGGGATTTAGTGCTCAAGTTTCTCCTTGGCCTTTAAATTACATAGGGTGAATGCACTCCGTGAGTTTAACCTCAGAGTGTGAGTTCTTCTGTAAGTACATCCCCGCTTTCAGTGAAGTCAATAGGACACTTACATGCAGCAAGGCTTACAGCCATCATTCTGATCTCTTGTAAGTCAGCATAAATCAGATTGAACTCTGGTTTCCTATTGCCTGGTGATCATTACCAGGGTAGTGAGAAAAGGGAAAAGAAAAAAAATCCCCGAAACAAGAATTATTAGAAATCTGCCCTCTGTAAAGCTCTTCAAAGGGTTCAGTTATTTGAGAAAAGTTGCCTGGATAAAAATAGATTCCTCATTGATAGTCAGATCATTGAGACTCCATAAAAGGACATGCTATTGAAAAAGTTCCTGCAAACTGGCTCTGTTTGGCATCTGACTGACTCGTGGGAGCCCTGAAGCTACCAGCAGCTTCCTGCCTGCCACTCCTGGAAATCCTTTAGATAGTGCAAGCAATAAACACTACCCAGTGGGAAGCTGCAGAGTAATGTCCTACATTGATTACATGCTAACAGCAGGGAGAAGCTTGATGTGGACTTTCAGATGTATGAGCTGAATACCCTTTTCTTATAACAAATAACTTATCAAATCTAGGACACTACACTATTCTTTCAGATAAAGAGGGCTTAAAATTACATCCACACTCCCCTTAAGGCAGTGACAGTGATGTGGCTCTGAAAAGCATGAAATTATTCCTGATTCACCAGTAAGTCAAATTGTATCCATTAAAGTTAACTGAAAAAAAAAAGAATGGGATTTGTATTTAAAATTTCATATGTTTGCCAGGCAGTACAACTAATTGAATTTTTTTTTCTTCTTGTTGAACCAACAACAAGTAATTGTCATACATATATTTTAGAATATATATATTTTTAAAGTTATTTAAAAAACCCCAAATCCATGGAAAGAAAATAAACACAGGTAAGCCAAGGTGAATTTATAACACACTCGACAAGGAAAAAAGGTGAATTGAATTCTGATTGAAAGGTGTGGTTTGGTGACAGACTAAATCTTCCTATAGATGTGGGTATTGTCACAAGAGGAGATGTTCTTGCTCCATAGGGAATAGAAAGTTTCACAGGGAGCTCATAATATTATGTTATATTTATAGGAATGAAAAGTTCAAGTTTTGGTAACTAATAATACTTAGTATTTTTAAGAATCAATGTGCATAAACTTGATACTGAGGCTAGTGACTTAATGTTTATAGGTGGGTTTCATTTTCGCTGATATAATTCATTACCTTTTATTGCATTTAGTAACAGTAATGGTTTCTCAGCTGTACTTCTGTGTGGAAATCTCCTAGCGGACTCTTTTGTGAGTTTGGCAGGTTTTGGGGGTTTTTTTCCAAGTTTCTGGTGTGCTTTTCATTGGTGCTCTTTTATAGCTTTCTCTCTGCTTTGGACACTGCGTGCCTTTCCATTGCTTTTCCATTTAAAAGTTCTAGCTCCAATTTTTCTGCCAAGTCTGTTAGAAGGAAAGGGACTGGGTTTAATTTTCCCGATGAAGGAATCATCTTGAGCCCTGGCAAAACCCTCCAAAACTAAGCTATGGGGGAGGCTGCAGTGTTCCCACTGCTGCAGGAACTACCTTTGATGGATGTTTCAGGATTGGCTGCCCTTAGGAGCTATTCTTATACAAAAGCATCAAGTGCAAGAGACTGAGAAAATATTTGAAAAGAAAGAATAAGCTATTGAAAACTACTACAACAATGCTTCATAAGATCTGAGGAGTACCCTCTTTAGTCCTCATTTAATGCTGCGTTGCGAACAAAATTATGTGTGAAGTCAGCTGCTCCCCTCCTCCACTTCATATCCCTGTGGGCTGCTGAAACACAGTAATTCAGCAGCTCCATCATCTGGTTGTATAAAGCTTTGGTGAAGCTACTTAAAGTGGGGACATTTCTGATGCCAAGAGTAGAGAATATCAGCTTAACCAGCTCAGGCATTTTCAAACATCTCTGAGGATGGCTGTTCCACAGTGTTCATAGATTCCAGGTTTTAGAGGGACATGGACAAACTTGTGAAGAGAGCCCATGAGAACCTCATGATGTTCAACAAGCCCAAGTGCAAGGTGCTGCACTTGAGTTGGGGCTTTCCCAGATATGAGTACAGATGAGGAGAAGTCATTAAGACTAGACCTGCTGAGAAGGACTTGCGGACTCTCATGGATGAAAAGCAGGAGACAAGAGAGGTGGGAGATCAGTGGGGCTGGGCAGGAGGAAGCTGGTGGCAGAGAGAGTGGGGGCAGGAGTATCAGGGACCTGGGAGCAAGTAGGAGAGGGGGTGATGGAGCTGGATGGCACTGTGTCCTGCCCAGGCTGGACACCCTCTGTCCCAGGAGCCAGCATTTCTGCCCTGGCCCTTGTCCAGCTGAGCCTCCACGACATACCCTGGCACTCATCCCTGCCCAGCCTGCACCACCGCAGCCCGGCCTGCTCTGCTGTGCCTTGGTGATAGCCCCATTGTGACCTGTCCCGTCTGCTGTCACTGGGGATGGAATACCAGCAAAGATCTCCTCACCTCTCTCCTTCCTTCTACATCTGCTTCTTTTTCCCATTCACTTTTTTTTCTCCACTTTTGTCTGCTCCATTCTCCCATTTTGTTTCTTCCCCCTGTTTCAGGGCCTGGTGGCCAGATTCTCTTGGGAGGCAGTCCTGAAGGGTAAAGTAGTCCAGGAAGGCCAGGCATTCTTCTGGAAGGAAATCAGTTTGCTGGGTAAAAAATACCTGCATGGCCAGGGTCAGAGAGTGGTGGTGAATGGAGGAGTTACATCCAGCTGGCACGCTGTCACCAGTGATGTTCTCCCCAGGGTTCAGTGTCAGGGCCAGTCTTGTCTACTCTGCCTCCAGCAAGATCAGGGAGACAACTAGAAGTGTAAAAGTGAGAACACTCGTGGGCTGGGATAAAGACAGTTTAATAGGGAAAGCAAAAGCTGTTCCAACAAGCAAAACAAAACAAGGAATTAGTTCACCACTTCCCATGGGCAGGCAGGTGTTCAGCCATCTCCAGGAGAGCAAGTTCCCATCACATGTAATGGGTACTTGGGAGGACAAACACAATCACTCCAAATGTTCTCCCCTTCCTCCTTCTTCCCCCCGCTTTATATTCTGAGCATACATGAGTGGTGTCATACGGACTGGAATGTCCCTTGGGTCAGATTGTGTCACCTGTCCCAGCTGTGTCTCCTCCTATGCACCCCCAACTTCCTCACCAGTCTGGCAGTACAAAAATCAGAAAAGGCCTTGGCTCTGTGTAAGTCCGGCTCAGCAATAAAAAAAATTCTCTGTATTATCAACCCTGTGTTCAGCACAAATCCAACTCACAGCCCCATAACAGCCACTGTGAAGCCAGTTGGTTCTATCCCAGACAAAACCAGCACAAGCTGCAACTAAAAGGTCTTCAGGATACCATAGAGGGTGTTTTTAGGTTAGAAATAGCAGTCCTTGTGAATCCTCCAGTTTGGGACTCTCTGGCATGTAATGCCTTGTTCAGACCTTTTCTATGATATTCAACACTGCTGAAGGTAAAAAAATGGTTGATGAGAAATTGACTGAATGGCACAACAGTGAACCATTACCTCTAAATCAAGGTTTTCCCTGTCTCCAACAAATATTTTAATAGGAAGCAGTCTGTGAAAATTGTTACTAACCTTCTTCTCTGTCAACACAGAGTGCAGAAGCAGACCTTGTGTTGGGACTATTACTTGCTATGGAGGTAAAGAAACTAGGGCAAGAGTCTCACATGGAGTGACTGGAAGTCAAGCTGCTGCTTAGAGGGTAAATGACCTTAGTAAGAAGGTAAAAAAAAATGCAAAAAGAGGCTCTCTTCTAGTAGCAATGATAAAGGAGAAAAAAATTATCAAGAAACGTTTAAATAAGCACAGAACAAGAACTATTATTTTGGAATGAAAATGGCTTTGCCACTTACCTTTCTGTACAGCAAATGCCAAGACTTCTCATTATTCTGTTTCTTTTGGAGCCAAGGGCAGCAGAATCAACATGTTCTTTTCAGTACAGTCCCCAGGGGATAATTGAAATATAATTGCGTTTTTTATGAGGTGTTTGGATTTAAATTTTATTTTGTTTTTAGATACTTTTACTTTCTAAGAAAAGGAAGAAGTAGAAAAGTAGCTAGTAAAGTCACCCAGGTTTATCCTTTTAAATGACTTTTACAGACTTCAATGGAAAAGGTATTTTTATTATTTCCCCCTAATGTATAGTAATAAAAAACGTAAATCACTCTTCTTCCATTTTTTAATTCTCATTTTTTAGGAACTACTGAGACAGTGTCAGTTCAGATTATGGATAATTAGGGAGATGGCACAGACATTCAAGGATAATTCAACAATGGCCTGAGCAAAACATAAGCAGAGAAGTACTGTAATAGGTACAAATCAAGTCCTAGCTGGGAGCTGGTGCAAAGCACTCAAATGCCCCCTGCAATAGCTGGAGATATTTTTAAATCCTGCAGTGCTCTTACACAATTCATTTGTGTTGGCTACATTTTCTTGTCAGTGGAAAAGATACAAAAATGGTAAAGTCATCCTACTTTCCAAACTAGCTCCTGCATAAGGATGTTGACTGTCTAAAATATTGGGCACCTGTGCTGTCAAGGAAGCACTTGAACAGATTAGTCAATTGACATTGGCACAGACACTTCAGACAGGATGGATGACTTGTTCCCTGGAGATGCCAACTGCCCTTGAGTCCCTGGGCAGGGTGGGCCAAGGCACTCTGTCCAGCCGAGGTGACAGAAGTTACGTAGGGTGAAATCCACCCTTAGTCTCTCAGTACAGCCGGGTTTTCCAGCTTGCAGAAGGAGTCTCCTTATTTTATTTATTGATGCATATTGGATAAGTTAAATGAATGTCAAGGACTTGTTTTTTAATTCAAATGTTTCTTCATTTGCTGACATCTGGTATCATCTCTAGTCAGTTATTAAAAAAAATATTAGCAAACAAAGTCTTCAGCTTTCCTTATCTGACAAGAGGCAGAACACTTCTAATGGATCAATCTTCATCATCCCCTTTATTTAGCATCACAGTGGCACAGGACATTGATATTCTCTGTTTCAAAGACTGAAGTTCCTCATCACCTGTGTAAAAAGAAAAATACGGTATTTTTTCTTTTCATCTTTGACAGTTTAAATTAAACTGTGTCTCTGGCTTTCTCACAAACAAGGTTCTTTTAAGACAGAAGATAAAGTCCAGTGTTTGAAGAACATTAATTATAGGTTTAGATGATAAAAACTGGCTGGAGTAGGCTAATTTTTACAAAAGACCTTATCCTGTCATGTTCTTGGGAAAAGAAAAAAAGAAAAAACAAAAGCCTCAGCACCCCAGACTGAAAGAATCACGTGCAAAACACACCGTGAACTCTCCTCTCACCTTTGCTCAAAGTTCACTTTATTGGCAAATTTGAAATGACACAAATTACCCGACTCCTGTTTAGATGAGCATCTAATTTTTTTTTTCTAAGTATAATAATCATCAAGTCCAACTCCCTGACCACTTCAGAGCTGACCAAAAATCAAAGCATGTTATTAAGGGCATTGTCCGTATGCCTCTTAAACACTGATAGGCTTCGGACTTTCAGAACGAGAGCTTGTTTCCTGTGCATACTATAATAGACTAGGATAAAA
Organism: Lycocorax pyrrhopterus obiensis; assembly: GCA_014706295.1. Lineage (NCBI taxonomy): Eukaryota > Metazoa > Chordata > Aves > Passeriformes > Paradisaeidae > Lycocorax > Lycocorax pyrrhopterus. The sequence continues at coordinate 49,991,970 of JACSVZ010000001.1, forward strand.
GTAAACAGCAAGAAAAGAAAACTTCTTTTGGGCTTGTAGCTTTCATTTCCAGTTTTTGGTCAAGCAGCTCATTCTGGATAATTTCTTTCCTAATTCAATGCTGTATGACCTTGTCCATGGATTCTTGCCTACAGATGTTGCCTCTATATAATAGAGTGTCAGATATGATAAACTTCAAGGTTCTTCTTTCACTTGAGAAGAACACTATAAGCCACTCCATTTCCCCATGTTGGTCTGCTGAGCACCATTTTAGTGTAATCCTGTTTAAAACATGCATGAAATATAGTAGAGGTAAACAGAGATTTGGGACTGAACAACATAAATTATTAAAATCACTGAAAACCTCTGCATGAATCCAATCTGACAAGTATCATTTAAGTAAAGAAGAAATCCATAGCATTTCTCAGAAAAAATAAATTGGCAGTGTTGCAATTACTCTCTCCTGATATATAAAGGACTAGTGAGTTCCAGCAAGGTTAGAAAGCGAGACATTTAAATCTGATTTTTTTTCCCAGAACAATCAATACAAGAAATTAGTCTTCTATGCCTCTCTTTTGATATACTTGGGTTAGTGCATTTTAGAAAAGGACAAAATATACACACAGATAATAGAAAATGAAATTTCAGAGTTAAAAGCCTGGATTGTGTGCCCTAGTGCAGAGAGTCAACACTGGGTATCAATTTAAAAATTAGCTGGGAGAAAGCTGCTGTATAACTGGCTGTTTAGGGGATTCAGGACTAGAGTGGAAATTGTAACACTTTGCTGCCACTCCGGCCCAGCACAGCAATTTTAGTGCATAAGGTGAGATGCTGTAGCCCAGAGACACACTGCTGACAAGGAGTCAGAGGTACACCTGAATTGATGGTGCTTCATTCAGGGAGGCAAGCTTTGTTCTTGCAGAGATTTTTCAAAGCCTAGATCTTTCACATCCTGATCTTTTCGTAGAGGTCCAGAGTCTCTTTTGAAAGGGTTGTCAGATTCAGCAGGGTTTCCTCTGATTCACACTGGTACGAGCAAAATGCAAACAGACCAAGGGCTGTCACCAGATGTTTTTTACACAAATGACTCTGGCAGACTTCAGAGGCTGACTCAGGTTCCCACAGCTCTTCATTGCTTTTGGCTGTAGGAACCTACCCAACAGCCGAGCTTCCAAAGCAGAATTCCAGAGCACCTGAACCTGGGACCCAGTGAAACTTCCAGACTTATTTCACAAGGACTAAAAGTGTCACTCCAAATGTAACAAACTAAAAAGAGAGAAACAAATCACCAAAAAACCACCCCCAAAACAAAACAAAAAACCCTCCTTAATTTAATGGAGTTCATTTAACGACACATCCTATGCTGGTATAGTTTATACCTAGACAACACTGTAATTCACTGCATAAAACCACTTTATTAAAATCCACACAGCATTGTTTGTGGGTTTTCACAAATTTATGAGATGAGAGTGCTGACTTAGAGCAGCTGTATATTATACAGTGGGTAGGTATAGTGTTTTGATTACACTTCTTTTCTGTCTAGTTTAAAGTAGATTTCGGGGACTTTAGGAACACTGACAGTAAGTTGTAGTGGTCATGCAAAGACTATAAGGATTCAGATTTTTTTTTGATTATAACTCATGACCAATTAAAGTGGTTAGTAAATTTCCCTTGGGAATTTATCAGATTTTTCTTTTCTTTTTTTTTCCCTTGACATTTAGACGAAGCTAAGCCAGTACAAGTCTTGGTTTCAATGTGGTGAATTTCACAGCTTCCTAAGTGCTTCCCTCTTCTCCTTGAGACATCTGTGTGTTTTCCAGAGAAAGGGAAAGCATTGCTTTTTTCTTCCTTCATTCATACATAGTGGTGTTTGTGAAAGGAGACTTGGTTAATGAGAGCTGCAATGTGAAAGTGTTCTCTGCAGTGTTGTACTTGGGCACATGTTTCTACTCAGTGAGAAAAAAAAGATAGGGAAAAAAAGAAAAAAGAGACTATAATGAAGAAAACAAGTACTAGCAAAATTAAGATGTTTCCAGATGTTTCCAAAATTAAAACGTTGTTACTTGTTCAACGTGGGCAATGATCACACTGAAAAAGACTACATTGTTCCTTGCTCAGATTAGTCTAAAATGACTATGAACACATTTAAAGTAAGCTTTCATCGTCATCCAAGAGTACTATATACAGTTATGTTATTTGACTGAATTATAGACTCTAAATCTGTGGAGTTTATTCACAAAAAGTCCTTTAATGGGTATAAAAAGGGATGGAGTTTCTAAAGTTATTATGAAGCTATTTTAGGAAACATGAATTAGTGAATTTTGCTCATGCCAAGATTTTATTTTACTTACGTCTATACTGCCACAGGATATAGTGACATTTCAAAAAGTAGGAAAAATAAAAAATGTTTGGCTGAATTAGGCAGAAATATTTGACAATATGCAAGTCATAGTTCAGAATATTGAAATAAATAATGCTTAAAAAATTTACATGTATCCTCTCACATGCATATTTCATATAAAGATTAAATTTCTTGTTAAAAACTATCTTCAGTTTCTCTTTCCCAGAACATTCATGCAAGTGGAAAGTGTTGAAATTGGACCCATCCTTTGTTTTCACATTTTTAACTTTTATTGGTATTAAATTTTGTCATTCTGAACATATTCTTTTCAAACTGGAACATTTGTGCATAACTTTTTTACAATTCAAGCTAAATCTTGGCTATGAATGCTGTAATTTGATATACTGTAAGAACAAACACTTGTGTTTCCATAGTACTTAGAGTAATTCTGTGTATTAAAAATATTCTCACAAAAAAAAAGAGCTACTGTCTAAAACTTGTTCTGAAAAATATATTGGTCATTGGACAGACATCTTGTGCACATTTATTTAATTTAACAATGTTCTGTGAGTCTGTAATCTGCATGAGTCTTTAGAATAAATCATGCTTATTCTGTATTTAAGAACCTCCTTGTAAAGGTGATCAAATTCTATTGAATTTTGAATTTTGTTTCCAATAATTCTGGCTAGTTTTTCTCCTATCTTGAAATGTGAACATTACATCAGTGTGAATTTAGCATATATATGTTACTCATGTGAATGCATTCTTCATATTATAGGATTTTACAGTTGAGAAATACAGTTTTCAAAATGTTTGCCAACCTTTGACTGTTTCCATTATAACTTAGGTGCAGATGTGTCATTAATGACACAAGTTTAAATGCTGTGTCTGTGGTGGGCTGACCCCATCTGTCAACTCAGATCCCATTCAGTCACTCTCTTACTCCTTCCCAATCAGGCTGAGGGAGAGAATTGTAAGGATAAAAGGGAGAGAAAACTCTTGGGTTGAGACAAACCCTCTAGTAAGCAAGGGGGAGGGATGGGGGGAAGAAGAAAAGAAAAGAAGTAATGGTAAAAGTGTTCCATAACCAACATCAAAGCAATGCCTTGACAGTCCCCAAGCAATGGTTATTCCCTCTCCATTTTATTGCTGAGCACCTTACAGGGTATGGGGAGCATCCCTTTGGTCGTTTGGGGTCAGCTGTCCTGACTGACCAAATCTCACTGACTCTGACTGTCAACCTCTTGCCATCCTCAGCCTCCTCTCTGGGGCAGCACAGTGAGAAACAGGGATGGCCTTGACACTAAACAGCTAAAACATGGATGTGCTCTCAGCACTTTCTTTGCCACCAGTCAAAAACATGGCACCATACAGCTATCAAGAAAATTAACTCCATCCCAGCCAGACCCAATGCAGTGTGGATGTAGAGAACACATTTTAGGCATTTGCATGGTTGCAGACCCAATCCCTTAGCAAAATTAATGATTATTTATTTATTTTATTAATAGTTTCTAATTCTCTTTGTTTGCAATGGCCTGAGCATGTACCTGGCTTAGCTAATATGCCCTCTTTCAGAATGTTTGCTGCTCTCTCATTTTTTCTAACAGGAGTCAGAACAGACCTGACCATCATCAGTGTCCCTTACAAAACACAGAGGCCAAGAGAGCTGTCATTCAAAAAACAAGTGGAAGGAGAGGTCAAGGATCATCTCTGGAATAATTTGTTCTCCTCCTCTACTTGAGAGGAGGAAGCAGTGACACCAAGTCCTGTCAAATAGTCTTTAGAGCTGAAGAAGATGGGCCAAATTCCTCTTTTCCCATTAAAACAGAATTATTTTGGAGCCCCACATGCAAAGCCCAGGAGTGAAAACAACAGGGTAGCATAGTGCTTAGGGTGCTCACCTGAAGAGGAAAGCTTGGCTCTACATAACTCAATCTCAGCTGTCTGCTGATTGAATAATAGAACTAGTATTATTTGTTGATTTAAAAATTTTGTGATCTTTTCAATTTTTTTTTCAACTTAGGTTTTCTACTGTCTTTCTGACCCTTCAGTTTTCTTCTAGTCTTTAAAAGAATCTAAAATCACTCATTGTGACTCTGTTCTTTGGATTCAAGAACTTACATGAAATGCATAGCATAAAATTGAATTAGTAGATCAACCAATTGTAATAGAAGATTTGCAATTACAGAGTCTGACCTTTGTAACACAGTCCATAAAATTTTGAATTAATTCCTACTGGAACTGGAGCATATCTTTTAGATAAACATGCAGGCAGTCTCAATTTTAAAAGCAGTCAGTGATGAAGATTTAACCATAATTTTTCCTCTCAGGTAAATATTTGCATTTTACTTCTAATAACTCTGTCAGTTTCAAGTTTAATAATGACATTGTGATACTCTATACCTGTCAATCTCTGCATTTTTCTTTATGATGGTCAGTAGAAGAATGTATTTGTTAGAAGTCTATTTTGTAATGCAAATAGGCAATATACACGACAGGAAGACACTGAATTCCAGCTTTTGCTCTTATCCTCTCCTCATGCTTCTCAAAATGTCACTAGCTCACAACTTATCACATCAATTACTTCAGGACTGGAACTTTCCCCACATAGGGCTGAGCTGTATTACACACACAGTTCTCACCAAGCCCCATCATGGAGAATTGCTGTAAGCTGACAGAAGGAACTATTTCCTGCTGGCAGATGGATACCACCCTCCCCAAGGATGGAGGCTAAGCCGTGGAGTTTTGGCAGAGTACCATAGACTGGGGACCTGTGGGCATAAGTAAACTGGTTACTGGGTATATCTCTTCCGTGTTTGAGCTTATAAACTTACACCCAGAAAACTGTAATGTGAATTGGATCTCCATCTTTCACTCCAGAAGAGCAATGTTTGTTTCCAAAACAGATTCATATGCTATTTTGGTAGCATATGGTCTTGTTTTATGATGTATGTTGGCATTTGTTGGGATAGAAAATACAATACAAACATGACTGCTCAGGAAAATTTTTCATCAAAGAGTGAAACTAGAAGAAGAAAAAATTGCTGTATTACCTCAGTGTATGATCTTGACAGGTACTTCCTGAAGAGCACAGTCCTTCGCTTAATTTAGGAGGCCAGTGTCAAGCTCTCAGGTTTTCAGTACTTGATATTGTTCCCTAAAACCTACTTCATAGATTTTCTTCTTCACTTTTTAGTTAGTTTTGTAAAGGAAAATAATATTAATTACTTTTTTACAGCTGTCCCTTTTTTTCTATTATACATAGTAGAGGCAGAAGTGTCAAGGAAAGATTACTTCAAACTTTAGCAAGAATCTTTTTAAGGGCTTTTGTTACCGTTGGGAATCTTGTATTAAAAGAAAAAAAAAGTTCAGTAAGTTAAGAATTCACCTTTCTAATACTAGCCCAGGCTTTTGGCTGGTTGGGAAATTGCTGGACTATGCCTGTCCCTGGTAGATAGACATCTATTTCATATGGAACAGTTTAAATCGTGCTCCCTGGGACACATCAATCACCAGTTATTCAGATCATATCATACATTTTTCAGCAAGTTGTATAATGGAAAATTCCATAGAACTGATGAAAGCTAAGCCAAAAATCTGCTTCAAGTAAGTGCTTCTGTTGCCAGGAGTTTTTATTTCTAAACTCTTTGTAAAAACAAATTATATTCTTTAGCATTTAATTGAAGACGTTATTAATGTCTTTTAAATTTGAAACCCAGTTTTATCAAAAATATTTTTTAGGTATATGCTCTTCAATATTAAATGTGTCAAGCAAATGCTGGGTGTGATCAATCTGTTCCAGATATTCTTGGAACTGACAATGGAATAGTTTTTTGGTGCAGAACTCCATGAATTGCTTATTCCTTCAATCTATAACAGCAACACTGAAATGAAGAAAAATTGCTTAGCTCTTTCCTTCTGTTTTTGTAGACAAAGCCATCAGATTAACATGTTAGGGTTGATGCCAGAAAGGTACAGTTCATAAAACCGTCAGATCTTTCCTCTCGCCACATGCTCTTTGATTCCCAGTAGTGTGAAATTATCTTTATGTGCCTTTGGTAATACTGGTTTTAATGTTTGCAAAGCCTCTGGAAACTCCGGACGTTTGTGATCAAAATGTTGCTAGTTGAATGCTTTTTAGAAATTCTCTGCAGGTCGTATTCAGACTGTTTAAGTTCCTCCTGAGGTATTATCTGCCATTCACTGTCTTGATCCTGTTCCCCTCTAAGAGCCATTTTGTCAGCCCTTCAAAAGCCTTCAAAGTTGCTGTCTGCCTTACTGACTTACCAACAGGAATTTAAGTGAAATTTAAGTGCTGTGAATGTTCACCATGAAAAAAATAAATTTGGTATTCCAGTGTGGCCTTTGAATTTAAAGTACATCTGGTGTATATTTTTCTCTTTATGTACCCTGACCCCCTGTATTTTCTGTATATTGAGGACATTTGGCTACAAATTTGAAGAATATATTACATACATATTAGCTACAAATTAGATCGCATATTAGATTTTTAAAATGGATAGGTTTAAGTGTACTTCAGTGAAAAGTATTTTTGCAAAACTGCATTTGTGAAGGTGTTTTAATAGTCACACAACCATTCTGTGGAACAAAATATTAGTAATTATAACAAACTATAGAAAGTTTGCATTTTAAAGAGGTGCAGTGGTCCTTACACAGCCAAAGAAGCGTATGTGCGACAGCATTTGTGTATCTTGGAGGCTGAACATAGTTTTGGTGAAGGTGATTAAACCAATTTTTGCTGATTCTTCAGCTTTCCTTTTTCAGAGGCCTCTTGAATGATGTGTTCCTTAGGGTTCAATAGCTGCTCTCCATCTCCATCTGAGCAGGTTGTGAACAGCACTGTGTGCTGCTTGCATTTGGTCTGCTGTCTACGCTGCGCCATTCAGCACTGTGCTGCCTCTCTCTGCACAGCTCTGCTGGTGATACGCAGGGACACTAGCCTCAGTTACAAAAACAAAAGATGAAAACTAGCCCAGGGTTAACCACTCCCACCTAATTAAAATTCCAGTGTCATGCTTTCCAGAAATACCAGTTCAGGGTATTTCTGCACTGTGCAGTATTTTATAGGATGGATATGTCTTGAATAAAACTCTATTGGAAAATTTAGCACATGCAGTAGAAGACAGCCCTAAGTCATCATAACATCAGCACAGCTCAGATGCTTGCATTTATTTTACTCATTAGCTGTATTAAAGAATGTCATAATCAGATTGGTGTTTGCTGCTTGAGACCACGGTCTATTTGTGTCTGAAGGGTGAAAGGCTTCTTTCCTCACACTGAAGATGATGGTGATAAGTAATGACCATAATTACTTTTTAAGTGTTAGAGAGTGCACTCATTTGCTTGGAATGCAATAGGACCCATTTTTACATAGGTCTTGCACACAGCTGAAAGACAGATGGCTTCTGTGCCCCAGAACTCAAAGGGCACTGAATTCATGTATCATTCTGAAATATCGGACACTGGAAACATATTTTGTGTGCCTTACCCACAGAATGCTTTGTGAATGCATGAGAAAAGGCAAGCACGGGTCAGGGTGAGAATTCATTATTTTGAGAGTATTTGAGAGAAGCCAAAGGAGCATGCAATATATGTATTCAAGCCATGAGAAAGACATCATCTCTGGATCCCTATCTCCTCCTCTTCATGCTGCTATCCAAAAAGCCATATCCAAAAAGCTATGGGACTCCTGGCTCTCTAGAACAGTAGAACTGATTAAAGTAATTCACCACCTACTAAGACAAACAAGGGTTACTTGAATTATTTTGACCAAATAAAATGCCATTCTCCAAGAGAATGAGGGTAGACCAGAGAACTCCCAGTGGAATGAGGAAATGCAAAGCAGCTGTGCTAGATTCAGAAGCCTTGACTGACATTGTGCATTAGGGGAGACAGGATGTGTTGTGAGGAAGGAGATAGCAGGAAGCAGGATGATTGCTGGCATTTAAAGAAAGCTACTTGACTTTTATCAGATAGGGGGAAAAGATTATTTGGCACTTACATTAATTACTGAAGAGACATAGGAGACTTTAATTTTGAAGCTAAGAATGATGGGATACATCATCAAAGGTGCAGAATAAATTTACTTGGTCGAAAAAACTTAAATATGAGTAAAGGCATTTTTTTCTTCTTTGCACCTTAAATAGGAGCAGAACTTTGCAAGAAGTAATTTTGTGTAGCTTGCTACCTCTGGCTGTTGAAGATCAAACTGACCTAATCTGGCAAAACTTGGGACAAAGGTCAGCAACTACAGTTAGACAATATATCTGGGGTTTTACTGCAATTTCCCTGTGAACACCGATGAATAGAACTGGAAGAAAAATGTTTTCTCATCACAGTAAATTCCCATTCTCAATGGAAATTAAATATTCAAAATGCAAAAAGACATTCATGAATCAGCAGTCTAAAAATGTTCATTAAATATAAATCAACACTTCCTTTTTTAAAATATTTTCACTGTTCTTTTGCATTACTTTGTAAAATAATTAATTTCTGGTTTCTTTCAATATGACCCAGTATAGTTGTAAAAAAGAAGGTATTTTTAAAATTAAAAAGTACTGGTTAGGGGGTGGGGGGATTTAAATGTCAAAGTGTTTTTCCAAAATAGTTTATCAAAAAGGCTGTCTTTATTTAAACAGATTTCACTTTGACAAACTGGCATTTTATAACAAAATACATCTACAGTGTAAAATTTCTTAGCAAGCTTAATCACAAATCTACAAAATATCACTCTCTTGTATGATTAAAGTTATCCATTGCAGCATTGCATATAAATCTGTCTTTATGTCAGTGAGAGATCCTGTAAATAGATGCAGACCACTGAATTATCAGAATCAGTGGAAAGTGTGGAAAATTGACACAAGAAATAATGATATTAAAATATAGGCAGACAATAGGCCTGCATGAAATTTTGTCATTTCCCCTCTAAAAAGTTCCCAATTAGTGTTCCATAACCCCAGTCCTTGAACTCAGCAAGTCATTGTCACCTCAATTACTTTTGAAATCCTTGTGTAATGAAAAGTCCTTTCTAAACCTACAGATTCTAATACTTTGTTATACAAAAAGCATTAACATATTTTGTCTAGTGGTCAAGTGGCTTTTGCCTGACCACTTGTAGCATCATACTGGAAATACTGCATGTGGCAAAGGTCTGACAAATCTTGTCAGACCTTCTCACCGTGGGCCAGTTTAACAGCCTTTTGTGTTATACTGGGCTAAGGGATGGTACTGGACAAATTTCAAACTTTAGCTGAAATCTGGTCTTGTTAAGAAAATGTATAAAAATAAACCCAGGTGGCCACCAAGCCGGAAAAGGAAGGGATCCCACTACCACGGGCATCATACTCTTCCCAATGAATGCTTCAGAGAAGTGATGGCATGCTTTAAAATAAACTCCTCATTTCTGAAGAAAGAAGATTGGCACTCTCAACCCAACCCAAAGGGACATTGGAAGGACAAGCATAATTTAATGGGACAAAGGTAAATAATAGCAGCTTTTGTTGTATAACAATTATAAGGTTATAATTTATGAGGTTTTGAAGCATAATTTGGTCTGAATGTATAGCATCAAAACTGGACTAATGGTTTGGATAAATACATTGCTAAAATCCTGATGGGATAAACAAGGTGTTCTTAGTTCCATATGGTAAGTATGTTATTTTTTTCTCATGAGAAGATTTTGGGTGTGCATCACCATTTGTTTGATCCAGATATTTTTGTTTCCTATTGTTGGAATGAGAAACACTACTTCCTGGAGTCATTATTTTCTCAATGTTTTAGATGGGTCTAAAAGATCAGGAACAGAAAATGAAATTTTATTTTCTTGACTGTTTTTTGTGTTCCGAAACTATGGTTTTCTTTGTAAAAATCTTGGCAATAGGTCCCAAGCACAAGTACAGGCTGGGCAGAGAATGGATTGAGATTAACCCTGGAGAAAAACATTTGGAGGTGTTTTGTGTACAAAAAGCTCAATACGGCTCAGCAATGTGTGCTCACAGCCCAGATAACCAATTGTATCCTGGGCTGCATCCAAAGCAGCGTGGGCAGCAGGGTGAGGGAGGGGATTCTGCCCCTCTGCTCCACTCTGGCGAAACCCCACCTGCAGTGCTGCATCCAGCTCTGGGGTAATCAACACAAGAAAGACATGGACCTGTTGGAGTGAGTCTAGAGGAGGCCATGAAGATCATGAAAAGTCTGGAACGCCATTCCTGGGAAGACGGGCTGGGAAACTTGGAGCTCTTCAGCCTGGAGAAGAGAAGGCTCTGGTGAGACCTTCGAGCAGCCTTCCAGTACTTAAAGGGGGCTTACAAGAAGGCTGGAGAGGGACTTTTCAGAAGGTTATTTAGTAAGGGAACAAGAGGGAGCAGACTTAAGCTGAAACAGAGCAGGTTTAGATTAGTTATTAGGAGAAAATTCTGTGAGGGTGGTGAGACACTGGAACAGGTTTCCCAGAGAAGTGGACTACCCATCCCTGGAGATGTTTCAGACCAGGCTGGATGGGGTTCTGAGCAACCTGGTCTAGCTGAACATTCCCTGCCCATAGCAGAAAGGTTGAAACTAGACGACCTTCAAGGTCTGTTCAAACACTAACCATTCTATGATTCTATGACCAGGATGAATAAATTTAAAGAGGACAGTATTTTACAGCTGCTCTGCTTCTTAACTCTCTAATTTTCTTAATTTTCTAACAAAAGGCTAATAATTTCTCATGTATCTATTGAACATGTAGATCAACATTATACCCTGAACACGAAGTTACATTTACAGATGTACATGAAAAATTTTGAATGCCCTAGACTGTTTTCTGAAGATGTTGGATTTCTATGAGAAAATGTCTCCCCAAACCTAATCAGCATTTTAATTTCTCTGTAGTTACTTTAACTGAACAATATTAAAAGCCAGCCAAAGGAAATAACAACAAGGACAGTCAAGTCATCATGTCAAGGGAGTCCTGTTTACAAACTGTAGCCAACATCAATTTATTTCTGGCTTCAATTCCTGACCTCCACTTTAAAGGCAATTATTCACAAATGACAAATCTTATGAAGTCTGAGGACTGGCATGTTATGGATCTTGTAAGTATAATAACCATATATTTACTCATTCTAAAATCTTCATTTGGCACCTCCAAAATGCCAGGCAGATTTAGCAGCCAGATGCCTGTTTATTGAACTGATGTATGCAAATAATATTTGTAAGCAGTAAATTGGCATTCTAAGATGGTGTCTGTAGTACAAAAAAAAGGCAAAAATATATTCTAGACTTGTATATACTTTTATTACTTCAGAAACACCACAATCAAGACTATTGTCTCTAGACAAAAGTATTTCTTCCTTTTGCTTCCACAAATAATACATTGATGATCCATAAATGCCTTCTCTGCTGGAAGTCCAAAAGACTCTTAGACTGCAATAGTAAAACAGGACTTGCTTGATTATCCTGTTATTCTTTTCAAATACACTGATTTTTTTTTCCAAAACAATCAAATGTTTTCAACCTTCTGAACATTTGCAATTCTTATTATTTTCTGTGGTTTATTCCACAGAAGTTTTAATTCCACCCCTGTGCCAATAAAAATGTGGGGAAAAAAGGTGAAGAATACTACATATATATATATATATATATATACACATATATGTATATATATATATGAATAGCAGATGCCATCTCTTCACCAATGTAAATATGTAGTATAGTTTATCCAGTAAACGTGATACAAATTATTATTATTCTGGAGGTAACCAAGATGAAACATTACCAGTCATTCCCTTTTGCTGTAGAAAAACTCCTTTTCTGAGAGCTATTGTTTATCTCCATATTTAAATTCTTGCTAGTGTTTGTCAGAGGCAAGCATCACAGATTTTTTTTTCCTAATACTGACAATGTTTGGTAGCAATCAGAGAAAGCCTTCAATTTATTGCACACATTTTGATTTACAAGTAATTTCTCAGTTAACAGCTTTATTTATCTTGTTGATATCCCCAGGAAATCTATGGCTGACAAGAGTTTGAAATTAAAATGCAGTCAAACTAAAGTATCCTCAGAACAAATAAATTACCTATTACCATTGAAATACTTAATTTCATGGCTGGACATCTTTGAAATATTTAACATAGAATTAACAATAAGTTTATATTACAGAGGACCTGTGTAACATTCACTAGTGTCATGCCTGAGAGTCTTTTGAGAGCAATTAAATAATACAAGACATGGTTCACTATTTGTTTTAATGATATATTGAAAGAGACAAAGTTATTTGACTTCCGCTTGTGGCTGTATTTGTGGTATCCTATTCCTATTGTGTCAGTTTAATCCAATAGGCTTTTGGTTGACCTTTGCATGTCATATCCCTTGGCCAGGGATATCCTCTGGCGATGCTAAGTCATAGCTGAGGTGTTGTGTGAATGTATTTTAATTCGCTTTAAAGTGTCTGAAGTGATGTGATGAGTGTGGTGCAGCAATTGTCATGGCATGAAGCCCAGAGTAAATCCTTTGTGTCCTCAGGTGTGGCTAGGGAGTATGTGGAGTCATATAAGGCTTCAAAGCTGACTGGGGTAGTAGTGACAGACTGTGAAGGGTGAAGACAGAGAAATTTGATGAAGCCTCATACACGTTCCCTTTCTGAGGAATCCCTGGAGCGAATTATGTTGAGAAAGCCTGAGATGAGCTAACCAAGGTGGAAGATACCAAGCAGTTGGGTAATGCAGGCAATCATGAGTCCAGTGCTGAAGTGATTCCCTGGTCTTCTGTTATGTAGAGGTATAGATATATCCTGAGGGTTTTGAAAAATAAAAACAAGACAAGTACAGAGACACATCAAAGCATTTTGGTGTATTCAGGTGCCCAGCAGTTACCAGGAAGCACATGAAAGCCTCACCTAACTTACAGATTTTCACATAAAGCATTCTTCCCACTAAAGTAACTTCTTTAATATATCTGTAGGAAAAACTGTGGATTTAGGTCCCATAATGGTCCACTTAATTCTTATATGATGTGGTACTGAGAGTCACTGAGATGTCTGTGGATCCTGCCACATAAGAACAGGTTGACTTTAGGTTGATTAGGGAGACAGCACAGGGAGCAGATAGGACCCCATATTAATTGTTAGCTGGAGTTGCTTCTAGTTCCTAGCAGTTTATTTTGTTTCTTTTTCTCCTTCAAAATAATAACTTGATGAGTACATATATTTATCTAGTTGTATTTATGTATATACATGAAAACGAATTGCTGAACTCTGCACAAATACTGAAAAACACTGAAGGAAAGCTGAGTTGAAGCAATTTGCATTCTGTTTGCAAGTCTCATGGTATTATGGTCCTCTTGTTTGCAGGAGTTAGTCTACAGTGTAGATCAGGAGCATAAACCTGTCCTCCTAGCAAGGTATCTTTCACCAGGACAATTTTTTTTTCCAATCTTCAGTCTGTTTCTTGTTCTTCTTTTTCCCAAAAGCCTTCAAGCATGGCTGGGAACCAAGAGGTTTTTTCATCCTCCATCCTACAGCTGAAAGTGCATTCCCCAAATGTATACTCCACCAGGTAAGTAATACATATCCATTTTTGTGAGGAGCATATACGTGGGCATTTGGTCACATCTGTGCCCATATGTATGACACACATACTTGTTCCTTTGCAGCACCAGACACGTCTATGAGAAGACAGAGGCTGTTTGCATTTTGTGTATGCAATGGATGCACAGGATATCACGTGTCAAGGAAGAGGCTAAAGAGTCATTCCGTCTTAGGTGAATATAAGCGACTCCATCCCAAATTTATATATTAGCCCCCAGGGAATCTTCCTGTGCTCTATTTCACTGAGCCATGGCAGGACTCATCAGGAAAACTCTTCTGGTGGACAAGACATACTTGGAAGGAAGGATGGATGTTTTGTAGGAAACATCAATCAGCCCTTTAAGACATTCTGACATCAGAGAAAACACAGATTCTTTGAACACGGCCCAGGCTGAACTCAAGCTGGCCATAAGCCCATGAATGGACATGAGCAATGGACCAACATGTTCAAGGAAAACTGTCGTGGTAAGCAGATGGGATGATGGATGTTAAACTGTCTGTAGCTTTCACAGAGTATATTCCCAGAAATAAGTAATCACATTAGAATTGATTATGATCCCTGTTATCTCCAACAATGCAAAATAGATTTAGGAACCCATTAACAGCCAGAACTATGGTTCATGAGGACTCCACAGAAATGTGTTTGATCTGCAATTGACTTTCTCAGAATATTCTTAGGAACAGCTTTCTCACTTTCCACATAAATTTATAAATTTTACTATAAAAAGAAGACCTTTCAATAACCATGGAGAATGCAGAGAATCTAGGAAAACCAGCTCCAAACTTGAAAAGAACACAGCACAGGACTTTTGGTAGATTATGACACTGTACAAATTTTGAAGAAAGGTTATCTGTTTGGATAAAAGTATAAATTGTGAATACCAAATTGGGAGAGAAAATAACATTGAGGTGAAGACAATTGATTAAACCTCAGGAGAGATGGATTTAACTAAAATCTCTGATTTCATGCCAATTTTATGCCTGTGACTTCATACCTCTTTGTTTCGGTCTACACACTAGATAAGATATTGCATTCCTCCTAGCTCTTGTTCAAGTTCTCTGTTTAGAATATGGCTTCTTCCATTAATATCTCTGATGAAAAATGCATGAACTGTGACATTTCTACACAAACTCTTTAGTGACTCCTGTTCATAGTTCTGCAATCCAAGAACAATCATGAACAACCACAGTGAAAACCTGAATCTGAGGATACTCAATGCAAAACGAAGGAGAAGTGCTATGGAAATAGTGATAATCAGAATCCTTTCAAAGAACATTACATACCAGACAGACAAAACCCATAAAGTTCTGACTTGTTTTTAATATCAGTTGAACCATCTGTCAGTGGTAAATTCATTGACCAGTGTCATCAGATTTACTGGAACACCTAAGCCTGTGTACTGTATGAAAGCAGAGGTACTGATAAACATGATGGAGTCAGTAGTCATATCTTTCTAATTCCTACATTTCATGATCATCCATCATGGTTAGATAGTTTCTAAGTGATCTGGACATGAACTGATGCTCCTGCTGTTTCAATTAGCATTTAAATGTTATATTGCCCAAGCTATTATTTTGCCCCCATAATTTTCATGTTTTGATGGGCTCTGATCCTAGCTATGTGTTTTGCTGTAAGCCTCAAGGCTTTTGTTCAGCTACTATTGAGTTACTACCAGCAGTAATACACAACTTTAAAGTTCATTTATTTTGTTCTTTCACAGTTACTCAAATTCAGCCTAGTATTGTGGTTATTACTTTTCTGATTATTATATCAGCTGAATATATGTGTAAAGCTATACAACCTATTATTTATCAATAATAGAAAGAATCTCTACAGGGAATACCCCATTTTGCAGGGGGAAAAGAAAATAACGAGATGTTAAGTATCTGCCCCAAGGGCTCAAACTGCAAAGATTTTACTGGATGGCTTTTCTTTGTCTTCAGTGGTCAGTCCCCAAGAGATCCATATCTGTAAAATTAATAAGCTTGTTGCTCAATTGTACTGTCAAAAGGAGAAAATAACTGACACATTTGAGCTCATTTATTTTTAGCTTGATGCAAAGCCAGGTTAGGTATAATCCCATTTTTCAGAGTGAATGAAATCTCATGTTATCAGAAAAGCTAGAGCTGTTATGTCAGGTTGATGGAGCTCAACTTGTTTAGCCTGACAGATGATGCTCAGGATCAAAAGACTTGGATGTAAACAATGGCGTATATTTCAAGGTCACGAAAACTCTAGGGAAGTTGTCTTGGTATGATGTAGGACAGAAGGAAGAAGCATGTAAAATGTGCAGATAAACACAGCCATCTGAAACAGGACGATAGCTTTCATTTGGATGAGTCCCAGGACATAAGGCAAGTCCAGTCAGGCAAGTGTAGCAATACTGTGCTGCTGATTCATAAAATCACTATATGATGGCCTCTTATTTTTAGTAAATCCTTAGCTTAAATCCTGTTCTTTTTTCTCACTGCTTCTCTAGGATGTCACAAGACAGATTCTTTCTGTGTTTCCAAGATCTCCTTATTTTGCAGTACAAAAATGGTACAGTTTGTCCTCAGTATTTTGCTACAATTTGGAAAAAAAACTTCATAATTTCTGGACAGAGGCCTTAGTATTGGGTAGATAGTGCAGAAATATAGAGTATTTTTCCATTGTGAGCACTGTTATTGTGAGACTTTTGAGCACCCAGTCTTTGAAAATTTTATTCCAAGGGAACACAGAAACATCGGAGAAGACTTTGGGGTAAGTCTATGTTCCTTTGCCCAGCTTTAAAACATGTTTGACCCCAAAGCTAATAACCATCTAGTAAAGGTTGGAGGGATCTCAAGAAATGAGTGATGTTTATAGCCTGATGACTATCTAGTCATTTTAGCCACACAGTCAAGTGTTCTTGCTAACATTTCTTTTATAAATAGTATCTCTTGAAGGCTTTTCCCTTGGTTACTTAACAAATACTTAACTTTTTATTTTCCTCTCTTTCTACTTTTTTTCCTAAGCAAAGTTTAACTATGTGAAAGAGCAAAATGTCAATTCTAGTTCCATTTCTGTGTTTCATCTCTGTTTCTGGAACAGTACCTAGTGGGCACAAAGATACCAGTCAGTATCTGACCGGAGGCTGGAAAGACAGGCAAAGGCTACAGCAGATATGTGGATTTCCAAGCAACTTATTATTTTTATTGAATACTATCATTGTAGAAAAAAGGAGGGTCAACTGCAGACCACCTTTATAGTCTTCTACAGATCTTCACTTCAAACATTTTAATAGATAGCCATCCAATTCTCTGACCCACATAGAACAAATGGAAAATTTTCATAAGCATTCATATTTGAACCAAATGAAAGTAGCATTATTATGACTAAAAACACTGAATGCAGTCATGTTTAGCCTGTTACAGCTATGTTACAGCTAAGATCTTTCCTGGTTATGAAATATTAATTTCCAAATCAGAGATTTCTTGTCTGTTTAAAACAGGCTAACTGTGAAGACTTTTCAAAGATTATCACTCAAGCATCTTGTTGCTTCTAGCAATAGTTTTCTTTCTTCACAAAAGTGAGAAACAGGCCAACTTTTCCCATCTCTAGACTGTAGCTGAGTCTCCTACAAATGTTGCAGAAACAGGAAATTTGACATTTCCAGCTATTCGCTGCAATTTGTAATCCATCACAGAACTGTGAAGTCACTGAGATGACATTTCTTTGAATGTCACAGTTGTGTTGGTGGAATTAATGACAGCATAATAAAAAAATTAATAGTATGATTATTGAATACTACCCAGACTCAGTGTTTGAGGTATTGCAGAGACTAAAGTGATATTGCAGAATCTAGAAAATCATCTGGGACTGATGTTCAAAATCTGTCTTCTGGTGTTGAGCATGTAGCGTTGTACAGCTGGACACAAAAGCAGAAACTTGAAAACTACCAATATACCTAATGATTTTTCATACGTAAATTTTACTACCTACATCAGAACCAACTACACATAAAACATTAACTGCCTTCAGAATATTCCTGGATGCAGTAATACATTTCTTTTTTTTTAGCTACAAAGAAAGCTTCTACTATTAGTGTTTAATTATGGAATCTTCGGAAAGTCAATTTTTTCTCCATCATTATAAATACAAGTTAAGACACTGGCTTTTATGATAAATAACAAGTATCCTCTTCAAGTGAAAAAGGAGCTCAACTTTTATATTGCATTCATCTGACATCTCAATGATTAAATATGAACCGAATAAATAACACAGTCAGTACCATCCTCTCTGTATTAATCAATTAATTATTCAATTAAATTTGCTGTACTTGTCCTAGCAATTTCTACTTTCAGAGGACTAAAGAATTTTTTTTTCTTTGAATGCATGAGTGTGCTACAGAAGAGATCAAAGGGGAGTTGGACATTTTGTTCTTTACAGTAAGGTCATCTGAAGTGGAAAGAAAAGTTTATTTGAAATTTATATGGGAAAAAGTTTTGGTTCTTTTCCTGCTAACACAACCGTCAAGGAAATAAAGTTCCCAACTATTGGCTGGAGCTTTCTGCTGGCTATATGAATACTTTAGTTGGTTGATAGTATTTTCAAGGGGTTTTGTGCTTCTTTAAATGTTACTAAAATTCTTAGCATGATTCCTAAAGAATCAGGCTTACATAAGGACAACTGTCTGGTTGTCCTTAACTTCCGAAAATGAACTCACTGCTCAGCTGGATTTGAGTCAAAAGCAGAGGACTCTAATTGTCAGTAGGACTTAGGGGTGTGCTCTGGGAAGAGAAGGGAGACCCTGTACCAGCCCTTACTAAGAGAAAGGCTGCTGAATGAGAATATGCATTACTAGACAGCTGTGAAGCCACGTGGGAAAACAATGTGAAGGCTTTAAACAGGAATAAAATTATCTTATCAGAACTTCCATCAACCCTAAGATTCAAATGCACAGAAAAGAAAAAAAAAGCCTGGCCAATTTTGGTGTTCTCATTCAGGAAGGACGTTGAGACTCTTGAGCATGTCCAGAGGAGGGCAACAAGGCTGGTGAGGGGCTTGGAACACAAGCCCTGTGAGGAACGACGGAGGGAGCTGGGGTTGTTTAGCCTGGAGAAAAGGAGGCTCAGAGGTGACCTTATCAGTCTCTACAACTTCCTGAAAGGTGGCTGTAGTCAGGTGGGGGTTGGTCTCTTTTTCCAGGCAACAACTGACAGAACAAGAGGACACAGTCTTAAGCTGCACCAAGGAAAATATAGGTTGGAATTTAGGAAAAAGTTTTTTACAGAAAGAGTGATAAAATATTGGAATGGTCTACCTGGGGAGGTGGTGGAATCACCATGCCTGGATGTGTTTAAAAAGAGATTGGATGTGGCGCTCAGTGCCATGGTTTAGTTTAGTTGAGGTGTTGGGACATAGGTTGGACTTGATGATCTTGAAGGTCTCTTCCAAGCTGGTGGTTCTGTGATTCTGTGATTACTGTTTTTTGAAGATTTTCCTGTCCATTCTGTTAGAATGGAAGCTGAGACACTGGGGCTTAATGCTACAGCAAATGGTGGGCTTCGTAACAAAATACACAGACATGGAATCCCAGGTCCCACAAGGCACTAGCAATTATCCCATATAATTACCCCTTCAGTATCAAATATATTTAATTCCCTGTAGGGTCCCCCTTCATGCTGTACCTTCCATGGGTTACAGAAGAGGGAGGATGAGATTCCAAGGTGGTGCTAAGCTTTGGTGTCCAACAGTTTGATTGACCATGAAATGATAAGTAAGTAGTAGAGCAGAGAAGGCTCCTTCCAGTCTTCCCTTCTCTTGCTGCATATAGAAAGAGTTACATGGGGTTCCATGAAACACATTTCAACTGCTGGAGAGCTCTACAGGTCAGGAAATTGATTTTTTGCCTCTTCCTTTGAACCTTTAAAAGCATTCTATAGAGAATTTACACATAAGTGATTCTTCAAGGGGATACTTCATCATTTATTATCTGTTTGACTTCTAATAGATAGCCAAAATAATGGAAAATTCAATTGCAATCACAAGATTTCCTGGCAAAGGATTAAGACTGAAGTTAATGTAACTTGTTTCATGGTCTAACACTCATTGAGAAAATCTGGAAAATGGGTACATATAATTGCTTATCCGTACCTTGTAAACACCATTTATAACCTTCAAAATGTTAATGTGAATGCAAATCAAATTTTTTTCCGTCAGGAATAGAAAATGTGTCTGAAGTTCATGCCAGACATCTCATGTTGCTAAGGTTTTATTACCTGAAATGCAGAACTTGAGGCTATTAATTTCCTTAAAGATATTGCAGTAAATGTCATTGCTAGCTGGAACATAAAGTTTCAGGTATTAATACCACAGTCACTAGTCTGTTAAACGAGAACAGCAACAGTGCAAGAGATTAAGAAGTTATTGCAAGTAAAACCAACGGGAAAAGTGCAGCTGTAATCATTCTTAGTTATCAAGAAATAACAGCATGCTGGTTCTTTAAAAGTAAAGAATCATCACTGTTATGGGTTCAAGCTTGTTTCTATATTCATGTGTCACAGCAAACTTTCCAAATTCTCTGTGTTGGCCAAAGAGAAGCTGAAGATAGTGCTACAATACAAGTGACGATAGTTACAAGCTGTTAGTGAAGATCTCTTAGCAGAAATTGCATGAAAAGGCCTCAGAGAAACACTGCATTGTCCCATGAATTCAGCACTTCAGAGCATCAAAGCACTATGTAAACACTAGCTAAGTGTTAGTCATAGTTCCTTCGACAGCTAAGACAAAAATTAAAATCTCCCTCACTTTTAAATGCTGTAGAGTTGTATTTTCCCTTGACACACACAAGGCATTGAAGAGAGCAAGTCATATTGTCATTCAGAGTAAATCAGGAGACTTTGTATCTAGCTTAGCAGGCTGTATGAAATATCATTTGGATAGGACAGAACATGTGATATGTGAAAAAAGATTAAAATAAAAAGTTAAACAGCCTTCTTTACACAAGCAGAAAATTTTTTCAATATTTACTATTTCAATATTTATTTTTCACAAATGTTGATTCTTTTTAGGTCTCCCACCTGCTTCAGTTATGCTACTTTAAGATCTCTGGTGATATGAGAAGAGCCTGTACAAAGGGAGAGAGTTTGGTGCTTAGCACTACTGAAAAAGGGTTTGAAAGCACATGTGTGATCCAATCTACCAATCCAGAGACGTGATATGGAGCAAACTGGAGCACTGTTTCACCTAAAAAGCCTCCTAAAGCAAGCATCCTGCCTCATCAAGAGGATGAGAAAGATCTCTCTGATATGTACAGAGGGAAAGTACCACTCACCTATTTTAGGCATCTGTTTTTCTCACGCGGTCTATAAGGAGCAGTGCTTATTTAGTGATGATGAGTGTCTTTGGCATAAGAGCCTAACACCAGAGGCCTCCCTGATTCAGAAGGTGAAAGACACAGAGCTCTCCTTCCAGCTCCCAGACTCTTCCTGTCTTCATCCACTGGAGTGTAATGTCTCATGTATGAAGCTTAGAGGGCACCTTGAGCTTAGTTTCCCTTGCCCAAGTCTGTGGCCCAATCTCTGCATGAAGTTTCCATTTCTCTCTCTCTGGCACCTTGGAGTTTTCCTGCCTCACTGTGCAATCTTACAGGCTCACCAGGAGGGTGGGAATGTCCTACCCAGGATATCCCATAGCTCCATCACTCAGAGGCTCTTCTGAGATATTTTAGCTGTGGCACCAGCTGCTCTCAGGCTGGGAAAAGGATGTGAATTTGGGTCTTATGAAATTCATTGCATTTGAGAAGCATCTCCATAACACGGTGTGTAGAAGATGTATTATCTATAAGTAGAAGTGCAGACTGATTGCACAGAGCGAGAAGCAGGGCCAGCATGTCCCAGATAAATTGGACCTACTGAATGTCTGCTGTACTTTGGGACTGTGGCCATTTGTTTTCTGCACACCAGGCATGCTGTGTGGATCTGCAGATATTGGTCCTCCTCTGAGCTTATTGTTGCCTAGAAATCATAGGCAAATGTACCACACTTTGCAGTGCTAACAAGGAGAATGTCCTTTGGCTAGCTGGTAAATCTGCAACTGAGGCTATTTTTGTACTTCTTGGTTAAGTCTAGTTTTCACCTTTCTCCTCCAGATACTGAGGTCTGAACCAAGCACCAAATATTTTTGCTTTCGCTAAGAGACAAATTGAGACTTACATTCATCCCTAATGGGTATCTGTATGACAATGATGTTGACTCCTAAGATCATCCTTGTTTATTTGACAGGTTGGGCTGAAGCCACTGAGGCTAACATCCTGCTCGCAGAGAGGTTCCAAATCTCTGCTGATTAGCTGAAGCTGAATCAAAACCTTTTTCATGAGAATAGAAGTGAGGATTTCTACTGTGCAAAGCGGAATCTTTGTCAAGTCTGAAGTTTTTCTTCGTATGATAACAAATAAAACTTACCTTGTCAGTAGATTCAAATATCCAAAACTTTAATGGTCTCATTAAGAGTGTGGGTGGTTCAGAAGGAGTGTGGAGTGTGCCCATATTGTTGCCTGGTGCATACAGCCCAGAATAAGATACATGACACAAAGTCTTTTTTCCTTTCTTCCTCTTTTTCAGAAAAGAATAGGGCCAAGAACCCCTCATCTATCCTGGAAGAAGGGAGAAACCAGCTGAGTGACATCAAAATTTACAAAGGCAGGTCAAAAATCAGAAGAAAAATGAGTAAAGCCTTTAAAGCTCTAACAGTCTTCTGCTTGCACTACCAAGTTTACAGCTACTGATCCAGCTCCAATTCAACTATCTCTAGCTTATTCCTTTTACCTTAAGCAATGCAACAAAGCAGGTGAAGCGGCTTTTTTAAGTGGTAGATGTAACAGCAGGACATGCTTATGCAGTATAATATGAGATGCATTCAAACATTGTATGATGAGATGGATCTGAAAGTATGGCGCTCTGCTTTTGTCCATTGGTTTTGGGATAGTTACAGTTTTCTTTTTGTAAAATTAGAAAAAGAAAGGAAACTGACCTTCAACAGCAAGTAGAAGTCTAATTAAATTCTTCAATGAAAATTTTTTTGTGCTTTTCTGTGACTTTGATAATACTGAGATGTACAGACCAGTGGTCACATAAGCTAGACTCATTCTCAGCACATTTCATTCCTGTGAAAGGATCAAGGGCAAAATTCAACTGTTCTGGGAATCTTGGTAGGTGATTAAATGATCACTCACCTTGTTCCCATTTACTGGTGTGATATGTGTGATTCGGTGTCAGCCGAGAGGGAGATCTGAGTAGACAGATTTCATATAAACCGAGGGACAGAGATGAAAGACAGTAATTGGCTGTTATGTACTAAAGGGAGAAGGAGTCTGCGTGGTCACTTCAATTTCCAGATATGACTTTTTACAGAAAAATTGCAGATGCATCTACCCAGAGGATCCTGGCATCCTGGGATGGGGTGAATCAGGAAGAAACACGACGGGAGGGTAGAGGAAGACGGGAAAGTGGAAAAAAGGAGGACTATAACAGCTAAGCACTGACTAGAGGTAGGGACTGACAACGTTACAGTTTCACAAAAGGACAACATTTCTGGAGACTGTTGTGGTATTTGATGGAGAACTTCATAGAATTCTGTTATAAATGTAACATCTTGCAATTGTCTTATTGTTAATGACAAAGTTGAAGTAGCAGAGAAAACATCTCACCTGACATTTATATCAAGTGCATTTTCTTTTTGTCTTGTAATAGATGCAGGGCACTTTGAGTTACAGCCACATAATTATGGATGATAGTTATAGAAACAAGCAGGTCTGAAGTTTAAACTTATAGTCTTAGAAGATCATCTACATTTAAACTATATTTGAGCATTATTTGAAGCTTGTCTCAAATTGGATTTGAAGCTTTAATTAATTCCAGGAGTTTGTAGGTTAAAGTTCTTGGTGTAAAAGTAGGATTATTTTCAGTTTGTTTTAGGTTTCCCCTTGCGAAGAGATATGAAAGAGCAGGAGTACTGTTTCTACACAGCATTGATCATTTACTTTATATTAACAGCAACAGCTCTGAAAGAGCCATCCTTAGATCTGCTAAATGATACACTTGCTGGTCTGCAATCTGCTGGGGTTTAGAGAAACTCAATCTCTTTTAATTTAAAGCTCCATTCTCTTTGGTTTGAGGCTCACATCTGGCACTGGATTTGATCTTTTGACTTTCACCATGAAGATGGCGCTTATCACAAGGATTTCTAGAGGGTTCTCTGTTGTTCCTTTAGGTTGACAGGGCAAAGCTGTTGGCTATCAACACCAAGGTGCCAGAAAAACCTCATTTCTTCACTTAACACTTGACCCTGAGGACCTGACTTCTCAAGTGTTCTGAATGCAGCTATTGACACTCCACCTGCAGTTGCTTATCTTTAATCACAGTAGGTAGTGTGAGGAAACCATTCTTTAAATATTTTAGGGGGATTTTCTGATCCACTGGTGGCTGGATGACATGTCTTGTCTCCCATTCCCCTTCATGCTTTTGGAAACCTCCTACTAATAAGGTCATCTCATCACTGTGGTATCTCATCAATGATGAGAAATACAGCAATTTTCTAAAGCTATACATATTCCTTTATGTGTATTTATCCTCAATATTTACTTACAAAGGCTTAAAGAGAAAAGAGTGGGATTCAGTCTGTCTCTCTAGACCTTTAACAGTTCTTTCACGTATTAATTTACTGTTTAATTTCTGGCTCATGCTGTAACCATTTAATATTTAGCTCACTATATTGCCTGATTCTACAAGGTCAGTTAGGATGCTGTTTATTGAAAATATGTACATAATAAAATACTCAAACATCATGTCATTGCTTTTAAATTAAATGCCTCAGAAAAATACAGCTGAGTAGTTAGTGAGCTAGTTAAGTGGTCTAGCATGTTTACAAGGAAACACAGCATGCCTGGAAGGAACTTCTAATTTTAAAAATTAAAATCCTGGCTTTCCTCAAGGGTAAAGTATCTTCAAGAGCCCAAATCTACCATGAAATGCAATAACTCTCTTCTCTGAAACAATGCAGACAGCATTTTTAATGCAGTTTTTAAATTATTTATGTGAGAAACTTCAGCCCTGGGAATTGCAACATGATTTCAACAGTAGGATGGAAATTGGGACAATCCTTATCTTACTGTTTAAATAGATGTGTCTCTTTATGAAGCCATCAGTTACTCTGTTTGGCAATGGTACAAATATTTTGTCTGAGCATCACAGAATCAGAGCTTTCCTATCCCATACCATGTTTCTCTGGTAGATTGAGTATCTTGATGGGAAAAGTAGGAGTACTTTAATCTCTTTCTAATTCTCAGTGTTCTCCAAAAGCCTGTCCCTGCTGTCAAAACAAAAGGCCCTGCTGCTTTTGGGGCTTAGGTGGTTTTGTGAGAGGTTCTATGGACTCATAAGTAACACTCTTCTGTTACAGTGTCTTACACTGTATTGCACAAACCTGAGTGCATATGCTTCCTGTCGGCTTGGTTTTGTAAGTTTGCTCTATGGTGCTTTTCTCCTCACCTAAGCCACTTTTATTTGTCCTTTGTCATTACTTTCAACCTTGATGGAGTTTATCTGTGCATGCTATTATTGACTTCATTGCTGTCACCTGAAAAATGAGGCATCTTTTCAAACCATTTCTTTTATAAAACTGACTTTAACACCATCAGTTTTGATAACTTTTGGAAATCAGAAGTAAGCAACTAAGACTACAGAATTAATGAAGTTAATTAATCAGGAAAAGAAGTTTGGATACAAAATGGAGAGCCTGGGAATTAATACTGTAGAAGCAGGACAGAACTCAGCGTTCCCATTAGTGATCCAATACTGCCAGCAGCCAGGGATTTCAGCAATGAAACATGGCAGTAGATGAAGGGAATAACAAGATATTGCCAGGGTACTGAGCTTGCTACACAAGATATAATGCAGCTACTGTGACTGTTGTGAGCTCAGGGCAATATGGTTCTGTTCTCATCTATCCCAAGAGTTAATTCAGCTCCTTCAGCAGCAGCTCTGTGTGTGTGCCTGGACAAAACAATATGGTGTAAGTAAAAGATGTACACTCCTGATTTTAACCCACAATCTTCCCTCCACTCAGGGCTGTAGTCACAGCACAGCCAAAACAGAGCCTGTCTTCTTTTTGAAAACCTGCTAAATCGTTTCCTATTTAAAATCTCACTTATTAGCGTGACATATTGAGCTACAAGGATTTCAGCTGAGACATGGCTGTAATGATCTGGATATGGTTCAGTAGAATAGTGAGATGAATCAATTTACTGAAACTATGGTTTCTGTACATACTATTACCATCCACCTTAGAGAGATTGAATGAATTCTTTCATGCCAGCTCTAGATATATTCTTCCTTTATATTTGGTACAACTTTTTTCCTCCGTTCTTGAAGTTCTCAAAATAGTGAAGTGACTTTTATCTTCAGCTCACAAAGATGTTAAGACTTTGTGACTAAGGGAGAAAGGTTGACTGCTTCTCTAGATGATGCTACAGCAGATCCAAAGCGAAGTAAAAATGTTGCTACAAAAATGTTCTTCTAACCCCTACTTCTTTTTTCCTTCCTTACTGTAAGGAGAAAGCTGAGATAGAAACTAGCTAATTTATCTGCAGGGGCACTCTTCCTCACAGGAAATACTCAGCTGGAGAAAATGTGTGGTGCAAATAAAGTTCCAATGGAAAAGACAACATGAGCTGGAGACTCATGTCGTAGAGTTAAGGAAAGACTCAGTAAAGCTGCACATAAAGTACCGGAAATACCATAGATGTAGGGAAAGAAGGGGTCCTTGGGTTGGTTTATGTGTCTTTCACTGTATCACATAATTTAGTCCAGCTGCTTTGGCAGTAGGCTTACAAACCACTAAAAGAAAGACTTAGGTGATGGAAATGTGCACATTGTAAAGATGAAGTCATGTACTGCACTGATAAAACTCTGTCAAGCGTGCAATGACTGGGAAAAAGAAAAGTATTGGACTTATTTTTATCAGGGATGGGTGCTGATCACCAGATTCTCAAATCCAGTGAAGAGCTCTGCTTTTAAGGATTAAAGGGTGTATTTTCTCTAGCTGGTTTCTCCATTCCACAGAAAGATTTAAAAAATATGAATTGTTATCCGGTTCTAGATGACTGAAATGCAGAGCATTGACAGAGATGTAAGATGTGGGGAAAAATTTTTTTTTTTACCACTGAAGTGTTTTCATAGAGTGTTTGAATAGGGACGAGATAAGAAAATTCATTGCTTTTATTGTTAAATGAAAGGAAGCAGAAAATAATCCGTCAGTGGCCTGATCCATAGCACAAAAATCCCAGGAGATTTCTAGTCTCTCTGGCAGTGGAGCCAATAATCCCTCTTAAAGCTGGCCTGCTGCAGGAAGCTACTCTAAATCCCATCTTCTGAGGTTTGCAATTGCCAGGTAAGTCATTCCACTTTCAGGTTTAGGTAGTTATTTTAGACCATGTTTGCAGTGAGAAGAACAGTGTGAAAGCCAGTGGTTACAGAGAGAAAGGTGGGTATCACAGGGTGGTGTTCTGAATTTCCGCTTTGGTTTTCAGTGCCTGGTGAAGATGTTTTCTTTGAGTGCCTGCTCAAGGGACAGGGAGATGCACTTCGAAGGCCTCCTGTGGGGATTCAATCCACCTCAGCCATCAAGCTCATTAGCTACAAAGTGGCACCCCAGCAGTGTGTTTGGGTGTGTGGGAAGAGTTTTATGGAGCAGAGAGTACGGGAAGAGATTTCAGTGGTTAGATGGGCAGGTGAGCTGCTGCCAGCTGCTCAGGTGGGGGTGGCTGGAGTGTGCCTGCCTCCATGCAGCACTCTCCCAGAACAGTGCCCAGGCAGTGCCATGCTTGCATCTCTCTCTCTCTCCAGGGTACCTTGATATAGCAGACTCACAGATAATCCCAGTGCTTAAAAAATGCCATTCCTTCTGTATAAAGGAATTACTCATGCTAACAGATGATTCACCACTGGGAAGGAGTGAGCTGTTCTGTATGCCAGGGGAGGAAAAAGGTCTCTGTTACTTGAGAAGTAACAGAGGAGTTACTTAAGAAGTTAGAGGTGGGAATAAAAATATTTTGGCTGATTCTGGGTTCAAACATCCCGTTGTTCTTAGGGTTAGGAAAAGGCATATATTTGGTAAGTATCCATCATATCAGAGTTTAGCTAACATGTACTTATTACTTGCAATTCTATTTCCTTTTTTTTTTGACAGAAAAACCTACAGGTTTCACGGGTGAAAATACGATAATTTTTCCATTGCCATTTCATGACTAGGAGCTCACATGGTAATTTATGTCAGAAACAGAAGTTACTAGAGAAATCATACTACCTGTGTTTTACTGCTGTTATTTTTGCTGGACAGATCCCAAAGATAAAGTAATGCTAAATACCTTGTGTCTGTGGTCAGGAATCACATACATGGGATTTATCCTCTTGACCCTATTGGATAATTCCCTTTCAGTTCTTAGGGTTAGGACGCTTAAAGATGAGTTTCTCTCCACACGGGTAGAAGGGAGGGAAGAAAGTTCTTTCTCGTCTATGTGTTCTGTCACCAGGTTATTCTAAATATCTGCAATGTGGGACTAAAAGATTAAGGATTTTGATTACTACTATGACATACAAGTCCAAGAAAGACTCACACAAAGGCAAATGAGAGTGTGTGAAAAATATTGGTCTTACCTCATACGGCCAAGCAGAAGGTCACACTTGCTGTTCTCAAGCTACCAGAATATTCCAGATGAGAAAGATGAGAAGAGGAAAGCTGTGCTGAAATACAAATGCATTGTTGCTTAGTATCAAGAGACAATTTGCACACACGCAGCCACTAGGACCAATGCCTAAATGTGCAATTGGCTCCGAAAGCTCTCTCACTCTTTATCTTTTCATACATATTTTTCAATACTGGAGGATAGTGATTCTGGAATTCTCAGTTGTGAGAGAGGAAATTAATGCTATACCTTTCCTCTCAGAGCAAGCTCACACTGCAAATTGTCTTTGAAGTTACTTGATCCCTTAACAAATTAAATTAATTGCATTTGTTTCACAGCTATTATGACAGCCATGTGCAGAAAAGGTGTATATGCAAGGCTTAGAACTGTCCTTTACTTTCAGAAAAACAGATGTGAACTTTAGATTATCACTCTCCCGCAGGAAGGTCAAATGCAGGACATCTTCATATGACATGTAATTTTGAAAGGAAAATGTTATGCTATTTCATATACTGACATCAGAGACAACATTATTTTAGTTAATTCCCATGAGCTGCAAAACTTGGTTTCAGTACGTGTTACTGGCAGCAGAAACCAATTTAAAAAAATCTTGTACAAGCATAACTGTGGGTTTTCTGCACTGGGAAATTTTACAGTAAATTAGCTGCTTTGCTTTCTCAGTGTGGAAAGGATAGAGGGAAGGGCCAGTATATCAATTTAATTTAGCCAGGACTAAAACTGTGCCAGGTATACAGATGATGCATTTACTTGGCATCACTATCAGAGGAGGACAGAAGCCACCATCATTAATTTAGGAACACAGGTGCATGTATTCCTTACAGTTTTATTCAGCCACCTGCTACAGGTACTTCATCTAGGCAGCAAGAAGTAGTTCAAACACTATAGATGATGCAGAAAAAGGATTATGTTCATATGAGGTGAACAGCTGTGGTGGGATCCCTTTGCTGTCTTGCATTGTGGGATATCCTCCAGTAGGATATCCTGTCTGACCTCTGTGTGCTTCTCCAGAAAAATGCAGGTCTCCTGTAAGCCTTGTGTGCCATCTACCAGTGCTGCACAGATGTTATGGATAAGCCTCACAAATGGTGCAAGGTGCCCACATTCAGGTAAGGAGTCATTCCTCCAAGCTGGGACTGATCTCCATATTGCAAACACTGAAGTATCGTGTGAGGTGGGTAAGTCCCGGGCTGTCGATGTCCATATGTGAGGGAGGTGTCTAAGCTCCTGCTGCTCTTGATGCAGGCACCTGATTAATTTTACCAAACGGAAGTTTTTATTTCCACGTGCATCACGGACACAGTTTGTACAGGACGATCATGCCTGCTTGAAATGTCTGGCAGAGGCCGAGGGGGACAGCCTTGGCACCTCAAATGGCCTAGCTACCTATTTATGGGCAATCAAACTCTAAATCTCCATTGATTACAACAGGAACTCAGACATCTAATTCACAGGTAGATACCCACACACAGTTACCTCACCTTAGTCATACTTTATGTGTGGATTTTTCTGTTCTGGGTTCTGTGGGGTAATGAGTGGAGTGATGTTTTTCACTTACAAAGTAGTGTATGATCTTCTACTTACCTGAAAAACAAGATGTCCTGCACCAAGTTCCTACTTACTGCTGAAGAGCTTCTCCTTGGAGGAAAAGTTAAGGGAAATCCTCTTTCAGTACTGAATTTGTCCTTGACTGAGGTGTTGTTTAGTGACAGACTCATGGAAAGGTACAAAAATATGTAGTCTCTTAGCTTTATGACTGGCATTTCAATAATTTGTATTGATTCACATAAAATATTTTGTGGGAAAACAATTTTGTTTGCTTTACTGATTTTACTTTCTTCTATCCATTTAGCTATTTTTATTTGATTTCTGTTTGTTTTGACACCCAGGCATTTACTTTTGACAGTGATTAAAAAAATATGATGTTATCACCTGTCTGTAGAATTAGTCAGCTGAGTATCTCCAAATATCTTTTTCACTAGATAGTCCAGTAAGTATTTCATCATCTTGTAAGCGGTCAGTGCTTACTCCAGCAACAATGGAATGGCAAGTTTATTTTAGTGGCAAATAGGTTGTGTCTATTCCTTTTGCATATCTAATGCAATTGAAAGTGCTTCAGTCCAGACTGGTTTGCCATGAGGATGCCGAAGGAATGTCCTTAAGTTGAAGTACTGGTCTTAGAAAAGGACTTAGTCACAGAGCTACCCCACAAACCACTTCCCTTCCCCTTGAAATGAAATGTTCAAGTCCAAGATCATGCTGCTTCTGTCAATGTTTTTGATGCCCCAGAGCTACTTGGAGAACTGAGCTTATGCATGATTCTCAGCAAGCTCCACGAATTGGTAATTTCGCTACTTATGTGCTACATGTAATTTTCAAACTCCCACAAAAAACAGCCAAAAGGAGGAGTTTTCAAGTTTCTGTCATTTCAGCTGGCAGATAATTGAGAGTTTCTGTTCAGTATTTAAGGAGATTTTGGATACGTCTTGGTGGTCTTGTGAGTCAAAATTTAGGAAAGTATTCTGTCCATATAATGTACAGGGAATGTGAGCGACCCCTGCAGTCAAAAGGACTACTTAACTTTGTTTTCATTTCTAAAGTAAACCTCTGAGATTGTTAAACAGGAAAAGACTGCACATGTTTCCAAATGCAAAAACACCCAAACAGTAGTCTGCATTTTTTTAATGGAATAAAAGTACATGGACATACAATACATTCAAGGCAGATTTTAAAGATGCTATATGAGAAAGGGGATTTTTTAAAGATCTATGAATTTGATAATAATAACAGCATTATCTGGTTTCCATTTATAGCAGTATCACAGAATTTCAAATATTTTTATCTTAATTAGTGATGCATCTCTAATTTTAAGACTACATCCTCATGTAGCTGCCAAATGCAGCTACATAGGGGAGTACCTACTTATTCTTAGCACTTGCTCTGCTTTTCCAGGTATCTAGACATGCACTGACTGCATTTCTTTATTGGAATTACCAGTATAAATTATTTTATAAGGCGGATTTTAATGATTTTCAAGCACTGAGGTTTCAGTGAAAAGCCAGCCATTACAGGTGTCACGAGACATGCAGGTGCATTATTCAAAAGGTATAAGAAATTCTTAGTGCCTAGGCATATTGGCTTCCACAGAAGGAAAGTGAATTCCTATGGGTCACTCAGAGAGGAGTCTGGCTGTGGTAAATTTGAAGCCTGTGGATTCAAACTGCCTGACATGAAGACAGATAACATTGAGTACATGTCTGAACCAAAATCCTGGAAAAAAAGTCTTGTGGTATCAAAGTTTGGAGTCAAATCCTGACTGGATGTGTAGGATATGTATATCCAGAAGAGGCTTTATGGCCTCTTTTGGTTTGGTGCAGTCTACAAAAGCACCAAATTAGATTGCAGTCCCAGTGCTTGGGATAACAAGCCAGTATTTGATCTGGGCTGTAGAAATCGTATAATTTTGTGAGGAGGGTTTATTTTCTTCCTTTCATTGGCAAAGCCACCGCATTCTTATAGTCTCAAGGGGAATATATGACTGCATATTACTTGTGTGCATATGACTTGTGTGCTCTGAAAGATCCACACCAAAATTAAAAGGATGCACTTGAACCCTGTTCCTTCCTACTGCCATGTTTTGATGTCTGTGCTTTCCACCACTTTCTGTGACGATTTGAAACAAAGTCTCATCCTCACCCTTAGGGTTTTTACCAGTACTGATCTTGTTTTTGTCCTGTCTTGGCATTTCTTATTTTCCAGCTTTGGCCTTGGGTTGAAAACGTCACATCACGTACTCTCAAGTAGAACAGACTGGCTAAAAGCCTCTGTGCTCAGATGTGCAAATAAGTGAAGATATGCTTAGGTGCAATCATCCTTTTGCTGGAACTGAGACATATTGACACTAGCACAAGTGGTAACTGTTCTAGTTCTGAAGAGCTGGGTCTGCATATTACATGTTGTACTGCTCAGCCATGGATCTCACGTCTTCCTGGTGCTGTAGGAATGCAAACAGAGGAATGTGTCTCAAAAAAGACAGCAGAGACAAATTTGATTATCAGCCACACACCATTAACAACTCTCATCTCTCCCTGCTTGAGATCTTCTCTAGTTTAATTAATTGCCTGATCCGAGACAAAGCTTTTGGATAAACACACACTTATGAATATTGCAGATAAATCAAGAAGGGAATTCTAAATGGCATTCATCATTTCTTTCCTTTTGAAGTGTCCTCCAGGCACTAATTTGCCTTTTCATTTTCTTCTCTTTTATTTTTTCTTAATAATATTTCTCATCCTTTAATTGGAGAAAAGTGGGTGTGGTCAGAATAAACTCGTGGCATTGCTCTTCGTCTTTCTTTTAGTGTTGTCATAATGACTAGTTCATAGAAGACGCTGAAATACCCTAAAATATTTGGGAGCGTTTATTCTGTTTATGGGTATGCAGAGCAAGTGAACATTCCCTCCCCCATTGGAGGGAAAAAAGGTAAAAAAGGAGCCAAATCTTGTACTCAGTAGTGTAACTTTGATTTAGGAAACTTATGTTCAATTTCTTATTAAGGCACAGAAAGATCTGAAGATAAAGCATTTGAATACATGGATACATTTTGACTCGTCACTTTTCTTGTTAGGTCCTAGGTGTGTTAGGAGAAAAGTCCATAAATATCAATATGGATCTGTGCTTTCATTGTTTTGGGGTTCATTTCCCCATTGTTTAATGAAAGTGAGCTTTCTTCATGTACTAGAGGAGTTATGGTTATAAATCTTTACACTTTTAAGAGCATCCAGATACAGCAAAATGCATATTTGTATAGAACCGTAGATTGAAATATATACAGTACTTTGATACTAAAAGATGCACTTGTGAATTTTTTATTTCTTTTTCAGTCTTATTTCAAATTGTTATGTAATAATTTAGTGTCCAATAATCTTGAATACCAACATCATTGCAACTGCAAATTTTTAGCATTTTATGAATCCTTGACTGCTGTTAATAATTTTATTTTAACCTTACAGGTTTGGTATTTTTTATTGAGTCCTCCATTTCTATGCATTCAGATATGTATTTTTATTCCCTATGTTCAGAATATTGAAGACTAATCTGCTGGTGATTGAAAGATAAAGTGAGCCACAGCTAAGAGTGTTTGGGTCAAGAACAACCTCTAGACAGTTGATGTCACAGAAACAGAGATGTAGTGGGCTTTAATTAGTGTTTTGCCTCTTAAAAGGAAAATGGAAAAAAAAGAAAAAAAAGAAAGAAGGAAAAAAGGAAAATTAAAAAGGAAAGGGTAAACAATAAATAGAAAAAGGAAAGGAGTATGAGTTCTTCCTTATGCAATAATTTTTTGAAAAAGTTGAAACACCTAAGAATTTGTTGTTATCTTACAAAGACACCTTAGTGTGAAGAAGCCATTCACCATTAAGTGTGCCTTGAGCACTTAAGGAAACCAGTGCCAGCTGCATCTCTACATCATTTGCTTCATTATGGAATGAAATTGTCTTGTTTTCTATAATTTTTCTAGCAGTAGGAAATACCATATAGCCAGGGCACCACTTATGGCTGTCTGAATTTTTTAACATCTACTAACTGCCTTGTTTCCAGTCATTTTCTTTTATGGAGATGATTCCCTGAAAAACAATATATTGAAATGTTAAGGCCACTTTGGGAATGGAGGTATATGATGGTCTTGTGAGAAACACCAGCATCTGTAAATACACAGCTGAATGTTCACATCATCACTTTTGGTGTCTTCACTTGTAGGTGTCCCTCCTACTTCAATCAACAGGAACAGTAAAAGTGTGTACCCACTCCCATGGATGCACCCTGCATTACAGTAATAAATCTCAATACACTTTCTCAAAAAAAACCCAAACCAATGTAGAGGTCTCCAATGTTTTCAGACAAAGCAGAGCTCTCCAAATTACACTGTGGCTGCAAGAATGAATTTTATGTTGCACTTTGTTATCTAATAGCCACAGACTTAAACAATGAAATGAGATGATGTTGTAATGAAATTCCAGTAGTCTCCCTGACACCATGGAAGAATTGAGACTGTTAAGTGAACTGCAAGAGAGAGAGAAAAATTATCTATGGAAAGACATTTGTATATTAGGTGGTGATTTTTCTACAGATGCACTAATTACAATTTTA
Source organism: Lycocorax pyrrhopterus obiensis (assembly GCA_014706295.1). Classification (NCBI taxonomy): domain Eukaryota; kingdom Metazoa; phylum Chordata; class Aves; order Passeriformes; family Paradisaeidae; genus Lycocorax; species Lycocorax pyrrhopterus. The sequence continues at coordinate 50,026,747 of JACSVZ010000001.1, forward strand.
ATTCATGCATGAAAAAAGGAGGGAGCACACATTACTTCTGTCAAAATAGTTCTGAATGCTGTGAAGCTGTTAATGAGTAATGTTCCCTTGGATGAAATGTTAACATGTCTTTTTCTTTAGTGTTATTTTGCTCTGCTCCCTTGTTATCTTGTAGAAAATGTTGATTGTCATTCAAGCCTTAAAATAAGAATATAATGAGTATGTAGGATTTCAGAAAGAAAACACAAAATGCAAGACAAGCAAAGCCCTTTATCTGAAAATATTTTTTATTACTCTTCAAAAGTTCTTCAGCTGTTCAGAAAAGTATCTGTAAATCTCTGCTTATCTTGATACATATTTAATCATAAGATAATGAATTGTGCTGAGTGGTGACATGCACCAGTAACCCCATTTTAACATTATAATGCAGTGCTATTCATGCATTTTTCTGCAGTGCAGAAGATTACTCCTGATGAAAATAATGTCCTGTAGGCAGATCTATTGTGCTGGGTTTTGCTGGAGTACTTCAGTACTTAATAGCCATAGGGAATAGTTGGGTGTGTAACTAAACCAAGGTTTCATAGTCAAACAAAGGACAAGAGAACTAGGGGGAATACCCACCATTTTGTGATGGTTTGCTCCAAATAAAATGGCATTAAATATCTGAAAGTTTCCTAGAGACTTACAAGAAAGTTATAAGATATTAAATACCATCCAGTGATCAAAGAGAAAGAGCAGGGAATTACTGTCTTGTCTGATAAGACATTTATAAGTTTTCCTCCCTCCTTATATTAAATGTGTTCTACAGAATTATACATTGACAGCTTTTGAGAGAAAAAAAATTGTCATAGTCAATACAATTCTGGTGTTACAGAACAATGAAAATGAGAATATAGAATCATAAAATCATAGAATGGTTTGGGTTGGAAGGGATATTAAAAATCATATAGTCCAACTCCCCTAGCATGGACAGGTCATATCCATGGTTATTGCTGCTTCCTGGTAATTGCAAACTGTGTGGGATACTCTGCAGTGGTTGTGACTAAACAGTACCGATGCAGATATAATGCATGACCTTCCTTGCTACTTTGATGTATCAGCTATTCACCAGCCTGAGTTAGTAAAATATTCATTTCCATCTTGCATTATTGGACATGTAGGTTGAATGATAGTCATCTTTATTTAAAATTTTTGCCATTGGTAATGGAACAGATGTAAACTCTTCTGCCATGTATTAATTTTTACATTAAAGTGCTAAAAGAGCAAAAGTTTATTATTTTACTCCTGTGTTTTCTACATTACTCTCATAGTGAAAATGGCCAGTTTATTTGTTTTAGTTGACCCAGCACGATTACAATTGCAGTCAAGTACTTGGTCCTTGTTTCCCAGCAATATTCAGAGTTGGCACTGTATTGTAGGCTCTAAAGTGTAAATGAGAATAGTTTTAGATTCTCTATGAGCATGAGCTCTCAACTACTTCAGCCCATTTTTGTCAGAATAAAACCAATATTTTTATAGGCATCTTTAAGATTTATGCCCCTCCAAAGGAAAATAATGCTTAAAATTAAAGTAAATATAACATTTTCCTACATTCCAGTTTCAAGAAGTAACAAAATTGCTGATGCTGTTTGAATCAGCAAGCAGCTGATGAAAATAAACTATCAGAAAATACAATCTTTGAAGAGCATCAGAATATAAACGGCTAAAAATTTGATGTAACGGTGATGTAAATTGGAATTCCCTAGACTGCAACTATTGAAATTATGTTAATTTTTAAAATAAGAGCAGAATATGAATTGACCTAGAAAAGACTGAATATATTTTACATTTTGCTTTTGATCCTTTATGCGAGGGTTAGGGTTTTTTTTCCTTATTATTAAAATTTCCTTAGTTTTGTCCACAGCTGTTACAGTAGCAAAACTCAGCTACTCAGATAAAGATGAAGAATCATTTAGAAATCCAAGCAAAATTTCTTGTTTGGTTGTTGGTAAAGAAAGAAGGGGAAATGTACATTAAAGAATGCTGTAATTATACATTTTGCATAAATTTTTTGAAACAGTTTGCACCCTCTTTAAGGCAATGTGTATCATAAAGCTGGTTCCTTAGCTCCTTCAGATTCCAACTTATTTCCATATTAGTTAAACTGCTTTTATTCATTTCACATAAAGGTATTGTTTATGAACAGACTTGTGACACTACAAGTTGAATTACTCTCCCTAACTATAAAGTTGGCACAATATACATGTCAGCATTGCCTAGGTGAAAGACTGCTCATCCAGCCTGAAGAAATCTCCTCTGCTTGAATGTACTGCAGTTCTTGAAAACTCTCCTCAATCAAGCTCAAAAAAATCTGTTTTGTTGGTTAGATGCTGAGATTTCATTTACTTGCCCAGACCGTCACTTTTCTGCTTCTGAAAACCTTAATTTATTTAGTTACACTTTAAATATTAACAACAATTATGCAGTCCGGAGAATAAGAAACGATTCTTTGAGTTTCCAGAGAATACGTATCCATACCCACAGCACACTGCCTGTATTCTTCTTCCCCTGCTTTCTGCTGAGATATACTCTCCTGCTAGCATACACACGACCTTTGTGTACCAGCTTATAGCACATGAGTTTTAATAACATTAAGGTGTTAGAATGTTTTCCTGATACAAAAGTAAGTACACAGCACACAGCACAGTAAGAATATCTTGCTTTTCCTCTCCAAAGAGGTGTCCAAAACATGCTAGAATATCGCTGTGAGGCAATCACATTGGGAACTAACAAAACTATAATTTTCAATATATCTGAATGTACCAAACTTTTGAAAAGATTCTTTCTGTGAAGTGCAGTAAAATGAGCACTGTCACATCATTGTAAGCTGATAGAGACTCTGTCAGGCTTTTGAAAGCTAAATTAGAACCAGATGTCTGCCCACACAAAGACAATTATCTTATTAGTAAATGTTTTTTCTAATGATGACAAAAGTGAGACTTCAGCCAGAAGACAAGAGAAGTTGTGGATAGCAGAAGATGGACTTGAGAATTAGCAGAAATTAAGGGAGCAGTTTTAATGACTTAATTAAGATCTATTATATTATGTATATTTTGAAAAAATTGATGGCAGTATGGGAAGTTCACTCTCTGTTAAACATGCAACATAAATCTTCTATGTTTTCTTCCTAATTTGGAAATGGGTGGTCATGCACTGGAACAGGCTCCCCAGAGAAGTGGTTACAGAACCAAGACTTCCAGAGTTCAAGAAACATTTGGACGGTGCTGTCAGGCATATGGTGTGACTTGGAGTTGTCCTCTGCAGAGGCAGGAGTTGGACTTGGTGAACCTTGTGTGTCCCTCCCAGTTCAGGATATGCCATGGTATTTGGGTTCCTTTGCAGAAGACTGCTGGGAACCTTTTTAAGATTACATGGTGATTGGAAATCCTAGAAGTAATGTAAATACTTCATTTTCCTTACACAAAATGACAAGCAATGTTCTTGAGCAAAAATAACGTGTGCTCCCACAGTTAACAGCCTCAGCTGTTGATATCTTGCTTAGATGTGGTTAGAAATGCTTTGGAGGATAACAAAAAGACACTTTTATTTAGCCGCAGTTTTGCTTCAAATACTGCGTCCCCCATCTAAATTGAATTCAATTTTAATAACAGTAATTATCACAATGGAAAATTCTGTGTTAGTTTTCACCAGTGGAACCCAAAGTGCTTGCTAAGGAAGAGTAGAAGATCACTTACTGCATTTTACACTCTTTGTCTGGGACTTATTTTTATTTGAGTTGTGGTTTAACCCCAGCTGGCAACCAAGCTGGCAAAGCAGCTTCTCACTCCCTTTCCTTCCCAAGCGGGACGGGGAAGATACTCAGAAAAACAATAAAACTTGTGGGTTGAGATGAGAAAAGTTTAATACTTGTAAAGAAAAGTAAATAAAATTTTAATGATAATTGTGACATAAAAGAAAGAGCAAGAGAGAAAACTAAAACCCAAGAGAAACAAGGGATGGACAATACAATTGCTCACCACTTGCTGACCTATGCCCACCCCATCCCGGAGCAGTGATTGGCACCTCCTAGGTAACTCCCTCCATTTTATACACCAAGCATGACTTTCTGTGGTATGGAACATCCCTGTGGCAGATTTGGTCAGATGTCCTGGCGGAGTTCCCTCACAGCTTCTTGTGCGCCTGCTTAACCGGCAGAGCATGGGGAACTGAAAAGCTCTTGACTTAAGAATAAACACCACTCAGCAACAACTAAAAACATCAGTATGTTATCATTCTTATTAAAAATCCAAAACAGAGCACTGTGCGAACTCCTAAGAAGAAATTTGACTATCCAAGCCAAACCCGGTACACTTTGAAAGAGAAAAGCCAGCTCTCAACAGAAGCATATGAAATATTTCTTTTATAATCTTAAACAATTTCAAATGGTTACTCCATAATGCAAAACCCTGAAAGCCTTTACATAAGTTTGAACCCTCAGATGAGTTAAGATGAAGGCAGTCCTTGACTTGCCGCTTAAAGAACATGAGCCCTTTCTTTTTGAAGTCTTACAGGCTGGTTGAGCTAATCTAGATCTTCTCCATTATCCTGAGGGACTAGTTTTCGACGTACCTGAGGCTGTAACCCAAACGAGATGGTTTTTGGCCCTGCTGCTGACATCTCTGTTGACCGCTAAAAACAAGCTGGTTCGGGGGAGCCACGCCACCCCTTGCAGAGGGTTGTAGCAGGGACTGCTGATGCTGCCTCTTACTTCAGGCTCCTGGAAATCTGTTGCATGGCCATGAATTTCCACTGTGGCCTTCAAGTAATAATTAGTAAAACACTGTCTAAACTGTTTTAATATATGGCAGCAATATCAGAACAACAAAGTATCAGCATCAGAAAATGCTACATTTTAAAGCCTCCTGAGTATCTTGATTTCCAAGAGAAGGTTTGGATGTCAATGTATATGTAGTAGATTCAATATTTTAGTATATTGGATTCCAGCACACTGAGGATAAGCATTTGAGCATCTTGAGGGAAGGAGTGCACAGAAAAAAGAAGGAAAAGAGAAACTAATTATAAAACCAAATTAAAGCAGAAACATGTCTTTTTAATCTGGTAGTTTCCAATTTTAGGTCATTTCCCTCACTTTTGTAGCATATATCTGATGTACTTCTGAACAGAAGGGCAAAAGGATTGAGACTTCACTTACAAATGCCAAGTTTACTAGCACAGGTTAGCAATTCAATACATTTGTTGTACTGAATTTAGTTATGAATACAAGAAACAACAGTGTTGGTAGAAAGGCTATAACTTTGTTCCAAGCTTACAAGATGAACCACTACACTGCTAAGTATTTGTTAGTCAAGTGTCAAAAGGAAAAAGGAAGTTTTAACTGAGACGTTGTTCAAAGTGTAGCTAAGTGTGCCTTAGGAACAAGCTTAGGAATATAATCAGTCTCACTGGGTATTTTCACATCCAGGTTCTTCCTGGAACTGACCGACAGTATCGCACAGTGTGTCAGGAAGAAAAGGTTGTCAGACAGCCGAGGACACAAAACCGCACGTGGACACGCTGGAACATGGAGCTGCACTTTATTGATTGGCTTACTAGGGGATGGAAAAATCTTTTTTAGTTCAGCAAATGTTTAGCCACAATTCAGTGTCCTACCCTTTTTGTCTGTTTTTTCAGCATCAGCAAAAATGTCAATACAGCATAGTATTGGCAGAACAGCTTGTCATGGTTTTCTTTGTTGTGTTTTGAAATAAGTTGTTTAAGGTGAGCTAAAAATTGACTCGAATTGCCTGGTTAGCTGCAAATACTGCAAGTGTTCAGGAGGATGAGCAGAAATAAGACTAACTTTTCTCCGGTCAGGAGGAGAGAAAAGGTGAAAACAAACCCCTTGAAACAGCCTGCAGAGGAGAGACCAAGTGAGACTGGTGACGGGCCTGACTCTTGCAGGGATTGTCCAGTTACTTTACGATGACTGCAAGTCTCTGGTCCTGCAATACAGTATCACTTTCCTGGAAAACAGTTAATCCCACCTGAACTGCCTCAAGCCAACATCCAGAGAAGGGCAAAGAAATTAAATCTAAGTGGAAGGGTTAATACTTTATTCGTAATGCAGGAATCTTCACCCAGATGATCCAGCAAGAGATTGCTTACTGAGTCATCCTTGTTCTCTCCTACTCTTGGCATGCTCTTCCCAGATATCACAGTATCTACAGCAGTTTTAGAGGGGCTCTACAGGTTTTTGTTAAGCTTGGGAGCTTGTCATGCTTTCAAATTTCATTTCTAACCTCCCTACTTTACTCATTTTGTACACTGTTTCCCACAAGCATCTGATCCAAAATGGTACATGGAGGAAGCTTCCAACACAGATAAAAATGAGAAGAAGGCCCATGAGAACCTCATGATGTTCAACAAGCCCAAGTGTAAGGTGCTGCCCTTGAGTTGGGGCTTTCCCAGGTATGAGTATAGACGGGGAGAAGTCACTGACACTAGTCCTGCCGGGAAGGACTTCCGGATTCTCGTGGATGAAAAGCAGGACATGAGCCATGAGTGCGGCTCACAGACCAGAAAACCAACCACATCCTGGCCTGCACCAAAAGAGGAGTCTCCAGAAGGCCAAGGGAGGTGATTTTCCCCCCTCTTCTCATCTCTCATGAGACCCCACCTGGAGTGCTGTATCCTGTTCTGGGGCCCTCAGCACAACAAAGGCATGGACCTGATAGAACAGGTCAAGGGAAGGGCCACAGTGATCAGAGGGATGAAGCACATGTCCTACAAACACAGGCTGAGAGAGCTGGGATTGTTCAGCCTGAAGAAGAGAGGGCTCTGGGGAGACCTCATTGCAGCCTTCCAGTACCTAAAGAGGGCTTATAAAAAAGAGGGAGAGGGACTTTTCATAAGGGCAGATGGTGACATCAAAGGGGGCAATTGTTTTAAACTGAGAGTAGGTTTACATTAGATATTAAGAAAAAATGCTTTACTTAGACAATGGTGAAACACTGGAACAGGTTACTCACGGAAGTTGTGGATGTCTCATCCCTGGAAGTGTTTAAGGCTGGGCTGGACAGGGCCCTGAGCAACCTGATCTAGTGTCCCTTACCCACATCAGGGGGTTGGAATGAGATGATCTTTAAGGTTTCTTCCAACCCAAACCATTCTATGATTCTATGAAAATTATTTTTAATTGAGCAATAGCTTTCATTCTTTCATTATGTCATATGCACTGCTAGCTCAAATGATCCTCTTGGTGCTACTTTCCACCTCTGGAGAAATTAATTTTTCCAGATTGAAAGGAACTTTGAAAGACCATCCATTTTTATACATGCAATTTTTAAAGTGTAAACACAGAAGCTTCAAGCAGTCATTTAATTCATGTATGTATTTGTGCAGCACGAAGAGGAGGGTGGTTCAGCTGTCACAACAGCCAACATCTTGTAAGCCAAAAGATGGAGAAGCCCAGTAATATCACTTTTTTTTACCAGCAAACATCTTCTCATCCTAAGTTTAGAGCAATAATAATAATAATAATAATAATAATAATATTTTATTTTGGAATCCCTTTCTGCTTCCAGCACAGGTTGTCCCAGAATGTCAGCATTGGGATATAACACCCAGAATAAAAAAAACTCAGAACAAAACCCCAAAACTTGCGGACCTTACAATTTTTTTCCATCGACAAATAAGTTATGACCATCCTTTTATCACGGGATGTATAATATTTACCATGACAGACTCTGTGCTCTGTGTTGTCCTGTCTAACTCTTCTTTTTTGTAAGACAAGTCAGATAGTAAGGCTCTGAATTTGTACCTGACCTTGATCTTGCAGGGTAAGAATCTACATGTCAGCTGTGGGCTCAGATTGGCTGCCTAAATATAAACACCTGAGGCCATCTCTACACGTTGAGATGTCATAAGGCATCTTAGGCATGGGGCTGGTGATGCAATATGGGGGCTGTAGGAGACTGTGTCCTTCCGGATCAATAGCTGGACGCTGGGCAGGCTGTTCAAAGGCATCTCAAAAAGCGCTGCTTCTCCATGTCTAATCAAGGGCACTGGGCCCAGTGGAGTCTTCAGAGCTGTTTAGCTGACTGAATCAGTCTACTTCAGGATAATCTGAATAAATCTCTAGACTCCACTGACTGAATTAACTAGATTTCCATAGACTATGAGGAGTGAAGACACCCTCCTCACTTGTGAAGACATACTTTACAGACAAATAAATCTATGTGACTGATCTTGGACTTAAATCTAGACTTGAATTACACCTTTTGCTGAGCTGAGTTGTTTCTGAGAATGATTCAGACCACCTGGAAGAGATGGAGAAAGAAATGGAGTGTGAAAAAAAGAAAAAAAGATTGGTGGATTAAGAGACAGGGCTTGTGAGGAAAGATTGGAAGAAATTGTTTGGTCTGGAAAAGATCAAAAGGCATAATAATGTTCTTCAAGTAGTTTTCGTAGAAAGAGCAGTTGTAAATTATTCCCTGTGTGCACTGAAAATAAAGGGAGTAATTGCAGTAAAGGGAAATGTGGTTTCGACCTTGAAAGAGGAGTTTCTAATCATAGGGATGATGAAGTGCTGATGTACACAGCCTGGGGAGGTTGTACAATTGCAATCTCCAGTGTTTTTATCAAATAGGTTGAACAAACATTTCCAGGAATTATTTTGGTGTAATCAAATGTGCCTGAGGGCCATGACCTGGGCCAGGGGAGCTTTCAGTCTCTTCAGTCATATTTTCTCCAATCAAAACTCTTCTAGTTTTTACTCTTGAACTACTCCACGCTGAACAGGACACATCAATAAAATATCTGTTTTAATTTTAAATTATACTCTTTTTGTGGTGAAGAAACAGTACATGTTTAAGACTAGACAACAGTGATGAGGTACTAAAAGAAATAGCTTACATAATGCCTGTGCCACAACCCTTACATTAGTAGAAGATCTGTAAACTATAAGTAGCTGTAAGAAGCACATGCCTTAATTATTTTTTTAATTTAAATCTCTCTTTTTTTTTCCTAGCAAGGAGAAACAGCTGTAGCAGTGTGGGATGCAATACAAAGTAGAGGACGTTACTTTACATCCACTGCTAATGCAGTTGCTGCTCTCCTTCCCAAGGATCCACAAGAGTTGCCTTTGCTCTCCTGCTGCGGGGCATTATTGCAGAGAGCTCTGATGGCTAGCCCTGAGTTAATTAGCTGGAGTAGGGAGCCAGCCTTCCCTCAAACCAACCTATGGGCAAAACTGAAGCAAAAGTTTAGTCTTTGGCAGGCCCCAAACCACATTAGCGCTATCCATAGTCAACTAAGGAGAAAGGGAGGGATGTTGCTGTCACAGATCTGTTTGCTGCACTTTGAAAACAAGGACTGGTATAAAATTTTAAATACAAAGCTTCTTGCTGTGCCTTCTTTCCCCATATCTGTAAAGACATTTTGAATTTAGATTGGGTTCTGGGTTGTATTTTGCCCTTGGTGGAAATTAGCACAAAGAACAAATGGTCTTTATACCAAGTCAAGTTAGTCTCACTGGAAGTTTGCTGTGGCCTCCCCACAGCTCTGCTGAGCCTAGGGTTGGGAATACTAAACTGAAGTAACTTTCTATAACAGTTAATCTAATTCTTCTGGAAAAGAGGTCAAAAAAGGGTAGACAAGACAATGAAGACTTTTGGCTGACCTTGTGCTTCAGGTCACCAAGTCCCTTTGAAACCCCCTTTGGTTTTAGATAGTAAAAATTAAAAAAAAAACAACCAAAAGTATTCTTCTAACTGTGTGGTACTGTTCAGGTGAGGTGGTTTGTGCTCTCATTGTAGCTCATGGTGACAGAATTCTTTGGTTCATTTAACAGAGGCTTCTTTTAAAGGCTGGGGAGAGAAAGTGGAAATTTGCAGCTTTGGAAATTTCCATAGCACTCTGCTATGGAAAGGAGGAACTGAAAGAAGAGACATCGACATTAGCTGAGGGGAAACAGGAGAGGACAGCAGAGGAGAAAGTTACTAAGATCACAAATGGTGAGTGACTGGAAAGTAAGTGAGAGAACAGTGCCAGGAGCAAATAGGCAAACACCAATCAATCTCCAAGTGAGGGCATACACTTTCAGTTTCTTGGGATGACCTTATGTACAGCCAGTAGGAGGTTATCGAACACCAGGAATCCAGAGAAGAGCTGTGTCACCAGGAGCCAGGGACCTTTTTGGTTCATGGATGGAAGGGAGGAAATGGGGCAGGTGGCTGCATCCTTGACACAGGCATGAATGTTCACACTGCCTCAGGCTGGTACAGCTGGAGAGATAAAAACCAAAAGCAGTTTAACTATTAGTGCAGAGTTACTGTACAAGACTGTGAGAAAGTCACTGTACCTGCCCTTGCTGCATTTTATGCTTCTGGGGAATATCACTGTGAGAATAAATCTAAACTCTTTTAGCAGTAAGCACTGTTGGGTTCCCTGGATGTTTCAGCTACTAGCCTCAGGCCTGGGCAGCTGCATGACATGGAGCAGGCATCTGCAGTGAGGATACAGCACTGAATCTCTAAATCATCTCAACAGCTGGGCATCAGTTGCAAGGTAGAGAAAGGCTCCAGTTTCCAAGCCAAGCTATATTATTAGGCTGGCAGCTGGATCTTTCAATCAAAGTGAGCTGTTGCCACTGCTGGCAGCAGAAAGAACAAGCAGACAACAGGACAGAATGGTTTTTGCTACTGAATGCAAAGTAAGAAGCCTACAGTGGTTTCAGTTTATTTAAAACAAAGTTAGCACGTATTTTCTTTGCTCATGTTAGCATGCTCTCATCTACGTGTTCATAAAATTTGATGATTAAAACATATACATAATTCTAAATTCCTTAGCTGAAAATACAGATATAGCTATATCATAGCTATGCAGAAGTGGTACAGTAATATAGAGGTAGAGTAAAAACTGTCTAGGGAAAAAGCACACGTTTTTTTCCCAAATCTTAAAGTCTTAGGAGCTGCCATTTCTTCATGAGAAACAGTTTGTTTTCCACAAAGAAACATAAAATGATTGTTAGCATCAGTGACATAACCCCAGTCGCCACTTCATCCATATACTCTGCAGGAAGGGGTGATATGTTCTGAGAATATGAGGTGGGAGACAAGATCTTGTTCGGGATAGCCCCCAGTACTCAGAAATCACAGCAAGTTTACAGATGAGCAAGTTGTAAGATGTGACACAGCTAGTGTCGCTAGCTTCACTAGTTCATTCACAGAATCATGAAATCAATTAAGTTAGAAAAGACCTCAGAGATCGACTCCAACCCATGACCGAACTACCCCACGTCAACCAGACCATGGCACTAAGTGCCAGATCCAGCCTCTCCACGATGACTCCACCACCTTCCTGGGCAGTCCATTCCAATGTTTAATCACTCTTTCTGTGGAAAAATTCCTCCTAATATCCAACCCATGCTTAAATGTCCCCTGGAGTAGCTGACTATGTCCTCTTGTCCTGTCATTGGTTTCTTGGGAGTGGAGGCTGACCCCCACCTGGCTACACCCTCCTTTCAAGTAGTCATAGAGCTAAGGTCACCCCTGAGCTTCCTCTTCTCCAGGCTAAACAACTCCAGCTCCCTCAGCTGCTTCTCATAGGACTTACCCCCTAGAGCCTTCATCAGCTCCTCTACCCTTCTCTAGACTCAAAATTCACTTCTTCACTGAGAGGGCAGACACAACAGGCTCCTCTGGGAAGTGGTCAGGGCACCACACCAGTCAGAATGCAAGGAGCATCTGGATGATACCCTTAGTCGTATGATTTACTTTTAGGTACTCCTGCACTGGGCTTGATGATGCTTACAGATCCCTTCCAGCATGAGATATTCTGTGATTCTATGGTTCCGTAGGGACATTACCAGAGGTCGACACATTCAAATAAGAGCACAGACCGTTTCAGAGGTGAGTTTTATTAAGCAATGCGTTGTTTATAGGCATTTAAATTCTCCAGTTCATTGATAGCCCTTCCCCAGGAAACATCTGTAATTACGAATACCAAGCAATATGTGGGAAATTGTTGCTTTATGAGGCCTTCACAAGAACTGGCTGTGTTTTGCAGAGAAGCTCGTATAGCACAGTGCTTAGTAGTTAGTGCTGGCTATTATATAACAATTTTACACGAAAGTCAGTGCTATGAAAGGCAATTTGGTCAGGGCTCAGGTGCTGGCAGGGCAGCCTCTGGCTGGCTCCCTGCCTGTGCAAGCACTCTGCAACAGGGAGCTCTGCTGTACAGAACCATAGAATCATAGAAAGGCTTGGGCTGGAATGGACCTTAAAGATCTTCTACTTCCAACCTATTTGGATTTGACTGTCCAGCACCATGCACTAGTTCCTTGGTATGTGACTTGGTCTGACCAGCTCCTTCTGGAGTGCCTTCAACTCTTTCCATCCCAAATTGGTCCATGCCCAACTTTGGCAGTAGGTGCAGTGATGATCTGCAGCACTGGTTCAGAGTGGAGGCCACTCTGCTGGTCAGCATCTGCCTCCGTGGCCACAGGGCCACTGTACTCTGTACTCCTGTACTGCAGAGTTGGCCAATCTGGAGCCGGTCTCTGTGGAGTTTTACTGTGTTGCTGACTGCTCTCAAGAATACAATAGCATCACCTCTAAAATATGCTCGTTTTACCCCCAGTCTCTCTGTATCTCTCCAGCCTATCCACAGTCTGCTCTCCTTGCTTGGATAGGATTTGAAAGTAATGTGGAGTGAGACTCTTCCCTTCCACAAAGCAAAGAACAAAGCTGACCTTTTTTTTTGGTTAGTGAAAGGAGGGGAAGTGTGAGATTTCCATCTAGTCACCTACCCAGCTAGGGCCTGGAGCTAGCACACAAGACCTCCCCTCTAAGGAGAGCAACTAACTCAGGACTGCCCCCTTCATGCTGTGCCAAGACCATCAAACTGCAAGAGAAGGTCAAAATGCTTGTTGCTGGTATGGACTCATCTGTTTCTGCAGCCACCAGGAATGATTCATCTCACCTGACTTAAGCCACCTAGGATCTAGGCATAGACTAGGTATCTAGGCTCCTACCATAGTAAGTGGACAGTGATGATTCACCTCACCCAAAGTGTATGTTTAAAATACACAGAATCATACTCTGGAAACGCCTGTTACTCTCCATTTACCCTAGAGACAGCCCAGGTAAGCATCTGCAGAATCCCTGTTTAGTGGGGAAAAATAATCCACACCAGTAATAAAAGTTTTGTGACTTCAACTGTGCAAAATCTTATGGCAGGATTAGATACAGATATGACCACCTTGTATCATCCAAAAGCTGCACTGGGCTGGTGCCCAGGGGAAGAAGAATGGAGATTGTTGCCCAGTAAGTCACCCTACCCTAGTATGGTCATACATGACACACAGACTGATACAAGCTACATCTGTGTTCTCGATTCCCTGAAACCTCTCCATTAAACAAAAATTATCTTGATGAATGCAGCTGTGTTTTGAAATTCCCAGTGCTACCTACACTTTGGAAGAAGCATTTCCACTTTCTCAGCATTGGCAAATGTGTAAGATGTTCACTTTAGGGTACCTAAATTAAAGAAAGACAAACCTCAGTTTGAGATAATCCTAGAGAAGACCAACAAAAAGAATCAAATCTAAGACATGTCCAATCGGAAAACCGAAAGTTGTGGAAGATATTCACACATGTCTCCATCTGCCTGTGTTACCAGGTAAACATGCCAGATTAACAACAAGTTATTAAGAAATTTTAGAATTATTCCAGTCAAGTCAGGGTTTCATAAACAGAAGGCTGAAAAGTGTTCCTATTAAATTTTCTTTTACTTTTTTTTCAGATTAGGCAATTTAGAGAGATTAATAATTCCCTCTAGATCCACTTGAGCTCTTGATGAGTGCCTATTCCCACATTTGTTTGTGAGTCATAATAAACATGGCAACTAACCAAGTTCCTGTGCAGGAATGTTATTTAAACACATATATCATATATTAGGAAATTGGTACATTTTCCCTGTTCTTATGCTATTTCCCTCTCCTGTTCCCGATTCCTGCCTGAATCAAGAGTATTAGGCAAGCCCATTTTGTGACAAGGTAATAGCCAGGAAAGCTTAATCTAGCGAGTAATATATATGTTGCCGTTTATGGTGTTCTGTGATTTATTTCATTGACTTGATTAATTTCAGAGTGAGATTAAGTAAAAGATCTGAGAATCACATAAGGAGAGGGTTATCAAGTGCCTTTTGATTTAGTCACAGAATGAACCTGTGAATGAGTTTGCTGATCAGTACTTCATTTGCTCTGAGAATTTATTTCTGAAGAACTTAGAATTATTACATCTGCCTCGCTGTAACTAATGCCACGTGTGTCATTTTCAGGGCTTTTTCTTGACAACTTTTCACCAACTAAAGAAACATTCCTTCTACTAGGCAGAAACCTGGTAGAAGAAATTTGATCTTGGGCTTTAAGAAATAACTTTGATCTCAGTTGCCAAAAGTGACTAGCTCCATGGACCTATGTAGATGCAGACATTATAATTTTCTCTGGTATTGTTGTCATAGCTGCAATGGGCTAAGGGCATCAGCAAGACAAGGTTTCTAGGCAGAGATAACACTTGGGTTATTTTTTTTCTGGTCCCCTTTGAAATGTTTCCTTTTATTGACACCAGTGTTACAAGGTCTTGCTACCATCACAGAACATATCTAGTGAGACACAAGCTCAAAACTGGATTCTCAAAACTGGATTCTCAAAATTTAGAGGATTTTCAGACATGAATCACTGAACTGATGAAAAAAAGAAAGAGCATGTGAAAGAGACAGATAAATTAACAGCTCTGTAAGCTGGTGTTTACAGAAGTCAAAATGGATGTGTGAACCCATCTTGCTAACATCCTGGATCTGATGAATACTTAATATTTCAGTTATTAATGCACAAGGGAAGAGCTTCAGTGAAGGAAGACCCACTGTCCTGAAAACTATTTCCCAAATATTCCCTAGGGGAAAGGCCTCAGCTCCTACTTCATTTCTGCACCCTGACTATTCACGTTACATAAACCTCATTTTGCAAAACTCAGGTACAGTTCTTGGGACACCTTGTTAGAGTCTGCTCCCAAAAAGCACAGACCAAATCATGTCACGTTTGGCTCCCTCAAGCCAACATACCCTTCCATCACCATCCTTCTTGGCTACGCCACCTCCAGGACGCCTGGAATATTCTGAGCAGCAATGCTCTAAGACTCTCTGGTGGATTTTGACAGATCTCTGGCGTGACATCAGTTGCTTTGAACTGAAAAACAACACAAAAATAATCAAGATGACAGGTTATTGCTATGCAATGTACTTGTGCCCAGTTTGCCTCAGAAGTAATACTTTGGGAATGCAATTATTCGTTACCACTGGGCCCTGGAGCAGAAGCATTCAGCAGTACAGATGTAGTTAGCATCATAGGGGAATGCCAAAAGGAATAAACATAATGATGCTATAGCCTCTGGCTGATCTGGTCACATTTTTGGCCTCTAAGAATGCCTCCAGGCCATGCCTGATAGATCTAGTGATAAAAACCTGTTCAGGCTTAGGAATGTCCAAATGTTTGTCCAGAGACATCAAAAATCAGTTGAATTTAAGCCACCAAAAGGCAGTTTATTCATTGTGATGCTACGAGAAAAAAACCAAACCAAGGCCCAAAACAACAAACAAACAAACAAACAAGCAAACAAACCAAATCAAACAATATCAAATTCATTATTGGTTGATATAGTCACAGAATCTGTAATATTAGTTGAGTCTCTGAGTCATAACTTCAGATCTTCACTACCAGTTCCTCCTCTCTCTCATCACCCAAACCAGCAGAGGGGAAGACCAGCAGATGGCTGTGGTTCCATCTCCTACTGTCCTAGTCAGCAGCATCCCACCTCACTCCATCCTGGCAGAGTAAGTTTTGTCTGCAGTTTATGCAAGTACAGCAGAAAAATTGGTGCATATTGGACTTTTCGTTGTGGAAGAGCCCTTAAGAGCTTAGATGTCATCCTGGGGTTAACCTTTTGGGACCTCTCTTCTCAAGAATGAAGGGGGTCGGCTTTTTCTCAGGAAGAGATTGACATGGCAATGTGCTGTTCTGTGTTCCAGGTTTGTTTTGATCAACTTTGGGTCACAGAAATTGATGGGAGGTTGTGTGCACCATTCCACACCCCTTGTGAGGAGCTGCATAATATCTCCCATTTCGAGTAGACCTACCTTAATTGAAGTATTTGACCTTGATTTAAAGGGATAAAGAATCCACTGCAGCCCGTAGCGAACAGTTTGGTTAATCAGGTAGCCACTCAATGAATCATGTTCACACGATTTTTAGTTTGTCTGGCTTCAAATTCCAAATGTTGGATTTTATTATACTTTAACCCTAACCCCTAGCCCTGGATTGACCAAAAATCCATCTATGAAAATATTATTCATCAGGTTGATTCTTACGTAGATGAAGTAATAACTTGATCTTAAAAAAAGTTTGAGCACCCAAAGTTTTTCAGTAAAAAGTAACATGTTTGTTTTTTTATAGCTCTTCTTTAAAGACAGACCAGTTCAACACCCTCCTTCCACTATGTTTTCCAGAACCAAATTCATTATCCTCAACGTGGTTTCACCAATAACAGACAGAGAGGTAAGGTAACAAATACAATATACTCATGACTTGAGCATTTTTCTTTTAAGCTTTCACAGACTTTGCTAATCCTTTCTGTAAAGAAATATGAGCTGATAATTCCCAGCTCCCAGAAAAGCACTCTAACCATCTTTTATGTGCTACAGTTTCTTCCAAGAAGGGTAGTAGGGAAACTAGGTGGCGTAGTTTATAATTACCTTGTATTTGTATGACATTCCTGCAGTTTAACCAGTAGCAGCGCCAGTCATAGGACTCTGGCCCTATGATTTAAGCCTACAATGCATTTTATGTTAATTGTTAAATGAAGTAGGGATGGGAGCCCAAATGTCCTCTCTTGCAGGTATGGTGCCCTGAGTGCTACCCTTGTAGACTCATGATCACTTTTGGTCTATGTCTCTGCTAGTGGAGATAGCCTTCAGTTACCAGAAGCTGGATGCACTTTGATCTATGTTCCTAATGTAAAAATCATATTGGTGTTATTGTTCAAGAGAAAGATTGTCTGTATTGGATTTTTTATGTGTGTGCAAACACCAAAGTGAGAGAAACGGAAAAAAAAAGGAAGATATGTGGCTGCTAAATTGCACTAAGAGTGAAAACCAGAAGTAACCCACTGTGATTAACTTTGGTAGCTGCAGGCACTTGAAAATATCTATAACATGAATTTTGCTTGTTGTTTATTGACTCAGAAGGATACTACTTAGAGAGTCAAGTAAAGAGAGTTGACTCAGTCCTCAGGAAATCGTAGAAGCGCTGAAACTTCACCAATTCTGTATGATTAGGGATTACAGAAAAATCATCCCCTTTTTCTTGGCAGAAGCTGTAATTGTGAGGTAATGTAAATTCTTTAGAGTTGTTCACAAATCCTCAAGCAGATCTGGATCGACAAATATTGGAATTCTCCCAAACACAGGGAGAAACAGCAGGCTCTCACAGGGTGCCAGTTTGTTGCCTGATTAGCCTGGTCCTTGCCTGCTGTTTTCAGCAAACATCTCAGGTGCACTAGCAGGGATTTCAGCTGGATTTGACCTTTGCATCTTTCTGTGATCTGCCTGAGAGGCAAGTCTCCCAGCACAGCACGTACACAAAACACTGCAGAAATTACAGTGTTCATAATTTTCTCTATCCCCGACCACAGGCATTATGCCTTTTTCCATTTACCAGATGCTGTGTGGTTTCAGATTTACTAAAAAATGGATATTACGCTCAGTTTGAATAGTCCTTTTCTAAAGCAAAGATTTAGCTTCTTCTTGTCTCTGTCAGAGCTGTAGCCTCAGATTGACAAGCAAGAATTCAGAGTGATAATACTGAAGCACAGACTTCTAAGGAATCTGTTTCAATAATAAGTATCCTGAAGCCAGAAACTGTAAAGCTGTAAAAAATCTACATAACAAACCGCCAAAGAGAGTGTATAAACTCAGTGTATTTTACTACATCTGCTGTGCTTTGTGGTAAATACAGAAAGGTTTTCAACTTTTTAAATTTTGAAGATCAATTCCTATCTGACTTTGCAATAGTGATAATGCGGACATAAAAAATCTCTAATAAAAAAGCCTTCAAACCTTTCTGTATTAGTAAATTTATTCTGGAGTTATTAAGAACAAAAGAAGGGATTTAAAAAACATTAAAAGAGCTTTACACCAATCTTTATACCAGTTGACAATAAGACATATCACAGGTATGTTCTGAGTCCAGAACAAAATACAAATATCTCAACAAATGACATGAAAATGCTTTCTAGAATGTAATGTGTCACTTCAAAGAGCTTATCTAGGGGCTAAAAGTAAGAGCTCTGTATCCCATCCTAAAAACCCAAATTCAGGGGTAAAAAGTTCTTTTTGCTAACATAAAAAGTCACGAAATATCAAACTGGTATTGAATCCTGACTTACTTCATGACAGATAATTTTATAAAGGAAAATAAAATTGTTATGGAAGGGAGACTGGCAGAGAATTAATATTTGAAGGAAAAAAATTTATCATAACATGCCAAGAGGAATATTTTAGGCTATCTCTTTGAATGGTCAAAATAAGTTCTGTTTGTGATGGATTACAGGACAGATTTTAGTGCACAGATTGGTTTCTCATATGGCTGTGCAATTAATCACATAATTATCTCCTCTACATGACACACATGTACTAAAAGACTGTTGTCCCTCTGCTAAGCATCATCTAATTTCCAGGCCATGTGAATCAGCTTCCCTTTAGAGGGGAAACAAGTAGCATTCTCACAGTGTAACTCCTCAAATCAAGTGTGTAAAAGTGTCATACGTTTATCCAGATTATTTGCCACCCTCGGAACAGAGGTGGGCATGACCAAGTCACAGCCAAGCTGGTGTTCCATGAGCTCAGCTGACAGCAGCTCCTGGCTTCGGGTGGTGGCTCTGCCTCCATAAATAATCCTGCTGTATTAGCAAGTGTAAGAAAACCAGCTCCCTTGCCTTTTGAGCCCTTGCTTTGCCACCCACCCACTACCACCACGAAACACGCAGAGCGATTGCCTGCTGCTCGCCCACAACACGCTGTGAAAGCCCTTGAGACAGTGCCATCTAGTGCTACCTGCCTCAGAAATACAAACGCAAACACCCCTGAGCATCCCCCAAATCCCTGAACGTGCTCATTAATGCACCAGGCAAACCATGATGGCAATTTGTATCCATGGAGCACAGGGATAAATGAAATGCATCAGTGTGTTGTCCAAGTTTTCCCACAGGTGACCTCTTCCCAGTTCTAGATCTCCTTCCCTTCTGCCCGCCAGTCCTACCCTCATCTGGAGCAATTATTTCTGGGTCTAAGTACTTTGGTACCATCCACTAAGGAACAAAAGGGCCCTTATTTATTCTACTTATCCCACCTGTGAAGCTTAATATGTTTAAAATACGCATTTTCAGATGTAAGTGCTATACAGCCTGTAATATATACAGATATGTATAATGTATCTATTAGACTGGCTGTGAATATCAGATATTTGTATTGAATATTGAAATACTTCATTTTTAAATACAGAAAATATTGAATATTGAGCCAAACAAAGTGCCACTAAGGAAAAGTCTTGGCAGCCTCCAGTACTGGATAATTATGGTCATTGGGTGAGCACAGTCACCGGACAACCTCTGCCAGTCACCTCGGTAAGTGATCCAGCCTAAGTTGACAGGACAGATGGTCCTGGCACTGAAGATTAAGAAGGTACATTAGGTCTCAAATATTTTCAATTTCTGTAGGTCTATGAAAATACAAAGGTCCTATAAGGAGCAATTGCTCCAAATGATTAGCAGCTTGTCAAAAAAACCCCAAATAATAAAAGAAGAAAGAACAAAAAGTGTATGTTTCAAACATTAAACTAATATTTAATGGTTTCCTACAATCAGTTGCCCAGCTTTCATATCTTGGACCACAAGATGCTGGCTTGCCTATGGAGGATGGCAGGACTATCACGAAGTGAGTCAGATGGATTAATTATTTAGTTTTCGAGAGGCCTAACATGATTTTTGGAATATTATCTTCTGTTCTGAGGGATCTTTTCAGACAGTACATCTAGAGAGTTTATGTTACTCTTCACATTAGAACTGTCTTCAAAGTCAGATGTGGAGCGGGCAGACAGTACCACTTTTTAAAAATTTTATTTATTTGATTTCTGTGTCATGTCTCATTTTCAGCAATCTCAGAGAGTATAGAGTCCTTAAATAAGAGCATATATTAGGACTGCACATCTGAACCTTTCTATATGTCACCAGAACTCTACTGTCTGCAGACACACTACTGGTAGACACGGGAATGGTTGAAGTTTTCCAACACTTCTTAACATCAAGAATTTCTTCTGGTTGCTGATACCTACCACATTATGTCCACAAGATATTTGTCTATTTGAATTTGTTTTTTGTTTATTGGTAAAAAAATTTAAACAATGCAAAGATAAAGATTTTTATGGTACACATTCTTCTAAGTTATTACTGGGAATTGGAATCTGCTTCCTTTTATTATGGCATCCCTTTGTGATTCTAAGCAAGTAATTGAGCTAGTTTTACCCTCTATTTTAAGAGATTTTTGCTCTTTCTCCCCACATTAGTTTCCTAACTGAAAATGTGTGATAATTCTATTTCTCTGTTTCTCAAACTCAGCATGAAAGTTGAGTCATTTATTTTGGTTATTGTGGACAAGGTGGGGTTAGAGTAAGCGTCACAGAAATGCCTACATTTGGCATGCTACACCATAGGCATGGCTATCCACTCAACACGACCCCTCAGTCAACACCGTCTTTCCAGCGTACAGCATCCTAAGGAAAAAGGACCTTATAATTCTGTGTATAATAATTACATAATCCATATGCTTATGAGAGAAATGAAAACTTATGTCTACCATGAATAAAACCAGGTTTTCTGTGGCCCAGTATGGCTGTACTACACACAGGGGCTGTATCTGCAGGACCTGCCTGTTTCCCAGGCCACAGTTTCTGGGCTGAGAGGATTCCAGATAAATTGAGTATTTTCCTGGTGAGTGGTGGGACCCATTTAAATGAGTGAAAAAGAAAATGTTTCATATACATTCAAGGAGCAAACATTGTCTGGTGCCTTTTTGAAAAGAATTGTCGCTGGGAAATCAAGAATAAAATATGTTTATATTGAAACAAAACTGGTTTGATGCTTGGAACCATGTGTTGGAAGTTTTTCAAAAATATTAAAAGAAGGTTACTGGGCATCTGCAAAACCACACATTCTTCTAGCATTTTTCAGGAAAATTTGCAGGGCCATTAAGCAAAAGGAGATTGGCAGGTGCTTTCACAACTTAAAAAGAACAAAATGCTCCTTAGTAAATTCTGAAACATTTAAACAAAGCTGGCTGCATGAAAAGATAGCTTCAACAGTTACCTCTTGAATTCCTGAAACGCGGACTGGATCTAGTTCTCAGGGCAACCCTTTCATACTCAATACCTCTCTTTCAGTAGGTCACGGTGAAACCACAGCAGTTACATCTGTGGTTACATTTGTCTGGGGTACAGTTTGGATATGCACTGCATTGGATATGGCTCCTGCTTGAGAAGTGTAGCCTTAGTACTAGGGACAAATATTTTTGTGTCTATCTCAGAATTCTCAAGCAGAATTTAGTGAAGAAAGCTCTCAGAAACGACAACTCAAGAATCACAGAATTGTTGGGGTTGCAAGTGACATCTGGAGCTCATCTGGTCTACTTCCCTTGCTCAAGCTGGGCCACATATCTCCAAGGATGGAGACTCCAAAGTCTCTCTGGGCAACCTGTGCCAGTGACTGATCACTTCCACAGTAAAAAAGGGTTATCTAGTGTGCTCAGATGAAAGCTCACGTGTATTAATTCGTGTTCACTGCCTCTTTTACTGTCACTGGGTGTCACTGAGAAAAATCTCATTCATTGTCTCCCTTCAGATATTTATAAACAGTGAAAAGATCACCCCAAGCCTATTCTTCCCCGGGCTAAACAGTCCCAGCTCTCTCTGCCTTTTCTCATAGAAGAGGGATTCCTGTCCTTCCATCTTTATGGACCTTCACTGAACTGTCTCCAAGATGTCCATGTCTCTCTTGTCTTGGGGAGCTCAGAACTGAGCACAGCTCTGCAAATGAAGTCTCACCAGGGCTGAGTAGAAGGGAAGGGTTACCTCCTTTGGCCTGCTGGCAACACTCTTCCTAGTGTGGTCCAGGATACTGGAGGTCTTGTTTTGCTACAGGAGTGCATTGAAAGCTTGTGTTTAGCCTATTGTCCATCAGGACCTCCAGGCCCTCCTTGCCAAAGCTGCTTTTAGTCCAGCTGACCCTCCAGCATATACTGGTGTGTGGAATGGTTCCTGCCTAGATGTTTCCAGTTCTCCTGCTTAAAGTTCATGAGGTTCCCATTAGCCAATTTCTGAAGCTGGTCAACATCCCTCTGAATGACAGTAAAACCCTTTAATATATCATCCCTTCCCCCAAATTAAGATATTTGGATATTAGAAAATATTTAGTACTTTCCAGTGTGAATAAGCAGGAACCTGACTGCTTGAAAGTGTCCAAATATTAACAGAAGATGACTTGAAACAGCAATTAATGGTTTTCCTGCCAAAGGCACAATCTATTCTTCAGCTTCTTTATCTTTGCTTTGACTCATCTGTCGTACAAGACCTTTGTCTGCTCTCTGCTGCATTTTCAGATCTTATCGCCTTCTGATTTTAGAAATCTAGAGAATAAGAACTGTATTTCAAAAAAAATGAAAGGTTTTTATTCTTCACTGGAATAAAGCCAGGATATTTCCACATTCTTCATAAGGGAAATTAAGATAGAAAACAAAACCACCAAAAGATAACCCACCATGACATTGTGGATAAAATATTCACCCGATCCATAGGACATCATCTGTCAGTTCCCACTTCTGACTGACTCAGGGCTGACACTTCTCTTCCCCATTGAGTGCCCTAGTGCACAGGTTACAGCTTTAATTTCTTTATTGGCAGCAATAAATAATGAAAAACAGCTTCAAAAGGAGAGACTGAGAAGGATTAACTACTCCTCATCGATCCAAAACAGTGGGGGATTTGCATATAATTCTTCAACACCTTCAGGATATTTTCTTAACATTTTCCTGATAGTATGTTTGTGAAACTGTTTTTTATTCTCCTCAACTTTTGCCCTTTAGCTACACAGTTTGCAATGAGGGTTTGTTTAAAATGACACATTTACATGAAAAGATTAAGGTTTCTCAAACTGCTGTATTCCAGTATAAACTGTTCTCCCTGAAGAAAACCCTTATCAGCACTCCTTTTGACCTTTCCTGCAACAATTTTGCTTCTCTTGTGATCTCTTTTTTTCTTTAGTAGAGAGCAAGTAATGCACACATTCACCAAAAAACCCCTGAACATTAATCTAAAGAATATGATTTAAATGAAAGCAAGTAAAGTGTTTTGTTTTCAGTTCTGAAGAAAGAGAATACATAACCAACTATTTGGGATTTGTTATTTTGTCTGATTTAGCCTCTACACCTCTATCAGGATAGGTGCAAGCACAATTAGGCCTATGGAGTCCTGGGCAAAGCCAGAACTGTTGTTATGTATCTGCTGTTCTTTTGGACCTGCAACTCTCTGCTAACTGTATCTGCAAAGAAATAAGTTTCAAAGCACTATATAAAGTTATTTTAAGGAAATCAGGACCAGAAGCATATTGCCTGCGCTGGGGAGTCCTAACATTAGTCTCTTCTGGCTTTTGTCTTCCTTCCATGGTTACCTGTTGCAAGTACTGCAAAGTGCTAATTATAGAGAATGGAAGAGAAAACTAAACAGTGACTTTAGCAGATATGTTAAATATATTTCCATTAATTATCTAAAAAGCTAATTCTTCTTGCCAAACCTATGAAGCATCTAAGCTTTCATACTACTTTGCCAGGGCACTGTGCTGCATCTATCAGCTCCACCAGCTCTGGTTCTGCTCCAGTTTTCTTCTACAAGTTTCTTTACAGAAGCCAGAATTTAGAAATGACTGCCAAGCTTACTTTTACAGATTCTTGAAATTTACCTTTAGGATTGTACTGCAGTTTTAGGTAAAAGCAAAAGAGACACAATGAAAGACACAAGAATATTGAGTATAAATCACTTATTTTCTTCAATATAAACAATTTTTTGGAACAAAAATCTCTCCTGAAGAATTAGGTATTCACTAGAAGAGACAGGTGCATTTATATGTCTCATGGGTAAATGAAACGAGACTCTTTTGCATTATAATTTCAGAATAAATTAGAAAAAAAAAAGAATGAGAGAAAAGGAGAATGCCAATTTTTAGAAAAAAATTCCCAAGGCAGAATGAAATTCATTAGAATATGAAAGATCTGTGGTATAATAACTGACATTCCATAACAGGCTAAAATAAAGCTCAGTATAATAAAACAATAGTAAAGTAATAATAGAAAAGATTATTCCATTTAGATCAACAGCCTCTTTGGGGCAGAGAGACAGGTATAACCCTTAACTGCTTTGTTTAATCTTTTTATAAGTGAAGAGCATGTTTTCTTTCTTTGTAATTTTCATGATGTTCCTGAGTGCTACCTTTTGCTGGTTTTATAAAATGTAAATACAAGTTCTCACTGATAACATCGCATTACACACTTCTTTCTAAAATCTGGTGGTGTGCAAAGATATTGCTTATCAACTATATTACCAGACAGGACTCTAAGCTGAAAAACTGTGTCCAACATTGACTAGTCATAGAGAATTGAAGTCTGCCTAATTTATGAGGAAAAAATACACACACTATGACAAGGTAGACAGACAAAGTAATGGTGAAATTGGAGCAAGATGACTCCTGGTGCTGAGTCCCTCAAGAAGGATTTCTGTGGACACTTAAATGGAGCAGGGAGTAAGACAGTTAAATATAATTTTGTTAATGTGCATGCCAATTTACTTTTGTGATATTATCCTAAAGGCAGGGAAGTAAATCAGAGGAGACTGCTGGAGGAAACAAACAGAAGATAAATCAATGGGGACAATGCTGCTTGGTTCTGACTAAAAGGATAAGATTTATGCTTCAGTGGGTTTTTCAGCAGCAGCTGAAATAAGCCTTCCAAAGAAAGGCACACACAAATTGCAGAAAGTCCCTATCTCTCTCAAGGTAGAGATTAGAAATTGAAAGTCCAGGAGTATTATAAATTACAAAGTAGATAAGACCTGTGCCGACGGTGGCTTTATTTTCAGCATTAACCCTACCTGCTCTATGGTTCTGGATAACTAGTGCCTTGAAAAGACTGGGTTTTTTAATTCCCTTAACTGTTTTTGCAGTTTCAACAATCTCTGCAATTCCATTCCCTATACCTATTAACAGATCATAATGACAGATAGAGCAAGGGGCTGTGAACTTTTACAAAAATCTATTCCCTTGAAGACAGAGGCCATTTTTTTCTGATGGTTTATTTCTGAGAAAGAGTGATGTATCAACAAACCTAAGTGATGAAATTCAGCGTGTAAAAAAAGAAGACATTAACCAGATGTAAATTCGTAGTTGGGATTTTGTCATGTTTTTGTTAAAATTAAATAGAAATTTTGCCATGGCACTTTGTGAACTCTTGTCTATAAGGTGCTTTCGTCTTACATGTTATTAGAGTCCTTAGGGATCACTGTCATATGACTGATGCTATATGCAATTTACATGTGTGTGAAATTATGGAGCAGGGACAGCCTTAAGATTACAAAGTATGCCAGAATCCAGAGTTAGTCATTTATATGTTCTTGGATAAACTCAATTGTTATTTTATGCCTGTTTGACCTATGAAGAAATTGAGATTAAAAAAAACCAGCCAGAAACAGCTTCATCTATGCAATGGAAACACTCGGTTTAGTCTTTGTGATGAATGTGAGTGTAGTTAGAGCAAGTTTTCAAGTTTTCTATTGACTTTCAGTTACAGACAAGTCAAATATCAGTACTTGCATTCTTTAGTTCACTATGTAATGTAAAACAAATGTTTTTCTTCCGCCTCATGAAAGCAGAATTATTCTTTCTGAAGGTGGCAAAGTTGAAAATGTTTTTCTTCATTTTACAAGGTTCATTCACTATGACAAAGAGTGAAAGAAAGGAAATGTGTTAGCACGGTAAAAAATATTCTAGTTTAATGAGAGAACACTCAAATATGTGTTAGTAATTGCAAAACTGGCAGCACTTTTGATATATCAGAATAAGCTGAGGAAAATCATGCAAGGTACATTATTATGCATTTGTGACTATCTTATGTACAGACATCTTCTGTAGGGAGATGACATGAAAGTCCTAAAGCAGCCCTCAATGAGCCACTTTGGATGTAGAGTCACCATATGCAGCTTTGCTTCTAAGCTGAGAAAACTGGTCTCTCAAATAGCCTGATGATAGATACTGCGTTTAGCCTGACTTTTTAGAAATGGCTTCTAGTGGAAACAGCAATTCAGAAAATTTATCTAGAGGGGAATATAGCTCTAAGCTATTATGCAAAACCTGCAGTGGGACAGGTAGTTGGTGTAATTTAAAGAACTGGAGGTGTTATTTTGTTTATTTTCTTTTTTTTACTTTATGAGATAGAAAGGAAGATCTCATTTTACTCCTTTCTTCATAAAACAGTCCAGTTTTCATTCAAAGTTGTAATTGCCTCACAATTAGATTTGGATCAGATTTGGTAGGGCATTTGCTTTTCCAAGCACCTAGAATCCAAAAGAGCACCAGGAGAGGACAGGCAGTCATACCTCCTTTGAGTTCCCCTATTCCACCCATAACAATCCAACAGACCACAGCCTCCGCTAGCCTCTTGCCTCAGGAATCTGCTTTGCACTTCCTGAAACATGGAGAGAGTGGTTATTATACAATGTATCTATGCCACCGGCATAAATCTATAATTAGGTTATCTACTTATGGGCATTTTCCAAATACCTCTAAACAGTTATGCCAATTACTGGCATAATTGTAAATGAATCAGAATGAGCATCAGCAAATGAATCAAACTGGAAGTTGTACGGTTTGCCTTGCTAATTATATTCCTCATAAAATAGCTGTCACGAGATGTCTGCTACCTGCTGACTGGGGAATGTGGGGAGTTTTTTATGCTAATTTTGAACACTATAAATAAACAGGATACTAAAATGGAAAAATATAAATAGCTTCAGAGAGTGATCAAGAGTTGTCATTTTAACATATGGAACAGTCCCATATGTCTAGATTTGGAAACCTGACATTGGCGGGTAAACCTTTGTAGTGTGTTAGCAGAAAGTACAGATGCTTTTCCCCTTAGTTCAAACTCTCTGAATCTAGTTCCAAATAGCTTTGTCTTTTAAGCTTCCAGCCTCCAAGATAAGAAAGTTTTGGTGTGACAGACTGAAGAAATACAAATACGGTCCATTGTTGGCAATTTCTTTGTGCCTAGTTGAAATAAGCAGATTCTAGTGGTTTCTATCATCTTACTGTCTTCCTCTCCTTACAGTATTTCACACTTTTTGATTCTGCAATCATACAAATAAATCTTTTAAGCAGTTATTTGCCGTGGAGTTTTATTGCCATCATTTACAAAGGAACTCGTAAGAAACAAGCAATATGACAAAATAACAGCTAATAACACCCAGATTCATGTCATAAACATCAGAATAACCTTCATTTTGCAATTGACCCTTTCAATAGCGCTGGTACTTGACTGAAGTAATGAGCTGTTCCTTCTCCCCCACTGCCAGCTGGTTCAGTACCACACAAGATGACAGCAAAGGCTGGTGAGGGGGAAGCAGAAGAGAGAAAGCAGAGACTAAAGCTCCTGCTGCCTCTCCTTTGGCATTGCTTGCATAGCTGTGCAGCTCAGTGCAGCAGAAGTGACTCGCAGATGCCTCTTTAATCAACTACGCAAGTGTGGATGCGCCCTCTCCGCTCCCAGGAGCCAGGGAAGTCAGCACATCTGTACCCCCTTACTACCAAACCTACAGGTCAAATAAGACACTTGTTAGCAACAGTAAGGAGTGTGAGGCTCATCATTGTCTCTTTTGCCTTCTGTGCTTTGTTTCTTCTCAAAAGATCGGGGATTACAGCATGCACAGAGTAAGAGCAGAAGTAGAAGCAACCACGTGTTTATGGATGGCTGCAAAATTTTGCTGGTTCAGAGCAGAGCTGAACTGGCAAACAGAGCAAAGCTGAGAGAAGTCTGGGTGGAAGACAGTTCACAGTACAGTTTGATCTCTGTAGTTATCCAGAAATGAAGCTGGCCAGTGGCTTTTTCCACTGTGAAGCTTTGAAAAAAGAGATGGGATATAATAATCACGAGGTTCAAAAAGTTCAAGATGAAAAAATGCTCAAATGAACTTACTTTGCTTATTAATGATGCATGAAGAAGTAAACAAAACTAAATTTGGTTCTTACTTCCACGGTCTGTCTCAAGATGGACCACAAACACTGAAACCAGGAAGGTGATTGTTATTATTGATTACCTGTTTAGGATTGTGAGCACATAAGGGCACTTTGGACCCAGAGCTGTAGTCACATATTGACATCTCTAGTAGAAGTGTGGAATTTTTCTTGGAGAGCTCGCTGTGCAATTAGGTCATTTAGAACCAAAGTCTAGCCTCTGAGAAACCTTATGTTAGATCTCCAGGTATACATCTCCACAAGACCTGTCCAATAAACCAAGTCTCCCTCATTTTTACATTTTATGCATCTCTTTTTTATCCCTTCAAATTGAAAAGTGTCTTTAGCCTACTAACAGAATTTCAGAAACACCCACACTCTGCAATATCACGCTTCAGAGAGTAAAATATCCCTAATCAAAGGTTCCCATTCTTGCTTATTTTCTTGTGCTGCTGTGGAAGCTGAGCTCTGCTCAGAGAAAACAGCACGTAAAGCATTTTGAGCAAAAAATAACATATGTCAAAAACCTTTGTACGTTTTGGCATATCTGCTATGTTCATTTTTATAAACAGTTTTGCACAGGTTCATCACCTTGATATGGGTATAATATCTGTGCTTTACTGGAACTTCTCTCTGCTCTGAAATACTGCCTCTGATTTTTACATACTGCAGAGCTGCGCATTGAAAGTAACTCACAAAGCAGAAGAAAGAATCTACTTGGAGATTAGGGGTGTCCTAAAAAGGAAAAAAAAGTGAGAGGAAATGAAACTCTAATTCAGATAGAAGAGGCTGTGAAACACTCAGTTTTGGACAGGATCTTAGACCTCAGAATCAGTGGCAAAATTCTTGTCCCAGTTGCAGTAGATCATGGTTTTCACTGCTTTTATATTCCTGACCAGAGGTAAAATGCTGTTCAGGAATAAAATCATGACTACATGAATATTCTCCTGCATTCTGTCATATAAACTATGACCTCCTGCTGCTTAAAAGCTTTCGTTCACCATTCTGAATACAATTAAGGAAGTTAAATGCCACAGACAAACCATTCTGCTACAGATGATTTGAAAGATGATGAAGGTGTGTAGCCAAGGTGGTATTTACAGAGTACCATTTGCCTTTTGTTAATGGTGATAATGTGTGTGTGGCTATCCATTATGATGTGATGCCTGATGTGTGCTAAGTATTATATAACTGGGGAACAGCATTCAAAATCACCAGAAAAGAGTTTGCAATTTATGTTTCTGGCTATCAAAAATCAAGGAAATTTCATCTTCTTCTTCTGAAAATATCAGAAGAAAACAAAATAAAAAGAGGATAAAAAAGGGGGAAAATTACAGGTCTAAAGAAAAACCGTTTGAATGAAGCATGAGAGAGGCAATGAAGGAGTTTCCAGGTGATAAATTGAAGATAGTAGAGAAGTTTGTGAAGAAGGAAAAAACTGGGAAAACTTTCAAGTGGTAAAGGCTGAGGTGAGGGGGAGTAGGGTGGGGGCAGAACTCAATGTAGACAACAACAGAGAGAAAGAAGTAGAGGAAAGAGTGCTGAAGAGAAATGCAAAGTACATTGAATGGAAAAGGGACTGTGAATGTCTCAGTGAAGGGAAGTGCACAAACTGAGAACAAAGAAATGAGACACTGGGATTTCTGGAAAGAGAAAATAAGAAGATATTAAAAGTGGCAGATGGAATAAGAAATAAACAGGGGAAATCAAGTGTGAATGCTGGCATGGAAGAATTCTGTCAGGATGAGTGGTTGGGGAGGTGGGGTATCTCTGAAGGGATGATTTTCAGGAAACAGCAATTCTGAGATAAGGAAGTAAAGCAGAAATATTGAAGAAATACATCATCTTCAGCTGCTCCTTCCATTTCTAATCCTTTCTTCATGCTACTTAGCATCATTTTCAGTTAAAGATCCTTGAAACAAAATCTCTCATATGGTTCCCTCCTTCTTTGAAAACCATCAATAATCTCTCTTCCCATCAGCCCTCTCCCTTGGCTCCTATCAGCTGAGGGGGACAGAGTCTATCCTTGTTGTATAAT
The DNA here is from genome assembly GCA_014706295.1 of Lycocorax pyrrhopterus obiensis. Taxonomy (NCBI): domain Eukaryota; kingdom Metazoa; phylum Chordata; class Aves; order Passeriformes; family Paradisaeidae; genus Lycocorax; species Lycocorax pyrrhopterus. The sequence goes on from JACSVZ010000001.1 coordinate 50,057,176, forward strand.
GCATTTAAACCCTGTTGGTATGCACTAGCCAAACTCTCACTCAAGACCAGGATCCACACCAGGATCCAATTATTAATTAAGACCACCTCAACCTAAAGTACTCATTAACCTCCTACAAACAGCTGTGGCTGCAGGGTGGGCACAAGCCCTATAAATCAAGCCCTGGGAGGAGCCAAAGGTGAAGGTGGTTGTTCCTGGTTGCTGTGTGTTGCTGGAGCTCTGCGCTGAGAAATCATGATCCAAGGATCAGAAGACTGTGAGCTCTGGCACATATCCTGCCCTTACAAGTTGAGAAAAAAAATTGCAACTCTTCTTTTTACTGCCTCATGGAAAGGGCAAATGTAACCTCATCCGTAATATCATAGAATGACAGAATGGTTTGGGCTGGAAGGGACGTAACGATCATCTAGTTTCAAGCCCCCTTCAATGGGCCCCTGTATACTTTTCATTAGACCAGGTTGCTCAAAGCCCCATCCAGCCTGGCCTTGAACACTTCCAGGGATGGGACATCTATAACTTGTCTTGGAACTCTGTTCTAATGCCCTGCACTCCTCAGAGTAAATAATTTCTTCCTAATCTCTAATCTAACCCTAACCACTCTCAATGTGAAGCCATTCTCCATTGTCCTGTCACTTCAGGCCATTGTGCAAAGTCCCTTTCCTGCTTTCTTGTAGGTCCCTACAGGGACAAGTCTGGTCTAAGTTCTTCCTGGTGCTTTCTCTTGTATTGGCTGAGCAATCCCAACTCTCTCAGCCTTTTCTCAAAGGAGCAATGCTCCAGCCCTCTCCCTCTAACCATTTTGGTGGCTCTCCTCTGGACTTGTTTCAACAGGTCCGTGTCCTTCCTGTGCTGCGACCCCGGAGCTGGATGCAGCACTGCAGGTGGGGTCTCTCCAGAGCAGAACAGAGAGACAGAATCCCCTCCCTGGTCCTGCTGGCCACACTGCTTTAGATGCAGCCCAGGACATGTTTGGCTTTCTGGGCTGCAAGTGCACATTGCTGGGTCATGTCCAGCCACTCATCCACCAGAAACCTCAAGTCCTTCTCAGCAGGGCTGCTCTCTATCCATTATCTCTTCACACTTCTCACAGTAAATGGTGAAAAGAAATGGCCAGAGCCCTTAGCACTGCAGCTTGCAATACTACTGCCTTCAGGACCTTTCTCTGTAAGTCTCAAATCCAGAGAGACACGAGACAAAGAGGAAAGCAACAATCATATCATAATAAGTATCATTTACAGCTGAAGTGCAGAAAACGGAAGTAAGAGCTGTGACAGTAGAAGAGCACTTTCTCCTGCACTGTCACCGTATTCCTGATGGAGAAAAAACCCTGTAGTTTCCCCTCCTAGCTCCTACAGCTTTTCCCCATGGTCCTAGGGCCTTCACAACTTGTAAAATGTGAACTGAAATGCAGTGGATATGGCCCATTCATCATTTCATTTTCTTGACATCTTTTGCTTAAGGATGGTTGAACTAAATCTTTTGCTTCACTCTTACATAAGTACGGTTAATATTTGGAGCCAAAAATAAAGATAGCAAGCATATGCTGGTAGTAAGACACAAAGATTTTTTTACTGTATATACACAAAGAGAGCATTTTATCCAGTGTTTATTAAATATAGTAGTCACAAAGTCAGACTGGCAGAAACAATATCATACATAACTGAACCCCATAGATTTTTACTTTTAACTATTTGTTTTCAGTCAGTGAATATAAAATATTAGTGGCTTTGGCTCAACTTGACATTTCATGCAATGTTTCTGAAAGATGTGGAAGGAGAAGCCTGAAACCAGCAAACCAAAAGAATAGGGTTGAAACAGAGTCTGCAGACAACAGAGAGTATTTTTAAATTCCTAACCACAGCCGAAATTCCATTAGCATGAGACTTGGAAGGACACATCTGTTATTCTTTAAGGAACTAAAGCAGTTGGCTGGCCTCCTAGCTCTTGAACAAAGTGTTCAAGGCTCACATGGAAACACTGTGCTGCATATAATCTGTTTAATTTAATTTATTTTTCTAATGGAAAAAAGAAAGGAAGAAGTAATGATTGAGAAGCATCTGTGAAGGATCTGCTATACCTGTTTTTTTTTCAAAATCTGTCTTCATAACTTGATTCATCCATCCTTTGGAGTTACTGGAAGAAGCACAAACATGGAAGTACTGTAGGTAAAAAGTAAAATGTCTGAAGATTAAGTCTAGCTTCCTGTTTAACTGTCTTGTATATTAGTGGGGAGTTTCCCTTCCCCTTCCCCTTCCCCTTCCCCTTCCCCTTCCCCTTCCCCTTCCCTTTCCCTTCCCTTTCCCTTCTCTTTCCCTTCTCTTTCCCTTCTCTCCTCTTCCCTTTCCCTCTCCCTCTTCCTTTCCCTTTTCTTTCTTCCTAGGATTTTAAGCACAAGACTTCCTTACATGAGATTTTAGTGTAAAAATCTAAGTTTGAAGATTTAATAAAATTCAGGTGTGTAGAACAGGGAAAAAAAGTAAAGGGTGGAAGAAAAACAAGGAGAGTAATATTATTTATAGAGATAAAACAAAGGTTAGGTGAAACCAGATGCACTTGAACCTGTCCGTGAAGTACTCTACCAAGGAAACCACAGAAATAAATTATAGACAGAGAAAAGTTCCCACTCGATCTTTAGGTTAAGGAATTGAAGTCCTCAGGTCTGGATGACTATCAAACAGACTGAGATAGAGGCTGTGGACACGTGTTTATGTGTGTTATCTAGAGAGGTGCAGTAGGTTAGTAAGTAAAAAAAATTACCAGGAATTATATGTTTACGAGAAATAAATACAGGAAAGGTTTTGTGAGTAGATGTGTAGACTTTATCCACTGCCTTCAAAACTCTTCAGTACTCAAGTTTTATAGTATCCTGTAAATGTAAAATATAAAGGCTGAACAAGAAAAACATCCATATGAATTGTCCTGAGTTTTTAATGTAAAATGTAACTGTAATCCTTGAAACCACTTTCATGAACTCTCTACAAAGCATGGTATTTCCATGTCTGTGCATTGCTAGTTGATAGAGCTGGTAGGAAAAGCCAATCTACAGAGACAAAATTGTAAGTCTGAATTTATTATTTGTGGTTTTCTATCAACTGTTGTATAACTAAGCCTCCTGTAGATATGAGGATTCTGTTTCTAAAGAATCCTCTTCACATTAGTCTTTGATTTCTTTCTTATAGAGAAAAAAGAAAAGTAAAGGGAAATAAATATAAGAAATTTGTAAGTATTTGAGAAGACAAGCTGTTTCCAGCACTTCAGAAAGGGAAGAACAGCAGAACCTTTATGAGGCTTGGACAGGCCTACACTAATGTTGCCATGGCACTCTTGATGGGAGATTGTCTTTATGTCTGGTCATCCCTTGACTAGAGTGGATAGATTTATTGATATTTTATGGGTTTTATTTCTTCACTCAAAGGACTTAAAAACCCATGCGAGTGTTGCTCTCTGGCCAGCCAAGTTCTGCATACTTCATGATGCATGCTGGTCACTGAAGTATGTCAAACACTACTTCAAGCAAACCCCTCCAATTATAAAAAAGCACTATAATTGCACATCTAGGAACATATGTTTAAACTGGCTTCATCTATTTTAAGCAGAACAAAGGCAAACTGAAAAGTTTCAAGGGAGATGACACTGTTTTGTATGGAGAAACTAACAGGGTTTTTTGGGGTAAGAACCCTGTGATTTAAAGCTGAAAATTAAAATAAATGCATTGTGAAAAAATGAAATTTCAACAAGTAAGGACTTATAAATGATTGCCAGGAGACCTCTCCCACTTATGCCAATGCCAACTCTGTCAATGATTTGCAGTATAATCTGAATTTAAGAGGGATAAATTTTCTAGAAACAAATAATTTGCAGTAGGCTATATGAGGTTGAAAAATTGTACAAACTTGAAGACCTCTCAAACCTTTCAGTCACTGTATCCCTCTGTTCCACTTTTATCTGTGTGTAAGTTAATACACAAACAGATCCAACTTAATACACTGGCTGATCCATCTGGGTTCTGCCACTGGGAAGAACAAGCATGCTTCTGCACTCCTGGAAACCACTTTAGTACCCATTCATCAGGCGTACTGAACTATGTCAGGCCTCATGTTCACATCTGATTCTGGTCCAAGGAATTCTGGCCCGGTACTCAGAGTACTGCCATGCATCAGAGCATGCAAGCTATAATTTCAGAATGCAGTCTTAATGTGGCACAGATGCAAGCCTGCCTTCAAACCCACAGCTCTGCCCAGGCAGTTACAGTCATCACCATTCCTTTTCCCGATATTTCTCTACACAACACACAAGATATCATCCAGTCTATGTCAGGGAAAAAGTCAACAAATAGCATAGACAATTTCACCACCCACTTTTAGCAGCGAAAGAATAGGAAGCAGCATGTAGGGAAAGCTTGAGAGGCTTTGAATAATTTCATTACATTGTACTACACTAGGGATTTCATTGTTTAGAACGAGATGAGCAAGCACTTGCTCAAAATATAGAATGATTGACCTTCAAGGTCAGCACAGTTGGTGGTGGTGCACAGCATGACTACTTGTCAAATAAAAAGGGAATGAATCAAATGCTATCAATGCATTTTTCATCTTCAAACTCATCTTGTGTGCCTCATGGAAGAACAGAAATGATGCCACTGAGGCCGAAATAGTACCAAACTAATAACATTTCCTGTCTTGCATTTGCTTCCTCCATCTGCTCACATTTCCTGGGTGACAGGTTCATCTCAGCAAGGTTTAGTTGAAGATCCATTCAGAGTGAAAACATCTTACAAGTTACGTTTTCAACAGTACACAGAAAGTCTGAGTGGTTTGCAATGATTTTTCATGGGTGAATGTTTACTTTAGTAGCAGCAAAAATTCCTGCTTTGTTAGCCTTACATGAAGCGTTCCTTGTCCTTTGTGCACAACATCAGAGAGGGAGGAGGCTGTGTTGAAAGAACACCTTACCTAGAGGAGAGCTCTTTCTCTTGTCTTCAAAGCTGTAAATCCTCACATAGTCTGAGCGTGCTTTTTCGATGTCATGCTAGCATTCTTGCTTCATTGGCTTCCCTTTTAGAGAGACACTATTCTCCCATTCTTAAAAAAAAAAAAAAAAAGCCTGACATGAACATTTTAAAGCTTTTCCATTTTACATTTAAACCAAGATGTTTAGAAGTGGTATTTACTGAAGGTCATATTCTACCCTAACCTTTTTCTCAGAGGTTTTGACAAGACAATTTTCCCTGAATCTGAGAAATATTTAGCAAAGGAGAAAAGAATGGAGAATCCAACACAGAGATAATTGGGTAATCAGATAAGGATTAACTGTTTCCCAATAAGCCCGTGGAGACTACTGAATCAAGATCTCATTCACTAATGTATATTTACATGTTTAAATAAAATGTAAAACCACTAAATGAGACATGGACTTTGTAACTCAGGCCCTCACCTAACTTGTGGAAGAACAGGCAAGAATTTGACAGTCTTTCACATGACAATTGTATCCTTTGATCACTGGATTCCTGGTTATTTAGACAAAATCCCAGTTGCTTTAGAGAAAAGCACATCCTAAAACATTATTGTCATTGTTTCTCATATATATTGCTTTATTCATATTGGATTTGAGAAATCTTCCCCACTGTAGAGAAGTTTCCAGAGAACTAGAGCTACCATACTGTCTCTGTGATCTCTTATTACTCCTTTGATTCATTTCCAGCCTAGCAGATGAAATAGGACTCTGGAGCTGAGGAGGGCCTTGCTCTGTCACTCTTCTGTTCATTTCTCTCTGTCCTTACCTTTCCCCAAGAGAAATACTGAGACTTTCCTCCCTTAAAAAGTCCCTCGAGATCTGCTGCTGGCAATCATTCCATGAAGATTGACTATTTCATTTAATCTCTATAACCTGCTTCTTCTCTTAACTTTGTTTTGATTCAGACCACTGTTTGCACCAACACAAAATTTTTATCTGCTCCCATTCATTCAAGGTCTCTTAATTCTTTCAAAGCCACTTAATTCCTATATTATATTATCGAGGAGCTTTGTCTCACACTGTCAAAGAAATGTGATTAAACTCTAAGATCGCTTTTCAAAAACTAACCTCTGTGTTAAGAGCAAATCAAAACAGAATGTAACCAACTCAGTTTGCTTTTGACAGATGTTTAAAGTAATTTTGTGCTACACAGCTTTCTCGTATCTGGTTTCTGCAGTGCCAGGATGCAGCAGTTATAATTTAGGTTCACAGAATATGGGGGGAAATTGTTTGGCATTAGACAGTTGTTTTCTATACAATACTATTCCTTTACTTCTAGCATTTATGTCGTTAGTTGAATGCTTGCAAAGCATGGTGCTCTGGCAGAACCGAAAAGTTAAGTCCTCTGTTTATAAACCAGGAAAAGCATACTAATTTCCTCTACTGCCTCACTGAAGTGCCTTAACATTAACATGGCTACAGCTGCAAAACTAAAATATCCTTGAGGATATGCTTAGCTTTAAACAAGTGAGTTGCCCCATTAAATGTCTTGAAATCAATTATACTAATTCTGCTCTAAATTAAGTAGCTGAACTGTTCTATCAAACTGATGCTCTACTGCCCACTCCTGGGCATAGGAAAGTAATTCATCCTCAAAATCTGCAGCTTGACTTCCCTCCTGAGCACTTGACAATGATGCTGAAGCAAACACTTGTCTCACCAAGAGCCAGTCCACTGAATAATCACGATCTGAATTCATAAACATTCTGGACTGGATCTGAGTCAGTTATCTGAAAGACTCCATATTTCCCCACTGACTGGTGAATTCCCTTTCTCTTCTTACTATTACCATAAAAAGAATTTCAATATTCCTGATCTTCATCAGACTACAAGTAACAGGAAAGGAACATATGCAACATGCATCCATCTAGCAATCACCCTAGCAAAACTGGTTTTCGTCTCAAGCTTAAATGCCAAAGAATTAACCATAAGCTGAGACATCCCATGAAGAGTGGATCTCTAAGAAATGCATCTTTGGTTGTTACATGAGAAAAACTATAAACTATAATATCTTGAAAGGGAAGGTAAACATGATTAGGGTCCTTAACATGGTATTTAAGCAATTTGCTCCCTCAGGTGAAAATAAATGTTATTTAGAACAGATGCTGTAACGCATGAAATAAATCCTTTTATCCTCAGCACTGGCTTTGAAGACATCTCCTGCCTGTTAAGAGTTTGGGGGCTTCAGGCCTAAAGCAGTTCTTTGCATTATCCTTCCCTTTGCCCTTTGAAGCTTCAAATGGGTCCTGCCAATTATTGTTTTAGCAGTAATCACCATGGGGTGATAAACTAACAACATAGTTACTAAAAATGAAGCATAAAGAAATAAAACCATGATTATATCAAAGTGAAAATTTGCAGGAGGACTCCAGTTCAGGCACCACTGGCAGCCTGACCCTGAAATGCAGGGGGAGGAGAAATATCATGAATTCAGGGAAGGCATCAATAGTCATAAACATCTTGGTGCCACTACTCTGGCTCATACAGCTAGTTACACTTTGTAAATGCCGAGCCTTAGATCTTCCCTGAAGTCTCACTGACTTGGGGACAGAGTGACTATCCCAAGGATACACCAGTTAAATTTTAGCTTGCTCTCTGTCTTTGTTTGGGACCTTAATACATTTTTCCAAGACAAATCTGTGGTGGAGACAGTTGCCCCAAAGCAGTATAGATGCAAACTAGTTGATAATATGCCCTCATTTCTCAGTGTAGACATGTCCTTGGAGTTCCTTGTGCCAGCTGCTTTCTGTCTTTTCCTGGTCCTTTTTCCCCACTTCAAAGGCATCCACGGAACCTTCTTCTTTAGTGCTCAAGGATTTAACAGAGATACTGGCAGTATCTGGGAATTTAATTGTTTTTGATAGTATCAGCAGCTAGCATTCACATTTGGGAGAAGCACTTATCTGATTTGTATGGGACCTGTTTCCCTAAAAAAGCTCTACAATCCTGCACAGAACTGGCATGCACCACAAGCATGAATATGCAACAGCAGTATTATTCAAGAATCACAGTTAATGGTAATAACCTTTTTCCCCCCAAATTAATCAGAAAATATGTAAGTCAGCATATTTAAATAATGCATTGAAATCAGAGCACAGCATGAATAATATTTAAATTAAATCTGACAACATGAGAAACACAAAAAAAAGAGTATTCACAGTAATGGAAATAAGAAATTTTGAAAACTGCATTTTCTGAAGAAGCAAATAATTAAAAGACCTACTTCAGTACGATAATTTATGGAATGACCTTATCAGAAAATAAAAAGTGTAGTTAGACTAAATGAGGCCTCCATAAAATGAAAAGGAGAATAAATGAAAGCAAGACAGATATATATCTACTGCTTTGCAGGAAGGCACTGAAACTAAAAGAGGTAGGCTATTTTCATGCAAGATGTCTCATTTTTTTGCAGTTGAAATCTCTTTATCACTAAAAGTGCTTTAAGAAAAGAAAACCTTTTAAAAATGTGTTTGTAAACTTAAGCACGTCTCAAGCCAAGGACCTGGATAACAAGGATCTCTAGTTCACATTTCTGAATGGTGGAGCTCACAGTGGGAGAGAACAGAAAGCAAATGCCTGAAAACCACTATTTTTCCGTGACAGTGCCTTGCTTTGGGCCAGAGATAAGGAGTGTACTTTGGAGAAGGTATTTGTGGTTTTGTATCTCACCACTGATGTTGAAATATACTCAGGATACCCAGATGTTGCACACTGCAAGCCAAATTCTGGACAGCACGGGAAGTACAGTGGACAGGAGCTGTGGTCAGTTCAGCTCTGACTTTAATATCATTTAATGCCTTTAAAAGTCCAGTTGCCAGTGCCCTCCCTCTCTCTCTCTCCTGATGTGACATCGCTCGTTACACCTTGTGTCTAACTGAACATCATGTTCTTCGGGCAACAGTGTTATACCTTGCTGAATAAAAAGAATCCCTCACATCGCTGCCAGTCGATCTAGAGCATCTACTTCTCATTTAGCTGTTTGTAGGTGTTACTCCAAAGCACTGTCAGAAATGCTCCTCAGTGGTTTAGTGTGCTTCCTGGCTCCCATGTGTCTTCTGGATCTGCACACAGGGAGATTTTAGAAAGCCGTTTCTTATGTACACTTTATTTCACACTGAAATTCCCCACCTTTGGCTGCAGTACAAATGTGTCTTTTTGGCAGCTAGCAGTCATTGTGAATAGCGACTGATTCCTTCCATTCGGCTGTTCAGGCTGACATAAATGTATGTGACAGCAGGGATGAGGAAGGTGTGACCACAGCTTCATCCTGGCACACGAGAGGGTGGTGGGGAAGTAACAGCATTTTCATTCCAATATTGGCTGCTCAATTAAACCAATCGCTGATTGTAGACAAAGGCACTCTGAACTCACAGATGGGAACAACGCCATCCTCACAGATGGGCATGAGCATCCAGCACCAAGGAACATTGCACCACCACTGAATATATGCCTTGATGCCTGGCCAGAAATGTCAAAAAAACAGGTGCTGATCCTCATCTTCTATGCCCACAATACAAGGGAATGCAGCACCTGTCATTAATCCAACACTCCTCTGAGTTAATTTCCAGAAGTTCCTGGGAAAAATATGGAGAGTTAAATGAGTAGGTTTAAAACAAGCTGAGTGTTTTTGAAATGCACTTCTATATTTAGGAATCTTAGAACAATAAATGTTTTGATATCTGATCTCAGAGACACCTTGGTTTCACGAAACATTAGAATAATCTTCCAAGAAAATAGGAGTTCTCCTGAAGCCATTGATCTTATTGCCTACTGTAGGATTCTGAATATTTTAAGGGGAACAGAGGCTATGTATCACCAAATACAGCCCTGCTTTTATCATTACCAGATTAACGAATTTAATATTTTGATAAGGGACACTGAAAAAAGAAGGAATATGTTAGAAAGAAAGTCATGAACAGAAAGGCAAGATTTAATGATGCTGCTCTTTAAGTGAATGGTCAAGATATCTGCAAAATCACAGATTTGCTTGACAGCATTCATTGTAATCATGGGGCAGCACAGCTCAGAGCTCTGTCTGAAGACTGCACATCTCATAGAAATGTATTTCCAACTGCTTTAAAAGGCATAGGCAGCCCAGAGCCCATTTTTTCACTTGAGTCTCTCTTCATTTCTGCCTACTGCATGAACATCTGCCTAATGAAAGCAGAAGGAGCTCACAGTATTATGAGCACTTTGGGAGAGGGATCATAATTGTTGGCTTCCTTCAAGTGAGAAAAGAAGGAAGGTAGAAACTAAAAGGTATAACAGGTATGAGGGAACAAAGAAAAATTGAAAAATGTGACAGTGGTGCATAGGAAAACCTTGAGAGGCTTTGAATAATTTCATTACATTGCACGACACTGGGGATTTCATTGTTTAGAATGAGATGAGCAAGCACTTGCTCAAAATATAGAATGATTGAGCTTCAAGGTCATCACTGTTGGTGGCAGTGCACAGCATGACTCCTTGCCAAACAGTAGAAAGAGAATGAATCAAATGCTATCAATGCATTTTTCATCTTCAAACTCATCTTGTGTGCCTCATGGAGGAACAGAAATGATGCCACTGAGGCCGAAATAGTACCAAACTAATAACATTTCCTGTCTTGCATTTGCTTCCTCCATCTGCTCACATTTCCTGGGTGACAGGTTCATCTCAGCAAGGTTTAGCTGAAAGTCCATCCAGACTGCATTAAGGTGTGAATTTTGACCTCATCAGCAGCAAAAAATTCCTGCTTTGTTAGCCTTACTAAAACTGTGCTTTGCTCTTTTTGCTCAACAGCAGAGAGACAGAGGAGGCTGTGTTGAAAACACCACTTATCTAGAGGAGAGCTCTTTCCCTCATCCTCAAGGCTGCAGACTCTTAGAGAGAGAAAAAGTCTAGCCTGAGAGTGACTTTTTTACATCACGTTAGTGTGCCATTGTGAAGCAGGAGTCTTGTCTGTTTGGCTTCCCCTTTAGAGAGGCACTGTTGTCCCATTCTTCAAAAGATACTTTTCTTTGTGGAAGAAGGAAGTAGTACTCAGGAAGTGTGAAAATTAATGGTCAAAAAGGAAAAAAATTAGAAATACAAGAAAGTGTATTTTTTTTGTGAGAAAAAGGAAAGGCAGTGGTTTTACTCCACCTCATCTAGACTTCTAATTTCTCATCATGTCAGTTGCTACCAGGTTTCCTTTCCTCTGCCTGATCAAGAAAGTTGACAATAGTAGAGTATAAGGAAAAAAATAACCAGATGTGTTAGCTCTCTGTTTGCGGACAATGAGTGTATCTACCTTTTTATAATTCAGTTGGATAAAATCTTTAATAGTTTTATCGGCCTTCATGGGGATTGTATGAACACTGACATATTTAAATTTTCCCTAAACTGATATTTCTATACTCTGCAGGTTTAAAGAAACACATTGCCTCTTACAGACCTATTTCTTTCTTACTTGTTTACAATCATTGGCCCAACCCTTGTCTTTGCATTTTGGTGTTTCTTTTAGGAAAGTAGCTTTCCCTGTGGTCAAATGAACATAATGAGATGTTATGAAAGCTCTACTCTATGCAAAATTAGTTACTCGAGTTTGAGTGAACTCCTTAAAAGTTTTCATGCTGGCCTGTATTAGGAATAAATGTATGCTTTAGTCATTTTGTAAAGTCTTAGCCATTTGAAAGCTTAATTCTCTACAGAATTCACAGATAGCAAGAGGAATTACAATTCACGTTCTTCTAGGCATGAACAAGGTATGGGGTATAAACTGTTTTTCTTGGAAGGAGATACAGTTTTTCTATACTTGTGGAGTTTTTCTTGGAAGGAGACACAGTCTCAGGCCAGTCTTTTTGAACAGATTCAACATTTTTTTTTCTGTTTGCACACACTTCCTGCTTACCCTGTTTTCATATCAGTGGAAATCCCCCTAAAGCAAACAAACTTCTTGATAAATTGCCTAAGGGATTGGATCCAATTGTTAATACAGCAAATTTGTTTGATTTAGGCACTGGATAAGATATTGACAGCTTTCTACGAAAGCTGAGATGTGGTCACATTTAATAATAATTTTCAGAAAAGATTTTTTTGTGTTTTAGACAAAGAGAGAAAAATGGTCAATTTGTTTTTATCTAAATACTTTCAATTTTAAAAGCAAGCCTTTTCATTTTTTTCTGTCAATTTTACAAACCAAGAAACATTTGATACAGGAAAATTTGTAAGAAACATATCATTTGGAACAAATCATAACCAATGAACAGATGAATCGCAAAAAGACAAAAGGTTTGTAAAAGAAATTGAATCAACAGTAATATGCATGCTTTGGAGAATTGTCATTTGAAGGACAGCAGGATATAAGGTTTTTATGGGGGCTGCTCTCTTTGTGCCATAGTCTTTTTGCTTGTGTTTTGAAAAAATAAATGCTCTTAAGTTAGCTAATCAATCTTTATTACATACTCAATTGTTTTTATTACTTTTTTCATGAAAGTTTACATTATTATTAAACAATTAGTGGTTACTATTGTGAAACAGCAGTTTTCTGTGAAATGTTTTTCATAAGAATAATTCTTTCATCTTGTTTCAGAATTTTGACCCTACCCACCCAACTTTCAACTCTGTCATCACAATTGCCAAGTGATAAAAATTAGGAACCATGTCAACTTCCTGCATTGAGAGAGTTGTTTACATCTCTGTGGGCGTTACTCTTGGTAACCTGCTCAAACTACATCAGTTTAATTCTGGCTTAAACCACCTATATTGGCGTTTCCTGTAGTCAGTAGAGAGCCATGAACATGCCTCAGGGAGATTCATTAAATCTGTCTTGCATGTTTATTTTGGGCCATTTTTTAAAAGTGAGGGGTTTTTTCTGCTGTAATCTGTTAAAGGAGGTTATACCAACTAACTTTGCATGGTTTTTTAGATTGTTGAAGATAGCTGAGAGCAGATCAACTGTGAGTGCATAACATACTGAATATTAAAAGATTTTGAGTATGCACATGCAAATGTCCCAAAAATAAGTTCACACACAATAGGAACGACAGCTCCAACTTGAGCTATTTTGTCTATATATATTATAAAAAAATAGTAAAATAAATAATATTGATTTGAAGATCTAACAGAAGAGGCTAACCACCCTGAACCAGAGAAGGAATAGAGACTTGTAGATCTGGAGACTTTTTCCTCAGTGAATTATACAGAGGTTTTGGCCAGCATCTCTTTGAGTTCACCAGTATATATGCTACAAAGGCTTTTATTTAACACTAAGCATATTCATTTTTATCAAGAAGGTCCCTACCAGGTTTGCATCTGTCCCTCATACTGTCACAATTATCCCACAGGTGCAAGGAATAGTCACCGAGATGGAATTTTTATGTAAATACGTATATGTGTATATATGTATATATGCATATATAATCACATTGAGATGTGATGGTTATTCAGACAGAATTCAGTCTGACAATGCATATGTTCAAATAAGAGATTGATTTCTCTTAAACCTTAGTTATGAATGTCTGGCAGGGACTGTTCCATACCCAGGAACAGTAAGAAGAACTAGGGAGGATATTTCAACTATGACTCTATTTTGTGATTCAGGACCTCCTGCAAATAATTTTCAAGGCCCTTGAGTAGGGTATCATCCATGTCATTCTGGTCAGGAAAGATCTGCCTAATCTAGTCTGCCATATTTCTAATGTGCATATCCTCAGAGAGTTTAATTGCCCCACTTAGAGCAATTTCCAAGGAGTGAGGAGGAAACCCCTCATTAAAACTGTAGGTGGTTGAAAGTTTAGTGAGCAGTGTAAGCTACAGTGTTTCACAGGTGGCTTTCTACACTTTATTTACTCAGATACACTGGGAATCTACTTAATTGTGCATCATCCCAGGGAACCAATTTGGCCTAAGGCAGTGAATGGCATTGACTGCTGAGTAATAAGGATACTTCTGACAACCACTTCTGTTTAATAGATATTGTTCAGCAAGGTCCAACAGCTTAGGCTGTGTTTAAGTATATGACAAATGAGCACAATATTCTATGCATTCAATTCCCTGATACAGAACTAGCCAAATAAAAAAGTAAAAGTAAGCAATTAAGGTGGGATAAAATCATTTGGTCTGTCTGTGTTTATACATTATCCTATCTTATTCTGAATAGTTCACAGCTTTAAATTGCATTCTGGCCTGTAAGACACCATTGAAAAATTATTTACTGCTGGATGCCAGCTATATCTGTCAGCACTCCAAAAATGTACAGTTGACAATGAGTCATAAATAAGAGATTAATTAGTGCAGTAGTTGGAAGTTATGTTGCTGATTCAGTTATTTAGTATCCACTTCACTAAGATAATTTGCATATGTTCTGCCCTCTTATCAGCTGTTAAAAGATTTGATTAGGAAAAGGAGTCTGAGAACATTGGATGCTAAGGGAAGAGAGGGACACATGGGAAGGGCACATGATGGCGCTTGGCTAAAACAAGACAGCCCTTAGTGCTGGCATGCAAAAGGCTGAGAGAGTCAGCAAGGTTGACAGGATTGGTACCTTTGGAAGCAGAACAATAGGCATTAATTATATTTAGAAGTTCAAAGGCCAAACATGAAAATACTTAATTGGTTTATACCCTTGATTTAAACCTTGTTCCCTTATTCTGCATTTTACTATTTTTCATTCGAGTCACTGGGACTTTTGCCAGTGCTCCCAGTGGGAGAATTAGGTGTACTAGAAATACATTTTCAGATATTAAAAGAATTTACAGCAGTACAAAATATTGCATTCGTATTACAGATTAATCAGGCATCGCATATTGAATGAGACATATAAGTGCCAAACTACAGAGCTATAGGAAAAATTAATTCATGAAAAGCCTTAGCTTCTTCACCTAGCTCTGTCCTCTAGCTCCCCCTTTGGCTTTAATAGCCTAAATAAATGTTCAATCCTACAGTAAAATCCTATATCCTAGAGAATGTTGTGCAGCTTCTGAAGGTTAGCCATCTTTTTCAAGGCAAATATGAAATTCCTGAAGATGCTGTCACATATTTCTCTCCAAATATGCGTGGGAAATCAGCAAAAGTCTGCCCTAAGCTGTTTTTCTGAACATGTGATTCTATAGGTTCCTATTACTGGCTCATAGGCAACTGCACTCTGAGTTGCTTACCTCTAGAGTCCCCACACATTTAAATAAAAATAGTAGGCACTTTTAGTTCTCTTTCCAGTTTCCTTTAGATCTGATTTCCTTTTAATTCTCAAAGAAATGTAGACATCTCCTTTTGTGTGACTGAAGTCCTGCTTCAAAACTGCCTGTTTCCCTTACCCAGATGAGCTAGAGAGACAAGATTGGATTTAACTATCTGCCTTTGGTCAGATTAACCTCAGCCTGTGACCCCAAATTTCTAGTGAAGCTACTGATATTAATGCTGATGAAGGTGTAAATTGACACACTAAATGTGTAAATGTGTAAGTGACACACTAAAGCAGTCCTTCCACAACATTCGGAACTGCTGAAAGGTGGGTCTGCACAGTCAGGAAAGTCATGGGCTAATTTTGGCACATTATTCTGGGGAGTCTCATGAATGACTGGAGTCTCATGAATGACTGGAAGAAAGTGGGACCTTTAAGAAAATATGAGAAAAGGAGTTTGGCTTAGTGTAGCAAAGAGAAGAATGAAGGAAAATACAAAATCATGTTGCGTGTATTTCTTGGATCTGCAGAGAGGCAAAACAACTTGTGTTCTTGTCCACTGGGAATAGGGCAGGAAATAAAAAGTTAAAACTTCAGTGAGTAAAATTTATGTTAGATATTAGAGAAAATTCTAAGAGAAAGGATCCTTAAGTGAAGAAAAATTTGCTGAAGGAGAATATGGAACTTTTTAAGAAAAGACTTTCAAATTTCAGAGCAGTATCCACTGGGCACATTTTTAAGTTAGGACATGAAGACCTTCAAGGTTCCTTTTTTCCTTCATTCCCTTACTTTTCTGTAATTTTTTGTTTTTCTTTCACTCATCTCTCCCTCTCTCTCTCTCTTGCCAAGTGGGTTGCATTGGAGAGGGGAGACTCACAGCCTCCAACAGTAGCCCCAGTTTTATTTTTATGTCTGGATTCAAAACAAGTAAATTCTTTTCATACCACCTGAAGTTTCTTAGGTCACTCTGAGCTTTATGGCTTTGTGTCTGGCCTCAGAGAAACAAGTTACAAGTGAAGAAATAATTGCTATGTATTCTACCCTTCGAAAAGAAAATGAAACAGGCAGGAACTAGCTAGAGAAGAGAAACACACATCATTTACAGAATAAACCTTTCTGTCTGAAACTCTGCTGAACATAGGGGACCACCTCAGAGGAGGGTGTGGGAGAAAGGAATGCCAGCAGAAAGCCCCATGGTACCTGTCCCGCTACCTGCCGGCTTAGCCTTCAAAAACACCATGTCTGACAGCCTGCAAAAGAACAAGCTGGGGATTTATTTCTGCCTATAACTTTTTGTCGTATTTCCCTTTATGAAGAAGAATAATTTCCACAGTCTGGGATTCCTTCATTGCTTCTGCAGGGCAATGGCTACTAGCCAGGCTACTAGCCTATGTTTAAATACTATATAGCTAAAATAAACCAATATTAAATTTTCAAAGAAGATTATAAATAAGACACAAAAAACCCCTTAGAATCCTTATTTTCCTATACCACATGGAAATAAGAAAGGGATTAAAAATGTGCCAGAACAAAAGAAAAAATAATTTAGCACATTATCCCATTACTTTTCAGATCATCACTGAATTTGTGTCATTTGAATAATTTTGACTTCTGTGGTTACTAATAAAAAAATCCCTGAAAAAAACCCCCAGACTATTGTGTTTCTACTGAAATTGCATTAAGCTGATCTTCCCTCCACCTCACTCCTCCCCTCAGCAGTTAAAGATGTATTTGGTTTCCTGTTAAACAGATCATACATTTGGCTTCTTTACAAATAGTAGACAGCATTTTCCTATGCATTAGATTTTGAATAGTGGGAAAAGCCCATTGTAATGTTCCCATGTTCTTTCTGAAGATCCCTACAATTTTTTTTAACTCCTGTAAAAAAGACTACTTTAAAAAAAAAAATTCCAGGATTGAAAGACTGCAGTCCAGAGGTTAAAACCTCATGTTTTTCACAGAATTTTCAGAAAGAAAATCCCACTATATTTTAAGGGCAACAAAAATTGCTTTATAATGGCCATATGTGTTCATTTTTAATTACAGCAACATGTATCAAGAATGTGTCTTTGGCTTATTTATGAGCCTAGAGTTTAATTCACTGTCCAACTAAGACTTACGTAGCACATAAGGAATGCCATGTCAGTCTAGGAGGTAACACGCACACAGTAATATAAGTATTTGCCCCAAAGATTCCCTCTGATCACACAATGATCAAAAATTACACACAGCAAACTTCCACAATAAATATAATTTTAGCTTCAACAATCCTACCAGTAAAACACAGGAACAGGTAGATTTTTGTGCTTAAGCCCTTCAACAAATCTACTTCGGCGACTTAAAATCTGCTCCTGTTGCCTGTCCCTCCCACAGCAACGCCAGTGTTTAAATCTGCCTTTTCCAGAAACTTCTCCAGACTTGTTCTACTATGTCCCTTTTTGTATTAAAGTATCTCCCGCAAATTTTTTGTACTACTAACAGCAACTAGAAACATTGTTGGTCTGCATGTCAAATGAGATCAAATCACAAATGAAGAAGAGCTGCCAAAGCTCAACTCATTTTAAATCAGGAGTGGTGGTAATGGGCAATCATGACGGCTCAGAGGAGTTTGAAGCCATACTGCTGCTATCTCCTTTGGCACCAGGACCACTGTTAGGATGGCTACATTTGTTTTTCTGGGTGGGACTTCCTGATGCTATAGCCCACTGAAGTGTCCAGAATCTCTGATGTAGCAGATGTTGGCAGTAATTCAATGAATGCTCAGTGGGTGGTGCCTAAAGGACTGAGAAGAGAACAGAAATCAGAATACAGGCCATTTCCCCCCTTTTGGTGAGCTCAGCCCTTCTGTCCCCATTGGGAAAAATTGTGTTGCCTCTTCAGTTGCTTTCTTTTGGTCTTTGTGCATTTCTTTCCACAGAGCAACACAGATGCAACAAGAAAAATGAAGAGGTGTTTATCTTCTTTCACACCTTTATGTCACTCTCCTGGGAGCTGGAAAGACAGAGTCCGTACCCCACCAAAATGAGAAGAGCCAAGACTGAAGCTCTCCTCCGTCTCCTACTTCACTCCTATCCAGGACTTCTGTGGATTTGTCCTCAGCAACACATTTCCTTTACCTCAAAATGCAAGAGGCGCTGGGTGCTCCCACAGACACATTTGCAGATGCCTAGGCAAAACATAGTACCATATGGTTGTAGGCATGCCCAGAACTAGGCAGGATTTGAAGAGGATTTGAGTACGATTTTGGGGACTAAATTTTTGAATGTAGCTATTTACAGTTTTGCAGAAAGGTAAAATCTATTCAGCTGAAATGTGGAAAACTTTTGGCAAAAATCTCTTCCTCAAGTTTGAGATAAAAGACTACAAAGCCAAACCCAAAAGTTTGTGTTTGTAGGCTAACAGCCGACTGCCATAACATAAATGTTATTTACTAAGACACCTGGTTTGGCTCATATGATTTTGTTCATGGCTTTAGATGCAGCTGGGCATCCAATTACCTTTAAGATTCCTGGCCTTTCTTCCCTCTGCAAAACTGCGGGAAAAGAAAAAGGAAAATCCCAGGAGCTTCAATTTATTTTAATAGCAAGTTAAATGAATTTTCTCTTTCTTCTATATATAGCTTTAAAATATCATTCTCTTTGTTACCAGCTACTCCTGTAGCAGTGTTTTGTCTCTTGTAGGTACATTTTAACTGTGTCTTCATAACACTTTGTGGAAAATGAAAAATGTTTGGGCTATGGGGAATACTGACATTCAAGATAAAATTACCTCTGCAAGGGCTTTTGAGAAATAAAACTTAACTTTTCCCGGTTGGTAAAAATATATTAAATAAGGATCTCTCAGTACATTAAACACACTTTATTTTCCACAATATTTTTGTTTACTCTTTGCCAAAACCACAGTGATATGAAATTACTGGAAAAACAGAGTTAACACCACTCTGTTATGTTGTAAAGAAACCACAAATCGGATAAGAACAATTGGCACACTGCATGCCATATCCCACTGGTGTTCAATGGCTACTAGGAAAAATCCACCACATGGTTTGGAAAATAGAAAGTGTGAGTGGGAGCACCATGCACAGAGACAAGAAACCCTTTTGATTCTCCCACTGAAAATGTTTTACTGTAAAGGAATGGGCTCCTTGTGCCCCAAACCTCAGCCAAAAATTTCCAGAAGGGGAATGAAACGTGGCTTCATGAAAAGAAACAAACCAAAAAAACCCCATGAAAAATGTGTGACGGGTTTCAAATTTTTTTCTAAGTGATACAATACTGCTCTGTGCCAAATATCCCCTTCTTCAAGAGTTTGGTATAGAACATGAAGCTTACTGCCTCTGTCTACAGTTTTTTAAAGGAATACAATTAGCAGTGGTCAAAAGGCCATTGACTGACTTTTTCATCCTCTTTTTTTTTGGGATGGGAGTGACAGACACAGTCGTCAAAAAATGGAGGTGTCATATGTCTGTTGAGAGACAAGCTATTAATTGAGCTGAAGAAATGAGGTATTAACCCAGTATTAAGTCCAGAAAGGCTGTGATTTGTAACAAAAACTACAACTTTTCCCAAATAGTTCTTTTTATGCAAAGTATTCACGTTGATCAATTATAAGAAATAAGAACTTAGAACTCCTGTTTGCTAAGTTACTCAGGGAAAAAAACCCCTAGCTCCTTGCAAGGTTTCACTGTCCACCTGTTTCCTGTTAAGCATAGTCTTATCATTTTTAAGAGCAGGTTCTTCTGTTCTTTTGAAAGATGAATAAAGTTCTGTTCCAGCAAAAGGAAATAACTTTGGAATAAGACCAAGTACTGACAATTCCAGGCTAAAAAGAAATAATTTGAATAAAAACAAGATGGTTGTAGAAACAGAGTTACCAATTTAGCCATATTATGCATTAATGGAAATTATAATTAGTGAAAATTAACTTGAGAAAAATATGCAAGGAAAATCTATTTAAATCAGATGGAGCAAGGGAAGGAAAAATCAATAACTTTTTTTCTAAAAAGAAATGTAGTCTTGGCCTTGAATAGCCAGAGACGTCACCTTTAGTGGCCTTCAAATGATGTTTTATTGAGAGGTGATGCCTGGTTCTATTTTTCCATCTCCAAAAAATAAATGAATTATCATTTCATTTCACAAATAAGGAAATATCTGAAATGCTGCCAATAGTTCTTCAAGCAGCATCTCGGCAAAAAAGATAGAAAACATCACTGACATAAAACCAAAGAAGAAAGTGAATGCTTAAGAATTATTTCTATAGACAAAAGTACAAGATAAATATCTTGACACAGACTAGAGCCATATTTCAGAGATCATAGGACTGAAACATGACAAAGAGAAAAAGGGTGGTCCTGGCAAGTGTAAAACAGCCAAGTTAAAACCAGAACAGAGGGCAGAGATGTTACCATTGCTGAACTTAAAAAATAAAATGGAATTCTGATTCTAGAATGTCAAGGAACTCCTGGAATGTTGATATGTTTTGCTATCCATGTTGAGTAGTTCCTCCCAGGAAACAAGGGAAATTTCAACTGCTTTTTGTTTTTCATGCGAACAATGCTTAACACTTCCTTTTTATCTTTTGTCTTCTTTCTTTTTCCTGGTTTTGTTTGTTTATTTGTTTGTTTTGTTTTGAATGGTTGTGACCTAATAACTGATAGGGAAGTAAAATGTCAGTGTGTACGTTAAGATGAGAAAAGGTAAGTCTCTGAGAGACACATCCATTCATCTCTAGGCTGCTAGAAGCTGACCATGATGGCAATGATGATATCCCATGAAACGTGCTCTTTTGTTCAAAATGAGCACCATACTTTATTGATTCACAGTGAAATTGCTCTGAGATGAATCAAAATACCAGCTGCCCCATTTATTGAGCTGTGAAATATTTCTATTCGCTGTGCAGCTGTGTGAACCTGAACTAATCTAAAGGGCAGATCATCTAGAAGAGAGCTCAAAATAGTTTTATTGCAGGCAGTTTGCCTAAGTATTAAATATACCCTGCTCACACAGGATTCTGAGCAAGGACTTCTACTGAAGGAAAAGCAATGCTATGTACTAGATAATGCACAGACTGCTGCATGTTCATCATAGATGCATGGAGATTACAGAGAACTATCACACACATCCAATTTTGAGAAGTGCGAAGAAATCCCACAGCCAAATACTCTGCCATGGTGCTCTCTACCTTTCATGTTGTACCTAGCATTGTGCAAAACTAGAAGACTGGGTAATGATTCAAGCCTTCCTGACAAAAGCATGTGTCTCCAGTGAGTGTTATCTCTGTGAGAGGTCAGAAGGGAACAGGATAGCCTACTAGTTTGTTTTTTGACAGATGGCAAATGATAAAGCACCATTAAAATCAGCCAACCAGCCTAAAGTTTTCATTTTAGTGCCAGCGCATATGTATGTTGCTCGGGGAATTATGCTCTAATTAAGGCATGTAGTATTGCTCTTTTACATATAATGGGAGGATTAAGTGAGTGCAGCAGATTTTATGGTCCCTATCAAAATACCCCTGGTAATACGAATTCTAAATAATAATTCTAAAAATATAGAAATACTCTAAGAGAAGAACTGAAGTCTCTCTTCATGGTAACAATTTTTCATATAATATTTTGAAATTTTTGGCAAAAACAAGGATGTTCAGGCAGTATGTGATTCAGCAAATTCTGAAACCACTTTTCTGTGGTGAATAGCTGAACTCACAAACTGAGTCATGTGGCTTGATGGAAAGGAAAAGCCAATGGGAAAGAAATAAATTTAGTTAAATCTTTAAAGGGCATGGCTATAACATGCAATATGAAAAAAAAAGAGGAATTTCACAAAAGCTGAAAATACTTGCAGGATAGCCCGACTAGCACTATTTTGGGAGCTTCCAGTAATTTAAAGAAAAAATCTGTCAGTTTGTCTACTACTTTACTCATGAAGTAGTAGTTTTGAAGATTGTATTCCATCACATCCAGTTTTTAGGGACTATTCTAATAATTTATGTGTAGAAAACTCTGGAATTTGGCATGTACAAAGCCAAGCAGAAAAGGGTGTGTGTGCATTCTTTGCCGTCTCTTTAGTACAACCCCTGGTTAAAGCACTTATGTAACTATCTGACTCTCCAGCCATTAACAGTTTTACACTTGATAAGGCCTTCAAAAATACAAAAGTACCTGCTGGCACACTTGAGAGAACAGAATAGATTGATAACATATTTTGCAAACAAATTATAATTGTATGGAATATGAAGAGGACATGAGTTCGTGAAAGAAAAACTGGAGTTGCCCCTTGGATAGAAAGGAAAGGAGTGGATGAATGTGGGATGCGAGGAACAGAGAAAGGGACAAAGCAATACTTATGGCCCCTGTCCTGAGAAGAGAATAAGGAATGCTGCTACTGGGGTGAAAAGAGTTTGGACAAGATGACCCAGCTAATAAAACATTTGGTATGACTTCACAAACCAACTGAGTTGAGAAAAGAGTTTGGACAAGATGACCCAGCTAATAAAACATTTGGTATGACTTCACAAACCAACTGAGTTGAGAAAATGATCTGTTCTGGTCTTAATGGAACAAGAAGAGTGACAGTGCCCATGACAGATGACCCTACCACTGGGCAGGAGGTGTTGGGGGCCTGAGCAGGATTTTAATCCAGAGAAAAAGAAAGGTAAAAGGGAAGACGGGATGAAATATCACAAAGAGTTACTCATAAGAGGGTCCTTGGCACAGAGAGATAACAGTTACTAGGAAATAAGCACTAGCCCTGCCAGGAGGAGAATGTAGAGGGACAGGAAGATGGCAGAGACAACACTGTGACAAAATAAAAGGAGGCACGGTATTAGTTCACAATAAGCTTAACTGACAATAGCTGTTGAAATGCGCTTCCTTGCTGCTGCAGCTTCCCTGTGCTTTTTAAATACCTCCTTTCACTGCTAGCTAAAAGTATTAATGCTTTCAGTTGTGCAGACAGAGGGGATTGTGAAAAACCTGATTATTTGCTGCCTGTGTGGATCTTGGTAAAGCTTTTCTGCAGCTTGGCTTAATGTAGTAATGTTTTCATGGCTGATGTATAGTTAGAATCTGTTGATAATGCTAAAAGTCCTGCAAGGAATGCAAGGTCCTGGTGCACTTAGTTAAAGATGTTATTTGAGCACTACACCTCTAAAAGAAGGATCACTGTGATCCACAATTTTACCAAGAATGGGCAAGGAGGAAAAACCAAGACATGAATACATATAAAAATGCATACATACAGTGTTTCTTTGATGACATATTTGTGTGGCGGAAAAAAAGAAAACAACGAAAATTAAAAGCATTTATAGAGAAATGTCTTCAAATAGGACTGGATTTGTTTTGAGTAATAACCATGTGAAATTTGAGGAACTATTCAGAGACTGATTATGTAATGTTAATTTATGGAAAAAAAGATTTCTCATTATTGATAGAATTAAGTTGGCTAGAATTTATTTGCATCTCTGAAAATAATGATTAGATTCAAACACTTCTCAAAGCAAAGTTAAGGCTGCTATGCAATGAATCCAACAATATGGATTCATAAGATCAAATACACTTACATTCTTAAACAGTCACTTTCAGTATTATTTTAAAATAATGTAACAGTCCATATATTCCAAGCTAGCCCAGGAGTTGTTTGGGAGAATGCTGACTGTCCCAGGTCTAAACCACACATTTAATACTGTATATAAGATAATCCAGTGACTGGGTAAACATCCAATTTACCTGTATGGATATAGCACTTTCATCTTTAGTGACAACCCAAAGAATCATCTTTCACATGCTCAGAAACAAAAGGCATAAATAAGAGATATTCCATAGTGCAACTCTTCTCAGTGCCTTTTAACTGTGTAGTCCTCATTGAAGTCTTAATTTGCAAAACATTTGTGGTCATGTTCAATATTTAGCTTTGAGAAAGTGTAACTGTACAACCATATGCTTTGCTGGATCTAGGCATTCGTAACTTCATGGAATGGTATTAGTAAACAACATGCTATTACAGTAGCATTTCAACCAAGAAAGACCCCAAACCCCTCTAAATATATTCTTTTAAAGTTTTCCCATTAAACAATACCCTTGGGAAAGTTTAGCATTTAAGATATGGTATTTTAGATATTTTAAATTTTAAATTTTCTGTCTTTTAGGAATAACAAAACAAAGGTAATTCCAATAATAAATTCCACTTGCAATACAGGCTTCCCTAGAAATAACTTCGAAGGAAGGATGGAAAGAACAAATGTAACAGAGAACGATGATTTGTTTATCCACAGAGTGCTAATTTCCTAGTATGTTTTCTGAGTATACATAGCGTGGATAGGGAATGAAGAGAAACAGAGACAGAGCAGAAACAAACTAATTGCATGAGGGGATACAAGTGAAATAAAGTAGCTTTTGGCTAGTTTGGTAAATGGCATGAAATACTTAGGGTTCAGAACTATACAAAAGTCAAAAATGCTACAAAAAGCCACAGGATGAGTGGCAAACCCCCAGTGAATAAACATGATTTTATGACATGGGAATGTGTAAACTGTGTCCAAGAACCGTGCAAATCCTGCCTGTTGATCAACAGTTCAAATAACAGGATCAATGTCTGTGGCACAAGGGCGGCTCATTGCAGGCAGCTATGTCTCTGCTGTAATAATGACCATGAAACTACTCCATCAGTACAGCAAATTCCTGAGGATAAAATTTTTTAAGGCAAAATCTCCCACCCCTACCTTGGAGATCTTTAACTGCATATCATTTAAATCCTGCAGGAATGCAGAAATTCAACCAGTGTCTACATTTGCATTTCCAGGTTAAAAGCCAACCATGACAGGTCTGGTGGGATGTGAAATGGGAGGGTGGGAGAGAACGTCTTCTTCTGTGGGCTGTGCAGGAGGTGCAGAGTCTGATATCTTGGTTTGTGGGAGCTGGGCAAATGGGGGAGGGATGCAGATTATTGAAAACAGTGTTTGGAGGAGGTAAGATGTGTGGTAAGAGGAGGGACAAAAGGATGTTTCTATTCTATGATTCTATGTTTGCAGCTGAGAGAAAAGCTGGGAAAAGCAAGATGAAGTGTGGGTGTGAAAGGTGGTGGACCTTGGCAGTAAAAAATTCTTAATGCAATCTTGTCCTGTCAACAAGAGCCTTTTGTGGTAAGGAGAAACAGCACTGGGAATGTGTTCATGCACATGAGAAAAGGCTTTTAAACACTTGCCTCTCTTAAAAGTTTGTGCATTCTTTAGCCGTTTTGCACCATCAGGGTTTTATCAAGAGTTGGAGTTGTTTGAAATATGCAGCAATTCCATGTTCCTTACATGCAAAGGCTTTTAATTTGCTACAGCATGGGGTCTGGTGTTCCTTTAAGAATTATGCATGGCAAAAACAAAGGCGGGAAAAAAGGTAACTTTGGCTTCAGATCTATCTGGTTTTTGAAGCCTGAAGATTGCTTCAGTATGAACAGCTATTTTATGTTTATAAATAGAAGCACATAAAATATGTTTTAGAAGGAAAATCATAATTGACCTACTATTTAGGGCTTTTGATCTTTAAATTACTTGATCCCCTAATTATTGAAAATGGTAGCAGAAAAAATGATAAACAAGTTGGTTTGAGTATTTCTTTGATAAAGATTTTAGTACACAGATCTATGTGTATGCAGGAAAGCATTCTACAGGATCATACAATATATTGCTTTTAAATACAACACAGCTCTAAAGATTAATGTTTTTTGAATAACCAAGTACATATTTTGGAACTGTCATTCTGTTGTGCCATTAATCTGTGGATTAAATTCCCTACCAGTGTACACAATAAAGTACAAGGACATCAAAAGAATATCTCATAAAAACTGGGTTACAGACGAAGGGAAAGCCTGAGATATAAACTTTGGTTTATGATTCCAGCTCACATTACATATTAAACACAGTAGTTAAGAGCTATTATTTTCAAATACATTTAGAGACCCAGTTAAAGGTATTTCATAGGCTTTAATTTTATCTATTCTTTCTTTAGGCCAAATATATCCTTCTTAACATGAAATTAGTCTTATTTCAATAAGATAACATTAATCCTTCTTAACTTCCCATGAGATTATCCCTCAACAACTTTCTGTGAGATTATCCTCCATTTCTCTTTAGTATATACGTAAATCAGGGCCATTTACAGGATGAGAAATCAACAGCACAGGAAACATGGTGGCCATTGTTTGTGGTTGTAATTTCCAATGTTCACAGCTTTGCAACAGGGGAAAACACACGCAGGGAAGAACAAGGGAATTCTGAGGAAATCATCACAAGTTTTAGCAATTCCTTAGAAAACATTGTGAAGAACTCAGCTGCCAGAAGTGGTTCTTTCTTGCAAAAAATGAATTGTGTATCATGCTAAGGATATAGACAACCAGATTCTGATATGAGTCATTTGGTGACATCTTTAGTGAAAACCTGCTCCAGAAGCCAAGTTACAAGAGATTTTTTTTTTAACTGTCATTCTTTGTCAAGTGACATCTCATTCAAGGAGTTTTGCCCATTATGAAAAACCACTAAAGGCATTGAAACCTGGTATAAATTAAGCTGAGCTCTTTTTCTTTTTAGATGGTTTACATCCACAAACTCTTTTTTGTTGTTGTAAATAAGCTGGCATTTTCATGTTAACCAGAAAATCCATTTTATTTCTAGTCTAGTCTTTGTTTCATAATGAACCAAATGCATAACTATCTACAAGAACACATTTAAGTGAGAGGTGCTACTATGACTCACTCCACCATTGTAGAAAGAAAATATTTCTCTGAGCTGATTATGAAAAATCAGAATTACTAGAAAGATAATATTCAAGAGAACTCATGGATTCTGCAATGAATGCCTCAAGTTGACCTGTGTATTTGCAGCAGATCCAAAACTATTTTAATAAATGCCATTTGCAACACTTCTGCTGTTGTTGGTCAAGACATCTGGAAGGCCGGTATCCAGTCAACTAGAAGAAAACACAGTCTGAGACACTTCAAAACTCTTCCCCACTCACTCCATTACATCTGGAACTAATCAAGATGCTGAAAGTTGCAATTTTTTTCCCACTTTCAATGAACTTAAACAAGAAAGTACAAGCTTCTGGCCCTGCCAACTGATTGCCTCAGCCCAGCCGTGCAGCCCTCACACCCTCTTGCTCACTCTCCTGCTCACCTATTCATGGAAGCATCACTTTTACCAGCTGCATTCCAGCCTCTGGAGTGCTGACAGAACCCCCTTCACATGCAGTAGACGTGGATTCAAAAACCCTTTCATGCTGACCAAGGAGATCAGAGTACGTATCTCATTCATGAATAGATGCCTACCCACTAAACACCTGCAGAAAAATAGGGAAGTCTTCCTTCATAAAAAAACCAGCAAAACAAAACAAAAAACCCCAACCAACCAGCCAACCAACCAAACGAAAAAATGCCCAAAACCCCAAACAAAACCAGAAAGAAAGATGCAACTGTTACCATATTTTTGTAGGAACCATTTCTGCCACCACAAGTCACAGGTTTCTGTTACTCCAGCCATGCCAGGCCCCAGATGATGCTGTATTAGCTAAATATTAGTTGCTAGACACTTATGCCACATACAGTGACCTATGGCCCTTGACACTCATTGCCCAGTGCTGCCCTCCCATCCTGCTGGGACCAGTTCTCCCCAGAGGTGCTTGGTGATATCCACACTGTCAGGATCTGCCTCATACCGACCTGGTCTTTTCTGCTGGAAAGCATGTGAGGTACAGCTTTGCATTTGACCCTGAAAAACCTTCATGTCATTATGTCAATCTAGAGATGGCTTCTTTAAAAAGTGCTAGGAAAATACTGCTCTCTGATTTTGTCCTTTCCTTTTGAAATCAGAGCATTTACACGTGAAGCTTTGGGAATTCATTGCCTTCCCATTACACTTAGGATTTACCGTTTCCTGTAACTCGGCAACCAGAGCAAGTAAACGCCTTCAGTTTTTCAGTTTCAGTCATTACTCTGACAAACCTGGAATAAGTCTTCATCAGAAATGCTCTTTCTAGCACTTACCTTCAACTAGTAAATGATAAATATTTTTCAAGAAGTTTTAGTTCATATTTCCCAATGGTCCTTCAGTTTTGCTCTCTGTGAATGGAAAATCAGTAAATCAATGATACATTTTCCCTAGATAGCAATAACTGTCACCCTGATAAAGCATCACAAAATTAGTGTCTGCTAGGGATAGGCGAAAATATGGAAACACAGTATTCAAATGGGAAATCGCAGTGGCCCATCACCAACACTAAGCAGACCTGTGGTATCTAAATTCCTTTCAGTGATTCTTACTATGAGACTAAGTTTTTGGGTACAAAATACTTGCAAGTGCTTGTTTTCCCCCATTAATATGCCAAAAAGCTGCATGTAGGTATCTAGCTATCTAGTTGTTATGCAGTCTACGTCACTTATCTTTAGAATTTATGCAAGATCAAAAAGGTTTCTGGTAGAGATTTATGCCACTGTCTTTTCCACTGACCTCTTCCCATCTCATTTTTCATGAAGATAATTTACAGTGGCCAAAGAGCCCTTCTGCCAACATAGCTTAAAGTGTTGCCTTGGACAGGCATTGAAATGACACACCAAGAACAGGACTTTTCTTTTGTCCACGTATAATGCAGCTATATTCAAGATTTCAGAATAAGAGTGTTGAAGAATTTCTCTTTTTTTTTCCCCATGGATCACAAGAATCCAAAGAAAAGTGAGCTATTAATGCAGGCACACCATATATTTCTTTAAGATTACATATCTCATTCATTTCAAGATTATTGTTCTTCATTTGTTGTTTTTTAAGATTTTTTGACCCAATGGCATTTCTAGTACCATGCTGATATTCTGGAAAGTGCTTTGCCCTTACATTTGTTTGATTTGAGTTATAGTTTTGCACAGTCAGTGAAAGACACCTACTGATTTCAGAGACACTTAGACTGTCCCTAGAAAGCTGGAAGTATTTAGAGAAAGTTAAATGTGCTAAAAATTGCTCACAAAAACAAAATCAAGAAAGCAAAAAAGTCTGGTGTCGAACATAACAGGCAGTAATAATAGTTACAAATTAAGACTTTGGTAGCTGGATGACAGCTTCAGGAGTCAGCAAACGAAGTTCAGAACAACCTACCTTAGGGCTGATACTAAGCCATAAGAACAAAATTCTGTTACCTCGATGACTTTAGACTAAATCCACAAAGAACTTCTTATGTAAAGATTAATTTCAGTTCACATAAAAGTTATTTGCATTGACTTGCTGTACATAAAGGGGGGAGAAGTGGGCTCATTTAGCAAGCTATTCATGTGACCTTTTTTTTCTAGCTACCTTAGCACAAGATTAATTGGACCTTAATAAAGTCCTCCTCTTTCCTCACCCGTCACTGTGGAGCTGCTTAAATCTCTAGCTTCTACCTAAGTGTCTCTTAGGACTTTCAGACTAGGTCTTTGAAATCAGCACTGAGAGCCAGCTTCTGATCTCACTAGTGTTTGTGTGAATTAAAGATTTCTTTAAAACTTCAATGGATTTATTGAGAAATATATAAACACAGCAGAATCTGGAATGTCTGTCACTCTTTACCCCAAAACAGCTTAATGTATACATGTCCATCAGTAAATGAATTGCAACAGGGTAGATTGGAGTCCTTGTGCACATTCATCTGTCTTGTTAAGTTTTCAGCAAATTCAGAATAGTTTGTCCTATGCCAGATGGAGAAAGTTCAGCAAATGATCTGAGTTATGGAGTAAGGCCAGAAATTATCCTAATAAATGTATGGAGAAAGCACCTTTCCAGGAGGAGAGAAAGTTTCTATGGTGGTTGTGCTATGCCATTTGTCCTCAGAGTCAGAAATCTGCCCTTTTTCAGTAGGAAATGGGTCAATATTGATGGAAAGTCCAGGATTCAAATCTTTGACAAGCAAACTGTTAGTGCTGCTTTATAGAGCTCAAGGTAAATGGCAGCATCTGGCAATTAATGGTACTGTGCGTGGTCTCACCTAAATTCCTCACTCCATTCCCAGTTAATACTGCAAACATAGGTAACTGAAAGTACTTCCACCTTCCCAGGTGTTTGTAGTAATTAATCCTGAACTCATTTAGCTCATTAAGTTGTGGAATGCTATCAAAAGTTTTATTAAAATTGCTGTTATTGAAATCTATTTCCTCAAGCATGTTTGAAGGGAAAAGATTTATCCATTAGATGTATCTTCCCCTTTGGCTTTGTAGAGAATAGCTAGCTATATATTTAGTCCATTCTCATGAGTAATTGTTTAATCAAGTTCTACACATTCTGTGCATTCTTAATCTCCACCATAATTTCTTTTCCTGCTTTGAGTGCAAGCTACTGAATACCTATGACCATGTATGGTGTAGATACACGGTAGGTTGCAATGGGCTGCAGTTTGCAAGTTCCACGCTGACAGAGTTTGAAGCTCTGACAATCACTTACTGAAATATTTTTCCAAAGCAGTCTACAAATTTTTTAAATATTCTTCCTGCAGAGATGTCTTAATTCTTATGGCAACATCATCCAAGGACAAACTGTGGAGGACACCTTTTAATTTAGAGAGCTGGAAAAAACTAAAATGGTGTTAAGCATATGCTTCCAGATAAATCTGAAGATTTCCTTTAGAAAGATATAATCAGTCACACACTTAATGCTACAACTGACTTCAATGGTACAAGTTTAACTGGATTAGCTTCCCCCTGTTCTCTCAATGTCCATAGTCCCTTCTTATGGTGGTCCTGCCTTATTGCTCAGCAGTGGAATTTCAGGGACGTGTACATGAATTTGCCAGTGGAGGAGAAATTAAGACCTTAGTGTGAACAGACTTTAAACCTGGCTTGTTTCGTCACCACACACACACACACACACACACAGAGCAGCCATAAAAATATGGACCAAAACCAAGAGGAAGTGAGTCTCCCTCCCAGGAGTAATGTCATTGCAAAAACTCCTGATATGCAGGGGAATCTCTTAGTTTTGATCATTTACGCAAATTTTAAGGAAGGGAGGAAACTGTCCTCCCACTTGCAAAGCACCTTTCCAACGGTGGCAGTCTCAGCCAGAGTGCAACTTAATGCAAGACTCATAGGACAACGTTTCCTCCCAGCTCTGAAGTTTTATTTGCAGGCTATGTGTAGTGATGCCACCTACTGCCACCTGACAAACATAATTTGTTTAGCTGCAAAGCAATGTGGTGATTATCTTTTGACAAAGTCCTCATATTTGTAGATTTATGACCTTAATTTTGAGAAGAGAGGGAATTTTTCCAGCCATATTGAAATAAACACTCCTCATTAACTTATGTTTCAAGACAACTCCTGATTAAACTGTCACATACATAGTCATAATGCATAAATTCATGCTTTTATTCTACTGAAGTTAAAACAGATTCTTCACCAAAAATAAATACAGTATCAAATCTCAACAATCTGACTAGAGTTTTGGAAATGTACTATGATTTACATGTTAACTTTTCAGACAAAGAAAAGGGAAACATGACTTCCCCACAGGTCCGTATGTCAGTATTTTCAGCAGTACCTAAATCACATGTTAAAATGAAGTGATCTAGCTAGAAGAAATAAGTAAGAAGTTACCAGCAAAGTAATGGTCTTTAGATTTATAAGATCATAAGCATGTATATAAATCCTCCTTTATTATTTACTAATTAAAGGGGACTATAACTTCATCTTTTATAATTCATCATATTTATTACTCTGTGTTACATTCCTTTCATTCTGAATCTATAAGTAAGGGGACTTTTTAAAATCAATTTTGGACATTTATGACCAAATTTTTAAACTTGATACATAAAATTCTGGTGTACATCCATATTCAGCAAACTGAAGACTTAAATGCATGCTTGGAGTGTTTGCAGGAACACTGTACATGGTTTCATAATTTACAATCATTTCAACAGTCATGGTTGGAGTAATGCATTACACTTCCACCATAATTCTAATTGTAGCTGCACATGTTCTGAAGCACAAATATTAAGTCTGCCAAATAATGTATGCCAGTCCTGAAAATATGTATTTTACAAATCAGACCTGACTGAAAAAAAATGCAAATGAACTATGATTTTACTAAAACCAAATAATGTATTAGTCTCCTTTTATTCAGGAGGTGAATATGAATAATGTGCATGCACAGGACTCAGAAGAGTTGAGTTCACTTCCATCTTTTAAAACAGAAAATTTAAACCCAAGTATCTTTCTGAGACACACTGGCCCACTATCCTGAGATAAAGTGGACTCTATCTGATTCTGTTTATTTAGCATAAATTTTGATTGAAATACATAGTGGGACACAGATTTTCAGCATCCTAGCTGGCTGACAAAGTGCTAGTCACCAGGGCTTTTTTTTAACCTATTCCATTGTGTTTAAAATAACCCAACAGCTCCTGAGAGGATGAGCAAAACACAGTTTTGGTAACTAGCCTGGAGGCAGGAATGGGGCTTCAGTTTCTCTGTTTTATTTATGTATTTGTTTACAAAAGGAAGAATCATGGGAAAAAGAAAGACATGAAACAAAAAGGAGTAAGAACTTGTCAAATGCCCAAAGACCTTCCCTTCCCTTCCCTTCCCTTCCCTTCCCTTCCCTTCCCTTCCCTTCCCTTCCCTTCCCTTCCCTTCCCTTCCCTTCCCTTCCCTTCCCTTCCCTTCCCTTCCCTTCCCTTCCCTTCCCTTCCCTTCCCTTCCCTTCCCTTCCCTTCCCTTCCCTTCCCTTCCCTTCCCTTCCCTTCCCTTCCTTCCCTTCCCTTCCCTTCCCTTCCCTTCCCTTCCCTTCCCTTCCCTTCCCTTCCCTTCCCTTCCCTTCCCTTCCCTTCCCTTCCCTTCCCTTCCCTTCCCTTCCCTTCCCTTCCCCCTTCCCTAAAATCTCAAAAATTCTCAAAAATCAACTTGTAATCTAAAACATATAATGGTTATGTTCCTTGATGATCCTTGTAGGTTTATATTTGCTTTTCTAAGCCACAAGGCATCAGAGTTTTCCAGTACTTGTAAAAGGAAGTTTCACTGACAGGGTAGCAAAACCCAGTAACCATTTTGCCAAATCAGATACATTGTGAAGTTTGCTTTACATTAGTTTTATTTTTTAGGTGCTCTGGTGGCATGAGGCAATTTTGCACACATTATGGAATTTTAATTTGGTTACAAAAGAGATTACAAACAGCTGTATCTTAGAAAGCTGTACCTAGTTATTTTTGCTCTGAGAGGGTAAGCTGTAGTTTGGGCGTGGCTTTGACTGACATTACATGATCTGTCATATTTTTCTAAAATACATGTCATTTAGCTGCTGACATGTTTTTTGTGCTTCCTCCTTCTGAGTTGAAAAGTAATATATTCACTAAATAATTCATAGTAACTAGTAACTTATCATATAACTAGCTTATTCAGCAAAAAGATCTTGAAGGGTATTTCACTAAAAGGTGACCCACTAAGGAATGGAATTTCAACCTCTTTAATTAACCGTAGCGTTGTTAGTTCTAGAAGAAACCACAGAAAGATCCAGAGGCTGACTTGGCATACGAGTTTTATCTTCATCAATCTTGAAAACACAAGAGCAAGGGCCTCCAGGATGTGCTCCACTGGAATCTCTGAACCCATCTCTCTGAGATGCTGATAAGAATGCTGCAGAAGCTTGCTTGATAGTACTATCTATGAGGCACCCTTTCAGTCAAAGCCTTTTCTTAAAAAGAGATTTTGGGATTTATTTTTGTCTTGATTTAGAGCTACCTGTCATACATATATATATATATATATATATACACACACACATACATAAAATGACAGTTTTTCAACTGAATAGAATATTTTAAAAATTAATGTCTCCATACCAATAAAAACAGACTTTTTAATCTGAATATCAGTTTTATAAATATGTAATCAATTTTGCTGATCATAATCTACTAAAGAATAAGACGATAAGTGGTTTTGGCAAAAACATATTTTATTACTATTATTTTTAAACCAATGTCCAAATATCAGAGACCACAAAGTGTACACAGAGTGAAAAATAAGCATTATAACATTTCCTAAATATATTCCCCATCTAAAAGCACTTTGGTTCTCCTTGGAGAATTGTAAAGTTGCAGCTGAACTTGACGGCAATTTCTATTTTTTCCAAACTGGCTTACCCATCTCTGGGATATAATAGGAAATAGTTGGGAAATCAGAAAGAAAAGAAATGTCAGTATGAAATAAATTTAACTGAGCAATTAATCACTGAATTAACTACTGCCAAGTTGTATGTTAAATTAATTCCCTCTTACTGGTTTTAAAACAAGATTAAAAGTGTTTACGAGTATTAGAGACTAGTTCTTCCACAAGTAATTGAACTCAATATTTCAATTGGCAACAGAGAGAAACAGTTTCCTCTGCAGAGATTTCTTAAGGGCGTACTCCCTTTTCATTTCCCACAAAACAACTGGAAAGCCTCACGCTCCTAACTCACTTTCTTGTGAGGATTTAATTCTATTTGGATTTCAGTGCTCTGTTTGCAAATTACTAAGGCAAAACTCTATAGCTATAAATGACCTGAGGGCTACTCAGACGTGTAACACGATGTTTCTGGAAAAGGGAAGACGAGTGTTTAAAAGAGACTGTCTAGAAAATGGGTGTGTATATGCATACGCATGAACTTTCCTAAGAACTACTCAATCTCACAGCTCCATCTCATTTTATCACAGTGCTGTACATGATCAACTACTGCTGGTGATAAACACAGATATTTGCAGCCTCGGACTGTGTTCAAATCTAGGTCACAAAAATTTCCCTACAAAATGCAAAAAAATAAGAAGCTTTGACTTTTGACTGTCTTGTACTTTCTGAAAAAGCAAAATATGTTACCAATATTTTGCCACTTTATTTTCCCCACTAAGTAACATATGGGCAGGATGAACCATCTTAAGGTGAACTTGAAAACAAACATGAAAAGTGTTGCACATGTTTACATTTCTTCTTTTTATTCTTTAGCCAGCTTTTGCGTCATCCTTGTTATTTGGACAATCCTTGGTGCAAATTTATCACTGGAAGCATGTTTCTGCAAGGGACTAAAAAATCCTAATTCGGGAAAAAAAGTAGTGTAAGTTCGATTTAAGGATTGCTGTCATCAAAGTTGAGCCTGGATAAATAGAAAACTGGAAGTCTTCATGTTTAAGAGAGACATAACAAGAGTTTAAAGAGGGTAATGGTAAGGACAGTAAAAATGAGTAGGATGACAGACTGAATGCCTTGTGAGGACAGGCTAAAAGGGCTGAGATTTCAAAAGGGAAAAGCCTAAGGAAGTGTGACTGAAATGTTTGAAAAGTCATGAAAGGCTAAGCTGAGTGCAGAACCTTATTTACTAAATCTTGCAATACTGGAAGTAAGGGGCAAATACTGAAAGTAGAAAAATTGGTTCAACACAGAGGTAGATGCAAAATGCTTCTTTACAGAGCAAAACGGTGGTATGAAATTTGTTTTCATAGAAGATGTTTAAAAAGAGATTAAGCAAATTCATGAGAATCACTTCCATAGACAGACAGTAAAAGGATAGGCAGGGATACTTGTTGTACCACCCTTAGTCCAACAACTGGAGATACTGGTGAGGTATAAAGGGTGACACTATAGACAACAGATGGGCCCTTGTCCTCCCCTTGGCAGCATATGCCACTGGCACTTTCAAAAGTGAGATGGGGAAGAGAACACACGATGAGTTTTCATGAGTCAGTAATATATTTTTGAAGGAAAGAAGGCCACATGGGAAATTATTGGATTAAGTTGCTAAATTTTTCTGGTTTGATTTAGTGGGGGTTTCTTTGAAGAAGAGAGTAGGCTATGTGCTGAATTGAAAGTCTTCATGGAATAACTGTAGAACTTCAGACAACTGAAATAAAGTAATTTTAATGAAAACCTTAAATGTTCTGTTAAATAACCTGTCAGAATTCTTCCTCAAAGTTTAACATTATTGACAAATATTTTTAATAAGCTTGCTCAAGGAAGTCATAAATATGTAGCTAATTTTTCATATTTTTTAAAGACTTTAATGACTGCAGAAATTACAAGCTGGTTTATTGTTACTATTTTCCAGTATCAAATAGGAACACCAGAAAACACTCTACACAGCTTAATCTCAGTCAGCAGTCTTCAGTCAAATTATCTTAAATGGAAGTTGTCTGTGCTCTCTTATTCCAAACACAAAGGAAAAAACCACCAGAGAGTATTAGTTGATCAGTAGGTGGCATAAATTATTCCTGACTCCGCACTACAATCACAGAGCTTTATACAGAACACATTAAAACCAATAAGAGCTTTTATACCAACCACAATGGAAGAAGGATTGGGGTGGTATTTTGTAATAGGGGGCCTTATGTGTAGAGTCACAGTAATTTACAAATCATTGCTGCTGAACAAAATGAACACAAAATGTCATCCCACAGCACTAAATGGTTTTCCAGCAGTTGGCCAACGATTTGCTTCATGGAAAAAGGGCTGAACAAAAAAGTTGCACACCTGCTGCAGCTTTAATATCAAGCCTTATCCAATGATGCCTTTTGAAGTATTTTAACTATTTTGGTTTCCACTCTCAGTTGCACCATACAATGATGATGGGTGATTGCTAAGAACACACAAACAGCTGCATTCTCTCTGGTTAAAGGAGGCAAAATAATACAGTAGCATTCATCCATGGGGAAAAAGCTGCCATCCTTTCCCAATTAGATACATCCCTGTCTTGCCTGAGGAACTCTCTCTCACTTCCTTTCTTCACAGTAGGTCAGATATTAATGAGGAGAACAAAGCTCAGTTTAGATACTGCACCACAGCTCCTGGTTGAATGGCTTCTCTGCCTTTGGCATGACGACATGCACATGAACTTTTTTTTGTCTCAGAACTAAAAAAGAACTCTAGGAAAATTAACAACATCAGAGTCCTGGAGATACCTGATTCCTTATACCTGCTGTAATGCCTGCTTATGTTCCTTATAATGCTTAGTTCTTTTCCTCTTTACTATTTAGATAGCTGATGTTCCCCAGCACCAATGAAATGGTGAAGGAAAATAGGAATAGAGCTAAAAGATTTTTATTCTTGTGGGCATATATGATACTTGGAGTACTGTGCATCTCAGCAAGGAAAGATGATGCTGTCCGATCAGGTTTAGGCTGGGCACCTAATGGGAATGGCAGCTCCCTTTTCCCTCAAAAAGGGAAATTCTGCGCAAGAAGAACAGAGAGAATAGAGGAGAAGGCTTCTTACACGTATTCCCAAGCCCTCTGCACTAGCTAGGAGGCCTCCTTTAACACCTCTCATTTATAAAGCTATTTAGGTTAGTGTACCTCTGAGAACTCATTAGTGGAGGCAGCACAAACAGAAAGAACTGCAGAAATGTTTTTGTTCAGGAAATCAGAAAGCAACACAAAGTACCTGGAGATTTATAGGAAACAAAACTGTTGCTAAAGTCATGTAATCAGGAAGGTATTGTGAGATGAAATTACAAGTTCTTCTCTGTCGAGCATTAGGGAAGAGAATGGGAAGAAAGGCTCCTCTGTCTATCTTTTTTCTTTGCTCTCTCTTTCAAGTCTCTAAAACAGGGTTTACAAGATTGCAGAGGCTCAAAATTCACTCCTTACTGAGCTCTGCTCTTCATACAAATCAATGAAGAATGAAATGAGACCCCAGGGCTTCTTACTTGCCTTGACTGCTCAGTATCTCTGGAGCTTTCTGAGTGAATTTCAAGACAGTCAGTGGTTCGTTTGCGCTAGCTAAATCACTTGATCTAAAAAGGACTGTTAACACCCCCTAATATTTTCTTTTTTTGATTCCCAGACTCATCAGTTAGGAGAGCAAAATAAGTGTAAACTTGATTTTTTTTTTCATCCCTCAACAGAACATATATATTCCTTCTATTCACATTAGGAGACCATACTTTCTCACCTCGTCATAGTGCTTCAATGCCTTAACCTTGATGTCCATCAGATTGCATTACAGAGGCAAAGCTTTTTGGTAGAATTGTCTCATTTCAGCAGCCTCCAGTAAGAAAAGCACAAAACAAAGGGAGAGGGATAATTAGAATCCTTTCTCATTAAAGAATACCTTTCTTCCATCAGCAGTATGCTATTAACAGCAAGAAAACTGTACTTTATTAAGGCTGTAT
The DNA here is from genome assembly GCA_014706295.1 of Lycocorax pyrrhopterus obiensis. Taxonomy (NCBI): domain Eukaryota; kingdom Metazoa; phylum Chordata; class Aves; order Passeriformes; family Paradisaeidae; genus Lycocorax; species Lycocorax pyrrhopterus. The sequence continues at coordinate 50,095,451 of JACSVZ010000001.1, forward strand.
TTATATACAAGCAAATCAATCAGGGCCTTTGTCTTGCATGTTTACTCCTCAAGTAGTCGAAAACTGCATAGTGAACTTCCTAAATTCATTTGAATCAGATAATTGCTTAAAATAGACAGGAAATATTCAAGGGATAACTAAATCCCCACCACCTGTGTGTCATTCTGACTCACAGCCCCAGCAAAGCAAACACCGAAGTCGGTGAGAACCTTTCCATTGACACATGTAAGTTTTACCCTTCTACTCCCATCTAAGCTAGAAGAAGATCAGATCATCTTCGTGATCCTCCAACCCACATGTTTTCATGTTCATATGGGCAAAATCTGCAGGAAAATAGCACATTTCACAGATGTCCACGATGAAAGTTGCAGGGGGCACTGCACTTAAGGGAGAAATCGGGCTCCAAAGGAGTCACACTGCTCTCTCTCAGCATTACCATGCATTGCAGGATAATCTGGCAGTATTAGTCTAATTAAGTCCCAATGGGTTTTTTTTTTTCTCCCATAGAAGAAAACCAGTGTGTTCCTCTTGTGCATTAACCAGAAAATAGTATAGCTACAAAACCATAGCTGTGCTCAACGTGCCGACAAGCATACATGGTTTGAAATCCACAGGTGACCCATACCTGAACTCAAAACCTCAATTTTTTCCTGTCATTTGCATTCTCTTCAGGCTGCTATCTTAGAGTGAAACTTTGGAGATGGTGAGCTTGTAGTGTGTTGCTCAGCTCCTGAGTAAATTGTCTCAGATTCACTGAATCCAGTGCAATGGTGTTTGTTTACATGTTCTCTGAATAGCCACAAGCTATTAAATAAAGTTTCACTATGTGACTGTTACAAGTACAAGCAGTGGGACTGTGTCTGCATAAAGTGGACTAAAATCCCGCCATCATGCTGAATCAGACTGATCACACTGAATTATTGCTAAGCCTATGGATATAATCAATCAATAGAGAATACAGAATTGCTCTTTGCAATGCCATTTTAGGGCATTAGCTCCTTGGCCCTGTGGTCCTTCTGAAAATATAGCTATATTCACACGAATAGTGGTCTGCATATGATTAGCCAGGAAGCCTGTAAATGAAATGAAAAGTTTGATAATTGATATATTTTTGGAATTAATCTAGAAATTAGTTTGTTGCTGAAGTGTGAGGAATACCATGGGCTGTGTGCACAAAAATGAAATGGTAGGATCACAGCTATTATGAACTTAGAAAAAATCCCTGAGCTCAGTACCTTGTACAGCCAAAATGAGGAGCCATACAAATTCTCACACTGGAGTTCTCATATATTATTAGCATGGTCCATTTGAAACTGTAATACACGTGGAAGACACACATGATGAATACCTAACTTGGAAAGCTGAGAGAGGCAAAATTGTCTGGAAACTAGAAAACTAGAATTTACTTAGTCAAATAACATTTGAGCTGAATCAAAGAGATTTGATGCCTCAAGTCTGCTAAAGCTTACAGATGTTACAGCTTACTTTCCCTGCCCTGGAGTTACAGTATCAAAGAATTTGAGCTGCTATATCCACTTTTCATAGTCGATGTGGTAGCTACTGTCACATTCAGCATGATTTTTTTTAAGTGACTGGGACATCTGCAGGGAAACACTATGTAGGCATCAAGAAGGGTCATGACCAGTGTATAAAGACAGCACTATCTTAATGTATTGACAATGAAATTATTTTACATCTCTGAAACATAGTCCCTTACTACTGTGGGGAATACTACCAGAGTGCCTAAGGTATCCAAGAGTGTGAGCGAAAGCTCTACAAGGTACATTTCACTCAGGAATTTTCCACTTACAAAACTGGCATTCATTATAACTATCACATCATGATCAACATTCAAAGGTTATTAATCATTCTTACAGGTAACCAGAATGGCAGAGAATCAGCCTGTTCTGAAAAGAATGCATGAAAATTACTTTGATAGGCTGGCTCTTATTTTGTAGATGATCTTGGTGTGTTCTATCTTTTCTTAGAAGCTAGCAGAGAATGCATTAAAGAGTTGTTTCTGCCACTGGAAGTAAAAGGGCAGAATATATTTTGAAGGGATATTGTAAATGACACAATCAGTTAATATCTACTCAGAAAAGAGATTGCAAGCTCAATAGCTAATACACCTAGTACAAGGAGGACACTGAATTTGACTTGACTTTTACACTTCCCTCTCGGATATTGTAGCAGCTTGAGCTGAAGTTCAGATGGTGCAGAATTTTAAGTGGGTGCTGAGATGCTTAGGGTAATTTTGTGTACAGTCTGCACCTGTGAAAGCCAAAAACCAGTGAGAGGAGTATGAGTTTTGTCTTGCTCTCTCTACTTTCTTCTGTCCTGTTTGCTTCTTTCTTCCCACAGGTGTACCCGGAAAACAGATGACAGAGAGCCATTTAGTAGGCATTGTGTCCCTTGAAGTCTCTGCTTAAAAAGAAAATCCATATATGTCTGACTGTTCTGATTAGGTTCAACCTAGCTAAACCATTTCCCTTCCTCTTTCATTGTGCTTTTTCTCATTTGCTTTTATGGCACTTCCTTTCTTCAAAGCACGGTCCCCTGCTGTGTTCACTGTTCTCTCTACTTTTCCCCCCTATTTTCTTCCCTATGTTTCTCCATTCATCTGTTCACTTGCCTTTCATTTTCCAGTACTGTAGCCTTATGGACCTCCTGCTGTCTCTGATATCCTATTATTTCTCCCCTGCTTCCTCAATAGACATCAGGTTATATACAACAGGTTTGCAAGAAAATATTAATGTAGGTGGGAGCACTAAAAGACATAACATTCCTGAAATACTGAAAGCCCAGTGGCTTACAGGAACAGAAGATCTCCTTTTTAGTAGGGGGTTTGATGCTGTGGGCTAAAATGCTTTTCTTCCATTAAAATAATTTTTTCCTCTGAAAAAAAAAATCCAGAAACAGTGCTTAAATCCTTAAAACAATTTATGTTCCAAACCCACAATGTCATACAAGAGTCTTTCACATATCATTTATTATTTAGGAGACCTTAAAAGTTCAGAAAGGAATTAATTCACAGGTTTCTGTCACCTCCCTATTACCCATGTTCCAGTTTACTTATGGCTGATCTCTTTGTACTCATTTGGTCTCTAAGGCAGGTCAGTGGTTCTCCACCTGCTTCTGACATGCTACCAGAGAGGTTTTACAGATTCTTCTCTCTTTTTTTCTCCATTTGATAATGTGTTTGATTTATATTTAATAGTATTTATTAGCTCTTGAGCTGTTTTCTCTCTTAACACTGGCAGGAATATTTCTCTTAGTCTATCTTATTGCACTACTTTTTATTACTTTCAGTCCTATCTTAGTATTGGTTAAATGTAAATAATTCTCATGCAAAGTTATTCATCAAAATATTAATTTTTAACCATACCTAGTATGGTCCTCTTAAAAACTGTCAGAAAATAGTTATAGGTTTATTGTATGACTTTGGAAGGGATCATGAAAGCTTTCTTCACTGGGCTTGGCAGAAGCCTCATGGGGCAGCAGCTCGTATGAAATGATAATGACTTGTTTTTTATTAAATTCCTTCATTTTACGCTCTAAATAATACATTGTTGTCTAGTGCTGTGTTTGAAGGAGATGAGTGTGGAACTGGTCCTTTCCTGGGTTGATGGAGGACACAACCAACGTATAGTCAATTACTCTGTGGCTCCCAGCCACACATAAAATAACAGAAATAGCAGGTAAGCAAAGAAATATTTTTAGCAAGTGCTACCCACTGGGGTTGACCATGTCTGAGAGTCTTCTCCACAGCAGGAGACTGCCTCAGCAGTACGTTACTCTGCCTTCCTGCTGCTCCACATCCGTGTAGCACAGAGAAATGTTCTGTGGTATATAAGCATGAATCAAACCTATGAGATCTGGTTTTTTGAACCCACTCTCACATATCTATGTTTTCCACTAAGGATGGACCGTTCATAAGCAGATATTAATTCAGTATTCATTCCACAGGATGCTTGGACTGACTGCCTACAGCTCAGTGCTCTGTGAGAGGCAACAGTCTACAGCCTGAAGATATAAGCTTATTCCAGGTGCCACATGAATATCTGTAACCCATCCTAATATACCCTCTTCCTTCTAAGAAAAGGCAGGACACCACTCAAGCCAAAAAGCAAACATTAACTTTTCTGCACACTGTCTCCAGAAAGCACCAAGTTACATTTGTTGGCACTTCCATCATGGAATATTATCAGTTGGAGATTGATGACCTTCAGGCCTCTGAAAAATCTGTGAAGTAAACTGTATGCTGGTAGTTCTTTATAAACATTGTGTAAAGTGTTAATGATGAGAGCAGCTTTAGCACTTGTCTCTACTTTGACCGCAGAGGAACTGGGTATCAGCAGAAGCAAGGAGAACAGTCAGCAGGGAGAGAACATTGATGAGAAATAGACAAGCAAGTCAAGAGGAGAAAATAGCAGGGCAGAGGCTGGATGCAGAGAGAGAAAGGACAAGGGATTCTGAAAGGATGAGGGGAACTGGAGGAGAGGAAAGGGACTCTCCTTGTTTAGCTCTGGGCTATGTAAAATGGGTGGTATGCCACCATCAGGCAGACAGATCCCATGCCTGCCATGTTTCCAAATTTTAGTGTGCTTCCAGACAAGTTCTCTACTTCGGCAACAGGAAGGTGTTTTAGAAAGCCTTCGTGATGATGTTTTTTGCCCAAGTTTAGACACGTGGAGTGTTGTTTACAAGTGGCAAACAGACTTAACCACGCGACTTCTCTCCATTGACAGACTGTAGAGGGAACGTGGGAAATTACTTCTTTAAGCACCTAAAGTTTCACTGCAAGTTACGTGCCAAAGCTAAGCAGACAGATTGTAATGCAATGGCATTTTAAGTAGAATCTGGCTAGCAGGTTTGAATTCCCTTGTTCACAGCTGAGATCACCTCTTTGGTTTTTTGGGGGTTTTTTTGGGTTTTTTTTGTTGTTGTTGTTTGTTTGGGGTTTTTTTGAAGACACATAGAGGAAGGCAAATATTTCTAAATTTCTCCAGTAAAAGTGACTGGTTAGGTCCCAGACATCAGCTTTCATCTCAGCTGCTGTCTGTTAGGAGTACACTTCACTCCGGGGTAAAATGTTGGAATTACAGTATCAAATGTGTGTAAAGGTTACGGGGAAAGCCATTATGTAGTTTCTATCTTGTTAACTCAGAAATATTCTCAGCAGTAAATGAGAAGGATTCCTGCAGTGATTAACAAGGAATGCACTTTCCTATCATAGAGGAACCTGGGTCACAGCTTCTCAAGTCCTAGACCTCACTAACCAGGCTTCCTATTTTCCATGTGACTCCCTTTCAGTCAGGTGCCAAATAACTATTGCTCCTGACAAGACTATACAGGTTGAGGCTGTACATTTCATACAGGTCAGCCTAAGGGGAGAGGGGTAGAAAAGGTGTGGTACCAAACACTAGGAACAGAAAGCGGACAAGCACAGGGATTTCTGTTGCTCCTGTTTTCTTCCCTGCTTTCTGATCACCGAAAGGGAAGATGTTCCCATTTTGCTAGCCCTCACCAGCCTCCTCCACTTGTTTCCCTTCATACGTGTTCAGATGTTGGAGAAGTCCCATAATTCCTGTGAAAAATACAGAGAACAAAGGAAGATATAATCAGAGGCACCTCTCTTCTTCAGTCTTTGTTCTCAGAGAAGGTTTCACAAGGCGGGGTGTTTGCTGTCCTATGCCTTGCCCTGTATCTGCTGCTAAGGTAATTTCTCTCCTGTCTTTTGGAAGTGTTGGTTCACTTTTCACTAAGCAGGAATAAAATTCCTATGAGGTGTCTTTCTCTCTGTTCTCACATTTTTCCCTTAATGTTTCCAATGACTCACATCAATACAAATTACTGTGATTTGTATCAAACATCCATGGTAAGAACTTGCAAGGATTGAAAGGATGACAACAAAGCAATTCTATTTAACTCTGAAGTTTACTGCATGATCAGATTTGATTAGTTAAATGAGTCCAATCTTATTGTTCTGAAAATTTAAGGTGTTTTGAGTTTATCGTGCAAAGCTGCACCAAACTTGTGTTATACAATATCACATAGATAAATCAAAGCTAAATTAGGCAGGTCTGACAACTTCCTCCTTTCATTAAAATAAATGTCTTAATCATTACTTTTAAATTAACATTTTTCTGAGTGCATTTTAAAAATCACTAACAACTCTTGTTGTTAAATCTTTCTCTGCTTCCAGGTTCTTGTCATCAATGAAGTGCAGATAAAACAGTATCCTAGGGTGACTGTATGATACTGTATTCCCGATCGCTTGCCCTATACCAAACATGAATCCTGTGCCTTCCTATGTTTTTAAGCTGTTTCTCAGGAGAGGGGGGAGAGAAACCAGGCGAATTTTTCAGAGCTGTTTGTGCTCAAAGACACACACTCCCCTGCGTTGCTGCTGCTGCAGAGCCGAGGAAAGCACCTTCCTGCTTTTTCCTAGCTCTCGGCTCCTTTTCTCAGGAGAGAGACTGAGAGTTAAAACTTCTTTGCTTTTTAGCTAGCCTGTTAGCTGAGGCAAGAAAATTTTTTTTCCCTGGGACTGTGGCTTCTTCTTCTTCGTCTCCTGGATCTGTTCAGCAACACCAGAACATCACCGGGAGGCCCCACACCATGGCCCAGGGGGCCCACGCCGCACCCCAGCTCCAGGGAGAGCAGAGTCACACCTACAGAAAGGACTCTGAATCTTCCAGGTCTGCTCCACAGAAATAGGTTATATTATTTAACATTATTCATTCTCTCATGCCTGCGTGCACCCTGCTTGTTAAATAAATAGGTTTTATTCACTTTCCTCTGGGGAACTTCTTTCCGAACCTGGGGGAAGGGCTGCTGAAATCTGCCTTCTAACAGAGGGACGTTCATTTCGGACATTTTTCCTCCAAATTTGTCTCAAACCAGGACAAACAGGTAATAAAACAGAGGGAAAGTCATATTTTTTTTCAGGTGACCAGTCCACTCTCATGCAAAACCATGAAATAATGTACCTTTTTGCTTATTGTTGGAAAGGAAGCTCTGATCATATTCCATCCACATCCTGGCTGTACCTTCTTTCTCCGTGAGAAATGATGTGTGAAAAACAAGTCTATGAAATTGAAAGAGTAGATGACATAGGCTGAGAGGCCACCAAGAAATTTGGCTGATAGTAACGGGAGCATCTTAATTTGTCCTTCTGTCCATGTATTCCCATGGAAATGACAATGTCTGCATGTAGTCTGACAATGTGCAATAGAGTCAGAAAGCATATATTAATGGAAATTTCTGATAGTATCATTTAAATCTGGTCATGGCCCAAAGACTGACTTCTATCTAGAACAGGCTAACAAATTCTATCAGTTTTCTAGTTGTGCTTTTAGTAACTTACGCTTGACTGTATGTTGGATTTATCTTAGTAAACAAAGATGTTAGCAGGTATATTGAAATGAAAACATCTGTCATTCAGATGTATGTACAGCATGTACAGAAAAAGTTCACCTGTAATTGAAAAAAACAACAGGTAGGTAATTCCAGGGACTAGATAATGAAACATGGAAGGTATCTACAAATCTATTTAAAGTTATGTGAAAGAAAGAGGATTTTTTTTTTAAAGAGAAGAGTTTATATTTGAAAACTCTTGCAGATTTAAAAATACTACATGAGATTATTTTGAAATAATAGATCTTGATCTTATCTTGATAGGCCATAAAAATATGCTGGAAAAATGAAACTACATGTGCATAGAGTCAGTTTAGACTGACTAATCTAAATTAGTCTCAATCGTCTCAATCGTCTCTAAATCATCTCAAACCAGCTCAAAGAGAAACGAGGCAAGTAATACAAAAAATAAAAGCAGCATCTAGAAAAAAATACTGTGCAACGATGATGCTAGGGCTTTTGGGCTGCGATTATTTTGGGGGGAATATATGGTAAATAATTTCTTGAAGCAACTAATATGGAGTCCTTTTAGAGAAGGTGACTTTGGGCAAAGTCAGACAGACCCACTGGAACACAAAGAGACATGATCATTTACCATAAATTCATTTATTGACCCATAAGGGAAGAAGAGACACTTGCCATAGCATGCTGCTATGTATGATTTCAGTGTGTGTGGGGAAAGAAAAAATAAATTTTCTTCTACTTGTACCTGCCAATATTTTAAGTTGTTATCATGTTTCAGAGTATTTTGCTTCTACGTGCTTGTCACTGGAGCAAGTGATGACAGACCTGTTTCATGTCTGACATCCAGCATCTTTTAACAGTACTTTGAAAAATGATTCACATCAACTCTATACGAGATTAGTCAGCTTGACAAATACAGCCCATCTATTCAATGAGTGTCAGAGGCTCAGCCCTCGAAAACTCTGGACTTAACAGCTGTAGTCAAGCTTAGAGTGAAGGCCATAAATCTCGCAGGGCTGTGGGAGCTGCAGTTTATTTGATAGCTGCAAGTCGCTGAGGACTACATTGAACTCTCAGTGAAAGACTCATATTCTTCCAGGGCAGGACTTGGACCAAATCCAAAATCGTACTGTGTAGTTTAATTGAATGAATGAAACACAATGTTGATTTGCCAGCTGTTATATTAGAACCCATGCTTTTAATTCCTTGCTCACAAATTACTCTCTGCATGCAGGCGGGACTAAAGAACTGTTCCGCTTAACTCCCAGTAATTCAGAGCCTGTAGGGAGTTCCGTTGCACACAATGCAAATACTCGGAATAAATAGCAAAATATTCCCTAGTATGTAAATGAAACACCTTCAGAACTTTTAAGAAGTAACACAGTCTCAAAGACTACCAATCACATTCTGCAATGAAATACGTAAAAAACATACATGCATACATACATATGTTACAGTGAGATACTTTAGTCTGGTCTTGGAGTGCTAAGATTTGTCTTCTATCAGTCTATTCCAATTTCGTACTCCAAAAAGGATTAATTCAAAGTTCTCTTGCCTTCACCCCATCCAGTATCATGAATTCCAACAGCCTGTGCCCAGTCTGGCATCGTTTAAAATGAACGCTCTGCATTGCTGAAAATGTGACAGAACCTAGAACAAAGATTTGGGTAGGCAGAGGAACACAGCTTGAAGGCAGATAATGGTGTTGAAATGTAGCTGTCATTTTCAAGTGGAAAGATTTGAAAATAATTCTTCACTTACCTGTCAGGATGATTTAGATGAAAGGAGAGAATAATTGTTTCTTCTTCCATAAGTGAAGACCTGAGAAGGTCTGAGCTCTTAGCTTTTTACTCTACTGTAAGAATGTAGCATTAGAAAGTAGAAATTAACTTTAGAAATCAGATGTTTTAGCCACATGGACAGTCATTTGCATCTTGAATAATGGATTGCAAGGCCAGGTCCTGAAGACCACCATAGCTATTGTATTAGATTCAGTCAGCAATGCCATGTTTTATAGACCACATGTCATAATCCAGCTCCCTTTCACAACTGCATATGGATAGATGCAGATGTGCAACATTTGAATGAAGGTAGAGAAGGAAACTGATTACCAAAGACACATACTTGATATCATACAGTTAGCAAATTATTAAAATCAACACCTTTAAAACCAAGAAGATATTATGTTCTCAGTAAAAAATTATGATAGAGTGATATTAGAGTTTATTTGCATATGTTAGGGCCTTAGGATAAGTAAACCAAATTAATTTAATTTGCTGTTGCATCTTACTTGGAGGCAAAATGTGCCTCTGGCCAAACATCCAAAGTTTAGTCCTGTTGCATTATTTACAAAGCATTAAGTGACAGTTTTAAAGGCAACTTCCAAATATATAACCCACACATTTAACTGAGGGAATGGTAATTTTGTAATAGAGACAAAATCCAGGATGAAAATTTCATATACTTTAGTGAAACATTTTTGTCCTGCCACTGTAACATATTCATTTTGATGCAGTACTAAATTTCTATTTTAAAGAAGCACTCATCCTCACAGAGTGGATGATGTGGTCATTACGTCTATTCAGCAATTTCTCTTCTAGTTGATAACATGTGACCCTGTCACTTCTCATGCATCATACACTGCTGAAAAGACAATTATTTTTGTCCCTGGTATTCCATTTATTGGAAGTCTTCAAAGATATCAATAGATTGGTTTTCACAACTGTTATTGTCTCTGTTTTACAGAGAAGTTCAGCAGACAAATAGGAATGTATGGATGCCCTTAGGACTATTTCATATGGTACAGGACACTTTTCTATGCAACTGAATACTGTTCTAGATATCTAATATAACTACAGTGGGAAGTTAGACATTTAACACACTTACAGACACATACTTCCAGACACTCTCACATAAATAATCCAAAATACCTTGAAGGTATGTACTTGGAGAAGACACAGGCTAGGTCATAGGGAACTAGAAGAGGTACTTTGCTTTCACATTTGCTTAAATTGACTTGGGCAAGTCACATAGGGGGAAAAAACCCACCAGTTTTTCTGTCTTTAATAAGCTCTTTAACAATCTTTTGGAAAGTAATTCTTCTTACAGTAACATGACCACCTCCCAGCGTGGGCACTGAACAAGGCAGGATCTAATAACATTTTTCTCCTTGTATGTAGAGGTTGGTATATCCATCTTTTGTGATTCAGCATTCTTTACTAGCTTATAAAGATCACCTGGATGCTCTGCTTTCTCCTGACAGACTCAGAATGCAGCACAAGCAACCTGTTAATATATAGACAGACATTACAACTTTGAAAGCATCAAGAGCAATGCTGGATGCCAAGTGTTATTAATTAGGAGGTATCACAGATTATGTTGGCCGTATGGACACTTAGAAATTAAAGTTGAAGTGGAACTACAGCAGCAGTGGGCAATAACATTCTCTGCCCATGGACTCAAACATCCCTGGATACCAATAGGAATAACAATGAGGAACACCATCTGCTGAAATAATCTCTTTATACATGCTTGGCAGACCTGCAAAAAAGGAGGGGGAAGGAAGGCGTGTGGAGAGTTTCTAGCCAAAATTTGCAGCTAGATAAAGGTAAGCACTGCAGATGTTGTCAGCACTTCACTCATGGGGTTTTGTTTGCCCAGCCACTATTTTTCAGTAGGGACTAGAAAACGTCATTCAAGGGACCCACTGAAATTAGCCTGGTACTTTTCAGCAGTCAGGTGTTAACAACAGACAAATACATGCTGCTGTGAAATAAATTTAGATCCTAACAGAACCCAACTGCAATAATTGAGATGGAACTAATGTCTTTTGTGATTTCTGCAGGGTAGGCTAAACCAAATGCTTTACAGAGAAGAGAAGGGATATTTTCTCCTATAGAAGCACGTAAGTTCAGACCTCCATCATTTTAAATGTTAGTCCTTGGAACACTGATAGTTCAGTTCACAAACACATAGAAGAGATTTATCAGCTGAAAACCAAAATAAAACTCCTATTGAACATGTTTCAAGTATCAGAGATATCTAGCAGATTTACAGAGCATCATACAGTTTTACAAAGAATTTCAAAGGAACACAGATACTGAAGCTGTGCCCTTATAAACATGATTTTTTTCCATTATCGGTAAAAATCTGCAGCCTTTGCTCTGACCTGATTGCTCAGGGTCTAAGAAATTTTTGGCCTTGCCTTTGGCAGAGATGACCTTAGCTTTCTTTAATGACTGTGTGTTGAGGTCAGCTGGATAATGCCCGCCCACTTATAACTTAATTTGCAGGAGTACTGCATGTGGCCAAAGCTTGGCAAACCTTGGTAGTCATTGTGGGACAAGCAACAGCCCTTTGTGTCAGGTGGGGCAGATGGAGGCTTCTGTTCAGCTTTCACACTTCTTATTGGAAAACATGTGAAATAACACCAAGCAGACACAAACAATTTAAAGGCTATTCCTGATGGGACACCTCTGTATTAATTTGAACAATGAGCATATATTTTTGTAACAGAGTTAATTTTGACTGTTAAGATATTAATTTGACTAACTGCTTAGTTTCAGGTATGCAGTACGTTCCCTTCTGCTCATAACAACACTTGCAGTGTATGGAGACCATTATCAATTTTATGCCCTCCTGGAACAGCATTTTAAAGACGATTATGAACACGTGAATACATTTCTGCTGAATTAGCCAGAGCACGCAACATGAATTTTATGTTAGATTTATGCTGTTATGCTGACTTCATGTCAGCTGTGGAAAGACAGATGACACGTGATAAAGCCTGTTAATAGCACAAAGTTAACATACTAGAAGTTTTACTTTAATTTGAGCCAGCACTGAAACATTATATGGGATCAGCACTTTGTTCCTTGCAGCTGCAACAGTTTGGTCTGGTACTGGAAACCTGAAGACAGGCTTTCCGGCATCCTAAACTTGTGGCCTTAGAAACTCTGATGTACTTTTGACTGATATCCTATCTTACTCCTTTTCAACTCACATAGGCTCTAGGATGTTCATAGGACAGAGAAGGCTCCTTTAGATTCAATAAGTAGGTGATATTTTGATGAATATGCTGATTATTTATCTCCTCAGGGCTTTTGTTGGTCACCTTATCTTCCCTTCCTTCTTTCCTCTCCCTTCAATCTCTGTTTATAATTCTCCTTGATTTTCTCCTTTCTGGCTTTGTTTTCCACTCCTTATCACTTGGTTATGTGTGTCCCCCCCCCTTTCTCTTGCCTTCCCTGTTTTTTGATGAGTCTCTCTGCTCTGGCTTTCCTACAACCAACTCCACCCCTCCTTCTTGCTGCTCTCACTCTGCAGACTGCTCATCAGCACTCCTTTGCTGAGGAACAGAGTGATGGACTGGCATGCTGGTTCCTGGTTTGAATGAGACACTCATGTTTATGGAAATAATTGTTGTGTGGATGGCTTTGCTTTGACTACAAAGCTGTAAGTGGTGCTGGTAGTTTAGCATTTTCAATTTCCACTAAGGGAGCAAATGGGAGGTAAATAATGGCATTTACATAATGAATATAAATCCATTGTAATTTGATGTTATTCAACAAGTACCTGAGGAAAAAATGTGTGATTATTTGAGAGAGGTCAGACTGTCAATATAAAAATGTATTAATTTGAAATTAAAACACAAGGAGACTAATAATAAAAATGTAAGAAAAAAAAGATATTGTGGAGTAAGGATAGAACTCTCAGTTTGTAAAAATCAGACAAATCTTTCTTACCTGTCTAGGGATGGAAATTACATCCAGAAAAGATGGTTGAAAAATAAAAAATCAAATCAGCAGGAATCAAATTAAAACTGCATTAGATTAGAGTGGCATACTGGCCTTGTAAAAGCTGTAGTTACCCTATTCACAGTACTACTGAATGTACTGTTGTATCACAGGATGACTTTCGATTATCTCCATGAAGGAAGCTGATGACTTTGATCCAGGCTGTAAAGCAAAGTCAAAACATACAAGAAATTAACATGAATGACAAGAAAACATAGACACTGTGGTGGTTTTAGCAAGAGCTAAAAGGAATTTTTTCTTCTTGGCAATTGTATCACAAGAGAAAAATGGCATTTTAGGATTGCTAATACATCCAGAGGGCTAACAGGGTGAGATTGCCACATCAGCAGCAGAGAACAATAAAATAATGCAATGCTAGCTGAAAACGTAAAACAGAAAAGATCTTTATAGAGGGCAAACCTTCATTAATATGAAAAAAGATTTTATGTCCCAAGGGGATCATTTCATACTTTGTCTGTGGCTGTCAAAGGACAGAAAGCACTCAGGAACTCTAATTTCATCCATCCCTTCCCTTAGCAGTCAGTGAGCTTTCAAATCACCCCTCCCCTTTCTTGAGCTGTTTAATCCAGATCATAACTAGAGAATTTTGTTGCTGCCTTAATCTCTCAGGCTTCAGTATGAGATGTGCATGGACTTGTTTCTGTAGCCCCCTGTTCTGCCAGACTCCAGAGACCCAACGAAGGCACCTAAATGAGGAGTCATTGCTTTCTATTACAGCCTGGTAGAAATACCAACAGTAACAAAGGTGACTCAGCTCTTAAACTGGCTAAATCTATTTTGTGAGAAATTACAGGGGACATGTATTCCTAATTAGTGTTCCTAATTGACTGAAATTAGGAAAAATTGACTGAAATTAAGAGGACCTGAAATAAACATAATCCTGTGCCGTTATGTTAAATCAGCAACAGCTCTCAGGGATTCTGCATCCCAGCCTGCTGGGAGATGTAGGCTCACACAACACAAAAACCAGAGGGACATGTTGTCTTAGGATCCAATTCAAAGCACGTTGAAGTAAATGAGCTTTGATTGATTTCAGCGGGCTGTAGCCTCTGCTTGCCTATGGGCTGTCTGCAGAGGCGAGCCATTCCCTTCCACTTGCAGGGAGTGAGGTGTGATGGCCTGTCCGACTGGCAGGCATTGTCTGCTGCGGCTGACATCCCTTGTCATGGGTAAAATGTGCTTCTCTATGAATTTTGTGCTTGCATGTTCTGTTTGCTTTTGTGCTGTACTTACACTCCTGCCCTAATCCTCAGCAACATCTACGTGCTGTGTGAGCTGTTTGCATATTCCACGGACCTTTCTCAAAGGCAGGAAGCGGCTGCACTGCTGCATCCATGCTGACAGCTTCAGTCTGGCTTTTACATCTGCTGTCATCTTGCAAACTACTTTTCATTACTCTTCAAAAAAAGAAACCCTAATGACATGCCTTATTCAAAACCAAATTATCCTGGTTTGGTTCACAACTGGTTTACTGAGCTTGTATAAAACCTTGTGCTTGTGGAATGCATAGCAGAAGAAGAAAAGGGAGATAGAAAACCAAATGCTTCACTAGTTTATTCCTCCCCAGACTTTTAATTTAAGAATGATAGCACTCTTTAAATGCCAGATCTGATCAACCACTGAACTACAGAGGTGAAAAGAGATCATAATTAATCTGCAAAATTAAAAAACATTTTTGCTAAGAAAAACTTGGTAACATGAATTATTGTTGCTTGTTCTATGCTCAGGTTTCTAGTTAGGCTGAGGCTCTATCTTTCTACAGGCAAAATTTATATTGGCATGTTACAGCAAAAATCTCTCAGCCACTTCAGCAAAGACATGTAAGATCAGACCAGATTGTTTGCCCTCTTCAGCATGAGCAGGCTTTCCTCTGGTACTTAACAACATTTTCATGCACAGTGAGTCTTCAAGCTCAAAGAAAGTTCTTTTTATGTATTTTTGTGCAGAGTGGTTTTTTTTTTTGTAGAAGTCTCTAGGTTTTTAAGAAAGCAAACTGTAACAAGCAGAACTTTACCAGCTCCGTAATTTGAAGTAACAAGCATTTAGCAATAGCGGTGATTCACGTAGGTTTGACACAGAAAAGAAAATAACTGGAACTCAAGAAACATGGATAATACCAAGCACAGTGCAATGTTAAATAGAAATATTTGAGCTAGCAAAGGCAGCAGGAAACTGAATCATAATTCTGTTAGTATGGTACTTTTCCTAACCTAAGACCTCCTGGTGACAAGTGCAAATGAAACAGCCCAGAGAGATGTGTGAGCTTGCAAAGTTATATTAATTCAGGTATGAAATATACACATGGTCATGGATTGTGCAGTTTTCATTAAACCTTTTACCAAATTCAAGCTCTGGTAGGAGTTTTCTGCTTGCATACAGGATGTTCTGTTGACTCCCTTCTAACTTAATTTTACCTGGCTCTTTGTAAGTGTCCCCACCTGCAGTCTTTCCCTTCTCTCACTCAGTCTCATCACAGCCCCATGCACTCTGTCCCATTTATCCAATTGTTAATAAAAGTGAAAACTTGTCTGAAAAATTCTTTGTCCCCATTTAAATAAGCAGGACCACCTCCTGAGCCCACAGCCATGCAGTAACTCTTCGAGCACTTCCCTTTTAGCAATACTGAATTTCGAGTGCCCAGGCTTTTTGCCAGATTTTGTTTTAATCTAGCTCCTCACCCATGACTCTAGTACACCCAGATCCCTTTTCCCTGCTCCTCAACCTTGCTTCAGTGTCAGGTCATGTCTACCTGCCCTGTTACATTTTGTCCTTTGGGACACTGATTTCCAACTTGACTCTTCCTATCCAAGTGCCTAAGAAGCTTGCAGTTCCTTTTTATTTTTTTCTCCCACACCAGACTTTAATTTCCTTCTTCTATAGTACCTCTTCCAATTTCACCCTCAGCCTCTTGCCTTGACAAACACACTATTTCAATCCTCACTTCCAGTCCCACTTTTCCCACAGCCTGCAAAACAAGCTTCCACTATCTACAACCTTGCATCTCATCCCATGCCCCAGGCCCTGTTCCCATGTGCCGTCCCATGGTCACCCCTACCTTCCTATGCTACTTTAACCTCTTGCCTTATGAACAAATTAAGAGTCTTTTTGCAGATTTCTTGGGCCCAGCAAGAAAGTTGCTACCAAGCACACAGGAGAGAAAAGACCTGTAAGATCCGAAATGTGGACTTGACACAATAAGAATAACTCACAACTATGATTTTAAGCATAGTTTTATTCAAACACATGCTAGACCTGCTACAGCTGGGATCTTGGGAGGCTTTACCCTGAAAAGCTATATGAAGAGGATATCTGTGGAACATAAGCTACCTGTGGCATTTCAAAGGCCAAAACTGAGCAGCTTTTTCCATAGAGAGAAAAGGCACTTGCCCGCCAAAGCACACAAATGCACATGTGCATGATGGGTCTTCTAAAAGAAAAAACCCAGGCTAATTCTTTTAACATGAGCAAAAGAAATGTATTTTACTATTCCATTAATGTTACCAAATCATTTACAAGTTGATTGACAAATAAATAGATCTATTGGGCAGAAACAGGCTTTCAGCATGGAAAATTTGAGTTAAAACAGCTCTATCAAGGAAGACATGTAAGCATTTGAAAGAAGTCTTCTCATAGGAAGCATAAGGCATACTGATTGCTAACTGACAATAACAACCCCAAATCTATTATTTTTCTGAATTTTTAAAATTATCATCTCTCTCTAAATGCATACAACAATCTGATAACAAGAAGGCATGGGAGGCACACTTAAGTTCTAGGCTTTCAGAAATGACTGAGGGGCACAGGTTGAAGCACAAGGTAAGATTTTCTTTTTAAGAGTAGTGATGAAATAGATAAAACACATACAGAGTCTAATCTGGAAACCTGGAGATGTTCAAATGACTCTCAAAACAAAAATGAAAAATAGAAGAGAAAATACAGTTCCAAACCCTGCATATTGATTTAAGCATTTTAGGTGCCAGCAGGAGTAATAATAACAAAACCCATCTGCTGATCTCTGCAATGAATTCTCTATCTGTGCTTGAAAGACTTGTGCAGAGATGGGAAGCTGTGTATGAATCTGTAGAAAAAACAGGCTGCATATGGCAGTTGTTTGGAGGGTTCCACTCACAGGAATCCAGCTGCTATGTAGTTTAGACCTTTCAAGGGACTGGAGACCAGCTTCTTGTGGAACTTCTGTCATCAAGTTAATAACACATTTCTTGTGGTTTAATTCATAAACAGTTAGTTAAAAATAAGATTCTGAAAAGTATGAGGGTTCAAAAAAGGACATTGCCATAATAATTTAATATATACTGACCTAAATATAAATCAATGAATAAACAGAAAATTGACAGAGGATATACCGGATTATTTTTTTCTCCTGTGGAAAATTCCATAAACCCCTGACATCAGCTGACATTTCATTGTATGCACTGCCTCAATCCAAACCAGGCTGCTGTGAGCTCACAGCAGATGTGATTTCTAAATATTTTTCACAAAGTTGTAGCCTACAGAATATTTAGGAATGGTCTATTTGCATTTACATGCAAACAGATTTGGCTGTAGAATGGGTAGAAGGGTGCTGCACAAACCAAAGGGAAACAAAAACTGAAGAAGATTTTATCAGGGTGGCAGAAGTAAGCTTTACACCACTCCTACAGAGTTATTCACATGTTGAATAGGTTAACAGCTGTTCACCACCAGTAATCACACAGTGGTATTGTGCATCAATAAATATAATTTAGTCACACAAGACCACAAGCTTGATGCAGAACTGACAGTGGAGGCACTCAGGACTTCTCTGAGCTTGAGCCAGTTTTAGCAATAGTAAAGGGACTGCTGCCTGATTATTAGTTTCTGGGAAGGCAGCTTTCTGTGTGGTAAAGATCCAACAGACCGAGGTAGCCACTGTGTGACACAAAACAGCCTTTTATGTTCACAAGAGCTGCAGGAGGATTTGGGGTGATGTGCAGTGAGTAAAAACAGGACTTGTTAAGAAAACATGTAAAAACAGCCAGAGAAGGACCCCAGAGAGGTTATTGCGGCGGCGTGGATGGTGAGGTGCCGCGACCTTCCGGAAGCACCTTCAGTACGAAGCCGCTCAGCGGTGCAGACACACAGCACACATACACGCACACACGCCAGACAGCTGAAAGAAATGGGTGGACGACAAAGATGCAGGAAGGGTCTTCATGTAGGGTTCCACGGGAGAGGTTTATTGCGGCCATGCACTTGAAGAGGTCCAGGGACGAAGACAAAGAACATGGGAGGGTCCAGGTTTATATACGGGAGCGGAGCAAGCATCAGAGACCAATGGTCTGAGGACGTGAGGGCAGTACACAGGCGGGACTAGGGTTTGGGAGCCAATGGGGAAGCTCTGAGGGAGTGGCGAGGGAGCGAGGGCCAATGGGGGAACAGGGGAGAGAGAACTTTCTAGGGCATGGGCATATTAGGTATAAAGGGGCAGGGAGGCCGACGGACCAACCAGGGAAGCAGAACTGGGGTGCATTAACATAGCAAAACAAAGCATCCTGCGGGGAAGCTTCTTTGTCTCCCTAACTTGGGGAGGACCTTTGGTACTAGGGACCATCCCACCAATGGGCACTCTTAGTCCCTAGGACTGCAGGTCCACTGGCTTTCACAGGAATGCACCCCCACCACCGTGGTCGTTCTCCTTCTGAAGAGTGCAGGATGTCCAGGACTCATCACAGAATCATGGACTGGCATAGATTGGAAGGAACCCTAAAGATCCCCTAGTTCCACTCCTCCACTAAGGGCAGGCACACGACTCACTAGGTCATGGACTTTTTCCCCTCCATGCACTCCCCTGTGCTTGAGGACAACTGGAGCTATTTGCTGTGAGGTCCATAGAGACACTGCAAGAGTGAGCATAGCTCCAGGAAAAAGGGTATGTGTTACTAAGTTGTCTTTTAAAAATAATTTTAGGAGTAGTATTGATGAGGTTTTTCCATATTACCTTGGACGATAACGGTTAATATTACTGGAATTGACTGAGTAACTGTCAGCTGTATTTTGGTTAGACTGTTATAATTTTGATTAATCTAACAATAAATTTTTTGCATATATATATGTGTGCATGTAAATATAAATAGTTCTTTTTTTTTCCTAGCAAGATTTCAAATGTAACAGTAGCAGGGGTGTTTTCCCACATCCTTCAAAGAGAAAATAATAGTAATAGGTAGATGCATACAGACCTTTTAGTGAAAAGCACAGTATTTTTTATATTATAACTGCAATCAAGAACACAGTTGGCTTCCTACAGTGACAGATCAGTGCTTTTGGACTGCAGCTAAGCCATTCCAAAAGGTTCTCTTAATTCATAACTGTTAGGTGTAAGATGTGAGCTGAAGTTATTGTAGAGTCTGAGATCAAATCACAGGTAAGATTTGGTCCAACTTGTTATTTCTAAAATGCTGTACCCCTTTATATGACTATGCTTCTATGGCTGCATATGTCTCTGCTATTGTGTCTGCAGTGCCAGATTCTGTATCCAGCCTGAGATCTAGCTGTGGTCTGGAAACAGCAGAAACCACTCTCTTCCCATCACAGGAGAGAGAGAAGGCAACTTAGGTTCACCCTTAAAGAAAAAAAAAGAAGCTTGTACATTTGTACACCAAATGTTGTATTTTTAACGATTGGGTAAGGTCATGGACTTCTTTTGTACAAGGTGGAAGATGACAACTCTGTAACAGTCGAATTCCTTCCGCTTGCTAAAACCAAAAGGGACTGGAGACCACTTTTCAGTAACTGAGGGGTTAGGATACTTACTTCAAGTGCTCGGATCTCACTCCACATGCTGACCAACAGAATATATGAGAATAGAAGTCATCAAGGGAAAATCCACACAAGCAGAAACCCTGTGAACATGCCTCCTTGCTCATTCATCCTTCCCACTTTCCCCAGCTGTTGTAACAAGAGGCATCCTGCAGTGATGACCTTTTGTTTGGACCTTGCAAGTCAGATTTGGCTTGGAACCAGCTGTTCAAAAGCCCAGCACTACAAACTGAAATGACAGGTTCAGTACTTGTGTTGTTCACTGATGCGTTTACCTCTCTACATTGCAGCTCCCTGCTTGGTGACTCAGAGCGAGTGCTCTAGATGGCTGAATTGGTTACGTTGGTGGCTTTTCAGCTGTGCAGTTTTTCTCACCAGTAAGTAATGTTGAAGATTATCTGGAGAGGAAGCCAACAGAGGTACTTTTCTGCTACTGCCAGCTGCAAAATAGGGCTTGAGAAATGTCTCCTTCACAGAACCAATGGTACCCCTCAGAGATTAAAAAGCCATTCTGTCCCAAATGGTTGCTGTCCTAGATCAGTCCTTTAACAGGTCTCTGATGGCAGAAGAGCTTTCATAGTAGAAAGCAGCAGAAGTGGCAAGAAGAGCACTCATCAACTAGCAGAATTTTGGGATTCTTTTGGGTAGAGAAGGGGGCAAGTCATGATGCCTACTAAATGAAATAAGCACAAGCCTGTCAATTGTCCCAGCCCTGCCTGAGCAGATCTGTGTGTATTGCAGCATTCTTCCTCTACAAATTCCTTTCAAGTGTGCTCAATATTCAGTAAAGAGACTATGCACATCTGCTGTTCCAAGAAGCAAGTTTAATTGCTGATGGGATTTTTTCCCACTAGCATTTCAACCCATCTGCATGTTGCGATTACTGAAGCCTAATTTTGTTTTTGTCTACTTCAACCTTTTCAAGTGATATTCATTAATCCCATCTATGGCATCTCTAACATGTGGGAAATCTGCCTAGAGTAATTACAAAGTATTTCCTCTGCACTTAGTTCTCATATAAGAGCATGTGAAGATAATGAAGGCTGATTGTAGTGTCATCACTCCATTGAGGAAATGAATGATGCTGTTCAAATAACAGCTGGCTTGTTACATAAAAGAAATGACAGATCAGAATAATAAAGACAAACTCCCCTTTAACAGATCTTTCTAATTTGAAAGTCTCAAATAATTGTCTGGAATCCTAGAAATACAGACCATAGCACAAAAAAGGCCCTTAGATTTGCTCTCTGTATGTGTAAGTGCACATATATATATATATATATATATATATTTATGCACTTATACATACATGCCTAAAAACATATAGTATGTTTATTATTTTTGGGTATTATATATGGCAGTGAGACAGCAAGGAAGACCACCAAGAATAATATTTTTTAATCTGGAATATCCATGATGGAAAATAAAATACAATTTAGAGAAATCAACTTTTTTATAGCTAACTGACCTGAAGTGGGCATCTAGGAATGTGAACAATACGTATTATAATTGAATTTATGGTGCAATGAGATTTTCACCATGCAGTAATAATTTACACAACAGTGCCTTTATAAAAATCTTGTGAGGCCTTAATCTCCAGCAGGTATATATATGTATGAAAAACAACAGAGGTTTTTCTGCTTTGTATGTATTTGAATACAATTTATATATGAACATCACATATATAAGCATTATGTACATATATATATGTATAAAAATAGAAAACCTCAGTTGTAAATGGTCTGTTTCGAAGTTCCCACTGCTTCACAGATCAAATTTGCAGTGCTCAGCTCATACTCTGTGAAGTCAAAGGCTAATTTCACTGTGTCTTTCTGCCTGAGGGTGTTCCTAGGTAGTCTTTCAGTCTAAACCCGAGAGCTTGACTCCTTTGAGAAGAAAGAGATAACATCATATGGCACTATCAGAATACAACACCTGATTTCTAGCTGGAGTTTGAAATAAAGGCTAATAACAACCAAAATGTGATATCTTTCAGGTCTAAGAATTTCCTTGAATGATCCAAGGAAAATGTCAAGGTGTGACCTCAAATGATACAGAAGACAGTTAAAACTAGTAACAACATTAGGGTAAAATGAGGCACAGTGATGAAGCCTTTGAGAACAGACTTTCTCAGCAACGCCAACTACATTCCTAAACTAGATACAGAAGACTTTGGAAAAATTCTTCACATAGTCCCATTTTATGATTTCAAGCTGACATAAACTGGGCTCTTGGGACCCACAAATAAGATGGACCCAAAGAATTACAGAATAATCCCAGGTCCAGACTCTTGCATCAAGTAGCATTTGCTGGGATAGACTCTAAGGATGAAGTTTATCCCAACATGTTCCACTGCTCGACTGTCCTAATAAAACACCCCGTATTTTGTATTTATGCATTAATGTTTGCCAGTGGGGTAGCATAAGCTAAAATCAATGCTTAGAGCTTTAACAAAGAAACCCGAGTAGAACATAAAATCCTGATAGAGAAGGCAATAAAGTTGTTTAAATTGAGTGTATACAATGTCTTCATGAAAGGCTAGCTTCAGGAAATGTTAGAATGGAAATATAACTTGATTCAATTATATTTTTATTATTATACATAAATGAAGAAATAGGTATCTATATTGCCATAGCAACAAAATACCATGTGTTTTTTCTCTACAAATTTGAAAATGTAGTGCTTTCATATGAAATTAAAACCAGAGCCCAGGAGCACAAAAAATATTAAAGTAGTGCATTTATAATAGGAAACTGATAATTTTCTGACAAATTGGTTTTGTCTCCAAATTAAAAGATTGTTGAAAGGTTTATTTAACACTGAAGACAATTTTTGAGAAGTAACCTTTCACTTCATAACTAAAAATTATCTCAGAGTCCAATTTTTCTCCAAGAATCACACAGGTAGCTTTGTAGAAATAATAGTTGCTTGTTACCTCAGGGCATAGCTCCTTTTTAAATGAATGATTGTGTAGAGAGAGGTGTAATCTATGCTGCACATGCAAGCTGATTCTGCCTCTTGAAAATGTAGCTTCTAAAGATGATGTTAATCACAGAATTAGTGAATAAATTTAGTGAAAGGCTTTTACTGAAAGTCATTTATCCAGCAAAGAGGTATCTGCATGCATTTAGCACTGGATTCAGCAATCTTGAGTTGTGGACCCCTGCACATGCTGAAAGCCCTCTGACCTCTGAATGCCTCTTATTACCAAACTAAGCCCAATTTCAAATTTAAGGCAGTAGAGGTTGAAGCCAAAAGCAGAGTGAAAGTAGTCTGCAATCTTTTAGCTAGTGGACAGCATTTGCATTTAGCATTTCAGTATCCCCTTGGAATTCATACATCACATGAAACTGAGTTTTTAATGGTTACTGAAAATGTCTTTTCATTAGCAGCAGACTTCTTGCAGCTCTCATGAAAGTATCTAAGCAAGGGAGTCTAATATGAACCTCTTCTACTGTTTACTCTTTTCAAGGCTGAATCTTAAACTTTGCTGCTTTTATTAAAAATCACATCAAAATTTAAGAATTTGGGGGCTTTCGGGAAGAGATAAAAGTAGGCAACTTTAATTCAAAATTTTTCACCTGACCTGCTCTTACTGATGTCGCTGGAGGTTTACTAGACTGAAGTGTGGCATCATGTGTACAAAAGCACTGTGTCAGCTCTGGTTTTTAGTGAATTTTCCCAGATGACCAGGGGTCTCATCTGATGCACATTTTTCATTGTCAGGAACCAGGATAGACCACTTGTTCTTTTCTCTACTGATTTGACAAGGGTAGCAATTTTAGATTGTATCTTGAATGTCATATCAAAAATTCATAATTGAGTTGTGAAAGTGAATAATTGTATCAAGAGCAAGAGAGTTAAGGAGATAGATGTGACACATTTCATTTATCGATAATTTATTTCTTCTTAAAGTCTTAAGTCTTTAGCAATAAAAAAAAGTTACTGCTATTTCAGCTCTAACAATTAAAAGTTCTTTGAAATTTTATGCATTTGTCCTCATGACATTTTTTCACTTCTCCACATTTTATGTATATGGTAATTGATGCCAAGTGGCCTTATCTTCAATGTCACTGACAATTTTGACTGATGAAATCACTCACTGCTGTTGTGTCAGCAGCACAGTATTTTCAACTGACCAAGGAGATAAGTCTAACAAAACATTCCCTGTTTCAACTAGCAAACCATCTGGGAATACCTAACTACCAGGGAAAAAGAAATTCATGCTATGTGCACTGCTAAATTGGTAATTGCTACCATTTCTGCACTGGACTCAACAAGCATGGAAAAGATGGGGTAGGGAGAGACAAGAAAAACTCTTGTTTGAATTGCTTTCATTTTGGACCACAGTTGTATCTGAGGGTTACTGTTTGATATAAATCTATAATTGGGCATAGACTTTTGAAACTTTCAATAATATTTTCAAATAATCTTAAAGGAATTGAACACTCACAGCTAAATTGAATCAGAAATAAGGTGTTTGATTCTTTTTGTTCAAAGAAATGTATTAACTAAACCCCAAAACATATAAATATGTCAGGTTTAGGTTCCAAAACAAGGAAACCTTAGATCCGAAATCCAATGCCCAGTTTTCACCTTAGACAAAAGATAAAGTGATTTTTTTACTTTGAGTATCCCTAGACACTTCTAGTCCGTCCCTTGATTATTTCCTTCTCTGTTTTCCATAGTCTGAGCACATTTTTGCCTAATTCACATCTACATTCTTAGTACCTAGCATAGTCACAATCTTACCACAGCAAGCACAAGCCAGGACTGTCCCTGTCCACACTAAATATGGAAGCAATATGGCCAAGGCCCAGCTTGAGCAATCTGGCCTTTGGTATCCTGGGTATTTTCAACAACACAATTTTTACAAGGGGATGGGCAAACTCAGGGTACTCTGCAACCTGTCACAGCACCCTGCCCGCAGTAAGAGCAACAAATCCCTTTAAATTACTGCAAATGGGAATTCCAGCTCCTAGGTCAGTGCATACAAAGTATTAGTTCAGTCTTGTACTTTTCCTCATGTGACACTTTACCGTGCCTTAATTATGCCTCCCTTGACAGGGGAGAATTTCCAGAGCCCTTGCCTGGGCTCTGCAGACGAACGGGACTTTTCCACGCTTCTTGCTCTCAGATAGTTGTTTATTAAGTCTTATCAAAAGGAGCAAAACCAAGGGCATGACTCCCCTCAGAGCATGCGAGAGAAAAGGCAAGTTATCAAGATTACACCGTTCTTTTAAAGGTAAATTACCCAATGAAAACCCAAAACGAAAGATATTCTTACTTTTCTACCAACGTTCAATAAATCTTTCTGTCACATGAAAGGAACTGCGGCATTTTTCACCCAATCATCTCAATCCACTTTTGCCACAGAATATGGAGTAATTGAAGGAGGAAAAGACGGTCTGGAGAACAACAACAATCCTCCATTTTGGAGTTTTTGCTTTTTATCTATTTACTGTATTAACAAACCCAACACCTCTAGATTTTTACCCTGTGACAATCTTACATAATGTTCTATCACCTAGTTCACACCAGTGTAGATTCTGCTTCTTCCCAGAGGGTAGGTAATTTTCTCCATGGACGAAGGTCAAAAACAGGGTTGTCCAGGGGGATAGAACTCTTCAAAACAGGCAGAGAAATGTTCCCTGCACTTAGGACTCCAACACTCATGGAAGGAAGCCATAGGTGCACTGCTGAAGTGCACTTCTCTATGACCCAGTCTGGGCACCTGCCCTGAGTATCCCAGATACATGGAGGGCAAGATTATGCCCTTGAGATGGCAGCGAGATGCCCGTTTGCTTACTTTCTTGTATTAGCTGGTTCCAGTGGCACCTCCTCAGATCCTGCTCCACATTGCACCTCCGTTCACCCAATGCACGAAGTGTGGTCACAAATCTGGAGGAGGAATCCAGCCCCTGAAACGCTGCAGCGGTATTTGTTTCTGCAGCTAGAGATTAACTAAGCCTTCTACGTAACAACTGAATCCTATAGCACTCATCAGAAGACTACTCAGGCCCCCATCTCCTTGAAACCTTTATTTTACCAGCAGCTATAAAGTTGGTGGGTTTTTTTAAATGTTAAGGTTGTTTTTCAAAATGTTAAAGCATCTGATCCATTAAGGGATGAAAGAGAGCAGAGCCTATCCAGGAACTTTGATCTCCTGAGAAAACAAGATTTGAATGTGATAATGCCAAAAAGGCAAATGAAATAAGTATGAACTTCAGGAATTAATAAAGCAATGCAAACCATCTCTGAAATCCAGATACATCTAGACTGATATCCAGTCAGCCTGCCTTACAAACACAGCAAGCTAATGAACTATTTCTAGCAAAACAGCCTCCCAAAATAGAAGTCAAAGTTTCCTGGAGAGTTAATGAAGCCAGGGACATAACTTCAAAGGACTAGAGGAAGTTCCTGTAACCCTAAATTTTATCCCCGAAGCTAGACAGCCAGGGCAGCAGTGGGTCTGCAACTCTTCCTATGCATTTATTTCTTTTCATGTGCTAAATGAGCATATGCAAGCTGTGCAGCAACTCATTTCCCTCTTGAGCCTGGGCTGGGAAGTGCAGGTACTAGATGAACACTGGAAAACATGAAGTTGTCTCTGAATTTAGCACATTCATGTGGGAAGCTACATGGTGGCATAGTGGAGGATGGCAATAAGAATAACTCAGTATGTTGATGCAGCCCTGAAGAACAGAGTGGAATACAACAGAGTTATCTTAATTGGAAGGGATCTGCAGTGATTATCTAGTCCAACTGCCTGACCAATTCAGGGCTGACCAACAGTTAAAACATGTTGTTAAGGGCATTGTCCAAATGTTTCTTAAACACTGAGAGGCTTCAGGTATCAAGCATTTCTCTAGACAGCCTCTTCTAGTGTTTGACCATTGTCTCTATAAAGAAATAGCTCCTAACATCAAGTCTGAACCTCCCCCGACACAGCTGTGAACAGTTCCCATGGTTAGTGTCGTGGCTGATTTCCTTTGCAGTTTCCGAGGCGGAATCTGTTCTGCTAAACTTCATCTAAGGCTTTTTTGCATGAAATGTATGAGCTTCCTAAACGTCTGCATACCTACCCTTTATACACAGGCATACAGAAACACCTACAGGGTACCAAGTATACACTTGGTATATACTTAGATCTTTGAGTGGATTATGCAATTCTAACATGCGTAGGCTATATGAACACAAAGGGTTTAAACAGGATACTAGCTCAAATAGAAAAGAATTAGGCAGAGTAAATTCTAGAGAGTTATCAGACTATTAGTACTAGGTCTTCTCTTTTTACTAATTTTAAAATTTAAAAAAAACCAGTTCGAATGGAATTTTGAAATAAGAAGTCCTTCCAAACAAATAATAACAAGCCTTTTGGACAGTGCTTGACAATGATTCTCTTTTTTCTCCACTTGCTTTTTTAGCATTTTAAATTTGCCAGTGAAAGTAGCACTTTGAGGAATTTCTCACAAAAAGCAACAGAAATTAAAAAATGAGAATGTAATTAAGGGGTGCATAAATATCAAGTAGAAAGAGGGAAAGAGCCACAATTATTATATTTTCCTTCACCCATTGATTATGTCATCAAAGATAATTTCTGTTTACTTTCTTTCCTTCTGTGAAACATTAGAGAATGGAGCTTCTTGCTCGTGTCTGATATATTTCTCATATGAGCCATTAGTCTGGTGCTTCTGTCGTACTTCAGAATGATTTGGACCAAGCTGATTCCTTTTCATGATACATAAGAATTTCCCCAGAGAGGTGTGATTAGATTGCTGAGGGTCAGTCATTGCTCACTTTATCCGGGTATTTGGAAGTTTGAATGACTAAAAAGACTGACAGGCTTCAACTATGTTTGGGGTATAGCCAGTTAAGCAGGGACTTAACCCGCCCACCCCCAGATTTTAAACTTTCAATCTCCTACTTAAGAGAGTCAAATGTGCTTTGTATAAAACAGAGTAACCAGATCTGTGCTGGAGAAACTCAGTGTATGGCAAGTCTCGTTGGTCTTACATCCTTAGTACAAATTCAATTTTAAAAAATAAATTTTTTCAAACTGCTGCCTGAAAACACAGTCTAAACATTTTTCTTAAAGGTTACATTAGACACCCACTCAGAAAGTGTTGCAGATTCTTAGCAATGAAAGTTCCAGAGAAGGCGTGGTTTCTAAATAGTAGAAGATTTGTTAATGATGAGACAGCAAGCTATCTTAGATGATTTGTGCAAGTCAGGTCTAAGATAAATTGTGGCAACCAAGAAGCTTCATGCAAGCGGTGCTGGAGAAGTATTGGATATGGTTTTCATTGGGTGCTTCTTTTTCTTCTTTTTTTTTTGTAGCTACTCTTTCATTAAAAAAAATCTGATTTGATTTTGAAGTAATGGAGTACACTTTCTTGAAACTCTATATAAAATTGTTAAAGAATCTGTGGTTCTCTATCTCTGTATCTACATGTCACTCAACCTAAATCATCATTGTACTCAAACCCCATCAAAATCAACTGCAAGTTTCAGCAGAAACTGGAAAAAATGACTCTTTGACGGATTTTTATGATTAAATCCATGCTTATAGCAAACCCACAGTTTATTCCATACTAGTAGAAAAACCAAAGATGATTTCTTGATTAGATGGTTTTCTTGATGCAAAGATGCAGCTAGGAAGTCAACATGATGAAACAACCAAAAATTAGGAAAAACAAGCCAGCTGAAAATAGAAGTTTAACATGGCAACAGTATCTGATAACATAATGACACTGACACCAATGTGTAAATTCTGCACACTTCTAGGCTTTAACACTAGGTTAATTTTCACTCCAATACAATTAATAACATGAAGTTATGTTTCCTATCTGTTCTTTGGTTTAAGCCAAGTAGCTCCTCTTCTTGGAAAGCTCCAAAACCAAAAAATAAATTCTTCACATTCTTCTTTCTCTTCATTATCTCAGAAAATTTCATAAGGCTTCGTAACAAAGTTACTGCCTTAAGGCTATCACATTGCTTATCCATCCCCAAAAAAATCTCATGTCCTCAGCTAAAAATCTTATTAAACATAATGAGGCAGAAATCAATCCTTTTATGAAGTACAGAGGTCTTTTTTAGAAAAAAACACCATATGTCAGGGTGCTGTGCCAAATAATATTTTCAACTGTTACTTTGCAATTTCCTTGTTTTTACAATCACAGAAGAATTTCTGTCAGAATACCCTGAAGACCATCTAGGTCAAAAGCAAATTGAACTCCAGATGTGGTCTGACAAAGCAAAGGGATACAGTCACACTCTTAGACCTCCTATTTATGCTCTCTCCAGCACGGCCCAGACGGCCAACCTTCATTGCCACACAGACATGGTGCTGACTCGTGTTCATTTTGCTGTCTACGAGGACATCAGGCCCTTCTCAGTAAAGCTGTGACCTAACCAGTCAGTTTCCAGTCTGCACTGCTCAACGTGGTTGTTGTGCTCCAGCTCCAGCATTTTGCATCCATCTTTAATGAACTTCTAGAGTTCCTCCATCTGGTCAAGGACCCTAAAAATGGTGGATGTTCTCAGCAGCCATTCCCTCTAATTGTGTGTCATCCGTTAATTTGCTGAGGGCATGTTCCCTAATGTATTCCAGATTGGTCATGAAGAGCGCTGGGCCCCATATCAAACCTAGCAAATACCTTATTCCATTGGCTACCTGTTAAACTTCTAACCATTGGCTCCTTGAGCCCAACAGTTTAGTTCATCCAGCACCCATGTTGCAAAATCATTTGTAGACCCCTTGACTTGTTTCTAGCACTTATTCCTTCTCTCAACAATAGATAACTCGGAAGGAATAGGATTGCAAAACTTCATTCACCTCTGTTCTTTCTATCTCAAACATATCTGAAGTTGCCTTTAGCCATTCTTATGCAAAAGAACCTAACTTGGAGCATAATATTCATCAATTCATTCCTCATCGAATTCTTTGGCTTGTATGTTTATGCTTAATGTCAGTTTTTTTCAATCAAAAATTACATTTGATGCAGTAATTCCTGGAAATGAAAGTCTGCATTACATGGTGTTAATGAGAAATCAAATGAGATGAGTAGAATCATACCTTGCAGCATTAGAAATCAATTACTTGGAGGACACAGACAAATGATTTAGTTAAAATAAGAATCCTTTTGGCTTTCTGTCACTAGTCACACACAAACTCAAGTGAAATAAAAAAATTCTTCCTTTTCTTTACTCTCAGCACTGCCTTATTCTTGATAAAATCTAAAGAAAAATTATCATTTGGTTATGAAAAAAATTAAGCTTGTGTCTTATATTTCTGGTACAAAGAGAGGCAGTCAGAAACCTGAGAAAAACTTTTAAGTGTTCTCATACAATCCTCTGCATTATTGAGTCCTTGTCTTAACCCAGCTACAGTCCATAGCAGTTGTGGGTGCCCCATTCTCGGAAGTGTTTGAGGCCAGTTTGGATGGGGCTTTGAGCAAGGTGGTCTAGTGGAAGGTGTCCCTGCCCATGGCAGGGGGCCTGGAACTGGGTGATCTTCAAGGTCCCTTCCAACCCAAACCATCCTACAATTCTGTGATAAAGAGAGCAAAATGTAAAGGGGTGTAGTTCTCCTACCAGCATTGTTTAAAAGGACACATTCCCAGTTAAGCTAAGTATCAAAAACACAGTGCTCCTATAGGATCACAGAACCATTAAGGCTGTAAAAGACCTTTAAGATCATCTAGTCTAACTATCAACCCAGCACCACATCCATGTTCACCATTAAACCATGTCCTCAAGTGCCCTATCCACATGGTTTTTTAACACTTCCAGGAATGGTGATTCAACCACTTCCATGTGCAGTCTGTTCCAATTCTTTACAACCCCTTCCATGAAAACAAATTTCCTGATATCTATTATAGCCCCCCACCCTGGCACAACTTGAGGCCATTTCTTCTCATCCTGACACTTGTTACCTGGGAGAAGAGACTGACACCCATCTTGCTACAACCTCCGTTCAGGTACTTGTAGAGAGCAACACAACAGGACACCAGCTTACCTGTGCTTGCACCTACACATTATTGTTGCAACAATACTGTTGGCATTTGACTCATGCTATTAACTTATTTCTCACACACGAATTATCAGATGCACCTTTGATCAAAATATAAAGGCCACCCCCATTTCCACTTCTCCTTGCTTGTGTGCTTTCATGATAGTTCCTTTTGTCTCCTTTCAGAAAAGTTTAGTGCACAGTAGATTATTACTTTGCTAAATTTATGGACTTAGGTCTTAGCCTTTGTGAAACTGAAATTTCATCTCAGCTGCAGCATCTCTTGTCTACCAACATAATCACAGATGTACTGCTTTAATGTTATGTTGATACTGGAAAAATGAGAACAGTGACCTTTGTGTTAATTAGTTAGCCCACAGAAGCTACTAAGATGGAAAGTGTGGACCTGTACAGGGCAGTAGTTTACACATTTTACCCATATCTTGTGTTAATTATCAGCTAAAATAAAATGTTGCCTTATAATTATTTTAGCCTTATCGTTCCTTTACTTAGGAAATAAATACCTTTAGAATTCCTTTATTTTAGTTGGGGTAGGCATATATTACCTTTCATTTTTTTTTTTTTTAATTCAGGTGAACTAGAGCAGTAGAAACTGATCAGTGGATTGTGTAAATAGTGCTAAGTGATTCACTATGCTATTTTCTTCTTTCTCGACGTACTCTCATGACACATTCCCTTTGTACTTTTTTTGTAATATAAAGAGTTAAGCCATTATCCATGTCATTTCAACAAAAAACCTCCTCATAAACTTGCAAATTGGATCTTTTCAACATGCAAATTGTGCCTTTTCAAATACCTCAGCAGAGTATCTACCTGAACTATAACAATAAAATTGCAATACATTTCTAAATAAATACAATTGTCATATTCTCCACTCTCAGCCCCTACCCCTATAAGGAAAATGCCCAGCTCTAAATGCTGTTCTTGGACAATTCACCAGTTCCTTAAACCTTTATAAATTACAATTTTGCTCTGAGGATATATTATATTCAAGTTATTACTTGAAAGGTTATTTGGCAGTAAAGCTAACAGAGAGGTTGACAGGTGAGACTGATGTTGTCAGCCTGAAAGCACAGTCATATAGCCAGTAAATACTGCACAGATACAGAGCTGAAACTGCGCAAGCTTCCACTGAAACAGGACCTGTCAATCTGTCATGTCATCTTCTCTGATTAAAAGATTTTGTGAGCAGGTGTCTGCAAGTGCAGCAAAGGTTTCCCCAAAGGCAATGATGCAAAAATAAAAACGTGACTGATGTGTCCATCACAGAACGGTCAAGGGAAACAAACTTAGTTTCAGAGCTTGTTTATCTGCGTGTTTCCATTTATCAGATGGCCTTTTGGTGGAAGTTGCCTACAAGGCCTCTTTTGACTCACTGTTTTCTCAGAAAATACTTATGATATATGCCATCAATACAGAAACTTCAAGTCCTCCATCTGTCACCTTTGTTTAAAAAAATATTTTTGGCTGGAAAAAACAGAGAACTCCTTCACTTTAATAAAATGTGGGAAAAAACCCCATATTTTCTGCTCTCTTTCTTGCTTTTCAGAAATTTGTCTGCCATCAGCATTACGTTTAGTCTCCTCTCCAAAAGAAGTCTTCTACTCATAGCCTTGAAGAGGACCCTTCAGGGAAAATAAATCCTAGAAACCTTGGCTCTAAATCACAGAGCCCTGTGGGTGACTTGGAATAAATAGAGGGAAGATCAAAGGAGGATTAGAGTCTGGCTGTGAAGAACATGAGCAGGAATGACAAAAGGGAAGGCTCTAGTGTTAGCTTAGTTATGTTCCACCATGAAAATAATGAAGGAAAAAACCCCATCACCCTATTCATATTTGTTAGATTCATTGCCTAATAGAAGAATTCCATGTATATCTGTGTTACTAGTTATCCTATATACCAGATACAAAGAGACACCTGCAGATGATTTCATGCTCATAAATGAATACATGATATGTCTTAAATGCAAAGAACAGGCAAGAGGAATTTTGAATGTTCTGTTAAATACTATAACATCTTAAGATTTAGAAAAATACACACATAAAACAAAATGAAAAACCAGACCTTCTCTCTCCTTGACTTTTCCTCTTTCTTCCTTGCACAGCTGTGTTTGTTCAAGCTTCCTGTAAGAAAGCACAGGGAAAAGAAGAAGACGGGGACAAAAATGGTGAGGAGCTGTAAACAGAGCAGAAACTCAAACTTGGAGCTAGGAAGTTCCCCCAGGCTGCCTAATGCAGATGAAAGGAAGGGATATACAATACCTGGCCAAGCGCTCCTCTAGGGAATTTGTTGGGGTTTGACACTGACTAGAAGCCAGGCACCCAGGAAAAACTATCCACTTATTTTCCTCTGCTATAGCTGAGCAGAGGAGGGAAAATTAAAACGAAAACTTCATGAGTTGAGATAAAGATTAGGGGGAAAACACTCTAAGGCAAAACAGGTTCAAAACTTAAACAGTATAAAGAAGATTTATTATTAACAGAATTAAAAGTAAAATGGGGTAATGAGAACTAGAATAAACCTTTAGAACACCTTTCTTCTTCCCAGTCCCTCCTTCTTTCCCACTGACTGTGCAAGGAGACAAACCATGGGGTTTTGGTCAGTCTTTCACCTCCTAGAAACCTTTCTTCAGTACGCTTAAGGAAAAGAGTTTCTTCTGCTGTGCCGTGGGACCCTTCCCATGGGAGATAGTTCTCTGCAAACTTTTCTAGCAAGATTTTAACTTTCACGAATAGTAGCCTGCCTAACCTGCTGTAACGTGAGTCCCTCCCACGTATGGTGCAGTCTTCCCAAAACTGCACATCGTGGGTCATTTTAGTTCATGGGCTTTAGTCTTCTAAGGAAAAGCTGTTCTAGTTTGAAAACAAAGGCTCCCTTTCTTTATCTGTGGAAGGAAGGGTCTTCTCTCTCTGTTCGAGTTCCTCACTAGATTACAGCTTTTCAGCATCCACTTGCTCCAGCGTGAGCACTTTTTCTCACGAGCTGTGCATGAATCTCTGCATCCCCCCATGCATCTCATGAATTACACAGAAACAATTTGTTGTATTATAGTCCTCACCACGGCTTGTAGAAAAAAATCTCAGCTCCGACACCCGGAGCACCTCCTCCCTCTCCTTCTTTTCACTAACCTTGGTGCCGCCGTGTTGGTTCTCCTCACGTGTCCTCACTTTTCCTTTTTCTCTGACTCGGAAGAAAATTGTTGTCTGTAGGTATTATTGTTCTCAAGTTCTATCAGTTGAAAAGTTCTTAAAGAGCTTCACTGTGCTGAAAAAGTTGATTTCGTCTGTGCTCCATGTCAGGGAATTTTTCGCCATGTTTTCGTTGCTGGCCACATGGTCCCTGCCAGCACCATACAGATGACCCCGGCCGCATGGTCCCCACCAGCCCCAGCCTCAGGAGGGCTCCAGCGGCCCTGGCCGTGCGGTCCCCACCGGCCCCAGCCTCAGGAGGGCTCTGGCAGCCACACCAGGATGGGCCCCAGCAGCTGCCTCACCACCCCTGGGGAGAAGAAAAAGGAATGCCTGCATTTTTTCCCTTCTTAAATATGTCATCACAGAGGCATTACCAACTTTTCTATTTGGGCTAGTAACTTGCCCATAGTCAGAGCCTTCAGTGATTGGCTCTGTGCCAGACATAGTAGAAGCTTTGTCCCGGGTTGCAGTGTATTCTATTACCACCCTCATGAGCTGTTGAAACCAGGTGAGGCAGTGTTTCCTGGCCTCCTCCCTCCAGATTATCTTTCTGTTAATGGCCCATCAATGCCCTGCCGCATGACTCAGATATAACTGCCTCCGGACTATCTTCTGTTAATGAGCCCATCAACACCTGGCCTCATGACTCATCATTCTATTGTGAGATGCTCCACCGAGAAGGAGGAACCAAGCATTCCATCCTGGATATAATCTGAGATTCCGAGCACCACCAACACCCTTTTCCACTGGATTCCCAGAGGACAGGAGCTACATAACCACCACTGGACCTTCCGTGGAAGAGCAGACCTTTCTACAGGATCACTGCTTCAACAGAACCACATCCACCACTTCAGGAGGACTGCAGCCACCATCTTACTGGATGGCTGTCACCACCCTGACTAACAGGGTGTCACGTTGTATCCTGACTCTGTCAGTTTGAACCAGTGTTTTCTGCCTTTTTTTTTTTATTTCCCTATTAAATTGTTATTCTGACTTGGTGCCTCCCACTGGTTTGTTTTCAAACTAGTACAAGCTACGAGCAGCTTCTCCCACCCACTAAAAACTAGACTGTTTTTAAACTAACGCAGGATTATATTGTACTTCCTACATCAGCTTTCATTTGAGGATCCAAAATTTGTTACCGAGGCAAACTTTCTGTCTCTTCTTCATAACAAAGTGGGAAGGTGGAACATAATGAAGTTAAGAAATCCCTAATCATTGAACCACTTTTCTATGTTTCCAAGGTCAAAGGTAGTAGAGTAGTGGGATAGCTGTGTCTGGAAAGTAATGATTAAATGATGAGTTCATAGAAATTAACCATCATTTTCTCTTTGTCTTCTGCAACCAAGCAAACAATCAAGAATTCAGCTCAAATCTTTGTCTGACCAACTGCTGCTTTGCATTGTGATGAAACTTCACTCCTTTGATGGGGGCTGGGAAATGTCCTCCAAAATACTTTCTTTCATGATAATGTCAAAGAACAGAGGAAATTAGGAGTTCAGAAATAAACAAAAAAAAAGTGCTCAGATCTCTGTTTGAAATATATTGATTTATGTCAAGAAATTCAGCTGAAGCTCATCCAAGCCTTAAGCCATTTCACTCTACATAGGCCTTGCAACTCATAAAATGCAGTTGCTGGGAAAAGTAAACTCTGCCTGACGTCAGTAAGAATATTTTGTTGGATAAGGACTGTCAAATGCAGTTAAGCTTGATCCTGTAATGATGAGATTGCAAAATCAGCCAAATTGAGTAATACCAGAGATCCATTCTGCTCAAGTTCATGTCTTGAAAAGTGGCTTGTAACTGATGCTTGGGAAAATGGGCATGCATAGGGTAAAAGTTCCCCTGGTACCTCTGTGACTGTTCACTAAAGTCCTGCTTAGACTTTGGCTAAGCCTCTTCTGCTAAAGCCTGATGTATGCTGAGAGCAGTGCCATTAGGTCAAAGAGGATTAGACCACACCTAAGCAGGACAGGTGACCAGGAAGAGCTAAAGGGCCATGATCACCCGCAAACTGCGGTCTCTGGCAGTCATTATCTTTTGCCTGGCAGTTTCCTCAGAATCCACTAACTTATATAAATGGTATAGACCAAATCTCCAAACTAGAGAGTATAGAACCTCATCTTACTCAAAAAGCTTTTAGAGCATATCCAAGAGCAGCTGAAATTATGAGGCTTTTGTGATTCCAGGTGTGATACAGGGAACACCTGCACTGTGAGAGAGGAGGAAGGATCATCATCAGGTAGCTAATTAGTTACATTAAATCACAGAGTAAATTGTCCTGTTAATCTGAGAGATTCAAATGGATTACAAAGTTTAAGTCACAGAGTACAATGTCCTGTAACTTCGAGAGGTCTGAATGGACCTTGTCATACCTCCCATTCAACTTTAAGAGTGTACTTCCTACACCAGAGACTGCATCCAGACAAACATTTTAACAGATGCTGAAGGATGTGAACCCGTTTTGGCCTCTGTGATATCATGTAACAATGAATCATGCAGTTTAATTATTTACAATATGAAAATAATCTCTCTAGAGAGAAAGCAATAGTTTCAGTGAATTGTAAGGCAGCTTGCTTAGTCACTCTGTGAATCATGTTGCAATGTCTGGGACATGGCAAATACCCCAGACAGTGATACCATGAACAAGGGATACACATCAGAAACTATCTAGTTCCACTTCCTTGCTATTAGTAACTCACTGAAGTGTGATGGGGAACCACTTCTCGTGCATCCCAGCAGGACTTGCACCACAAGGATGAACATGGGTAGACATTTCAGAAAGCAGTCTCAGCCTGAAACTGTGCTTATGTCAGTAAAACTGACAGTGACTTCAAGGACAATGCTCAGCAAATTGTTCTGCTAGGCAGCTCTAGAAAATTATCTGAGCATCTCTTCAGTTTTAGTAGCAGAAACACGACCAGGTAGAGTAACAGCAAATGCTACCAATTTTCTTTATGACAGGTTTGAAAAAAGTTGTTATGGCTTGAAGCACAGGTATTTCCTGGTAGATGGTCCAGAGAATGAATAGTAACAGAGAACTTTGACTTCTTCCTATGTTCCATCCATATAAGATATTTTAAAAGGATCAAAATGTGTTTTAGTCTCTGTACTGCCCTTCATACAATAAAAGGTGCAGTCTTAGGAGACAATATTATTAGGAGGCTATCAAATTCAGAAAAATGTTCAGAAGAAGGTAAGTCAGAAAGTAAATGTTTTCACCTCAACTTTCAATTCTTACTAAAATTAGATAACTACATGACTCACATACGGAATCTGAACAATTTTTCCCTCTGACATGATTGTCAGATGCACAAAAACTCTACGTAGTCTTTCTGTGGAATAAAAATCGTACAAAGACAAACCTGCAACTTTGGAAAGGGCAAGTAAGAAAATTTGTGATTATAAATCAAATT
This sequence comes from Lycocorax pyrrhopterus obiensis, assembly GCA_014706295.1. NCBI lineage: Eukaryota > Metazoa > Chordata > Aves > Passeriformes > Paradisaeidae > Lycocorax > Lycocorax pyrrhopterus. Next base: position 50,133,087 of record JACSVZ010000001.1, read on the forward strand.
AGGATCACACCAGAAACTTAGAAAGTACTGTCCTGATCTTTCCACACTATTGGGAATTCATGCCTGCTGCTTTGTCAGGGAGTAAGAATTCAAGTTATTCGGTCAGGTTTGTTGGTATGAAAAACTTTGCAGGATGACAGCATACATATTATTCACTTGTGTTTGTCACCAGGCTTTTAAAATCTCAGGTTTCATGTGATATTGCAGGAGGTGGCTGACCTAATGTAATTGCTTCCTACCGACAGGTGGGTGGTCCCATAAGCAAAAGTTGAGTGGATCAGCTCTTGCTCCCGTCTTTGCCCTGTCAGACTGAGAGTCAAGCGTGGATAATCCCTTTTACCAGCGTGGGTATGTCACATTGAATTGCTGAGATAACTGGGCAGAATTTGCAGCAAAGCTTTCCAGTTGCAACCCAAATGACTTGGGCACAGGCAAAAACGAAAGAGAAAACAATAGGGGCAAGGCAAGCAGCAGATATCACTGACAAATAAACTCTCCTGGCATTGTAATTTAAATTTTTGTACTTTAGGCCTAAGTTTTGGTTGTGTTATTTGTAGCTTTCCTTGCACAGGCAGGTCTGACTGTCTGCTCTAAGTCTCCAATTCTGTGTATATCTGAGACTGTTTAGAGTTTGTTTAATCATTTGCATCTTCTTGGTTGTTTGTAAGGAGACAGGAAGCCACAGCAATGTCAAAAGGATTTACTGAAATACATAGAAAGAGCAAACAATTTATTCAAGCCAATAAAATATCACCATCTGACCCACAACTAGCAAGCAGAGATTTACATTTCAATTGATACTTCATTTAAATTTATATTTAATTCTGGAACAACAAAATATTCAACTCTTATCAACTGGAATCCCAAACATCCAGCAGAGACAAAATAATCCAGGGAGATTAAGAGCTTTCCTCACATTCCTGCCTAATTTAAAAACACAAACACAACAAACTTTCAAATGTCTGCAGCAGGGTTGTACAACTTGCTGAAACTGAAACTACTAGATTCCAGAAGCCACAGCAATGTCTCATGTACATGAACTGATCTTAGTAATTGGGTGTCCTGACACACTATGTATTTAAGACTCAGAGGGCAAGGTTCCTTTGCTAATCCACAAAACGCCTCTGCAAGTTCCGGAGTCAGCTATTAGCCAGCCTGTACTCATAAAAAAAATCTGAGCACATCTAATCTTTCTTCTTTTGTCCAGAAAAGGTGAAGTGCATTTGGAGTCTCAGCAGGACGTATAAAATGGAAAGGATTATTCAAAGCTTCTTCATGTCCTCTTGTTCAGGGTGATTCAACAGTTTTGCAAATTCTGCATCTTATTCATATTAGCAATTCCTAACATGAAATATTAGGTTGCAGTCTCATGGTGTTTCCCAAAAAAATATTTGTTGCCATTTCTTTTACATAAACAATAAAAGTTTATATCGCTTTATCAGTCTAACTGCCCCAGCCATCATAAGAAAAGGAAAGAAGTTCCCAGGGCATTCTATGACAATCCTTGGAGAGTCCTAGCTCTGTGTGGCACAGTGAAACCTGAGAAATTTGTATCTGTACATGTTCCTCGCTGAATATACCTAATATGATGTTAACCCAAGTGCAAGAGCAAGTACAGGAAAAAATATCAGTGTACAGCAAGTAAACACAGATAAAAACCACAGATCTCAGTGCATGAGTGGGAGTAGTTTGCATCCTTGATTTTCTATGTTCCTAAGCAAAGATAGTTATCGAAGTAACCATAATAAGCAGCTACAACACATATTTATTGTCTCAATACCACTAACAGTGTGTTTTCAGAATGTCTTTTTTGAAAGAAAGCAGAAGTTAATTTAATACCTCTGACCTTTTTTTTACATTTTTATGTGATTTTGTTTGCCAAAAAGAAAAGTAATTGATAGTATTCTTCCTGGGCTACATGTAACTGTAAGTTGCTGGGTTTGTTTGTTTTACATAATCTGAAATTATAAATCTGAGGAAAGTTTAGTGAGATCCACTAGCAGGCAACAACAGTATCTGTTCAAACCCAAAAGCAGAGCAGTTGGCAATTACAAAAAAAGATGTCATTAAGATGCCTCACTTTCTCCCTCTTTTTAATATATTTTATTTTCTCTTGTCTTCACCCAGTCAAAGCCATTGTGGTTTAAAAAGGCACAATAGTCCTGTTTAGATTAGAAAAAATTTAATCCGTCCTGCCTGATTGTCTAGGAAAATGGTACTTGCAATAGCAATTACAAGGACGATTTGAGCTTTTTCTCTAAGGGAAGAAAAGCCAGCTCTTGTCTAAATAAAGCAATGTGTTCCTCTAAAAAAATGCAAAAAAACCCTGTTTATGCAGTAAAAATTTTTAGAAAGCTGCTCTGATCACTTTAATGTGTCTTGCAGCAGGCAGCGAGGAGGCATTTGTAGGGCCTAAAATAAGTTTTCCCAGACATGCTTGCTGAACAAATGAGTCCCTGCGAGTGACTGGGAGAAGCTGCAGATCCCTGCACAGCTGTATCCAGGATGTGGTCTGCTGCAAGGAGCCATGCTGAGTGAGACATTAAAAATCCCACTTCTCCATCTGAAGAAGCCTATCCTGTATTCAGATGGCCTTTACTTCCCTCAATATCTAAGGAAACTTTGGGACAAATGACACTGGTTTATACTAGTTAAGAGCTCAGCTTCTGTGATCATTACATTCAGGCAGGGAGTAAGACATGGTAAGTCTTGCAAGATTTCAAGCTGGGCTTGCAGCTATCACTCAAATTGAACTCCAGAACTTAGTGGGTTTCTCATTCAGCATTGCAAAGCTTTCCCTCTGCCCCAAATGCTGCTTTTATACTATTCTTGCATACATCTGGGAACATTTTATTTCGTTTGTTGTGAATGACAGGTATGTACCTCTGGATTATGCACACTTGACAATTCTCTGCATCATCATATATGAGACAATGGCTGTCCTTGCTGGTAACCTGGCTGCAATAGTAATGCCAAAAAAGAAAGAAACTGATGGCAGACATCCTTCTTCCGAGAGGCAGGGGGTTTGTGCTGGGAAGTAAAAGTCACATGTCATTGAAAAATCACATGATCACAGAATAAGATGAGCTGGAAGGGACCCTCAAGGGTCATTGAGTGCAGCTTCTGGCCCTGCACAGCACTATCTCCAAGAGTCACACCATGTGCCTGAGAGCATTGTCCAAATTGTCTTAAAGTCTCTCAGGCTGGTGCTGTGACCACTTCCCTGGGGACCCTCACTCAGTGACCAACCACCCTCTGGGGGAAGAACCTTTTTCTGATATCCAACCTAAACCTCCCCTGACACAACTTCAGGCCATTCCCCGGGCAATAGCAAAATATGAGTAATTCCATCCTAAATAAAAACAGGATTTTTATCAGAATCTACTGGGGAAAGAAAGGGGAACTACAAAAGATTTTGATTAAAGGAACATAAAACAGCAGGGGGAAACAGAAAAGCACAATCTGTCAGAGGAGTAGCATTGCTATTAACACCAGATCTGAGCTTCTTAGACAAATGATGCTGGCCTCACTCAAGGCATCAGGCTCTTGAGAGAATGTGGTGTCCAGGAGCATTGTTTTGAATATTTTAGTAATGGGATACTGTTCTGAAAAATGAAAAACTGCTTTGTAGACCTGAACAAAAGGAGGCCAAATTTGTTTGGATTAGCTGGTTCTAAAAATTGCTTTACAAGCACTTTGATTTCCTACTTTATAAAAATTCCTGAATCTACTTGAAGGTTTTAGCAGCTATGATTTTTTACCCAAACATCACCCCCAAAGAGTTATTTATATAATAAAGTATATATTAATCTTCAGAAAAAAATATAAAAAATTAATCAGAGTTATTATAGCATAAAGGGGGCATCACTGTCCTCCTTGTAGAGCCTGAAGGCTAGGGGAGGCTGTTTCAGGGAGATCAGAGCACTTGGACTTAAAAGTAGTATTCAGAGGGGAAATCAGATGAGTGAATCAGCTGCCTACGGAAAAGGATGCACCAGCATGGATAGGGCCATCATCATTTTCAAGAGGAAGAAGAAGAAGAAGAAGAAGAAGAAGAAGAAGAAGAAGAAGAAGAAATGTATCAGTAAGGTGGCAAATAACAGTTCTCACGGCATCCTGGCAAACCACCTGTTGAGGATATCCTTTTAAACAGCTATTTTTTTTGTCACTGGCTACCATGGTGTCCCTAACATAGGCTGCCAAAACTGGTAGCTCCCGACTTCTAGTGCATTTTAGCCAAGTAAAAATATTTTTTTATCTCAAAGTGAATATACCATCTCACACTAACATACCTTCTGCTTCCATCCTTTTATAGCTGTAAACTAGGGTAAGATTTATTTAAAGACATAACTACAGTATTTGATTGCAATTGTCTCTAAGGCTTTTACAGAAGGGACCATAAAATCTGTCTTCAAGGACAGCAGGCTAGCTCGGTTCAAAGGTATTAGTTTGGGATACAAGAGACATGGCTTAATTTATACCTTCTACTTCCTGGGTGACATGGAGAAAATCTTTCAAAAATACTTATACTGAAATGGTAATTTAAAAGCATTCTGTCTTCCAGGGAAACATGGTGATGTTTCTCTGGAAAACGAAAGTAAAGTTTGTGGTATCTTAGACGCCATCATAAACGCTTCGCATAAATTTAATGCTACACAACCTGGGCATTTGGAACTGCTCCCTGTTCACTGAGCCAAGCGAGAATTTGACTTCAGTTTTGTGACTGGAATGATATGGTGTGGACAAAGGCAGAGCAGAGCACAGGCCTCTTCAGGCACCAGTAAACCAGCACTCCGTCCATATATTTTTGCTTTAAAAATCCAAAAACTATAAACAAAAAATTGTTTTTCAAACAGCTTGCCTATAACTAGTTGAAGAACTAAAGACTATGAAGATGGTTGGTTGTGCTGCCTTATATAACATTATATAAGATTGAAACTACCTTACATTAATACAGGGAAAGTATTTTTAGGCAGCATGATTCACTACCTAACTATGACAACACACTTCAAACAACTGAAAATAAACCAATATTCCTATAAACTATTTCAAAAAAGGAGCAGAATTCAGGCTTTCTATAGTAGACATTGCAACTCAGCAGGGCTCAGGCTAGCTCACAGAACTTGGAACAACTCTCCCTGCCTTAAGACTTTCCATGGGCATCTGTATTTACTTTCTGTTCCTGCCTGCAGGTCTCAAAACCAATGCCAAACTTCTTTAGCCTATTTGTGACCTGTACCTAAAAACCACACAGAAATAAAATTTACAGCATTCATGGTTCATTTGAAGTAAAATTGCTTCTGCTCATAGGAAGGAACATGCTCTTATCTATTTGCATGAAAACAAAATAAGGTAATATCAGTTAGAGATGCTACCTCTAGCTGACAATGCAAAGGAATAAACCAAGATCCTTGTCTCCATAAATATGTAAAACCACAGAGGACAAAGATTAAATTAGTCTGATTTTTATCAGTGCAAGAGGGCACTTATTCTGCCAGAATTTCACATCTCCCCTCTCTGTCTAAGGAAATGACTCCTTTTGTTTGTTACACTGTATGCCTGCCACAGCAGCATGTGCTCCCCAGCCTCATGCTCTTGAAAACAGTTTGCATGTTCGTCTGAAAAGTGAGAGAAACACGAGAACAGCCACAGGGGCAGGAAGCGGCATTTAGTCCTGCAAAGTCACCATGCACCCCAGAAGAACTGTGAAGCCAAATAAGCAGCTCTGGGCTGGGCTTCCTGGCAAAGCCATAACCCTAGGGACAAGCACAGCCAATTCCATCCCTTTGAAAAGAGAATGCCTTGCTTCTTTCTGTTTCCTTGTGACATTGCTCAAGAAAAAACTCCTTGAGATCAGGTCATTTGCCAATGTGCTGCCGTACCGTAAAACTCTCATATTTTGGTTCTGTGTTATCACACTGTCACTTTTCCTTGGATAAATGATAAAAATTTAATTTAGATTGTGCTATATAAATAAAAATAGATTATTTGGGGAAAGTTTTTATAGAAACCAAATAAGGAAGCGTTATAGTCAACCAAGAATTCATTTGTCCAAATTTCATATTCTAGTTAACTTGAAATTACATACCTGAACCCAAGCTTGTACTTTTATATTCACTTTGAAGTAATGAGGGATAGCTACATTTAAAAAGCAATTCAGCCTATCATGAAATAAGAGTTTAATCTGAATATTCCTCTGTAGGTGTGTATACCTCTCAAAGGCAGCATAGCTTAGGATGACTGACTTGGAATTGTATGTCTAATTTTTAGTCTTACATTTTGGCAGATGGATCCCACCATGAGTATGATAATCTAATGTGTCTATGAAAGGCACTATTAAGACAACAACTTGGATAAAAAAGAATTTAAAGAAGCTAATGATACTGCAGTTCCCGTTACAGCAATGTTTTTTCTCCTGCAATTATTATACCCATAATAAATTATTCTTAGTGATATCTCCTGAAATGAAGTGCACATGCACCTGGGACCACCAGCTGAGCTGTACAGCACATAAGCTTTTATGTGAAATGGCAGAAGCATCAGATGCAACATCTTTACAGTACCCTTTTAGCATGCTGTTACGGCCTAAAGAGCCTATGATACAACGTGAAAAAGATTGTGTGGCAGCGTTGATGACAATGGCTTTTATCTTCCCTGCACTCAAGCATCTTGGTTTTAGACATTCATAAATAAATCTCAAAGAATAAACTATAGAAATAAAAAGGAAAGTGTGTAATATATTAAATTGTCTGTAAAACATTACAGAACATTATCTCAAAACCTAGAAAAGGGAGTTGTAATCCAAATCCTATAGCTCTCAAATTCTGTGTTTCTACTGCATCTAAACCTGAATCCAAATTTATTCCTAATTCTAGTTCTAAATCTAAATACAAATACTTCATAGTCCGAGTAAAAATTAAAAGCTTGTCATATATCCTAGTATTAATCTTAACAATCTCACTGCCACTATTTTGAAAGGAACTGTGAGAGAGAACTAGAATGTAATTTTGCACTATTTAATAAGACTACAAAGACCAAAGTTTATGGCAGCATTTGGTAGAGAGACATGGACTTGATTTCTATTGTATAGACCAATGTTAGTGGCCTCAGATATAAACACAAGGAACCATCATTGTTTGTTTCAAAAGAAAGGAGATGATCATACTTGTATTCCTGAAGATCAGAGTCATGTCCAGTCATCAACCTGGAACGTTAAAATACCCGAGACACACTATTTATACATCTTCCCATGTGCAAGGGATGTCCCAGCACTGGTCCTGACACCAGACAGTGCTGACACCACTGCCAATGAAGATCTGGAGGCAGCAGCATTCAACAGATACGAGATCCTTGTCTCAGGAGAAAACTGAAAGATGTACTTAAATCTTCCAGTCTTCATGGAATAGCTCCTAGCTCCTTGGCAAGTCTGAAAAATTTAAACTTTGTAACTGTTAAAAGCTAACTATTAAATCTAAATATTCTCAAACTGGGAGGTCTGCAGGCATCTTACACCTAAGGGTATCAAAACCATTAGAGTCTCTCCCCCTGCACAGTCTCCCATCATGTGGCCCTAAGAACAATTAGAGAAAAAGTAGGGCAAGCTGACCTAAGATTGAGCAATTGGTAAATATCTGCTTTCAGGAAACTAAACTGAGCCTTTGGGCACAAGTCAATTTCAGACTAGGAAACTTAAAATGTCTCCACGTAGGTGTCTATAGATGTCTAAAATCCTATTACAGGCAATAGAGCCCAGAAAGCATTGCAGCTCAGGGGAAAACAGACATCTAGAGGATGAGTCAGCTGCCTACACATGGGTTTGCAGTGGCATTTGCTATGTCTCTAGGCATGCATGGTGTCATAAGGACCTCTGGGACACTATTGCCCTTCTAGAGCAGCACCAGGTGCAATTGCTGAGGACAGGGGAAGTGGCATTAATGTCCTATCTTGTGAATGAATTGTATCCCTTATGATGGTCAGCTGAATTGCCCCTCACATCTCCACCAACTATGAATTCTCCTCCACAGACACCACTGGGCACAGCCTAGTGCAACCATTTGTCAGCCTAGATTGATCTGTTTTAATCTCGAAATGAATCCCATCTGTCAGAACCATTCAAGGAGAAACCGATGCCACAGTTACATGACACCAGTTTTCTTCTTCAATGTAGAGACACAGGAAAAAACATTAGGCATCATGGTAATGAATGAGTGCAATGTGATAGCTTGTAGGGCAAATGGTACCAAACAGGAGGAGGAAGGTGCTGTTGCTTCCCCACATACCATCTGTGATGGCTTTTGGAGCTCCGTTGTCAACATTTTTAAAGAAGATAGTGACAGATGGGGAAGGATTTCATAGAGAGCTATAAGATCTGGTCACATTCTAGAGAAAAATAATAAAAGGCATGGGAGGTATTCTCATGCATTGTTGTCAATGTTCACACCTGTTTACATGGAAAGAAATTTCTGCCAGCAAAATTCTGTAAACTATCAGGAAAATATTCAGAGAGATGCCATGTTTAAAGACCAATAATTTCTAAGGCTTGTTTTCCCTTAATAAAGAGAAGCTAGTGTAGAGAGGCAGGGAATTTCAAGCCTAGGCTTGCCTGGCTTTTTCACAGAGATGCCCTAGGTTGATTCATTCTGCTGCTGAACAAGCAGATTTCTGCAGGAGGTCAGAGCAGAAGAGCAAATCGCCCCCCTGTAGCTGTGATACTTCTGACACTATTTAGTGGTGCTAACACATCAAAGTGTAACCCCAGAAATGTCCCCAGGCTCTGCATGAAACCTCAGAGACCTTGGGGAATGCACTGAGAGAGGAGAGAAGAGGCAAAGCCTTCCTTTTAGAAGAGAATACACTGTGTCAATTAGCACAGAGATTCGCTGAGGTGCATCTTGGTGGCAGTGCTGTCCTTTCATCTTTCACAAAATATCCAATCTCCCCCAAAGCCATATAACAAGTACAACTAGCAGCACATCCCAATGTTTATCACCAGAAATTGTTAATAAGGCAGAAGGGTTCCTAAAGGGAACCTGAGGAAACATTCCATTACTAAAAAATTTCCATTCCATGGCTAAAAAATTAAAACAAATGTGTATCATTTAAGTAAGTTCTGTCAGTGTCAAAGCAAGATACTCTAGAATGAAACCCAGCAATAAGCTGTCTCTGATTAAACAGTGTAATTTAGAGAAGGGTGATTTCCTCACAAGCTGAGGAATTATTTCCTTCTTGTGCAGTGAAAGAAAGGTAACTGAGATCTTGTCCATTTCCCGCAAGAGTGATTGCAAATTTGCTGCAAAATTTATGGGCATCTATGAGGGAATCAGAGGGGATTTGGGAGGAAAAACATTGTACATATGAAGTAATGTAATAATTATTAGTTTCAACTCAATATAATTACAAATGAGCTTCCACCAGCTACTAATTATCTTCTTGGTTACAGAGGCCATATTTTATTTAAATGAAGTGGAATGAAATGTTGGTGAAAGCTATATAAGTAGTACTAACAAGACAACACATAGGAAGAGATGTTTTTCCCTTTTAGGCCCTTGGATTAAGGGCTTTTAAAAGTACTGAAAGAAAAAGTACAAAGAAACAGAGCATCCTCCTGAGCATCTGAGAGACCCCAGGTCCAGCTCATCTGAGAGACCCCAGGTCCAGCTCAGACAGAGATTTACTTTCCTTGAATGTGTAACAAAGAGTACATGTGAAGTTCATTTGTGATAGAGCTAGTTGCTCTTGAATTCTTTCTGAAAAAAAAAAGAAAGCCAGCCAAAATAAACTTTCTGGATGGGGACTTTGGGTCATATCCCTCTCACCTATCTTCGGGCATTCATGGTAACCTTCAGCATTTTCCCCAGTCATGGAGGTAAGCACATTGTTGAGTCTCTAGATGCCTAAGTTACCCAGAAAGGAAGAATTCACCCAACTTCACTTTAAGGAACTTACAAAGCATTCCATGAACTGAAGTCAGATGGTTTCCCCCCACAGGAATGTATAAACCCATCTCTGTCAAAGCAATGTTATGTTACATTTAACTCTGAAAACTAATTAGTATTCATAATCCTGGTTATTGGAATAAAGTCTAAGGATGAAACAGAGCAAGACAAGGTGACCTGCAATCCTCGCCCAAAAACTGCATCCTGAATAGACAAGGCAGAAGGGTGTGATGACACCCATCATCTGACATGATCCATAACCCTCACTTCTGAGTTGGAAGACAAAGCTCATGGAAATAGAGCAGAAGGCAAGAGATGTTGTGGAAAGGAAGTCAGGGAAGGAAGAAGGAAGTGACTCTAAAGTGTATGCAAGGAAAGAAGTGGCAAGGGTCACCATTTTTCCAATATGTTGCAAAGTATATTGGGTTAATGTTGGACTTAGTGCATCAGACATCAATCCACAGTGAAATTAAAGCACTGAAAGACAAAGACAGAAATACCAGAATGATAAAAGACAATCGAAGTCTTTTAAGAATAGCATATCTCTTGACATTTAAATGTCAAAATTATTTTATGACAACAACAATGGCTGTCAAGTGCAAATGCACTGAGCTTTCCATTCATCTTTCAAGTAGCAGTTTAATCAGTAGTTTTAGTGTTTTTACCTCCGTAGACGAGGGGCCAATATTTTGTTTATAGGGTTTGTAATTTATATTCAAAGTGTCATTCTTAACATGAAACATTCATTTAAAACATTTTCTTAATTATTTATTCCTAGCAAGCTGAATTTTCTTAGGATCAGGGCAACAGTGACTAAGCACTCATGGTCTTGCTGTGAGATATTCACTACTCCAAGTAAATTTTCAGCTGAAGTCACAAAACCCTGCCATGAAGTTCACTAGCAGGCTGCACTCTGGAGTCCAGGGTGGCAATAGCAGTCTGACAGGCATGAAAACCTTGTTGCATGTCTCACAGTGCAGGCACTACAGTTAAAAAGCCCTGACACAAACACAGTATACAAACTTTTACATACACACACAGTCTTCTTATTATAGCATAATGAATGTACTTTATCTGTATTTGCAGCTGGTTCAGCTTACTCATAATTATTTGGCTCATTTCTTGTACATAACACTGAATACATAAATGTAATATCCACAGAAGTAGCAGAGTGGTAAAAACACCAACAGAATTCCTGTGACAACAAAAAAAGTGGAAGGCAATATTACCATTCTGATGAAGATTCCAAGTTGAAGAGCACATATTTTTTGAAAGGTTTCTTTCTTTCTTTTTTCTGAAAGAGGAATAGAGGAATAGACATTTGGCTCCATTATTACATCATGTTTTATTACACACATTAAATAATTTTTCAGTATTTAGATATCTGAACATTAAGCACCAGATGCCCAACACTCTATATTTTATATGAAATAGGTATTTTTTTAGTATCTTTGATGAAATTCAGTAAAAATAAAAGCAGAATTATTTTTGCATTTTTTTCTGATAGCAACCTATGCCTCTTTTGTATGGACTACATTTCCATATGTGATTAAAATGATAGGTGTCTTGTGGTTTATAAAATCCAATCCTATTTACTTAGCTGTAGTTTAATTAAATGTGCTTTGCAGTCAAACTCTCTGTAGCACTTGTATGGAGAATGCTATAAAACTAAAATGAGTGACTGAATGTAATACTGGGTAGGGATTGCAGAAATGCATTTTAATGTTTCTAAAGCATGCTCATAAAACTTCTGTTGGACAGGCTAAAAATTCAAATTTCCTGAGGAGAAGAAAGTTTTTTCATTATTTAGCCAGACTGACATATGATTAGTCATTACAGCCTACCCAGAAAATTAAAAAACTCTTTTATGCCACTGTTTCCTCTCTGAGTTTCAGGAATTTCTACCTTACAGCTGTTTTCATCAACCATAGCAGAGCAGGTGATAAATGAGCCTCCTCCCTCTGCCCACAGATTTGCCGTTCTGGTGGCCCTGTCACAGGAACAAAGGACTTGGAGCACTGGGTGTTTGAAATCTGCCTATTTTCAAGCCATGTGTACATCTTACATCTGGAAACACAGACACCCTTAAATTACTGGATGACAACGGATAGGAGATATATAATTATCTGGAAGTATATTCAGTACTTTGTTCTTTTATTGTTCTTATGCCCATGACTGGAACATGCAGAGCCTCAATTTCGATCCCATTCAGATAATGCCGCTACCAACACAGAAACAAAAGATGGTCTCTGCCCATAGCAGTATATGATCTCAACAAGAGATTATAGAGAGATACAGGGTGATGCTTAGGTTATGCCAGAAGGGATGATGGGCAGTAAAGTAGTCACTCTAAAAATACACATCCACTTTAGAGTGAAGTAGGCAATGCTCTCCAAAATGACCCTTCCTCTCTAGCAACTATAAAAGGAATTGGGGAATTTGAGAACCAGATATCCACCTTACAGGTGAAAAGGAGATAAATCCCAGGGAGTCAGAATAACTATCGTCAATTTTCTCTGAGAAGGACAAAGATAGGCTTAAGGAAGGCTGTTTGCCAGAAAAGAGAGCAAAGCAGTGGGTTCGGGCACATTTAGATGAAGCTGATTCAGTAAGATTGACAACCCACTATGATACCTGGCATCATAGTGGCACTTCTCAGTAATGCAGTACTGCAATCAATGACTTTGCCATGTATTATTTTTAATGCATAATTCCATTTTGTCATCATCTTCTACACACATAAGACAATGCTTTGCATATGGTAGAAACTTTATTAAGTTGCAGGAGCAAAATATACAGCTACTGCTGCAAGTACTTCTTCACTTTGTGAGTCAACTTTTGTGACTCATTGCAAAGCCTGTATTATATTGCAGCTGTGAGCAGTGAACATAAAGCTCATGCTCTTTTTGGTGGCCTCTTTCCTCTCTAAACTACAATTTTCTATGTGATCCTGTATATGTTTGCAGTATGTCAACTACACAGTGGACTGAGCCCATTCTTGACCCAGGTGACTTGCCCTGCTGAATACTTTTTGCAAGTGCAGTCAAAGACTTGCATTATGGTCTGATAATAATTTGTGCTCATACAATGTAAAATGATTAAGCATGGTGGAACTGATCAAGATACAGCAAAATCCACCATCATCCTAAATTTGCCTCTTTCTAAGGTGCTTGGGTGCTCTTAGCCTCAGCTGCAGCAGTGACAGTAGCTCATAGGACAAACAGAAAGTGTGTGGATTAGGCAGCAGCTCATTTATGCCTACTTTTCACCTCTACAGTATTGTTAAGTACACGGCCTTTTGCTGCCTGCCTGGATATCTGCTTTTATCACAGATCTTCACTTGCAGAATAGGGATTGTACCAGCTTCTTTGTCACCTTCCTTGTCTATCCTGGATTACAGAAAGACAAACAAACTTGTGCACAAATACTTCAGTGAGCGTTGAGAAACAACTCCAGTGATTTTTTGTGTGTTTTTAGAAGTTTCAGCTCGTCCTGTTTGTTTTAGTATTGAAGCAGCAAAAGCCTTTTGTTGAAGAAGGAAACTGTACTCTGTCTTGTGAACCTAAGTGTAAGCTTTTCACTCTTGTACTTGTGATGAGCATAGTAGTCTAACAATTGAAGTTACCCATTTACTTCTCTTTAAATTTCCACAATATATCCAAACAGTGCATGGGACAGTGTAAAGTCATGAGGGAAATGGTATAGCTCTTGCAAAGCCATACTTTTAAAAAAAGCAGACTACGTGCTACTAGTAGCAGGAGAGGTGAATATCTCTTAACACACATTTTTAATATGTTCAAGCCATTGCGTAGGCACTGCTTGAGTTGCCTACACGTTCTTTGTCTGTGTACAAATCTTCATATTTTAAAATGGAAAGTATTTTTACTTTTTGCATCGTGCTGTCTTGTAAAGAAAGCAGTGAACTTTGACACTATTAAATTTTGTGGCTTAAGGGCATAAACAGAAGATGAATGTCCAGCCTAAAGGGAGAGACAGGGAGAGCTCTGCCTGTTTCCCATTGATGAACGCAGGAATTCTGGCCAAAACAAGGCAGCCTTTGAAAGATAAGCTTCTGCTCCACTAATAGCATTCTTCTCTCAATAAATAGGCCAATATATAATTTTCAAGGATAGTGAAGAATACAAATTTAATCTTTCATTATCTTGTTCTGCACATCCTAGTTAATTTTGCACTTGGATGGGTTTCAAGGGATTGTGAATGGGTGAATCTTCTGCAGTTGTCTTTTGTAATGTTGCATTACCAGTGTTCTTTCCAGGAAAAACATAGCATCCCACTGAGTCACAAGAAATGCTGAAAGCAAGAACAACAATGTTCTGTTTTAGAAAAGTACTCTCATAACAGATGAAAAATGGCACAATATTGATGAGCTATGTGAAGGCCCTTGCTTATATGCTCAGCTGATAGAAATTGTGCCTGTTGTACTGAGTAGAGCTGGACAGAGCAAGGTTTACAAGAAATCAGAGTCTGTTCTGTGATGATATTCTTTAATTACTGATCATGTTAAGTTCATTTTCAGACATGCAATTGATGCTTTAGGTTTTAACTTTTATATTTTTCAAGTCCTGCACTGCTTAGTGTGTAACCTGTAGCCTGTTAATTTCTGCTCTCTCGTGCTAGGTAGACATAACAAAGCCTCTCCAGGCCTGCTCTCCAAGGACACTCAGACCATCCTAGGCCCAAAAAGTATAAAACAAAGATTCTAAAGGGGGGGCAGGCTTGGGGAAATTACATAATTAAACTGAAGCTTTAATTAGAGAATTAACCCTAATATGCAAATGAACCAAACCTATAAAAGTGTGAAGACCTCATGACCGGTCATGCATCACAATAGCAAACAGTTAAGCATTCCTGACTCCCGATATTTGCAGATGCTACAGCAATAAAATCCTGCAGTATGCTGCAATGTCAACATAACACAATTGTTTCCTGCTCTTTGGTTTGTTTCACTGTTGAACTTTGAAGGAGAGCCAGCTACAGCATGTGACATATGACACCCCCATCGCTTAAGGTTGGTATGTCATTTCTGACTATTACATTCAAAAAAGCTTGGTACCGGTCTCTGGCACATATAAAATATGTATCTCTGGCACATATAAAAATGACAGTGGGATATAAAGTTCAATATTGTAGTGTGGGTTTTTTTCCTGGTTTTTTATCAGTTCTCTGTAAATTAATACAATTGTGGGATATTAAATGAATGGGAGACATTTGAGGCAAATAGTTTTGTCAGCTCAGTTCTTTCTGGTGTGTCATTTAGGGACAGGAATCAGAATTGCTCTGCCTCGTGTCTGGACACTCTTGCTGTGATTTGATGCCTCCACTGCTGAGTTCTCACCAGCGCTGATGATTGTCACCATTGCTGGAGAGGAGCAGTTCTGCAACCTCCCGGAGAAACAGCTGGACAATGGTGTGGGACATAGTGTCTTTTTAGCCAATTCAGTCATCCCTGGGGCAGGAGAGGAGCAGGAAGGTGTCAGAAAGGGCAATTTGGATAAAATAATGGGAAGGTCAGGAGCAATAGACTGTGGGTTTTTTAGGCAGGGGATCTAGAACAGAAAAAATTCAAATGACTTATCTACCTCCTCTGCAAGGAGTATGTGCAGAAAGGTTCCTCCCTTCCGTTTCCTTCCACTTTAGAAAAAATCTCAGCCACCACTTGCCTCCATTTGTCTGTGCTTAGCTGCCAGGCCAGAGACTCCAGCTGGGCACTTTATATCCTGCAGCATTAGTGAGACTGAGCAGCTCCAGACATGCTGCATCTCCCCTTCTTGGTATAGCAAGTGATACTGCCTATCCATCAGCCACACTCCCCAAGTGTGACTTACTCAAGTCTGCCTTCATTGCACACCCACTTACAATCAATCTGCCAGGTATCGTATGCCCTTATTGTAGTTACAGCACTGAGTGTGTTTCATATATCCAAAGAGTTTATTTCATCTTCTGTTCCTATAAAAAATATATGTATCTCCTTAATTCAATGTAGGCAAAATCACTCAATTTCTCTCACTTCTTCAGCTTCAATTTTGTTGCTGGTATTTATCTTGTCAAGTTCCAATAGCAAAACACATTTACTAACTGCAGTTGCAAGAATTATAAATGGGTTTCTTGCTTTGCCTAATTTCGTCAAATCAAGAGGCTTGGTAGTACCCTCATAACAGGAATTTGCGGGGACACAACAGTGAAATAACTCCTGAGTCAGTTTGTTCATATCAGGGCAGAAGTTTTTCAGTGTGAGAGAATCCCAGGGGAAATTAGGAGGAATACTGAGCAGAGAGACAGTGAAGAAATAGTCATATAACTTACTGATTCCAAGGCACTCTGCTGAAATACTAGCTACTTCTTTTTGCACCAGAGGGAATTGTGCTGAGAAGTACCTTTGTAAGTCCATCGCTTCGCTCACTGATTTGATAAAAACAGAACGAAAAATTACATTTGGTACCTGATTCTTCAAGCTGTTGTGCAGGTGCTTAATTACAGGTGATTGCAGGAGCCCTAGTGACTCAACCTTACATGTTTGTTAAGGACTTTCAGTATTAAGACCACAGATGCATAATGGTACATTAATTATGCCACTAGAGGTGGAGGTCAGTCTATCCATTAGATTATCACAATCAAACTGTTCTAATCGATATCACATTATTTAATCAATAAGAATAAAAAGTGGTTTTTTTAAACATGAGGGCCCATATGCTAGGAAAAGGTTGCATGGTTGTTTCTTATAGAGGAAACTTAAGATATCCAAAATCCATACAAGATAGAACAAGGACACAAGAATCAAAGCAGGACTTTGCTGTTTTTTTCAAAGTAAAAATGAGTTGTCAGATACAGCTGTGAGGACCACAAGATCACAAAATATATTGGAGTTAGATGTCAGACAGCTATAAAAGCTTTTCCGAATTCATGGACATCTCAGGGCTTCTTACAACAGTCTTTTTAGAGTTGATTTTTTCCTTTTCTCAGCACCAAAATAAGCCTAATAAACCAAAAGAGCTGTAATGTCATCCCTGCTAGTACTGCAGCATAATGATCTGAAATTGAATAGATTAGCTTAAATTGAAACATTTTTTGGCATCATAACAAAGCCATTATGGGATATTTGGTTACCATAGAAACACAGGTAATAGAGGAAGCACTGTCACTAAATCATGAAACTTGAAATAGATTAATACAGACATGGGAAACAAAGCCTCATGTATTACATTAAAGGACTGATATCACTGACACACCACTGCGTCTGGCATGTAAACTCTCACTTTACTGATTGTACAAATCTAAAAAACAGGCCGTGCCTAGATGCAATTCAAATGAAAAAAATTAAACTTTGTTCAATGTTTGGAAACAAAAATAAGTTCTAAGAAATTGCTGCTATATATTTGTTGCTCACCCATGTTAAACAAATATTCTTAAACAAGAAAATAGTACTTCCTGAAAGGTAACATTTGCAAAGAGGGCAGCACCACAACACCCACTGCAACACCTAGGCAGAATCTATAATAGCTAGAAATAGCTGTTTTTCTAACATATCCATTTTCTGAGTTTTAAGGTTAAATACCATTCTGTTGTTATTGTTTCGTCCCCAAGGTAAAGAAGAAGTTCTTTGCCTTTATGAAACAGCTTTGTGAACAACTATAAAACAAGTTTCTACTCTGCTCGACCACGTTGAAGAAGCTCAGCCTCTACAGCCACTATTCCAATGGTGAAACTCCATATGAAGGTCTGTGCACTGAGGCAGGGGTGCATGTACTTGTGTTTTCTTTTTCCCTTACACAAAATTTAGCATCAGCACCCACATGAGAAAATTTAAAACTCTGAATCTTCAACAAAATTGCAAACTCACAAAACTGGCCCTTTTGACTGTAATAATGTCTTCCATTCTCAGCCTACCCTTCTCATTCCTCATTCTTCCTTCTCTTACCTGTTTTCCCTCCCGGTATCCCTTGCCCCCTGACTTCCCTGCTTTGACAAAGAGGCGAGCCAGTGCAAACAAAAAACC
The DNA here is from genome assembly GCA_014706295.1 of Lycocorax pyrrhopterus obiensis. NCBI lineage: Eukaryota > Metazoa > Chordata > Aves > Passeriformes > Paradisaeidae > Lycocorax > Lycocorax pyrrhopterus. The sequence continues at coordinate 50,151,036 of JACSVZ010000001.1, forward strand.
TTCTTGTAAATAGCTCTGCTCTAATAATTTCAACCATATTTGCTTGGCATTAAGTTCTTCATTACTACATGTGTTGCCAGTTAGGGAACACAGTGTCCTACCAGCTAAAGTTTATTACAGCAACGTGAAATCCAGCTATCATAACTCAAGAAAGACAATGAAGAATAAGGAAGGATGCAATGTAATAACTTTGGTATTTACGTAAGCCTTAGCGATCTGACACCTAAAACAAAACACCTATATGAAGATCAGGGTTATACACATTGGAGGACAGGTAAGATCCAAAGATAGAGTTGAGAGACACAGAGCATTTATTACATACATGACTGGTCTCTGAAGGGGGTTGGCAGCTTTACCATGCCATTCAATAAGAGGGTCTGGATTTGAGCTGTTGCATTTGCAGGACTCGAGAATTTAGAAAATATTTGTTTCTGTATTGTAGTCACGCTTCAGCCACCTTCCACTAACAGAAGTTAACAGCAATAAGTTAATATTCTTTGTTTCTGATTCTATTATTTCATTGTTAAAAGAACAATTAAGGGAAAATTAGTCTACAGTAAAGCTATTAATTATACTCTCAACTTCCACCCTGCTCCTGAAACATGACAACTGGTGTCATATCTCCACCTTGCAGGCAAAAAGGGACCAAAAACCCCAACCCATCACCACCCAAAAAACCCCCAACACACACCCCCCACCAGCCCCAAGCCCCCAAACCCCTCTCAAATACAGCCTAATTTCTTTTTTCCCGATGAGAATCTTACAGAACAGGAGATATTGTCAAGCAGTTGAAATAAGAAATGTTGCGAGTGGAGCTCTTCACTCAGGAAACAGTGAGATAAAACTCAGTTTCTGGTTTGTATTTTTGTTTCTCATATTTACCCTTTCTCCAAAAAGTGAGCAGAGAAAATGGTTGGATGTTTCTAGAAGACTTTTAGAAATCCTTCCATCAGGAAGCCTTCAACAGAGCATCCCCACCAGAGAACAGGTTCCTCAGAGCAGCTGGCAGGTCTCTTGGTAGCTGTGTTTTGGTCAGTACCCAGGTGATATGGCATCTGTAAACTCTCACTGCTCAGAGAGCACATGGAGTGCTTCCCACAGCACCTGCCAGCCCTGCAGGTACTGGTTCCTAGACTTTACCAACAGGCATCATGTCAGGTATCTTTCCCTCAGACATTTCAGAAGACAAAAATCTCTTAATATTGCAGTACTGTTCAGACTGGCTAATTGCAAACTTATTTAACATCAAAACAAAGCCCTGTTTTAAATGTGTTAAAAGCACAAAGAAGTACTGCTTAGTTGTCTTACAAAGGGGTCCCCATTAAGTCCTCTTAGCAGAATACTTTCATAGATAAAGTCTTGCACACCTTACCATCCCTCCTTTTGTTTACACTGTATGAGTGAATAGTCTACATGGTTACGGAGACCAGAAAGGTTGAATTTATTGATCTTCTCTCATCTATCTAAGGCTGATCCGCTGTCAAACGAAGGGGAGAAGACAAGATGTGTTGAGTGTAGCTGGACTGGTGTTAATTTTCTTTATAGCACCCCATTTTGTATTTGTGACTAAAACAGAGTCAATAAGACAGCGGTGTTCTGGCTATTGCTGAGCAGTGCTTGTACAGCATCAGGGTTTTAGTTTTCCCACTCTGTCCCAGCAAGGAGGCTGGGGGGAGCACAAGAAGCTGGGAGTCGACACAGCTGGGACAGCTGACCACTGAGCGTGGATATTCCATGCTTTTTAATGCTATGCTCAGACATAAAAGCTCAAGAGAAGGAGGAGGAGGAGGATGCAGGGACAATTGTGGTTATGGCAGTTGTCTTTCCACGTAAGCATTACATGTGCTGAGGCTGGGCTTCCAGGGGAGTGGCTCAACATCTCCTTGCCAGTGGGAAGTAGTAAATGCCCTATTTTGCTGTGCTTGAACGGCTTTGCTTCGCCTATTAAATGCCTTTTTCTTGAGCCAGGAGTCTTCTTGCTTTTGCTCTTGTGATTCTCTCTCCCATCCTGCTGGGGCATGACTGAGTGACTGGGTGGGGGCCAGGTCTAAGCCACCACAAAAATACAGAAGAGAGAGACAAAAATGAGGCTCCAAGATGATATTTTTTTTGTATTTCCTGATAAAATGAGGCAAATCCCAAGGCTGGAAGGGGCATATGAGAGCTCACATTAAAAACAGACTCTGTTCTGTGAGTAGTATCAAAGGTGACTTCCACCACATTTTTCTGTCTGGATAGCAACTGAGATGAGACTAGACTTCTCCTATGAAACAGGATTTAGAAACTTTGTGATTTTCCATTTTAGAAGTCCTAGAAATATTTCTGTATTTTGTAAAGGATATCCTGAATTATTGATGAAATATCCTTTTGGCAATGTTCTTGATGGCTTTTTTAATACAGTTAAAAACCTCTCTGTGGTCAGATTTTTCTTCAGCAAATTAAAGAAAGAAGTAGGCTCATAGTTCACCTAATAAATATACATAAAACTTCTCTACATGTCTATAAAATCGAATTGTGGTGAAAGATCATATTTTAAAACATTCAGGTTTTTTCTCTATTGATCCAAAGAAAATCCTTTACAAATTGACTATCATTCTATTGCAATACCCTTAGGTGATAACTTATAAGTAATTCTGGTCAGATGAGTATTAGAAGAACAACTACTGTATCAGCTGCTTGTGTAAAAATTTTTGCACAAAAGACTTTTGTAATCTGCAGAATCCAATTACTACACTGAAGCAAGGATTCCAAGGCAAGGAGTCACTGCAAAGTTCTGCAGGGCACAGAGTGGTGCATGTCTCTGTGGGCAGAGGCAGCCCCATACAGGCATTTCATAGAATCAAAGAATTATTTGAGTCAGAAGGGACCTTAAAGATCATCTTGTTTCAAATTCCCCACCATGGGCAGGTATGCCACCCACCAGATCATATTGTTCAGGGCCCCACCCAACCAGACTTTGAACATCTCCAGGTATATGGAATCCACAACTTCTTTGGACAGCCTGTTCCAGTGGCTCACCACCCTCACAGTAAAGAACAACTTCCTAACATCTAATCTAAACCTGACAGCTAATTTCTCTGAGGCCCTGGCTCCCTGGCTGGTGCTTGGGTCCTGGGGACAGTAAAGGAGACCAGAACTGGGGAGAAGAAAGGACCAGACACTTCAAACAGACATGCAGCTTTCCATGGACACACCTGCAGCTTTCCACTCTCCCTGCACATAGTTCAAAGTGCTTTCAAAGCAGCTTTCAAAGTGCTCTGTGACCAGTAAATAAATTTGTCAGACCCTCTGCCATTTGAGATGTAAGTGTAGCTTACCCTAATGTAGGGTACCCTAATGTACCTACCTAATACACCCTTAGCTAGCCAAATGTAGCTGCATTTAGGCTAAAGGGGCAGGATGGAGATCCTGAAATTGTAGGAGTACACACCCATTTTTAGCCTTTCACAGCACAATGGACTAGCACAGGAGCAGGGGAGGGAAGATGTTACTTCTGTCATTTCACGTTTATTTATTTTAAAGCAGACTGATAATGGCTCAATGGAAAGCAAAAAATGTCATAAGGACTCTCTTGACTTCACCAAAGATTGTAATCAGCAGCATCCAACAGCTTAAAATTCCAGTTCTTGCCATCCCCAGATCAGCTGCTTCTGCCCAGTTTCTTTGAGGAGCTGACTACATTGCAGCAGTAAATTTCACCAGCTGGATGGGGAAAAAATGGAGAATTCCTTCCACACAGAAATTACAATTGAGCACAATTGTCCCACAGAGGCAAGGCAGGAGGGAACAATACAAACACCCATTTTCATATTTCTATCCACTTGAATATATCGTAGCTTTCCTCCTCTCATGAGGAGTTTCTGTTTATTACAGCAGCAAACAGCACAGTAAAAAATACTGGCTGTAGACTGCCATCTGCCGGGTTTTGTGATGAAAGGTCACTTGACAGAGGATTTTGGCAGATTTTGCCTTACCGCTGTGAACAGTGTGACAAGTCCTCACCCATGGAAAGCTGGGAGCATCCCGTTCCCACCAGTGGCAGCTGATGAAGTTTCTGGAAGCCAGTGGGTTTTCTGAACCTGACTTACTGCTCCTCAGAAAAGTTTCAAAGGACACGGCTTTGCACAGATACTGTTTCTGTATTGACACTAATTTAAAATTAGTATACTTCAGTGCTCTCAGTCAGGTTATGAATCTTTCAGCCACAAAAATACACAAGCACAAACACACACACACACACACACACACACGTGCAATCTCCTTTGAAGCCATGCTAATATGCAAATTATAGTTTTTGTGTAACCTCATGTCATGTGAACAACCTGCACGTTGCTTTCTTGCAGTAGGACTGTAGTTTTATTTTCATCAGTTGACATGCCCTAAAGGTTCTACATCTGTTTTCCTGGGCTCTTAACATCATTTAATGACTTATTACAGCTCAGAACATAAACATTTTACTGGGTTCAACAGCAGCATGTAAGTTAAATGAAACTGTGCTGATGAGGAGATATTGGTTCTTCTATTTAGCAGGCATTTATGCAAACATGTGCAAGACAAGTACTCGTAAAATGTTCTAGAAATAAAAGCCAGGCTTGTGTGAATCAGTAGTATTTTTGCCTGACTTCAATGAGTTCAAGATTTCAAGCAATATATCTTGGCGTTGGTGCACAAATTCCTCAGCCTACAATGAGCTCCACATGTTCTCCACACTGAGTTCAGACTAAAGATAGTGCCATTGGTTTTGCAGTGGAAAGTAAGGGACATGGAACTCTCTTCATATCAATAATATTCTCAGAAAAATTCTCTAGTATCATTCCAGCTGTAGTGTGTACCTCCATCTTGTGGCTGTTACTTTTCAGAAACAGTCTTATTAATACTTCAAGTTTTCATCTGAATTGTTCTCCGGCTTTTTTGAGTCTCATGAGTCCTTGTTGCAAGCAGTGTTAAACTTTTTTTGTTCCAAAAAACAAGTTAGCGGACTAACTATCGAATGAGCCAGTAACACAGTTGAATTTTGCAATAATTGAGCCTCACAATCATGATGCAGTAATCAAGAGGATATTGTCAAGATTAACAGGCCTTATGCTAACTTACTCTTGTGTTCTCTACAGCCCTTTGCAGAATGGATATAATTCTTTATAATGTGAAAGGGCCTTTTCTTGCTTGCTGGCTTGAGTGTTCTAATGGATCTCAGTGGAAAGTAGAGAAATCGGTGGTATTATTATGTATATGCATTTGTAAGTACATGTTTGCATTTGCATGCACATATTTTGCAATTTCTCAGAAAAAGAATAGGGTTTCAAGTGAAGTTTTTGGAAACTAAGAGCATTGTGAAATTTCCTGTGGCTTTCAGTGTACATCCAATAAGAGTCTTCAAAGACTTATGCGATCTCTGTTGGAGCCGACTTCGTAATTCTAGTGTCTCTTCTTAAATACACCAAATCGATTAAAATTTAACATGATGCTTCTCAATTGCTTGAGCTGGCAGGAGCCTCCTGAAGTTCAAGCAAAAGGTAAATGCAAAATCCAGCATGTGGGATGGGACGGGATAACCTCATTTGGCAGGGCAGACTAGAGAGTAGCTTTGAAGGAAAGGACCCTGTGATTCAGCAGGAGGGTTTGAACTTGACCCACCAATGCACCTTTGCACCACACCAAGGTGTCCTGATTATATGAGAAGAAGTTAATCCAGCAGGTTAAGGGAAGAGATTATGTTCAGCACCTGTGAGAATACATCTGAAATACTGTGTCCAGTTTTGGGGTCCACGGTAGAAGACACTGACACACAGGTACAAGTGCAACAGAGGCCACCAGGCAGCTTTGTGGCTGGATAACATGATGTAGAAGGAGATCATGTCAGCTCTGAGCCTGCTCAGCCTGCACAAGGGAAGGCTTTTGGTGGGGGTAGTTTGCTGCTGTGAACAATACCAGATAAGAAGGTGTAGATGAAGTGGATTCAGATTTTTCTAGTAGGTGCATTGTTACCTATGAAGAGGCAACAAGCAGAAATTGGAACACAAAAAAATGTGAAGAGCTGTAAAAGATTTTCACTGTGATAGTGCTCAAACACTGGAAGAGGTTGTGTCAGGAGGCTGTGGGATCTCCATCCGTAGAAATACTTAAAAGATAGCTGGATGTGGCTCTGAGGAAATCCTGACGCTGGCTTTGAGCCCGGGGAGTTGGATGAAACACATCCAGAAGGTGCCTTCTGGCCTGTCAGATTCTCTTCTTTACCTTCTGAAGACTTTTCTTGTTCACACGGCAGTAACAACAAGATACAGGAATTCTCCACTGGCTCTCAGGCACTCCAGCAGCTGAGGAAGAAACAGCCCATGACACTGTGACAGAATATTCGCTCCGAGCTGTCCAAGGCATCAGTTCTGTGTGCACGCAATGAGACAATTCCTACCAAAGCTCCATTACAAAAGGTTTGTTTCTCCTATGTGTGTTGGGGAAACAGCTACCTTTCTGTTATTTAAATGCTGAGTTTTGACATCATCTGTAAATGAGTTTGCCAGCCTAACAGCACAACAACAATGAGCTGTCACATTAGCAGATAGAAGGAACAGCTAGTTATTTTCCAGGTACTGGAAAGCAATGAAGAAACTCCCATGTCACTCCAGTTGGTATGTTCTGTTGCTAGTCAGATGCAAATCTCACCTTAAATAAATAAGCCGACAGGTTATTTCCGGGTAGAACATCCCCATTAACAACCCTAGAGGCGTGTTTTACAAAAAACAGTAGGTCTCACTGAGTCTGCCTTGCAATTAGGCTGGCCTAAAGCACCGTCTCCTTTTCCTGCCCCATAAACATGTTGGGAAGGGAATTTTTGGCAGCCTACTGAGTTATTTCCTTCCAGTCTGAAGGATGGGAGAATTTGAGGGGCATTGTGAGGACTTTTATCCTTAAAAAGCAAGGTTGCAAATTGTAGTTTCCAGTGTTGCTGTCAGGTTAAAAAAGAAGCCATCTTCAGATACAGTATTGCATGCAAAAAGATGTACTAATGTAAGATTAATTTTTATTATAAAGTAATTCCTATATTCAAATATCTAGGATTTTATTATTTTTTTTACTACAGCTAATGGAAATACTAAGTAAAATACCTCACTTTTGTTGTCACAATAAATCAAATCCTAGTGCTATTTTGAACATCCCAGGCATCTTCAGACTGTTAAACTGAGCATGTCACCTGACAGTCAATGGATTTATCTGTTAAGTCCTGGGGTATTCAACATCATTTTTATTTGCTGTGGAAACTCCATTGATGCCATTCTTCATTAGATAAAGTAGATTTTAGGATGAGCTCTGCTGGCAAAAAATCATACATATTGGACAAGATTTTTTTTTTCATTTCACCTCCTAGAATGCAAAGTTAAGTGTTATAATTTAAAATCAGTTGCCAGTTGAGAAGAACATATGAAATTGAGTATCAATGCCTGAAACTGTCACATGTAATGATAGCACCATGAATAAGGTATGAGTGATGATGATTGCTAATCATATTTGGAGTCTCTTGAATGTAGATCTGACTTCATTGGGTCTGAAATTGCAGGAAAGCAGTAAAGTTTATGGAGTATGAAGTACGGCAGTTTCTTGTTAGGCATACAGCTTCAAAGGGTATTACAAATGCTTCCTGACAGCCTTTATCTATAAAAAATATCAACTCCTCTGTGGAGCAGTACAGAACCTGGGACTTACATTTGGAGTATTTCTTACTGAAGTAGTTGTATAGTAAAGACAGATACTTATTTCAGGCAGATGTTCTGTCTTTATTTCTTAGCATCTAAGTCTTGCCTTGATTGTTGGCTATCTTCTCAAGTAACTATTTCTAACAAAGATTTGTGTTCTATATATACACAGAGAGGAAATAGGTCACACCAGAGCCATTATTTTTAATTTATTGTAAGCCTTTCAAATTTTAGTAGCATTCAGTCCTGTAAAAATGTCTCTGGTGTTCAACATACTACTGATCTCTCAGCTTTTTAAGTCATCAATTCTTTGTCCTGGAAGGAAAAAAAAAAAAAAGATAAAAGAAAGCATCTAGGCAGGACATAAGAAAACTGGTGATTTTTCCAAGCTCTCCCGTTGCTTCCTATGTGAGAAAGGAATCTGGTAGCAAACACTACTCTGATCTCCTGAGGGAGAGGGTCTTTTCCATGAATCGTGAATGGCAGGAGTGAACGAAAAGCAGCACATTCCTTTGATGCTCCGCCATGTACAGCTGCTGGGTGTTTATAGAAGTAACCCTCTCTGCACATGTTGGATTGCAGGTCCCCAGGTTTTGGATTTGGAGCCCTGTCGAGCATTGTTGTGTTCAGATGCTGCTTTCATATCCACGTCATGTGGTAACTTGCCTGCTTTAAAGGATGGGATGATGTTTGTTTGCCATGTTTTGAATGGCTGCCTGCTTATCCACTGTCTTATTTCTCTGATGTCTTTTGTCACAGGTGTAGATTTTTTCAACCCAAGTTTATTTCTCTAGTGCTGTACCGCTCCTCCACACCCTGCAGCTCCCTCAGCTGGGAGAAAACAAGCTGTCAGCACCACCGCAGGACGCCTGTTACCAGGGCATGGGCATGTCTGCTTCTCTTCATCATAAGGAGCCAAGACATTTTATGGATGTTCACTGTGTGGAGAGCAAGGTGACACAGTCATCTCAAACAGCAAAAGGCAAAAGAAGAGTTCAGGGGATGCATGACAGGACATGGTGCATAAAGGCCATGGATGTTGGATGCATATGGTAAAAAAGAGGAGTGACCTGATTCTAGGACACAAAGAAAGACCTATTTAACAAGGAAAAGGAAAAGGAAAAGGAAGAGGAAGAGGAAGAGGAAGAGGAAGAGGAAGAGGAAGAGGAAGAGGAAGAGGAAGAGGAGAAGAGAAGAGAAGAGAAGAGAAGAGAAGAGAAGAGAAGAGAAGAGAAGAGAAGAGAAGAGAAGAGAAGAGAAGAGAAGAGAAGAGAAGAGAAGAGAAGAGGAGAGAAGAGGAGAGAAGAGGAGAGAAGAGGAGAGAAGAGGAGAGAAAAGGAGAGAAAAGAAAAGAAGAGAAAAGAAAAGAAAAGAAAAGAAAAGAAAAGAAAAGAAAAGAAAAGAAAAGAAAAGAAAAGAAAAGAAAAGAAAAGAAAAGAAAAAAGAAAAGAAAAGAAAAGAAAAGAAAAGAAAAGAAAAGAAAAGAAAAGAAAAGAAAAGAAAAGAAAAGAAAAGAAAAGAAAAGAAAAGAAAAGAAAAGAAAAGAAAAGAAGAAAAGAAAAAAGAAAAGAGAAGAAAAGAGAAAAGAAAAGGAAAAGGCAAAATAAAACAACTGGTGTTCAGCACTACTACTATGCTATTTTGTCATAAACAAAGTGGCAAATAAGGGAACTGGCAGTTTCTCAAGGGTACCTAATACCAAGATTTCTCAGTGCTAAGTCTTTCTACAAGAAGCACAAACACTTAGGCACTTCAAAGGTAACGTATCACAGAGGAACAAGACATGAATATTAATGTAAGGCAAACAGAAACATGATTTCAAAAAGGAAAGTCAGACAGATCATTTAAAGGCAGTGAGATAAAGAAGGAAAAAAAACAACAACCAACCCATCAAGCAGTGCTTTTAGGTAAATTGGCTTGCACATCTGACTTCCTCCCTCCATCCCTGTAGTAAATACTTGGTCAAGTATATTCTGCCACTTTGCTGACTGCTCCTTACTGTTCCTTGGCCTCTTTAAACATTCACACTTCTCACAGTTCATGCAAAACATATCAGCTGTCCAACTATCTATGCATTCACACAGATACAGAGTCAACATCCTTGCCCTTTAGTCTGATCTTCTTCTTACTCCCCTCTGAACCCTTGCTCTGACACAGTTCAAGACACTTACCTTTCTTTTCACTCTCATGCATGATACTAACAGCTTCCTTCTCCTGTTCCTCTACACCTCTTCCATCAGGGATGACCAACCAGTGCTGATCTCTCAGCTGGGACAATCCTTGCAACTAGGATACTCTGCATACTGATCTATGCTCTTGAGAGCAGCACCAAGTAAACACAGTATGGAAGACATTGGATATTTTGGGTTCATTTTTTAAATTGTAATCTTCTTTCTATTTTTGTTTTTCCCCAAGATAGAAAGCATTTCTGCCAGAGGGGCAGCGAACTTCTTTGTTCATATGGCAACTATCACTTTGATACTAGCATTGCAAGCAAATTGCAATGCATGGTTTGCCCCAGAAAGCTGATGGAGTGAATAAAGGAAATTGAAGATGTGGATTTCCCCACAGCATTTAAAGTGATAAAACTGATGGACTTAATTCTCAGCAAGGGAGAAGAAGGTCAGACTGCTCTACAGAAACCTATTAAGGCCATCAGGAGAGGCTCTGAGACCAATAGATGTTTAGAGGGTAACCGTAGTATGAGATAAATGTTTTTTGGAAGAGGAAAAAGTTTTAAGAAAGAATGTAGGTGCTAGTGAAAAGCCAACAGTTGCTTAAACAAGAACAACAGGAAAAACCCCAACCCCAAAAAAACAAAAGAGCAAAAAATGCGCTTGTGGCCCCTTGAAAATATTAGCCCAAAACAGTGGGAGCTTTGGCTATGTGCACACTTTTTGCTGTGTGCACACTTTTTCTGTTTTTCTATTATGCATACAGCTGCAAACCATTTCTTTGACCTATTTACAGAACTGCAATTGGAAAAATAGGATTTTCTTTTCTAACACACTCTGTAACAGTATCATTAGTCAAGCAAATAATGACATAAAGACCGTACAAAAATGCAAGTTGGACAGACTATTTAACCTTTTCATTGCTTACAATGTATGCTTATTTTGTCTCCATATGTACTAGTTCATTAAAACTGGCTCTTTCTTGTAAGCAATATAATTGTGCCAGTATGGAAACAACAGGTTGACCTTTCAGCCCTGGTGTAATCATGACCTTACTTGTTCCACTAAGGTAGAAAAACTCTCTCAGGGATGGTGTCTGAAAATGCATCAGTGGGAGATTTTTGTCTTTTACAGCCATCAGGAAATATACTGGGATGCTCTGTTTGCTGGATGAAAAAGATGATGCTTCCATGAGAAAAAAATCTATGAAAGCTATCCCAATAAAACAAGAAAGTGAGGCAGCATCTGGAATGAGCACAAAGCAAGAGCACCGGCCCGAGTGTGAACAGGAACCTACATAAAACTGATGAAGAAAAGAAATTCTAAACCTTTGAAAAAGCTCCAGTCAGCTTGAAATAAACTGGACTGCTATTCTAGTAATAATACTCCTAAATAAATTGTTACGGTTCAAACAAACAAAGCAATCAGACTTTCTTTTCTCTGCTGAAACCATATATACTGATTCCCTTTTATCAGTCTATCACAATGCTTTCCTCTGAGACGCAATAATTCATCCTTCAGGATTGAATTCTCCCAAGAAAATTTCAATTCATAAACAGATCCTTTGGTGGCACAACACATTGCCTGAGAGTTTTTCATTCAAGATGAATGTTAAAGGCAGTCATATATGGAAGCCACACTAACAGTTGGCAGAAGTCTGCAAAGGTCTGTTCATCTGTTCTTCCCTGTAGGAAAAACTTTATAGTTAAATCTAGAAAAGAAATTTGGCTTACAACTCTGTTACAATAATAAGCATTGTTTTTACAAATAAACTGCAAAGATCAATGTGAGATGCATGCTGTCTTGTGATGTGCTGCCAATATTTTAACAAAGAGCTCTGGCAATAAAAAAGGTCCTTCCTTTGCTTATGCTGATCTTGACACAGCAAGCAAGTTGTAAAAACCTTTCATTTTGATCCCAAAAATTCTCTATTAGACTCACAGAAAATATGGAAAGACAGAAAGGGGAACAGTCATTTAAAATTATTTTTTTGCTGGTGATTTTTATTTTATGTTCTGAAAAATAGATTGGTGGAAATTCAAAGAAATACACCTGTGGACAAGAACGGGAATGATAATCCAAGACATAGATAGGATAAACTAGGGGTAGGTACTTGTCTCAATCTTCTGATGCCAGGTACACAGAGAATGCAGATTTAGCTGAAATTCAGACCAGGAAGCTTCAAGCAGTCATTCTTCACACCTTAAAGATTTTTGGTTCACCAGTACTGTCCAGGAGAGTGGACTCTCACAGTAGGGGCTTCCCGAGAGAGTGAATACCTATCATTTGACATGAACTTAATTAAAAAATAAAAGAAGCCAGGACCTAGGCAGGATTTAGGCTCCCTAAGTTCAAAATTGCAGCTTTCAAGTCTCTGTTTATCTGCTGCCTAGTCTTGGGAACATCACTGTTTTCGAAGCAAGAGTTTCTCAGCAATTGACTAATGTCCAGAATCACTCAGGGTCTTGAAATTAGTTGTTCCCCTACCAGTATCTAGTAATCATTTCCAGTCAGTAAGTGTACACTGACAACAGCTGTCATAAATCCACAGGTATGTTACACAGGGGCAACAATTTTCTTCTGAAATACTGCTGCTGCTACATTCTTTCCTCAGTCTCTATGCCAAATTTCTAGAGAACTCACTAGTTAAGTCACATACCAAAGGAAAGGGAGATTGAAGTTTATTTCCTATGTATTCTTGAGATTGCCTTAATTGGAATCAGAGGCTCTCCTAGCTGACAGGGAGTACACAGAGGGAAAGACCTTTCAAGAACATGTAGTATTTGTTCCTGTTCTTTAATGTTACTATTTGCTCTCATTCTTTAATCAGCCTGATTAAAACCAATACTTTGAGCTTTGTGCACAAGTTATTTCAAGATTCATTGCTTCAGAAACAGAGCACAAAGACCATGAGAACTATCCTGTAGTTCTTGCCCGTGGGTTTTTTAATGAGTGACTTTAATGTTGCCTAAAACAAGAACAAGGTTTGTGTGCTTGAAGACACCTCAGGTGAAAATGCATCGGCTCCAGAATTATCTGTTGCTTTGTTTTACTCATTTGTTGCTTTCAGAGACACCTAAAGGATGGTCTCCACTTTGATACCCTGTGATCTGAGAGCACTCCTAGTTGTTCCCATTGAGAATTTGTCTGAAAACTCAGGCTTACTACAGTTCAGTATGATTTATTTCATAGGCAAAACATTCACTCCTCAGTAATATTGTGTATGTGTCTTGAAAACGTGATCAAGTAGCAGCCTAGAGGTGAGCTACAGGGCCTTCTCCAAAATAGAAGCAAGGCCATTACTCTTTTGTCTTGGAACTGGTAGAAGAATTCAGCAGATCACTAGCATTGAACATCACTAAATTGCAGGCATATGAAGGATTATAACCACCAAAACCAAAATCAAAATGCTTCAAGACTACAATTCATGTAATTTCTCTGTGCTCGCCAAACATTTCAAAACTCATTAAGTATAAGCCTTTTAGACTCCTTTGTCATCACTGATGAGCAATTCTGAACCTTCTGCTCACAGATGAGATACTGTTTGGTATATCATGAGATTCCTGAGGAGTTTCATTTAAATAACTGAAGAAACACACATATTTGAAAAATGTTGGGTTGGAGCTGTGAACAGCATAATTCAGACTTAGCTACTGTTTCAAGATTCATGCTAGGACCCATCTTTCTAAAGAAATTAAGTAAGATTTAAGGCTGGATTTCACTATACTTTTTGCTAATCTTCTTCCAAGCTTGAGACTTGTTGGCTGTCCGCGTCTTCACTATTCCAAATACCTGGTGATTCACACACAGCTTTGGACAAGAATTTTGAGCATAGTAGAAAAAACAATAAGAGACAGGAAAAACATCATACTCATTAAAAAAAAAAAAAAAAAAAAACACCAGAAAAGAAAGCAAAGTTTATGGCATGGTGGATGGTGTCTTAGAACAAAATTCATACCTCCCCATAAGAAAGACCTGGGGCACATTAGGAGTAATGATCAGTATGGCCTTCAAACAGCTCAGTGTGATCATGTAAGGAGTTCAGGATGTAGAAAACAGCTGATGTATTGGAGTGTTATTTCAGTATATCTTCAGCTGGAAGATCTGCATACAATACCTCCTACTACTCTTTTGTTCGAAGTAAAACTTTTCTTGGGGTCTTGTCCTTAAAATTTTGACTGTTCTATTGACTCAGCTCTATTTACCCTTTTAGACACAAACTCAGCAAGCTGGCAGACCTAGTTAGCCAGGAAGATCCATTAGCTTGAAGAAATTCCAGCAATGAGTTAATATTTGTTTTGTGCGTTTGGGGTAGATTTCTTTGTGTGCTTTCCCAAGAATGGAGTGAAAAAAAAATCCAGGGAATTTGTAATGGGTTAGCTGTGGAAACCAAGGGCACTCTTTAAATTGCTTTGCAGTGACAGTCCATGTTTCATTTCAGCCTTTGCTGGTTTTTTTTTTACAGCATAGCGAGAGGTTTATAGCTTACTGACAAAGACAGAAAGAGAAAGAAAGGAAAACAGAAAGATGTCAGTTGTATCCCTGGGGCTCTGATAATCATAGAAGACTTCCCATTTAACTGGTTCTGCTTTGGATTATTGGATCAAATCCACCTTTTATATGTTGAATTATTACAGTAGAGTTTTAAGCTTTCATGTGGGAGACTTACTACTGCTCTGCTTGTGTAATTTCAGTGCTGTTTCGGGGGAATAAAATGGGTTAAAGCTCAGCAGGCCCTGGACATGGGTCACTTTCATGGGAGCAGGATGCTGGCATTGTGATAGGCATAGAGACACCCAACTCCATGAAACTTAAGCAATTACCCAGGACCCACGAGGGGTTCCCCACAGGAGGGTATTGCTGGTCCAGCTGACATGGGGCACTGGGACCTGTAGGCATTGAGACCAGAGGAGCTCTGTGACCCCCTCTCACTGCCCAGGGATTCTGGGTGCACAACTCAGGGGACATGAGGCAGCAGGTCACAGCATCTCACAGCCCCAGCTGATCTCACAGCTCCTGCATATTGCAGGAGCAGCATTTCCCACATGGCTTCTGCCTGCGCTTTAAATAAAATCCTCTTTCCCTAGAAGTAGTGCGCACATCTTGGGAAAACAGGGCAAAACCTGAGGACACAGCACACCTCTGTTCTCCCACTTCTAGGATTATTCTTACATCTATCTATAAACAGGCAAACTGTAAGTGCAGATAAGAGAGTAATTTGACTGCCTTAGCTCAGTGATTAGATTGCAAACAGAAGCCAGCGGTCCTGACCTCCTGACTCTGCTTTAAAGATACCACCGTAGTCATCAACTGCCCAGACAGACTTGAAAATACAAGTCATGTGTGTGACATCTTACTGTGGGAACAGAAAGTATCGAATAAGAGCAAAGGCAAATTACTCCACTGTAATACTAAAAAGGGTTGGAATAGGTAATCAATTATAAATGGGATTTCCGGTCTGCAAAATAAAGGACCTGATTCAAGAGAAGCCAAATGGCAGGATTTGCAGTAGTCTGGACAGGCACTGTAAATGTTCATAAAGATGGAAAGATGTACATTTATCTGTGCAAAGATCAGGTGATGCACAGGTGCAAAGGGCTGCATTCCCTGGCAGGAAGTTTTACAGGTTTACTACTCATGGCACAAAGAGCCGGCTCCTCACAGTTGCTTTAATTCTGGCTACCACTGGCTCCATTTCATGCTTTGGTCTCACAGCAGAAGAGGCAGCAAACAGTCTTTTGCTTTCTGTGCCTCTCACAGGTTGCGGATTTCTGCCAAGCTGTACTGGCACGCTCCATCCTTTAATTATTCCCACTTCTCACAGCCTTTTCCAATTGCAACATCTCCCTCAGAAGACGTGGTGATCAGAACTCCACTTAGAGTATCAGCTGTGAAAAAAACCACAGGTTTGTACAGCAGCAAGTTGATGGGGTTTTTGAAATTGATTTATTATTCCTTCTTAATGATTCTTAGTGTTTGATCTTGTTTTTGACTGCTACTCAGATTATGTTTTCATTATCTATCATAAGTCCAGAGGATTTTTCTGCAGCAGTAATGACCACCTCAGAAGCTGCAATTTTACACAATTACAAGATCAGGTTTTCCCCACGTACATTTCTTTACATTTGTCTATGCGGAATTTAATTTGGCATTTTTTGTCCAGTCATCCAGACATGTCCAACTTTTTGCTGTCGAAAATAGAAGTACTGCACTCCATCTAACAACTTGGTTTGCTTTTCATTCTCTATCGATTACTTTCTCATGTAAACTTCTGTAGGATTCATACATCTCCAACAACTCTTTCTGTTTTGCTGAAGAAACAGCTTTTCATCAAAAATATTTCATCCAGCTTTCCTTGGCAATATATTAGAGTGTTCATTTGCTTTTTAGTTCAGTGACTTTACGCCTTTTCAATGTTTTGCATATAAATTAAACTGAAAAGGACATAGACACAGCTGGTTTAATTCAATGTGGTTTCAAGTAAAGTTTCTAACTCTCTTCCCTTATTTTCAATTATTTTGAATAATTATTTGTGCAGTTGAGTGGATTGTGTATAGAACTACTGGTGGAATGTGTGTAATAGCAATGCTAGAGATGATCAAAATCTTCAAATTTTTAATTATTTTAGCTTTCCCTTCATCATCTCTGCTTTCATTTTGACCACAGTATCTTTGGCATGCCTGTGTTGACAAGATCCACAATTTACAGACCATTTGTTGGAATACGTGACTAAACCCACGAATCCAGAGCAGGATCCTTTTTGAAATATTAAATTGGAACTTCTTTGAAAAACTGGAATTGCAAATATAAACCCAGAACACTGCACAGTGCATGGGGCATTGTTTACCTTACGGTCCGTATTGGGGTAGCTGCTGGATGAGACCTATGATTATCACACCATGTGGTGCTAGAATTCTGTTCAACAAAATCAGCTGTTCTTGTTCCTGTCTAATGATCCAGAACAAGAGAGCCCCAGTGAGCAATATTACATGAGCACTGAATCAACAGCTGATTTTGAGCACACAAGAACATCGGCCAAACAGTGATATGGTGGAAAAATGTTATTTTACTTAACATTTAAAGAGAAATTAAGGTAAGTAATGATCCAGTTGTTAATATATCCTATTTGTCAGTGGTTTTGTTAACTTGCAGAAAATATAATTACTTTGGAAGTTCTTGCAGCCCATTTATTATACACCTCACATTTTATCCACACCTATAAAAAACAAGACGGTAAATGCTTTGAAATGCTGACTTCCATGCTAACTTCAGCTTCTTGCAGTTTACCCAGGTGAAAATTTCCAACACATCAGGTGAGCCTGTTAGATGGAAGTGGGGAAAATTATCAATTACTGGAATGAAGAGGCTGCTTGGAACCAAATATTTAGGCGAGCTGTTCTGAAGACTAGGTATATAGGAGGGTCAGGGAGTTTCAGAGAAAATGGAAACAGGGAAAGTGAATACTGCAAAAAAGAAAATGAAGATCAAAACTAGGGAGAATGATCCAAAGCATTTACTCACAGAAATTTTAACAGAAATATTGACTGGTTTGAATGAAGAAGTGATGGAAATATCTGAAAGTACCAAAGAACTCAATATAGAACAAAGGCCAATATAAAAGCATGTGTTAATAACCAAGGACATGGCTGACAGCAACAGACCGGTTAAAACTCAGGAATAACTCTCATTACTCTCATCAAGATCTGCAGGTCTATAATCTGACAAAACCACTCCACATATCTTTCAGCAGAAGATCTGCATGCTAGCAACAGGCAGGTGACAATAAGGTGACACCACAATGTGTGTGCTAGTCCTCTTCCTCTTATCCCAGCAGGAAAATTGAGTAATCCTGTGAGGAGACCCAAAATGAAGAAATACTGACAAAACTTTCCTGTGTTTTAGGCAGGCTTAAGAAAAAAGTTCTGAGGCAAAATAATCACACTTGTAAAAAGAGGTAAAAACACTTTATCAATGCCAGAAAAGAACAATGTGACATGATGAGGACTCAATTGCTGGTGTACCTTTTCCCTGTCATACACAAGTGACCTTGGACAGACCACTTAGACACATGTCCTTGTGCTTTGTGGTGCTGAGTCACAGAATCACAGAATTGTTTGGGTAGGAAGGGACCTTCAAAGGGGTCTGAGGGTGAGTGAAATCTATGTGAGAACGACCATGAATGTCTGTCTTTTTTTGGAAAAAAACAATCTCCTTGCTCTTTTACAAGGTTTCACAATGAGTTAATTTCCTGTTTATCTCAGATAACCAGGCCTGTGTATTTTGATCACAATTACAGGCTTAAAAAATCCAAGAATTCCCTTTTTAAACAAAATATATTTATTTATCCATTGACGGCAAATGCACAGTAAATTTCTTTAATGTTTACATATTACTATTTTTTTTAGATTTTCCGTGGAAATAATAGGTACTGAATTTGAATTTTGTATAAAAATTGCCAAAGACCTCAGCATCAATAGTACACATTTACTAATAAATATTTCATAATTATTTTTAACACAATATTTTAACAATCAGTTTGAGCTCTACCCACTACTTCTCAAAAATGGATAATTTCTTACAGACTGTTTTCATTTCTCCACACCTGAATTATGCAGTAGCAAAGGTTCTTTAAGGAACATGATTTTAATCTTCCTACTAAAACCAAGAATATGTTATTGGGAGGTGGGGTGTACGAATGGTGGAGAGAAGCAGCTTAATATTACGTAAGTAGGACAATAATAAGTTTTAACTTTGATATTTATGTTTCAGAGTTTGGGGCTGGAGTAGAGATATAATGGACTCTTACTAAAATTAACCTCAAAAGACCTTGCCTAAAAAAATTGTGGTTGTATTTTCTCTGTGTGAATAAGAATACAGTCCACTACTAGTTAGCATGCTATATAAAAAAAGCCAAATCAATATAAAAGTGCATTGAAACTGGTGAAGTAAAAATGCTGTTTATGTTGCACACATGTACAAATGGTCATTATTCACAATAGTGCCTGGATTTTACAGACTGTGTGAAACTGCAGTGTTCATTCATTTTGTTAACAGGAACTGTGGACCAATTAAAAGCCATATGAACTCTAGACAATTCCGTATTCTGGATTGCACAGATTTACTTCCAAATTCGGCATCTAAGAGGGAGACAGGTCAACACAGCCATGGAACACAGATTGGCCTCTAATAAAATTGGTGTCTGCAGACTTTGAAGAAGTGTGTGGATGACTGCTGCACCTGGGCTAAGAGCACGTGATCCAAAGTGAAAAAGCAAAAAAAAAAAAAAAATTATAGATAGATGTAGAAACAGATACAGGTATATAGATATGTAGACATAGAGAAAACAATTTGTCCAGGCACTCAGACAACTAACCAGAAGAGAATAATCCAGGTAAAAGGCAAACCTTAAAGAAAGACAAATTAGGGCACTTTACCTCTCCTGAGGGCTGAGACCTGCTTCTCCCTGCTGACCTTGCAATTGCAAACAGTAACATTGAGAACTGTTAGTGAAACCTGAGGCAGTTGAATGGTGAAGCTCCTGTGTCACATCTTGCATCTCTTTTCTGAGATCTGTGACTGCACTGAATACACAGAACAATCAGTTCTATAATTCTGAAACTGTCTGAAGTTACCTGACTTCAGGTGGACCCTGAAGGATCAAGACCCTTCTTACAGCAATTTGCTGAAATTGCATCAGGTTTGGTTCCTTTGATAAAATAGATTCCTTCAACACTGTCTCAGTAGTCTCTACGCATTTCAGCTCTTCCTCAAGCCCTCATGTCACATTCAATTTACTTATTTTTGTGCTAGAAAAATGCCACTATATGTGAGATATACCACTGACATCTGAAATTTTAGCTAGTTTGAGCTGGGAAAAAAACCACCATGTAAAATAGGAAATATGACACAGAGCTGGGAAAAAGCACACAAAAATAGAAAATACATCATAGAGCCACAGGGCATCCTGTGGGATACAGAAGATGCTGCTAAGGCCAAGTGGTACAGAGCTGGACCATAGACAGGTCTGAATTATCTCTTCAAGAAAAAGAGAACAGAAACAGTAACAACAACAACAACAACAACAACAACAACAACAACAACAAAAGACCCAGTTGGTTGAGGTAACTAGGCAGGTAAAGCAGTTATCACTATTCCTGAAGTTTTGATTGTGCTTTCATCCCCATCCCTCTCTCATTCCTCTGCTGCACAGCCTAGTGTGCTACTTTTGAGAATGTCAAAATAGGAGCAGTTCTTCCCGTCTCACATGAGCTGAAGAGAGACAGAAGTGGTAGCTGTGTACCATCTATTCCATGAAATCTCCCCATATTCTGCCCGTTTCGCCTTTGACAAGAACGCGCACATTTCTAAAAGTTTTTGTACATACATCCTGACATCTGCCAGATCATTCAGAACGGAGGCCACATGTTCTTGCATATTCCCCATTTCAGAAGCAGGTGGCAGATGAGGTGTCTCCCATGCTGAGCACCATTCTGCTGTGTGCTGGGGAAAGAAGCTGATTGTTCAGGGATTATGGTGGTACAATTGAAAGCAGAGGAGATTGTCTCTGTTAGCTGGCATTCTGGAGGAGAAGACTCTTCGCCTCCAACATGTCCTGAACAGCGGCTCTGTCATAGCACAAGTGGTGGGAGCCAAATACACAGCGCAGAGCTGGACTAGGAGAGGATCAGGAGACTGTGCTGCCCCTATTGAGTAACAGCTTCCCTATCCCAGGACAGCTTAAATCCCTTCTGAACTTGTACTTCTGAGAGAAACTAGGCTGTTGAGTGCTCAGCGTGGAGTGAGACAGTTCTACGTGAGGACTTGCACCATTGTGCCCTCTGCAGCATGCCAGAACAGCAGAACTGCCATTATCAGACAAATAGAGCGTATGTTTTCTAATAACCACCCATCTGTTTATCTTTTTTATGCATTTACCCACTCTGACAGAACCTAGGGTTGGTGTCTGCTCAGAAATAACAGCCCTCAGCAAGGAACACCTGAAGGCAAGTACAGGCAACACCAGGACACAAAATAATGATGAATAGGATAGGGTGATATTTTGTCTCCACCTGCCAAAGGTCTAGAGGGCAGCTCTTAGAATTTCTCTGCATGTACAATTGTTATACTTCTCCTACCATTTCCATGATCATCTGTGACGATTTCATAGTTTCTTTTATAGTTTTCTTTACATATTTTCTTTATGCATACACGCATAGAGTTATGTAAGACAATGATGAAGCTCTGTTTCTTGGTGCAACTCCAGCTGTGTCTTTTCTTGTTCTGGTACTTCGAAGACTCACAAGAGTTTTCACTAATGTTAGCTTGATATTTCTCAAAAAATGTTCACCTTCTTTTCCTGAACACTCCCTCTTGCCAGCCTGCGTGTCAGCAGAGAAAATCTTACAGCAAATATTAAACAGCTGTTTCTTCCATCTATAGTATCATACATTGCACCTTTAGAGCTTCTGTATATTTCATTGATCCCGAAGAACACAATAAACTTGTGGCATAGGCAATAAATGAGTTTGTAAAGATGTGTCAGCTAATACTGTGACAGTTCATAATAAAGCACTTTTCTCTCTGTGGTACACATGTACAGCAAACTTCCATAAAACATCCATGAGCTTATGTGCAGAAAAATCCCAGTTTAAAATTTCTAGGGTCCCCAATCCTTTGAAAACCATCTTCAAGAAATCCATGCCACATTGTCTATATCTTGGTCAGGCATCTGGAACTGCAGTGGAAAATCTTCCTGATTTCTCTCACACCTGCTCATTTTGGTTTCATAAATAGATGATTTCATGGAAACAAGCAGAGTTCAAAATAGTGAAAGATGGGAAATGTCTTCACATTGTTCACATCTCATCAAAAAAGCAAATTGCATTGCTTACATTTCTTCTCTTTATTTAGTTCTTCACCCATGAATAAGTTCCATACTGCTGCATCTACTAAAAGGAGTCCTTGAATATTATTTTGGAAAAAAACCCCCGTCTTTTGTAATTTTCCAATTATTTTTTTGTGCACACACTGCAAAGAAAACTAGAGTAGGCAAAACTCATTTGGTAATCTCACTCTTACTTTAGAATTTATTTCAATCTCATTTTAGTTCCTCAGCATGGGCCTTTTTTTTGGCATAGCATTCAAGCCTGTGAATCTAAATTTGATCGATGCATACTTGTATTCTTCCATAGATCCTACAGCTGTCAACATTTTTTTTCCAGCTAATGAAGCACATTCTCATTATCACCCACCAAGGAAAGAAAATTCACTGCAGCTACATGGCTAATGAGAACACATTAACAACATTTGAATGTGCAACACAACTTCAATTATTACTTAAAAATAGAGCTATGTTATAGTTGTTAATGCATACAATTAACTGTTGGAATTCCTGTTGTCTGGGTATTTCTATTGTCACTCCTATGGCAAACTGATTCTGTCCCAAAGAAAAAAAGCTGCTCTGCAAAAGTATTTTTATGAATCACAGATCATATCTGGCCTGGAATAAATGCTGAGTTTTACCAGATGTATGGAAATTAATTTCTTCAATCTATTAAAAGACTTTTAATGAAGGACTCCTAGGAGATTGTGTGGGGAAGTTCCAGCACAACAGTAGAGATATATATTACAGCATTTGTACCCTCTCTGAAATTACTCTGTACTCATATCTGGCGGGAAAAATGGGTAGGAGAATGACCATTATCCAATTGCTCTAGTTTCCTTACTGGTAAAAATGTTGCAAGTTAAGTTAAAAAATTAATGCCTTGCTTGAGATGAAAGGTTTGGGTACAGGTTTGTTTTTGTGAGATTCATGGATGAAGATTCCTGCATGAAAGAGCTACCATTCTGCCCCCAAATACTTATTTTACACTGTACCTTACACTGTTGGATAAATTAAAATTTGGAAGTGTTCATACATGCTGACACAGATTTTTTCACTTTCAAATGTCTGAAGGAAGAGCAAATAATAGTTTACAAATCAACTCTGTCTGTAGTCTATGGAGAAAAGCAAGGCTTCTTCCAAATGCCCTCTGATATCTTTATTAGGATGACATAGAATGTCTTCTGGGAATATATAATACAGATTTTACAAACTGATCTCTTAAAAAATCTGTTTCACTCCACAGAAACTAGAAGGAGCTGGCAGGATGTATAACTCACAGTCGGGTGTCCAGTTTTGAGATTTCTGTACCCAGAGGGATGAAGCTCTGCCTGAAAAGGAAATGTTTATCAAAGGATTCAATACCGGCATGACCTGACGAGGGCCTACAGAACAAGAGGAGTCCTTTAAGTTCTGTGAAGTTCTGTGGATGTTTAACCCAAAAAACTGCATTAATTGGGAATTTATGGAGAAGACACAATTCTATCACAAAACCACCTTAGGTGTTGGCAATACAGCCCAGAGATGTCTTATGAGTTAAAAGGCAGAAGGAAAAGAATACCATTGCCTTAATTATATATGATGAGTGCGTGAAATATATGCCAGAATCCTCTGTGTCTTCAAGTATGTCTATTTCACACAACTCTCTCAATAAATAAAGCAGGATTTAACCCCTATGTGCTCTGGATAATAAATATGATGACAATCCTTCAAATTAACACAAACAGGAACAAGAGCAGGTGAAATCTTTGGATCTGTATTGGAGCCTTAACTGTATGGTTTCTGGTATCCTAGCAAAAACCATTTTTTACTACATACTTGCACAGGATAATGTTGGAGGAAAGCTCAGGAGAAGAATACACCTGTCTTGTTCATGACATGAAGCTCCTGAACTTGGGGATTTTTTACACTGACATGGTGCAGAATTATAAAAGAGTTGAAGAAAGTTGTTTTAAAGGCACATATATATACGCATGCATTTATTCTTTAGCTACCCTTAAGTTGCTGAGGGTCACTCAAACCCAAAATGCTGCTTCTAAATGGTTTAGGGCAGGATCCTTCAAAAAGCTAGTCCAGCTCAGGGACCTGTGCCTAGCTCTGTTGCCTCACATTGTGAGATGTCTCTGCATCAACAGGGACCCTTCTGCTCTTCACCGGCTACTAATCCTGCCCATTGGGCAACTCAAGAGCAGGCGAGGAGGGCAGCAGAAGGCTGTTGGGCGTGCCCAGAAACTGTTCCCTGGATGCTTGCTCACCCCTGACTGAACTGAAGTGAGCTGGGGCTACATCTGTTTATTAATTTAGCTGTACTTTATCAATGCCCCTGGCTGGTAAATCACAGTTCTCAGTGTCAAAGAACTACAGCTATGACACCTTCCCACTCCAGGTTTTTTAGCAGCTTGTCTGTAAACGTGTGTGAGTAGGAACTATGTTTTCACACTTATTTGGATAGCACCTGGCACAGTCAGTCATATTCTAATCTTAATATTTACTTGGAATGGAAAAATACGGAGTATCACCTGAGAGGCAGAAAGATCCTCCCAGAGGACTGAGTTCCTATTGTTCTCCCCCTTTTATTCTGCATAATTCTTTTCTAGGCATTGTACCTTATGTTTTTCTTGAAGCCAGATAAAAACTTTTTTTGCAGTGAGTGATGTAATTTTGACAGATACCTTGTTATGAAGAAAGAGTACTATGATTTCAGATCCTATTAAATTGAGAATATATGTCTGGCATATGTAAGAATAGCTATTTTGGAACTATAACCACAGAAATCTTTCATTTGCTCCAATCAAGACACAGTCAGTCATGGGACTACCACAACGCTGGTATTAACATGGTCCTGGTGCTAAGGCTATTAACACGGCCTCAGTTGCTAAGTTTGAGAAACATAGATAAATTCTTCTGGAAAGAGCTACTTCTGCATGAATCACCTCTCTATTGTTTTTCTGCCTGGAATATTGATAAGGTTCCATTGGGTCTGGCTGAGATGGAGCTCATTTCCCCACAGCAGCCCTCACAGTGCTGAGCTTTGCATTGGTGGCTGGAAAGGTGCTGATAACACCCCAGAGCTTTGGCTGCTGCTGAGCAGCGCTGGCACAGCATTGGTGCCCTCTCTCAACACCCCCAGCAGGAGGATGGGGGTGGGCAAACTCCTGTGAGGGGACACAGCCAGGACAGGCGGCCCAAACTGACCAAAGGGGTATTCCACACCATATTACATCAGCCCAGAGATAAAAGCTAAGAGAAAGGAAAAGGAAAGGCCAGCATTTCATACTGATTACATTTGTCTTTTGGAGCAATTGCAATGCATGCTAAAGCCCTGTTTCCCAGGAAAAGGCTGGACATTGCTTGCTGAAGGGAAGTAGGGAATAAAATCTTTGGGGCTTTCCCTTTGTTTGTGAGTGCATGACCTTCACTTTTGTGTTAGTAAACTGCCTTTATCTTGACCCAGGAGGGGTTTTTTTCATCTTATTTTCTCCCCACCCTGTTCTTCTGAGGGAGTGATAGGGTGGTTTAGTGGGCACCTGGAGTCCAGCCAAGGTCAACCACCACCAGAGACCATCAGCTAAATTTCATTTTGACCAAAACATAGCAATGGGGTGAGTTTGCAAACCCTGAATATACAAACAGATTCAAGCATACTATTAGTAGCAGTCAGATAATCACACACAGTGAATTAAAAAAAAAATTCTGTTTGCTTAGAGTTTTTAATTACTATCTATGGTCCGTTCTGTATTGTGTGATCCTGTCTTATGACACTGAAATATGATTTTAAGGCTCTCCCTGAGCTAATAATTTTTGAGTGCAGTGTATGTGGATTGTATATTTATAAGAGAAGTCTATCATAAAGAGGCCCTGATTGAGTTCAATTACTCATGACTTGCATTTATTGAAACAATCTCCTATTGTTCATTAAAGAAATTCAAGGAGCTCTTTCATCCCTTCAGCAAAAACAACAAACAAAAGTCTGAGCATTATTAGAGATATCTCTGGTGGATTTGGTTTTGCTTCATCATGGTAAATTAGACTTGTGGCTTGAATTGATTACTAAAACCAGGGACTCAGGGTCTGAGTCCATTGTTCACACAGGAAGTCCATCCATGTCAGAGACAAACACCTGCTTTAAATTACTGAAGGGAAACTTGAGTTACTGCAGTGTAACTGAGAGGATAAACCAATCACTTAACCAAAAGGGTGTAAAGGAATTCTTTCATCTTGGGCTAAAATTTACATAGATTTGCATTAATTATACTTCTACAAAGGTATTTCCATAAATTAAAAGTTCAGTATTCGGTCAGTGATCCCACTGGGTTACTCCAAAAATAAGTAACACTGTAATATTTACAACCCATACCATCATTAGGCTGCAACCACAAATTAAGAAACTCTCATTCCAATGAGTTGAAAACATTTCCTCTGGTTTAGTCTCTTAACATACAAAGAGTGGCTAAGTCAAACTCTGCCTCAACCCACTTTTTAGTAGGATCCAGTTAAATTTTTCAACTCTTCTTGCCTGTAAAACAAATAGTTTGGGGGTAACATCCATACAGCTAGAGACAGCCTTAACACATGGAAATGTTAAAATGCTGTTGGGGAAATACAAAGCCCTCAAAAGCTAAGAGCACAGACATTGTTCTCTGCTCAATAGACCAGATCCACTTCTATTACTTGGACCATGTAACCTCCTGAAGGCATTTCTATGATTCTTGTCAAACTGAGGACACAGTTAAGATCTGGATGTCTCTTACCATTGCTGTACAATGTGCCAGCTCTGATTATAATCCGGCCATGGTCTTTTTTTATCCCCTCAGTATCAAAAAAAGTATCAGGTCCTCACTTAGCAAAGTTAATGTTCTCATAACGCTTGGCTGAGCACACCAAAGAAGATCATAAAGGCAATGGTCAGAAATTTCCAAAGCTAGCTGGTGACTGAAGTTCAGTTTTAGGTGACCCTGGATTTCACACTACCTTCTCAGATGTGTGCAGAGGAGGTTTATTTGATGGTACAACTTCAAGAGGTGAACTAAGAAATGCAGCTTTCCCCATTCAAAGTGCAATTGCTGCTCTTAAATTCATCCCTGAGCCTGCATAGCTCTTAAAAGTAACATGAGGTCAGTGACTGCAGGGAAGGAGGGGGCAATTTTTAGTTAATGCTGCTGCTCTTTTCTGCAGCAGTCTTCTAAAATGGCTGAGTGATAGCTAGCATGCACTCTGCATTTGACTGTCCTGTCTTCCCTTTATGTTATATGTTTTCTTTCAAGTTTACAGAGGTGCCAATTGGAAACACATACAGAAACCCAGCAACTAAAGAAATCTAGCAATGAAAACATTACAATGCCTGCTAACAAAAGGTTACTATTTATGGTGTCTCGAATCTCCAGGGGAAAAGAATGCATGGAGAACCTGAAAGAAGGCAGGTGGGAGGGAGAGATATTCTTGCTGAACAATAAAAATTATTGCTCCTCACTTTTTTGTTTGCATTTCATTTTGAAAAGTAGTATCCTACTATGTTCATTCTGAGCTCAAACAGAAAAGAGCAAATTCCAGAATGGTATTAGGTTTTAGTCAGAAGAATGGTTCAGGGAGTTTAATAACCACAGGGGAGAGGCCACAGGGAAGAGCTGAGATTGTTTGCTGTGCAAACAAAAATAAGTCTAGCCTTCCACTACATCTCTACTTCTTCAAGATAAAAAAAACACCAAAAGCCTCCAAACTTGCACCTCCTGAGTACTTTTACACGTAGCTTGTTCTAAACAACTAAATATCACTGTTTGCATGATGTGTGAGACTTAAAAATCACAGGTTGGAATCTCTGTCAACAGAATCACTCTTGAAATCCAGCAACGTCTGCCAAAGTCTCATCAGGTAAGGATCTGACCCCGCGTCTTCTCTTGGCTCACAACATTTGCAGGCAATATAGTTGTAGTGGGTTGATCCCGGCCATCTGCCAGACACACACCCAACTGCTCTCACACTCCTCCTCCCCAACAGGATGGAGAAGAAAATGAGACGGAAAAGCCCACGTGTTGAGAAAAAGACAGGGAGATCACTTATCAAACACCATCATGACCAAAACAGACTTGAGGAGGATTGATTTCATTCATTGCCAATTAATGTAGAGTTGGATGGTGAGAAACAGAGACAAAATTAAAACAGCACCTTCCTCTTGCTCTCCTCTTTTTCCCAGGCTAAACTTTATTTATTCATTCCAATATCTTTACCCCTTCTACCTCTCCAAACAGCGCAGGAGGAAGGAGGATGAGGTTTGTGGTCAGTCCATAACATCTCCTCTCTGCTGCTCCTTCCTCCTCACACTTTTCCCCTACTCCAGCATGGAGTCCCTTCCATGTGATCCAGTCCTTCAAACACTGCACAGACATGGGTCCTCTCCACGAGCTGCAGTCCTTCAGGATTAGCCTGCTCCAGTGTGGGCTCTCCACAGGCTCTGCCCAGGTGTGTGTTGAGAAAACTGCCTAAATGAGCATGTCAATAAGTAGCCCATCATCTCCACCTTCTGTCAGTAACTTCCAAAAAGTGTTAATTCAGTTTCTAACTAGAGTGTGCTGTCAGGCCGAGGCAGAAAGGAAGGAGGGAGCAGTGCTGAAGGATAGGATTCTCCCTCAAATCTTTGCTTTGCATCCTTTTTTTAGCAATTCTTACACTTGTGTCAGTGGAACATTTTGCCTTCAGAAGTGTATTACCAAAAGTATACATATAAAGTATATATATAATCTTACATTTGGATTTATGGAACACTCAGACTGCTCAACGGAAACAGAGGAAGAAGAAAGCTTTATGAATGCTACTCGCTGCACCACTGAAGATAATCAGAAATCAGGTCTGGTTTGCCCCCGATGCCTCTGCCTCTGAACTACACCTAATCCTGCCTCCTCAAATGATTCCAACTATAATTCCATTTTACTGTGAATAAACATTTAACCCTTTGAACTCTCCTTTTTATTGCGAAGACTTTACTTTCCTTTCTTCTCACTTTCCTTGTTTGTTTGTCAGAGAGGAGCCTACTTGTCCTATTTGTTCTCTTCTCACTTTCCCCATCAACTATTAAAATGTTAATTTTTTTCCTATTGGAAAAAATACTGAAATCCTACAGCAGATCCCCTTTCACTCTCACCTTGTCTGAATTGATTTCTACTCCAAAATTGCTTTATTCTACACCATCTTGTGTCCTAGATTCTATGGGCTGTTGGCAGTTGCCTTCGGTTATATCTTTTAATCCTCCCCTGTCACTCATTTAAACTGCTATTTCTGACTTATCTCACTCACCTGTCACTCACTTCAATCCCCTGACTTCAATTCACTTCCTTTTTTTTTCCTTAGTGAGGCAACTTAGACACTCATCATGTCAGCTCTCGATTTAACAGAAAATCCAAAAAGAAACAGATACACAAAGGACTACACTCTGTTCTGCTATGTCTGTACATACTAAATTACTTAAATAGAGAAAAGTTGTTTTAAATGTGAGAAGAACTGAGATCCCAGTCTCAGGTGTGCCTATTGGAGCACTTTGAAAACGGTAAAGGCAGACGAGATCAAAAGGCTGAGTGAAGAAGAATACGTAACTGGGTACTTGTACTCTTTTTTTTCCTCTCAAGAGACAGTGATGTTTTGCAATGCAAACATTGAAAGGAAATGAAATAAAGCTTTTTTCAGCAATAGTTTTGAAATTGCATGAAACTTCATAATCTTTCCCTACTTTAACACTGGGTTTAGAAGAAGACAGCTTTCAAATGGATTAATGTAGACATAAAATCGAATGCAGAAAACTTTTGAAGCTTCCCAAATCTCTCTTCAACACTTTCCTGCTCACAGCTTAATGTAGACTAGTACATCATACATCATGGCAAGTGCTGTGAAAGTGTTACTACTCAACAAACTCGCAGGCCTTAGCACCTAATTCATTAAATCTACTGGTTTAAATGCCATACTAATGAACCATAAGCAAATTAAAAAATGCAAGGGCTATATACTAAGCAAAATAACTCAAATGCAGTACATGCTTTATCAATCTAGGTTTTGCAGTACAAAGTCAGGAAATTATTCTTCTGGTAGCCTTATTTTAATTTAGAGAAGTGCTATTCTGAGTGTTGTGGTTCATCCTTCATAAAAACATGACATGGACCCAGCTTAGTGAAAATAAATAATTTCATAAAATACCATTCAATCTTTGCTCACTTGTCACCTCAAGGCCATAGTGCTGATATTTGCAGTACTTATGATGGCAGCTAAGACATACAGACATTTAACAAATGATCCTTCCCTACTCTGACAGCAGCTTTTTAAAGAGCTTTGGAGATCTGCAGAACAAAAGGTGCACAATGATGATTTTGCTTTCCCAGTCTCTCTTGCATTTGGATGGCATGCAGAAATTGCATCCTGCAGAGCAAAAGGAAAACACCTTCAATATGTTTATATTAAGCAAAGCAATAGACAAGCCAACCCGGCAGGATACTACATTTTTGGCAGCCTGTGAAGACATTTTCTCACACACCTTCAGCTCCCAGCTCGGATCCTCCACATTATTTTGTGTTTTTACTTGATGCAGAATGGTCGATGGCATGAATTACAACCCAGGAATTACAATGCATCTGTTACAAGAGCAGTTTAAAGCACCCTGTATTCAATTCTCAGTAACAGCCAAGGACACATGAGAAACCTAAACCCTCCAAACCATTTACAAAACAAAATACGAAACCTAACACCAGCATGAGTTATTTTACATACTGAAGAGGTTCTTAAATGGTTCTTAGGGTTACTGCAACTATGGTCAATTTGAAAGCACAGCAATCCAATGGAGATTCAGAATGCTGAATATGGATTACACATTTATCTTGCAGCTGAAACTCAAAAAAAGTGCCAGTATACACTTCACGTCCTAAAATCCACTGCAATAAGGAGCCAATATATACTCTGCAGGATCTTGTGGCTCAGGATATTTGTTTCCTATGTTTATGTGCCACCCATTTCCCCCACATCTGTATCCAGCAGTAATGAATCCCTGGCAGTTACTTGGTACTAGTGCTTGGCAGATATGAATGCTGCAGGCCCACCTAGGACAGTAGGATCAGAGTCCAGCTCTGTGCAGAAAAATTCAGAGCATAGGCAGTTGCTTGTTAGGGTTTTATGTCATTCCTACCCATGCAAAAAACATGGCTGTAACATGAGTATTGCACTGAGCAGTGGTTTGAAATTTTCTTCATATGTTGATTGTAAAAAGATTCCAAAGAAGTGACAGTCACTGCCTAGATTTACACACATTGCTTTTCTTCGTTTCCTTTTTCAGACCCATTGGAAACCGCACATGGAGGTCCCCCCTCACCCTAAGACACAGATTAACCACCACCACTGCAAATAAAGCAAAAAGATTGAGGAAAATAAACACACTGTTTCTAAGGCTGGACAAAAAACCATGAAGAGACAGACTGACTTAAAATCAGCCTGAAAAAGGAGGAAGACAAAAAAGACACTGCTGTACTGAGGGTCTTCTTGAAAACAGCTTTGCAGCAGAAACAGAGAGATATCCCATTATTCCCCACCAGCCGTCAGAAAGTTCACCCGTAGACAGCCAGTGCCTAAACAAGGAGAAGTCACTAAAAATCAAATTTTTTCAAAATGGGACAGGGTGGGTTATGGCAAGGATTTAGAGGAAACTTTTTGACTCAGATCTGCTCTCTCAGAACTTGGACTTTGGAAAAAGGGAAGGGTATGGCTGGCTTTGCTTTAAGACATCTACAGAAATTGATAGGTTTTAAGCAAATGGCATATTCCCCAGCGCTGTGGCAGCCTAAGCTTCCTCAGACACAGGGCATGCAAAAAAACCCTTACATTAAACAAAAAGACAACTAACCTTAATATCTAAAATGTGCAAAATGAAGGTAAGGAAAACAAGCTGTCCACAGCCTGGAGAGTAAAGGGCTGTTTAATATCTTCAGCCTTGCTGAGGTAAGATGTGGATTTCAGTCTTACTGAAATCAGTGAACAGATTTGCAGTCACTTCGAGGGAGCTGTGCATTAAACTTTCCTTTATTACAGGTTAAAATCTAACATGTTTAGCAATGATTAGTACCTTATTCATTAATTATAAAATTCTCTAGGATATATCCATGTAAAGACAAGCAAATGAAAAGTTAATTTCTAATATCCTTCTAAAAACTTAATGGTAACTCCTGGTTTTGCCAGAGAAGGTTTTTCAGGTTTCTTTTGCTAATAAACCAATACAGAATTTAAATATAAACCATACATATCATATTGAATTGCTTGCTCCAAACATGAAGATTTAAGAGGGTAGGCTATTCCCAAATAACATTAAAAGATTATTAATGAGTCTGAATAATTTGATTAATAATGACAAAATAATAGTAAATAACAATTAAAAATCGGAAATGTTTTCAGTCCCACCCCCAAAGAGATTAGCTATTACCTGGTTCAAAACATGTGCAAAGTAATGTGCACAGATTCCTCTGGTCTGCAATCTCAGTACATTTGCTGTCTTTCAAACTTTAACACCTAAGATCACAACAGGAGAAATCTCAAGAAGGAGATGGGAAAGGCGACAAAGGAGGTATCCAGGATCCTACAGCCAAAGCAGCAATTGAAATCATTGTGTTTAACACTGGTGATGAGTACTTGGAAGTGGAAAATTAAAAGCAGAAACAAGTGCTCCGACCCACCACTGTAAGCAGTGCCCTCTGCATGCTCACAAATAGACCAAATCCTTTTGTGCTTTTCATCCATTTACAAGTGCCCTAACACTAAAGCGGTAACTTGCAGTGATGCCCCTCGCTCAGCTGCTGGGCTTTGCTGTGGCTGGGATTGCTTGAGGCCTTCTTCAGTGCTCTGTACCAAAGGGGGAAATGAAACATCAACAGAAAAGTTGCTTCTTAAGTTCTTATCTCCTTCAAGTGTGTATCAAAAGAAATCTCTCCAAGAAGAAAAGGCATTTTTCCCATAATCATTCTAAGTTGGAGTCTGGATAGTTTATGAAAAGAACTCCATGTTGTGGATTACCTCAAAAATGACAGTACTAATTTTCCCTTCAGTCTAATATTTCTGCACAAGCAGTTCCATGTATGCATAATTATGTATATTTATATTCTTTTAAAAGCTTTTTAAACACAATTTATTGTATTTGTACTTCTTTTTTTCAGAGGGGAGAAGGAACAGTAGCAGCCTGCCCTTGTGAATCATGAGTAGAGTGATACTAAAACTGTCCACCGTCCCTCAGAAATGTCTCCTGACATTACATCATCTAGCTTTAAAGGCCTAGCTGGAGAGTCCTGACTCCTCAATCACTGAAGGAAGAAAAGCATCTGGAAAGCATCTAAAGAGGGAGGCAAATTTATATGCAATCTCAGTGGTTCAAATTACTCTCTGAAGTTAACTCTTGCCACGGCTCTACAGGGAATTTCGGCTTTTAACCTAAATAAAGAACTAAAATGTTCTACTGTAAATGTTGAGAATACCTTCAAAACATCTCAAACATCAGTTCCCAGCTTCCCTTCCTGCTTATGGAGAAGATCAGATAAACCAGTTAAATTGCTTCCCTTTTTTTTCTCAAAAAAAAAAAATCATTTATCTTCCTGAATAGCCACTTGCGAGTTAATATGTATAATTATTCAGTGTGTCATAATCAGAAACTGATAAGACATATAATCCTTTTTGTAAAAGTAACTTTAATAGACAAACATTTGGGATCAATGGTGTGTACTAGTTTGGGGCATTTTTTAAAAAACTGATTCATAGAGTCAAGTCCAGAAAACATGATTGCATTTATTTAGTCTACTTTCATGAGCAATAGGAGAATATAGAACAGAATCTAGAAGAACAGCCACTATTTAGCAAATCATACAGAAAAATTCCTAATATCTGAGAAAACCAGAGGACTGGAAGAAAATCTGTAGACAAAACTCATTTCTATCTTGGTTTGTATGGAAAGTTGTATGTGTAGTACTTAAATAGTAAATTAGCCAAACAACTATTTAGGGATTTTTTAAAAACCTGGTTCATTTATATGTTTGAACTTTTAGTATCTACTCTAGACATACATTCATGAAGTTCATAAAACGTTTATTAACAAAATCGAGGAGATACAGAGCTTTTGCTCCATGCTGTAAAATTAAAATTTCATATTAAATATAATTTTACTATCAAATGGACCATAAAACACCCATGAATTATTTTTGCATAGACAATATAAAAAACACAGACTTCTGCCCAGGCAATCTCTATTAAAAAGAGAAACATGCTTATGTCCAACAACTGACTTAAAATTGCAGGACTGGGCCAACTCTGAATTATTTTTAGCACATCAGGGGCGGGAAGAATGAGACCACATTCAGAGATTAACAGCTAGACACGATGCCTGAGTTCAGTAAAACACAGATCGCCCTGACTTAACAGCCAAAGTTGTCAGCCCTTGAAAAGGTCTAAGAAAATCTTTCCCAGCACAGATAAAATACCATGCAGCAGACTTCAGGGACCTGTGTGGTTGGGCTGAGCAGAAAGGAGCAGAGCAGCACTTAATAATCCATATTAGTATGCTTTTTGAATACAGCTGTTTCTGCTTGCCGCCCCTTCAGACAGACCTGCTGTTCACAGAGGCTTCAGACCTCACCTCCAGCAAACTCTGAAGCTGCACGGACAACGTGCATGTAAAACATCTGCTGGTCATGTCATCGTCACTCGTCACATCGTGTTATGTCCCCCCATATTCAGTCATGTTTCAGTGCACGCTGCACCGTTTCTCACCCAGCCCTGAGGACTGGATCCCTCCAGCCTTTTTCCTGCAGAGGGAGCAGTTGCCCTGAGATTATCCTGGGCTCCCGAGCATCTCTGTCTCTCCTAGGGAGACAGAGGGAGGAGAAGATTATCCTGGGCTCCCGAGCATCTCTGTCTCTCCTAGGGAGACGGAGGGAGGAAAAGCTTCATAAAACAGCTGCTAAAGGAAAAAAATTGCACCACGTCCCTCCTTGCTTTTTCTTTCTAACTGATCACAGCGGGTGCAATAGGGATGGAAGCCCCAGGTTCCTCACATGTCAGGACCACTGGTCTCCATTCCTACAAGTTGTTTCTAGCCATTTTTTTGAAAGGGTAGAGGTCTGTGTTTTCAAAAGCAACTAGTGATATTAGGCTCCTTGACCTTTGTCTAGCTTACTTAAAAGGGCTATTCTCTGAAAGTAATGTATTCCAACACTCGGATTGTAAAGCCAGTTATTTAAATATCTCACCCACCAAGCAGCAAGGAGGCACCCAGACCCTAGCCCTTTTCCAAAAGCCAGTCTGACAGTTTTAATAATGAACATCAACTTCCCCGTGCTACCCATACAGACATGTGCCCACTATTCTTTCCCTCTACCCCATGTAAGAGAGAAAAGTGTCAGAGATAAAAGGAAAAGGTGAAAATACTGAACAAATCAATCGCTACATATGTCCCTTAAATGCCTCACCTGCTAAACCTTCTGAAGATTTCCACTGGCATTCGCTGATTGCATTTGGTTCCAGATGCTGGGAGACTCTCTGTACTTTGATTTCTTTGTAAGGCTGCTCTCTGCCTTGTTGGTGGCCCTGTCACAAGCAGTTCATGCCAGAAGTGCCGTATGAAGAATTAGAAAGCACAAAGCCTCCTAGGAATTGCATTATACATAAAGGCCATGGCAGTAGGGTGCTGTCACGTTTTCTTTAAAAATAAGTGGTAAGATGCCCATTGACTTTGCTGGTGACAGGATTTCATAGCATGTACACAAAGACTATGTTTAAGTGCTGCCCAGAACTCAGTTTCATTCCTCATGAGTAAGAAAGACAGTAGAAATTTCTTAAATCCCAAAACCAGCATTGATACTTTAGTACGATCTCAAGTTCCCAGAAGAAAGCCTTGTATACTCTTGTGGGAGTTTTTAATGCTTGTCATTAAAAGCTCATTTTCCTCATTCTCCCTCTGACAGTTTGCTATAACATAACTTTTTAATCGTAGCTGAAATGGCTTAAGGCGGCTTTGTTATGTAGAGCATCTCCAGGATAACAAAGCAGTAAACAAATCCTATGGCTGTAAGAAAAATGAGAGAGAAATGACTGAGCTAATGCCAGAAAAAGGGCATACCCAGCAACAGCAGAGGCATATGGCACAGAGAAATGGTAATTAACCAGATTTGAATCAATTGAAACCATGAAAATAGTGTTTCAGTGCAAACTATTTTATGCGCAGAATGGATCCATCTAACATCTCTTAAGTTTGGCTCCTACTGGCAGAGCCTCTGAGTGCTCACATGGGAAGCTCACATGGGAAGATCCAGAGGATCTTCATATTACTTCATTTCTACAAACATCTGAGTGCTACATAGGTATTGTTTAAAGCGTTGGCTTTGCAATATAAAGCTCCAGACAGTTTGATACCTGCTAATTAGAGAATTTCTTTTGTAGTCATAAAACAGCTAACATGACTATGGAGTAAATTCATTAAGCCCTTGGCTTAGAGTGATGGGATTTGAATGTAGGAGTCAGCTCCAGATTCAGACATTCCCATGTAGATACCTGCACACACCAAACACCTGTTTGAAGAAGAGAGGGTCTCAAATTCTGAATAGCCTCTTTTCAGTCCAAAGTGAACTAAATCTCTCTGCGTGCAAGATCCTTTCCCAAATGTGTTTGCATTGATTGCTAGTGTTTATGACAGTCACCTACTTGTTACTTTAGTGAGGAAGATAAAAAAAATGTATTTACAGGCAGGGCATTAAAAAAAGCCCCATATATATTTTCTGGGTTTTTTGGGGTTTTTTTCTGCTTTTGGACCCTGTTGATACAGGGTAGTTTGTGTGTCCACTTTGTTAACACACATTATATATACATATACATGGGTACTTTTAACACAGGTTGATGCCACCTCAAAATTTGGAACACCTATCTAAATAAGTATTCACATCCATGATTAAATACAGTTGCTGTCCTCTCCGCTTAACATCAGCTGTGCTGTGACACTAGCCAGCTATAGTCACTGATACTTTCCAAATACACCTTCACAGATTATTTGAAAGGATTTTGCTTTTCACATTAAATTGCCTGGCTTCAAGACTGTTTAAGGTGAAGAAGGCAGAAACTATGTTTGCAGCTTTAAACAAGAACTGGGGTGAAAGGCAGGGGAAAACAATTGAAAAAAACCCCAAACATATGGGCAGCAAAGCATAAACCACGTGACAAGACTTTATAATACACTGCAAAGCTATTTCCATGCCTGTTCTAAAATGACTGCTTCCATAAGCAGTAGAAGGGTCCCACTGCTGACTGCCCATGGGTTTGTGGCTTCTGCCCCCAAAACCTCTCCAGTGTCACACCTCTACCTCCCCACAAGCCCTGCAACATCTCCATTAAGGGTGTGAGATGGTTGAGAGCCGCGCAGTTAACGCATGTAAGTCAAGGCAAGTGGCAGCTCAGCCTGGATCCATCTCAATTTATCAAAAGCTTTCAGTTCAGCACTGATTTGGGCCCTTTCCATCCACTTGGTATTTTCATAGAATCCCCAGGAATGTAGCTGCTTTGAGATTTCCACATCTCTGCCAGGTTAAGCGGATGTTAGCCAACAAAAGCCTGACAGACAGAAACAATGCAATCACAGAAACCTGTTACTCACAGGAAAGCATTAAAAAACAGATTTCAAAGGTATTTCCCGAGTCAACAGGGAACAGCTCCTATTTCACTGATCCTGGAGGACATGTGAATTAAAAGTAGAACACTTTCCCCAGTAAAAATATTTAGTTTGTACACATTCTGAAGCAAAAATTATGTTTGATGGTGCACTGATGTCACAGAGAAAGAGCCATGTCAAAATAAATGGCCTCAACATAAATGCTGTTTGCTGGATTTTGACTGCTAGGCATTGCCCAGAAAAGGTACATCCTCATAGTTCACCCAGGATTTTCTGGATTTTTCCATTCAAAAAGGCAAGGACCACGGTTCTACCATACCCATCCATGGATTCATGAAGAAGAATACATACAAATCAGAAAGCAAACAGTAAAAGACACAAAGAAGGAGAAATAAAGAAACATAATTACTTTTCTCTTGTAGGCTGGCAGGTAAAATTTAAAGTGGAGTCAAAGTCACTTAGGAGAAGTTAGTGTCAACATCCAGTATCACTATACTGCCTTGCTATGTATCAGCAATAAAGAGAAAAGGCAGTTTCCCTGGATAGAACAGGAGTCACACAGCAATAAGCAGCAGCCTGGCTCATCAGGCAACAATTCTCAATTATGGGAAAGTTTGTTTTCTCAGCAGTTGTTCCTTTCTAAGGGAGAATAGTGCAATGACCTCTAAAAAAATTGCAAGACCCAGCAACAACCATGAATATTCAGTGGCTTTATGGTCACAGCGCTTGTGTTGGATAAAGAAAATTCAGGGGTTGGTAGCACTCTGTGGGTTCCCTCATACCACACCTCTGAGATAAACTCTTCCGGCATTTGTCTCTCCGCGATTTTTACCATCAATGTAGACCCAAAATGCTGCTGCCTGAAGTTTCATTGAAAGCCCTTTGGAAATTTGCTTTAAAAAATCAACACTTTTCTGTTGGGGTTTTTGGGGTTTTTTCCAGACTAAAAAAAATATGTGGCGTTTCTCTACTTACAGATCCAGCCCTCTTTTTTCACCCAGAGGAATTCTCTCTAGGTTATTCTCAAGACTACATCCCTGGGACTGGGTCTGACTTTAAGCTATCCCTCCTGTTTTCACACACACATGCACACCTTTCCTCAGCAATGCCAAAAAGGACCATTGCATGCCACGGTCCTTAACACCTCGGCAGAAGTGGTGGCAGTAAGGAGACACTGACCAAATGGCATGGGAATGGAGGAAGATGCAGGATAAGGTAGATGCTTTTCACCATGTGAGTTAGAGATCCCTAAACAAATGCCATGAGCAGCCCAATTTTTTAGACAGAATGCACACATTTTCAGCACAAGCAGCAATTATGATCCTTATAAAACTCTTTTGATTTGGTTTTTTCTTTCCCTTTCTTTTTGCCTTAGGCGGGAAAAGAGGGAAATTCTTTTCACAGTTTTTGAACACCATAAATAAAAGTTTCACCATCTCTTTAATTGCACTCCTTTTATGAACATGTCATGCAGTGATTTGCTTGCGTCAGGTTTGAGGTAAAGCTAAAACAAGACTTTTCCAAAACAAAACAAGCAACAAAGAATTTTTTGCTCTTACAAACATGTTTTCCCTTCTCTTTTCCTCAGACAATATGTTTTCTATTGTGGCTATCCTGTGATGCACTTTGACACCTAAATATTTTTTTGTTGGGATGATCATTACTTTGTTATTTGCAAGATCTACAAAGAACTATATGGCAATGAGCTTTAAATAAAACCTTTAAATAGAGAAGAAAAAAAAAGAGTTATCAAACTCTGGGAACACTGCACAACAAACCACAAAACCACATCAAGAGAGTGATCAGCCAAGATGTGGTGAGCTTTACTTACTAGTAAGATAATGGCTTTGTGAACAGAGAATTTACTTCAAGAGTAAGCAGTCCACTGTTTGGGAGCATATCAGTCATGAGAGGATATGCTTCTTCAAGTTATTGTTGTAACCCACCTTTATATGAAGTGAACCAGGCAGCACCAAGTGGATATGACAGAGGTTAGCTGA
This sequence comes from Lycocorax pyrrhopterus obiensis, assembly GCA_014706295.1. NCBI lineage: Eukaryota > Metazoa > Chordata > Aves > Passeriformes > Paradisaeidae > Lycocorax > Lycocorax pyrrhopterus. Next base: position 50,190,434 of record JACSVZ010000001.1, read on the forward strand.
ACTAAACTGTGATCTTGCAGAGCTTTTCTTTGTCACAGTTAACCATCGTTTTCAAGGGGATGTTGGCAGTGCTATTGTACCCAGGAAAGTCTGGATTTGCACAGCAAAGATGCATGTGGGCCTGCACTGCAGGTGGAGAAACACTGTGAAAATGCAGTTGTGTTTAGTGGACACATTAGTCAAAAAAAGGCAGACAGCAGTGAACAAACTAGCAGCTTTTTTTTCCTTCTTTTTTGGTAATGAAGAAATTACAGTTTTCTCCATTCTGGTCCCTCTGAGAGGTTTCCCCCTCCACCCATGAAAACTCTATGACTCAAATTTTCTAAGTCTCCATTCAGAACAACACACCTGAATCTGTGCACAGCAGCTGCAACCCACTGGTATCTGATTGCTGGAGTGTCTTCAGCAACAGATCTTCCAAAGAGTTGTCAGATTTCTGCCAGCAGAGAGGCTGACCTGGAGATTTAGGCTAGACACACTTCACAGTATTCTTTCTTACTCACTAAATATTTCACTGGAGTCATGCATTTTTCCTCCAGAAAGACTGTCACATGGGTATAGCCTCTAGTACTCCGTGGAGAATAATATTGAGCCATTTAAGCACTGAGTATTTTGAGAAAGGCACTTCAGATAGCTCACAGAATCACAGAATAAGTATGATTGGAAAGGACCAGTGAAGGTCCAACCAGCCTAGCCCAACCCTCCTGCTCAAGGAGGGACCAATAGACCACCTTACTCAGGATTGTGTCCAGATTGCTTCTGAATATTTCCAGAGAAAGAGACTCCACAACCTCTCTGGGCCATCTGTTCCATTGCTCAGTCACCCTCACAGCAAAGAAGTTTTTGACATGGGTGAACTATTCCCATTCACAGGAGGAGTCCATAGCTAAGCATGACTGTTATCTTTTCCTAAGTACAGCTGCAGGATAAAAGAAAGCCTGGTAACCTCTGAGGGCACAAATCCACTTTTTATCTGCCTGGTGGTTACACATTGTAAAGAAATCATCTGTTCTTTCTACAGGTGCAACTCCTCCACAAGACTTAGTGAGATGCCCTGTGATAAACTTGGGTGGCACAGATGTTTACTTTGCCTGAAAGTCAAGCAGCAAAATAAAAAAAAAGTGCATCCTATTACCCAGTAGTGTTGTTTTTACTACAGCTGTCAGGATGAAGAGGGGTCAGCTGCTTCAAAAGAAATACAAGGAATCTCAGTGAACATCACATGCATCATCAAATAATAGGCAAGTTAAAAATTGAAATGCAGGGATTCATACATAAAACTGCAAAATTTGACAAAAAGCTCATGGATGGCTTAATATGCTACTCATAAGATAGCAGAAAACACAGAAGAATTTGGGCTGATTTCCTGTTTCACCTCAAACTGTTAAAGAAAAAGATGCTCTTGGAAAATCATCAGTGTGTCCTTCCAAAATCTCTCTGTGTTGAAATTAATGAAAGACCAGATCTTTTCTGACAAATACACATCCATCAGTTTTTATAGTAGATCCTCTAATTGTGTATGAAGAAAACAAAAAGTAGGCTCATTTTAAGCAGAAGCTGCTGCCCTTTAATGTGGGACAACAGGAAACAGGAAACTTTTTTTGTTTTTAATTCTGAGCTCCCAGTTTCTCTCTTTGTGATGTGCATGCGACAATTCTGCAAGTGTAAATCTTTTAGGAAACAGCATTTAAATTGTTTCCATGACAAAATACTTAAAGAATGAATCTCACAGACTGACTAAAAAAAGTCTTCATTATTTTAACTGCCCAATTTAATAAGAAAATTATAAAATACAAGATCAAGTATTTTATTTTTAATATATGTTCATTGTCAATTATCTTCCCTAGAGCAAATAAGTAAACTTGAATTATTGGGATAATTCCCTAGAGTTGAGAAATAGTCACTGCCCTCCACTTCTAAATGTGTCAGGAAGCAAGCAGATGATTTGACCCAGGCATTTCACTAATACGGCACAGGAAAAATATAAAAGAGTATATTTATGCACATATACAGATTTTACTGGCTTATAGCTCAATGTAATTTGCCACTTGAGTACATTTGGGAAAGAAAACAATAAATCTGAGGTACATAGAGATAGAAATGACCATTAGAAAGCAGGAAGAGGGAATATAGGCTTCATAAAGTATTGTACGTTAGTAAAACTCTAAATACTGCATCTTACCATCACAGCTGAAAAATTAATTCATATTGGCTTTCTGTGCTATGAACTGAAAGACTGGAAGAACGGTAACAAGAGGCTACTCATGGATGTCACAGAATTTCCTTCTCAGACTATTTTGGTGTAAGGTACTTAGTGACCTGGAAAAAAGTAGATTAAATCTAAGCTCAATTATACATATTTTGGAGGGGTATTCTGGTGGCCTCAAGTAATGAAGGGCAATTATGACTGACCGGTCATAGAAAACTCAAGTCATCTGCATTACAGAGAGGGCAGCAAACTGCCACAGGGAGGGGCAGCTGTGACAAAACTGACTACAAGGAGTAGGTCTCAACTAGATAGAAAAAGTGAAACAAAGTGAAAAAGAGCTACTGTGTAGGTATCTAACACCCAAATTCAGCCAGGACCTGAATTTATGTAACATGGCATAGAAATATATCAGAAAAGATCAAGAGAATTGCTGCAGTCCTTAACCCAGCTAGGGACACGAATTTGCCTTGTAAAGTTCCCTTTTTCTTCTAGTGGATCCCACACATAGGCAAAACCTCAGGCATTCTGCCTGGGAAGGGCTCTGTCCCAGTTCCAAGAGAGGCAATCCAGTCAATCCTGTGAGTGATCAAAGCAGATAAACCTCAGACCTGCAAAATACACAAATGCCTTTAGAAGGACCAGCAGGCCCTACTCATGCCAGCAGCTGTAGCCAAACTACTGTGCCTCAGAAACCATCAAGAAAAGGAAGAAGTTAATTCTGGTCCTACTAAACAGCTACTCCCCACTTCCTCACCCCTCGGAAAAAAACAATCCTATTAAGACACACACAGAGCATTTTGAATTATTAACAAAAATTCTGTGACAGTTGGGGAGCCTCACATGGCATCTACGTGTATTATAGCAACCACATAAGATCTAGAACTTGCATTTTGAATATAATTTAGAAGACTTAGTTTGCTCCCCCTCCCTTTATTAGTATTCTAAGTGTATGCAAAGAAAATACAATTGATGATTACGTGAATTCAATCTGAAAGGAAAACAAAACTCCAATTAGACTGGTAGCAAATAAAAGAGAAACTGGTATGTTTGCTTAATTGAATATTACACTGAGCCATTCATTAACTCCACTAACATTTCTCAGCATAAAATGGTGATTAAGTATTTCAATTCTAAAGAAAAACCTTTAAGCTCATTTACTAAATATATTTAAATGGCATTTATGGAAAAGAACATAACCTTTCCTTGAATGATCTTAATGAATTTAACCTGAACGAGGGAGACTCATGCTGGCTGACAAGATTTTTGAGGGTGAAAAAGAGGTAAAGAAGAGGTGATGCTATGTCAAAAAAAAATTATATCAGTTTGTGTTAGTGGATGCAGTCTTGCAAAATTATTTTAATATTAACTATTTCCATAAGTGGCCAGTACACTCTGTGAGTCACTCTGGGCTGGGATTTCTTAACCACGAGTTCTGAGTTTTGGATCAGACCAGAGCACACGGGGACAAGACTACTCTAAGTTTGGAAGCACTCATGCAAGAAAAAAGCTGAGTATCAAAGCCAGTTCTTAACAAAACTAGAAAGGCTAAATCAATTGAAATTCTAAAACATAACAACAGCTGAAGCTAACTAAGAAGAGAATGAGGATTTCACCTTTTTAGTACTGCCTCTGTGTTTATTCTCCTCTTCCTCCTTTACATTAAAAAATATTAAAAATTAATTAAAAGGCATTTCTAACTCTTTAATCATTCTATGTGTCTGCAAAGCCTGAGGCATTGCCTCAAATGCCACAAGGAAAGCAAAGCCAAACAGAGAGCTTAAATGTGAAACTTGGGAGAAAATCTACACTTACTGAATCCAGGCCAGCCACGGTGATGGGGATCTCAGAAGCAGCCACAAGTTGCCCTTAGGGTTCTGCTTAGGGTTCAGAGAGCTGCAGAGCCTACAGCTCCTGGGACACTGTGGCTGGAACAGGCATGCCAAGGCCATTCCAGCAGGGCCACAACATTGCTGCTCCTACATCTTTCAAATTTTGACCACCCATGGCTATGGGCATCTCAGCCCCAGCGACAAGATTCCATTCAGCTTCCAGTTAGGCTGGAGAGGGCAAGACAGCCTAGAGCTCCAGGCACACTGTGGCTGGAAAATGCATGCCAAGAGCATCATGGCAGGGCCACAATATTTCTGCCACAACAGCTTTCACATTAGGGCCACGCACGGGGATTGGCACCTCAGCTGCAGTGCCAAGCTTGTTCAAAGCTTAGTGAGAAAAATCTGAAAACTGGAAAACCCAAAATATTCTAAAATGAAGTGAAACCAGTGAAAAGATTCGGCTCAATTCGATGCACATCCTTTCCCTTCCATTCCATTTCATTTGGTTCACTTCATTCCAGAATTTTTTGGGTTTTCCAATTTCTTTTAATGTCATTATGTTTCCTTTCGTATTTTTCCTTTCTAGTCATGCCTTGATTTCTCAAGTTATATGAAAAAGAAACTATTTACACGGAAGGCCCCTGACAATAAACTACACCAGACAGCTCTCTCTGCTATTTTTTCCCTGTTTGAAGGAACCTCTTCTCCCTTGAAGAGAGTGCCTTTCCCCTGCCCAAAGCAATGAGGTGAGGTGGTATCAAATAACATCCAGGTCATAGCCATGCCCTCTCCTAGCTATTGCAAAAAGTTAACCCTGTTCTGGCAAGAACCAGGACAAGTCATCTGTCAGAAAGCACAAAAAAATCATTTTGCATTGTATCATTACCCCTTAAGTTATTTTCCTTAATAACCAAAGGCACAGCTCAAGGTATGATAAAGAAAACATTTTTTAATGACTGCAGCCAGTGACGTTGAAAGCTGCCTTTCTCTGTTACGGGTCCATCCCGTTCCTACTGTGATCTGTGCTCATTCAAATTCCTGCAGTCAGCATATACTGTCACACCACAGTCTCACATAAACCAACACACTAATCACAGTACCACCTAAAACCAGGAAGTAACCCCTCACGCAGTTTCTCATATTTCTGCTCTTCTTGGGGATGGGATACAAGGGATGAATAGCCCTCCTGCTAAGCAGTTCATAGAATCATGGAATGGTTTGCATTGGAAGGGACTTAAAAGATTCTCTAGCTCCAACCCTGCTGCCATGGGCAGGGATGCCACCCACTGGATCAGGCTGCTCAGGCTCTTCGTCCAATCTGGCCTTGAACACTTCCAAGGATGGGGCATTCACAGCTTCTCTGGGCAACTTGTTCCAGTGCATGACTGCTCTCACAGTAAAGAAGGTCTCCTATCTAAATCTATCTGCTTTCAGTTTAAACAGGTGTATGTTTGTACTTCGTTTAAATTACTCTAAACGCTCCCTGGAAGTCTCTGACAGCAGAGGCAGATTTTGCTGAAAACAAACAACTTCCATTGCATGGTGGAAGACAGATACACAGCCAGTGGAAATCAGGAAACTCCAAAAATTCTTTGCATTTAAAGGTAGAGATTTACAAAACCTACAACTTGACTTAATTATATGGGCAATGGGGAAGAGTTCCCCTCAGCACACTGAACACAAGAAAAGGGACCTGAACCCTGTCTGAATCTGTAAAGTGGTGCTGAAGCAGGGCTGAAGGAAAGAAATAAATATCAAGTCACTTGTGGACTAGCTGCAAAAGAGACTTCATTTCTGCCAGCAACATGACTGGCAGTAAATAATCACTGAGCCAGCCTGGCAGTGCAGTAGGAAAGCAAGGAGACTGCCACATTTCACTCTCCAGCATGGCTGCAACAAGCCCAAGGCTTGCTGCTTGGCAAGTGAAACATTGCCATTAATTACTGACATTACAGGGAGAGGCTGATAGAGGCTGAACATCAGTTTTCTTCCCATTTAGTCAGGAATACAAAAATCTGACTTCAGTGCTGGAATGTGAGTGTGGAGAAGATAAAACCAAGAGCCACGGCATAGGGTGTGTCCAACCCTCTTGGCCAGAACCACCAGTGAAGAAAATGCACAGGAGAGTGCTGTTCTGCTCAGAAGGTAACTAGGTAAACACATCAAATTCTGTCCAATGCAACCCACAGGGCAAATCCCGTACTGGCAGAATGAAGAAAGTTCATACTCCAGTGCCAGACAAACTGGGGCAGCGGAACATATCCAGCATTTATTTGCACCTGCTGTTATTTGCCCAGTCTTGTTTTGAAAAGCTGGCAGATGAAGGCCACTTCCTACCCATTCTAAGTGTTGAAACATGTCTCAGAGGTTCAGGACTTAGCACATGGGCAGAGAAAAGAAAAAAAACATTAGTCCTTTTAATCCGACCCAATGCAGTAGAGAGGGATTTGTCTGGAAAGAAGTTTGAGCCCCTAAACCTTTTAGGACTGATGGAGATGATGTATTGCAGTGCAACCTCCCCATCCCCATCTGTGTGGAAGTGAGTATTGTCCACACAGACAAATTGAGTGCTGAAGATGAAAAAGTTCAGATCTTGGTTGAACTTAGATCTAAAAGTAAACAGAAACATGTATCATCCTTTTAAGTGTTCTCCTCACAGGTTGGTAGGTTGAACACTGAAGCTCATGGGTGCTACAAATACGTGTGGAAAATTCAAACTTAAGTCCTCATGTGGAAAATAATTAATCAGTAGAGCTGCACAGATCCATTTTACAAACATCCAACTAGAAAAATTAGAAAATACTATTCACAGACTCTTTTTAAAGGTAGGGTGGGATCACAAACCCATCACTCAAAGAGTCCAGGACCAGCTGATTGCTCGAGGTTCATTGTATAATTTAAGAAAGAATTCACCTCAGCATGTCTCTTGGTGAAGCAATCACCTATCACAGAATATATTCGGTGTTGGAAGGCACCCACAAGGACCTTCAAGTCCAACTCTTAAATGGATGGCCCATACAGGGACTGAACCCATAACCTTGACATTATTAGCTCTGGGCTCTAACCAACTGAGCTAATCTCAGGGCCAATCAATGACTCTTCACACTCTATTAGGTGAAGAAACAGAAGTTAATTTTTTTTAACTATTTCTTTTGGTCTCATTTTTTCTTGCTTTAAGGAGAAAAAAAGTCATCGGGTTTATAAAATCTACCATTTAATTAGACAGTTTGAAATCAGAGGCTCCAAGAACATCACAAAGGAAATTTCTAGTCCAAAAAAATACAAGAGCACTCAACATCTTCACAGAATTACAGCACATTGTTTTCATCACTCTCTTGAAGCTCCAGCTTCTCTCTCAAGCTTCCGAAAAAACCCCTGGTGATACCTGTGCAAGACCTCTTCAGCACCCATACAAAATCTTACAGACTAGAACGCTAAGGTAGTAGTAATTTCACCTGCACCATGCATGTATGCCCAGCTGAGGCAAACCAGTGTAGTTCTGCTAATCTTTCTAACACTCCAGTGGCATAGCCATTACTGTATCTAGTTCAGCCAAGGTTATCACTTCACAGCCTCATTAATGGGCCTTGCTTATCTCGGTCATATTCCTCCTCTACCTGGACAGCAGTGAAGTAAATCTCCAGCAGTGCAGGCTCTCCTTTCACACAAGCCACTGGAGTTTATTGAACAGCAGAACACACCCGTGGGCTGCACAGGGAAGCCTTTTTCCCATGCTAGACAACAGCAGTGCTGTTGCAAAGAGCCTGTTCCATCATGGGAGGTAAGAGCAGGCAGGAAATTCCCAGACTCCCATTCATTGAGTGCTCTGCATAAAACCAACGAGGCTCTGTGGGAATCAGAGATGCAGTTGATCTGCATGCAAGAGAACAGGATTATAAACACACCTGTTTTGCTGCCTCAGCATCAAGCCTGATCAGAAGATAAATATACTTGCTGAATAGTGTAACCACTGTTGTTATCATGGAAAAAAACCCCAGTGAAGCAGGACTGATGAGAGAAGAAAATTAATACTTCGATTATGAAAACCAGTGAGTGTAAATATCTGCTTCTTGGGGGACTGACCAAGGAGCATTTTTGCCCTTGTCTATTGTGACATCCCACCCTTATGGGGAAAGGAGCAGCCAAGATTCCTAGATGCTCGTGGTCTAAAGGAATAACAAAAGTCAGAGGGTCTGCAAAAAATCAAAATTTTATTAGTAAATTACACACTTGGCATGGAAATTGGTATGTTAGTCCCTGACCTACTATATAAGCACATGGCAGTGGGTTTTGGATAAAGGGGTAAGATAAGGAAGACAGAGGAAAGAAAGAAGGAGAGGAGGATGAGAGATAACCAGTCTTGGTTTCAGTGTCAGTCCAGCTGATGGGATGTCCAGGGTCCTGGGGATGCTGCCTGGGCTTGGTGGGAGTACCTGTTAATAGATAGATTTCCCTGCCCTGAAGATAGTTTTCGCACTTTCTATGCATGTTACTTATTATGCATAGCCCATTCCTCTAGACCCTTCTGGAAATGGGCCAAAAGGCTTCAGGGTTCTTTGGTGATCTTGATCCCTGCCTACAGTCCATGCCCACTTCTCATTCCTGCACTTGCACTGCACTGTGTTGTGCTTTTTTTCAGGAACTAGAACAAGGGTGTTTATCCTGGAAAGTGCTGCTCTACCTCTGCATGGCCCCTTTCTCCAGCCACATTTTGTTCTCTCACAGCAGGTTATTACTAACAATCCTTGGTTGGCTCCACAGCCATCAACTATTGCTGTTTGAGACATACACATTAGCCCTGTGTCTTCTGGGATTCTACATCTCTTGATACTTTTATGGACCTATTTCAGAGATCATAGCCTTTATAAACTGAAGGGAATAACCCAAATGCTCTCTAGTGCTAGGTGAAGGGACGCTTTGGTTTTACAAGCTTAACAAAGTCAGCACCTTCAGCTGGCATTTTATACGCAATCCAGATTTACGAACAACTCATGATCTGGCAAAGACATGAGGATTAAAAGATTATATAAACAGTTTTTCTGAATAGGCAGCTTTCTTGGCTTCAAGTCAAAGATGTTACAGAGAAATAGGATTTAAGAGAACATTTGGTGTCCATGATACCAGTAATATGCTATGTGGCAACCCTGTGTAGCTTCAAAGTGCTATAGTGAGTAACCAAAAAGGGCATCAGAGTAATAATGCTAAATGGATAGTGCAGGCAGTATATCTCTTCCTGCTTACCATCTACCCATATTTTCAGTACCAAACTGGTGTTTATCAGCCTGCTTTTTGTTTTCCATTTAGCACAACATCACAAGAAGCAGATGAACTGGAAAGGGTTAGGTGATGGCGAAACCAGGGTGGGTGGTGTGACACAGAAGGTCTGAACAACCTAAATATGTTTCAAGCTCAGTTTAAAGGCACAGAAAAGGCACAAAATTACTTTTTGGGCATAGAGCATGATAGGGGATACACATGATAGAGTCACCCCAAGACATACATTGACAGGGGCAACCTTCAGTTCAGAATTACCTCTCCTTTATTGCTGAGTTGACACAGTACTGAGGGAGAGGGAACACAAAATACTGCATTTAGCAGGTGCTAGACATGACATGAACTATCACAGAGAACAGAACACTCCAAAGAATACTGAGTCCACCAGTAAAAAGCCAAAAACATCTAATTATTTCAATAGCAAAGAGCAAAGAAGTGATTTGTCACTTTTTTACTTGCTGAGATCCAACAGTACTTGTATGCATTGAAATTGTTGATAGAAATACATGCACACTTGTAATATGCATTTTTCAGAGAGTATTGTGAAGAGCAGACCTCGTGACCACCTTTCTGCACTGTGCTGTGCTTGAGGGCTGTGGTTTATTCACAGACAGGAGCTGTGCCTGGCTGAAGGCTGCTTGTTTACCAAGTTCCTCCATTGCAGTGGGGCTTTTCCTAAACTGTCTTGGGATTTTCCTCTGATGTATGCAGACAAGAGTATGCTGGTAGAACCCCCAGCTTTAATAGTGAGGTGCAGCACATTCATATCTCATAAATGTGACAGTTACCTTGGCAGGAACTAATTTTACTTAAATTATCACATGAAAGTAAAACTAGTATTTCTCTGCAGGAATCTTGTTTACATGGGCATCAAAGACAGCAGTTGTTACCTATGCAGAGCTAGAGTTTGACGACAGGCCACGAGCTGGACCCCTCACATCAATATCTGCCAAACCTAGAAGGAACTAATTGTATATTTTGCAGCTGACACTTCATGCTGAGAAATAAAAATGGAATGTCATCTTGTCCCCTTGTCTGTCAAGACACATCAGCACAGAAATCTCTTACAGGTGCTTCTGCAAGACAGGAAAATTTAGCAGAACCACACAGGAATTTGGGCATGGCCATTCCCACAAAGGCAAATCAAAACCTTAGTAATTATGCCAAAAATTTATGCAGCAAAGTTCCCTTATGGTCATGAGCTCATAATTGAATATTCGCCTTATGCAAGTAAATCCTCATACAGCCTCAGATTTTTTTAATGCTCTTCAGGATTATTTCTCCTGTGTTCTAAGTCTTGTCCTGGGAGACTTTCATGTTGCAGTTCACTGAGAGAAGGTCTTTCAATTCCACAGTGTCCACCCATGGACGCAATCTTGCATTTTGTGTTTAATGTGAGCAATAAGGCTTTACGTACAGGTATAAGAAACAAAACAAACAAAAAACCCGACAACAAAAAAAAGGACTATCAGAATCATATGTACAATCTAAGAAAGAACAAAAAGAATTAATCTAGCTCTAAGAGTCTAAATCAACTTGAATGAACAAAAATACAATCATAAGCTAGAAAGCTCATTAAAATAAGTAAAAATAAAATTAACATTTTTAAGAGCACTAATTAACCACTGGAACAGTTTATGTGGACATGGTAGATTTTTTATCATTTGCATTCTTCAGATCTACACAGAGCTTCTTTCCAGCAAAGAACACTGCTGTTCACACAGTTGTGATTTGTTGGATGAGAGATTCTGATCTTTGCAGCGATATAGGCAGACCAAATATCGCAGTAGCCTGGTCTGACGCTGAAAACTGTGAATTTCCAGCACAGAAGGGCCATATGCAATTGAAGCAGCAATAAATGGCACATCTGGCTGACTGCCTGAGGACAAGAGCAAATGCCAGCTGAGGGAATCAGAAACACTTGCTCTGGCACAGGTACTTGCAGAAGGCCATTGAGGACGGCACACTGCACCAGCCACAAGCCTGCTCACACGCAGTTGTGTTCATGAACTGCCCATTTGATGGCCTGAGCTTTTCCTTTCTTCTATTGTGAACAATAAAGAGAAACTTTATGTGCATACATCCTCGAACAGACTTCTTAAAAAAGTGTTTTGGTTCTTTATACAATGTCAACTATTAAGGAGAACCCAGTAACTCCCACTGCACAATGACACAGGTCTTTGGAGTGTTTGTTGCTTGCAGCAGGTACTTAATTGGCAAGTTTGTTTCAAGTAGGTTGAACCAATTAAAAAAAATCTCCAGCTTTAATAAACTGATACCCTACTGCTCACCCTAGAACATCCCTTTTGAGAGGAAGCGCTTTACATCGTCCTCGTATGTTGTTTTATGTTGGTGCCACTAGCTACCAAGAAGCATGGAGCTAAAATGAAAATGCTGAAGTGCTTCCAGCATGAAGCTGCTCTGTTATGCAATTATGCCTGCTGCTAATAAGCCTTCCATTACAGCCATGGCACAGGTTTTGTGAATCCTCTACAAATTATTGGTTGGAATTTAAAACACTGCTGGCAAGCATAGCAGTTTTCGCACTGAGCTCAAATTGTCAGATTTCAAACACTTTCACCCTCCATAAGTGACAAGGTAACAACAGCTATTACCTAAGGGAAGTGTTGAACTTATCACTTGAACTCTCCTTGGGATTCACCTGAAAAGTACCTTACTGAAAATAACGAGACTGGCTCTGACCATTTCTGGTGTCAGTGTGAACTCCAAACTCAGACATCAGGCTCTAAAAATGGGCTTTTCTGCATAAATCCTGCCACTAACCAGCATTGCCTGTGGTGTGGCAGCTTGCCTGAACAGGTGAACTCATAGGTAATTCAGCTTGAAATGTCTGACAAATCTCCTGTTAGAAAAACTCTAAAAGAAACTCTCATAAAAACTAAGAGCATATGCAGTACCTTGAATTGTACTCCAAGACGCTTGATTTGTCTTTATGTATTAGACAAAACCCACATTGAAAATATTTTCTATTTTTGAAGTCCCATTCTATTTAAACATTGACCTGTGACAGAGCCATTATCCATAGACCACTCCGTTCCACAGCCACATTCAAATGTACACTGCAGTTAGTTAGCTGACAGCCTGCAAGCCTAAAGAGAGAGGAGATTTAGCTAAATCAAGAGTGGGAGATTTAGCTAAATCAAAAGTTTCTCAGACATTTCTGGATTTTTTTTTAAAGCATTAAGTAAACAGGTGTGCAAAAATGCAGGTGTCTACCTGTGAGCCACGGTCTGCATGTCTGTTGATGTCAGTGAAGCTTAGACAGCCAAGCACCTCACCTAACAGTGGACATGTTCTCACCAGCCCATGAAATCACACCTTTGCACCACTGGCTGTAAGGAGCAGATGTTCATTCAGTTGTTTACTCATAAATCTCTGCTGCCCTCTCAACAGTACTACAGCATCCTGCAAAACCTTCCCTGGCAGCTCCATGAGGATCTCCCAGATTTGCACCGTATCCAGACCAGCCCTGGGTGGATGTCCCAGGCAACACCCCAAGCAGCACCATGCACCTGAGAGTATAGAACAGAGCACACAGCCCTAAATGCACTCAGAGCTTAGCACCAGTGCAGAGACCCAGCTCTCCCATGCATTTGAGGGCCGTACCTTAAACAGCATTCTGCAGCTGATGAACTGAGGGAGAGAAATTGGTTCTTCTTCCTTGAACAGTACCTTAAAAAAGAATCCAACAAAGAGCGGAAAACCTCCACTAGAAATCATCTAGTTCATTTTTCTCCACAGGAATTGTTCGCTTTACCACTATCCCTACTTTGTACTGCTTTAAGCAGCAGCTAATTAATGAAATAGGAAATAAAACAAAAACAACCCAAGAAGATGGCTCAGATTCAGTTGCACATCAATCACACCTCTGTGATGCCAGGTGGGGAGAAAGGGCCAAGATTAAGACAAAGTTCTTTTACGTAACAACTTTAGCATCATTTAGCAAATGCAACCCCTTTTATATGAGATTACAACCACGGAAAGGGCTTTCTAACGTGCAAGGTGCACTTCCACACTGCCATCTTGTGTCAATAACCAGGTTTGCTGTACTTGAGAGCCCAACATACTCCAAATACTTCAGCAAGGATTGAAACAGACAAATAAAACACTCATAAGGTGGGTTCCTCTGCCTGTTCTCTCCCAAGAGAAGGAGAGGATGAAGGAATTTTTGTTACTCACATCTGCCAATGTGAATTAGCAAATGCAGATTTGAAGGAGCCTTGTTTAAACTAGGACTTTAACAAGGGTGGAATCTCAGCTTCAACTCTTCAAGAGTTTCAGCTTCAGCTCTTTGAGGCTCACTAAATTCTAAATCCCATTCATTTGCGCACAAGCAAGCTAATGAAATAACCTAGTCTTTTTGCATACATTTTGTGGGAAAACGAAATTGGAACCCTCATGGAAGTACTTGACACCATTTAGAAGCTAGCCTGGCTCAGAGCACGCCACTCCAGGCTACAGGACATGAGTATGGCAGCATTACAGACCACAGGGTGCTGAATTTTCTCTCCTTCCATTTTTCACCGCCAGCTAATTTCCATGCCCAAATGATTCCCTTGGACAGGGAAACATGACTGGGCTCAAGATGCAAAAGACAGCATTGCCATCCCTAACTTTTCTCACACTTTTGCTGCATAACACAGTGCTGGGAGAGAGGGAGTCATGGATAGGCTAAGATAAATTCATTGGTTAGAGGTTAAGAAACTTTGACTTGTGACAAAAAAAAAGTCTCAGTGTATTTCAGGGCTGGTACTGGAGACTGTTGGTATCTGGAATTTGGGGGGGGACAGTGGTTCATTGGTTCATTATTGCAGATGCTCTCTACAATAAAAGAAGTCTGAAAAGTACCATGTAGAGGGGCATCCACATCATCTCCATCAGGTATGTGCCTTAACAGAGAGCCAGATCTACACAGCACCCAAATCAGAACCGTATTCTGAATAGCTCTCAGGGAAGTAAGCTTCTTCCACAAGCAGCAGAGAGGACTCCAGAGAGCTGTGTGAGCAGGCAGTGTGACTATCCCTCCGTAGTTTGTACTTGAGGACTAGGGTCTTCATATCCCAGTGCTCTCATCTGTGGTCTACCATGTCATTGCTTACCACAACAGTAAAAACCAAATTAAATATCTTTACCAGTCTTTAACTGAAAACCAAAAACCAAGCCCAAGTTTGGTTGATGAGGCATTTCAGATTTTTATGATAATTTTTAAAGCAAAAATTAAAAAAAATATTTGGCACTCTGTAATTCAGCAAGCAGCATTCAGTTACAAGCAGGAGAAATTTCAGGAGTACAGGTGAAGTTCTCCCACTATGCCAAAACAGCACGATCTTCCCTTGTTGCCCCCAGCTACCACAGCCACAATCTCTCTTCCCAATCTGTGAGCTCTCCTACCCACACCCCACCCCCACCAAAATCCCCTGAGAGCAAGGAGCACCCTGAGCTGCTTTGGCAGCCTCACTGCAGCTCTTCATGGTGCCATATACAAGCTCACACTCAAGAGCCCTCCTACAACCTCCCAGCTTCCTCTTCCTCGGTTTTATCCACAAAATGCTCCCCCAAATTCCTCTGACCCACAGCCTATGTTTTTTCACTGCTTCCAAGGATATGGACACAGAAGGGTATGTAACCAGGCATGAAAGGATTTGGGGAAGCCACTGACCAAAACAATTTGGAAGCCACCACTGAGACATAGTGCACATTCCAGCTGTGTTTTCAAGAGGAGCAGAACCTAACCCAAAAATATTTTCAGCACTTCATTTCTAGCAACAGCAGAGAAATTTTGAGGAGTGTCCACCTCCTTCAATTGTTTTTCAGGGATGAGCATCTAGTCTCACCACTGGTACTGAATGCTCAAGGGAAAGAGCATGAGGAGCCTGATGGAAAAGCCGTACACAGACTTTGACTACAAAGGAAAAGAGAAAAGGAAGAGCTATTGTTCTTGCATATATTTAGGTGAACAACTTAATCCTGTCAGAACAAATATTTTTCCCAAGATGAAATTAAAACAATTTTATATTTGCACACATTACCTTAGACATGTTTAGCTGAACAGAAAGGACAAAAACTTCTAATAAATGCAACATCAGATTTTTTATTTACAAATATATGGTAATTCAACAACCATTCTCCACTCAGTTTGCAGAGGAAAGAGTGATAGTTACATTTCCAAATGGGAAAAGAAAACTCTCTCCCTTAAATGGATTCCACAGAATATTATGCCAACACCACTGAGCAAACAGATTATTCTTTGTATTTAGGTTTCAAAAAAGCACATAATTTTAGAAACCAGCATATGGAAAGCAAACATTTGTGTGCATTTAAATGCAGCTTCATATTAACCTAGAGAATTCACTTTCAGTATATGTCAAAAATAAAGACAGCAATTGCAAATATGTATTTATATTAGCTATTTCTCTAATGCTCATTTCAGGAGCTTAGAACAAAATACCCTCTTCATATACCATTGAAAAGTCAACTAGTTGATTATAAGCCTCAAAAATATTTTGAAGTTATTACTGAAAATATACTTATTCTCTTCTGTGCTCTCAGTACTTGAAGCTGAAAATGTGAAAGCATTTTTCTCAGCTATTTCCTTACTGCAATTACTTTCTTATAAATAAAAATAGTTATAAGAAGAATACAAGGTATTGCTATGAAGACTAGACAAGCAAGAGTTACTCTTAGAAAAAAACACACATACACACAATATATATATTTATAGATCTACATCAGCAGCAATCACCTCTTCTTGTATCTGCAACAGTGGCTTCATGTCTTCATTTGCTTCACATGGAGGTTGGTTGTCCAGCTGTTAGGGAGAGACAAAAGAAACTGTAAGTCTAGTTACTGAAGAATCTTTGTGACAACAATTAGTATTTTTAAGTTTAAAATAGGTAGAAAATGATATTTCCAATACTTATTGAAAATGGGAACGTACTAAAGTATACATTCTGAATTGAGCAATCCAAATTCAATGAACAATACAAATTTGAGTTTAATCCAATTATAGCACTGCAAGTATTTCAGGCCAAGTAATATTCCACAGAACATGCACCTTACCAAATTCTTAAGAATTATTTTTAGTATAAGCACAGAGACAGAGTGACAGTTTTTCTAAATTTACCCTTCAATAATGAAATTAAAATTTGCTAAATAACTGTAACAATATAAAGAACTTTTTTTTTATCCTCTCTCTGCATATCTTTGTAGGTATCTGCCAATACAGTGGTTTCTTCTAGAGTGTTCCAAGTGTAAACCACAGATTTAACACCAAAATGTGCAAAAATATCACACCATAAAATTGCACAGTGAATATTAATAACCCTACGGTTTATCAAACCTTTTAGCCAACATGTTCACATTCCGAACTAACAAATAATTAGCCAGGTTGATGTCAAATGCCAACTGCAAAAAATAGTAACCTACATCACAGGCCAGTGCTGTGCTGCCAATACATTTTCACTGCAGTAATTGCATAGCTGGTTTTTGTATTATTCAAATAGCTGATATCAATTACTAATCACTAATTTGAGTACTTTGTTCTGTACCTACAAGTTCTTACAACTCCTGATTTTACTTGTATCTCATGCAATTATGTTTTGAGGTGCCCGCTGGCCCAAGTAGATGCAGTCTGAAGGGAAGGGAATAGAAACGTTTCCTCACAGATCAGCTCTGCTTCTGAAAGGCACTGCTGTGGCTTTATGGGCTGTAATGTCAAAGAGAGCCTAACAGCAATTCATCCATAATAAAGTTACTTATCCAACTCATCCAGCACTATATCCCCCAAAAGAAAAGACAGAGAGAAAAGTAACATGACAAGCTCCAGAGTGAATCTCACACATTTGGGTGCTTCAAATAGGAACACAGTCACTTCAGTGTAGTCTTGTCATCAGCAAGGAGATACATTCTCCAAACATTAACTTAGACATGGCGGGACCCAGTGCCCTGGATCACCTCCAGATGGAAGGGAGCCATTCTCTTCCTCCTTCCACTGATCACAGCGGCATCCTCGCACTTAACATTAGCCTCTGTGAATGCGCTGTTACCCTCACGAGGTGTTGCGCTTTCTGGTTTTAGCTCAGGTACCATGCAATCATTTCTGTGACTTCTCTTCATGGAAGTCAAAAAGAGCCTGCAAACAGCAACAGCATCAGAGGCAGAGCTTCTCTTTTCCTGAGCTAGGTTTCACAGCCAGCAGCTGCCCAGTTCCTGCTCAAACACTGTAGCATGAATATCCTGTTCCCTTCACTGCCTTCCGATCCACCGTGAGAGAAATGTGCCGGGCTCATAAAGAAACACGGACATTTTTCCCAGGAAGTAATTCAGAAATTATTTCCCTTCCCTGATTTTTATCATCCTACACAATTCCATATTTGCTACATAAAAAAAGAGCCGTATAAAACTCCTGACACTTATCAAATTAGGAGGTTGTCTACCATAATCTATGACAGCAGGAAAAAAGACCTAATTACCACTATACAAAGCCTTAACGTCATGCTCCAGTAAATCAGAATTCTGCAAACCATAAGAAGGAAAAAAATTATACTGCACCTTTTAATTAAGATCTGTAAGTAAATCAATTCCTCCTGAACTTGTACCTAAATGAATAACCAATTACAGACCTATAATTCCAATAATAATAGCATCGCAAAAAGAAACCAGCATTTGTGCCATCTGCACAAGATAAACTAATTGCTTTCCAGGTATGCATTAGGACTGAATTAAATACATATTTCAGCTTACTTTTTAAGAAAATGTAGACACTTTTTCAAAAAGGCTTCTCTGTTATCAAGACAAGCCTGTTTAGCACCTGACAGCTCCTTGACACCACTTTCTCAGATCTATGAAGGAAGGAAGATGACTATACCATGTTGTCTGCTTGAAACTGCATAATAACAAGTTGGTAAAATCAGTTACCAGCGAGTTAGAAGTTAGGAATGACTACCCTACAAAAGACAGAAACTGGCAATCAAACCTTGCTGAACCTATTCACTAACTCAAAGCTAAACATGAAAGCCATCAAGTGGCTCAGCTGTGCAAACACTTGAGGTTGTACAGCACAGAGAAGAACTACAGTCATGCGCGCTGCAGTTGGATTGCCTTACTTTTAAATCTGATATAGCAGTCGTTGCAGAAGAGTTTGTTGTTTCGGATCCTGACTTCAGCTCCAGAGCGGGATCCACCGAGGTCGCATCCACAGGCAACACACTGTATCACACATGAATAATTAGCAACTCCTTCCAAAATACTGAGAAACAAAAATGCTGTTCAAAAGCAGCTCAGATTAAGCTCAACAAAGCTTGAACCATAACCTCACAATCACTAGAAGCAAATGTACAATGATTAGTAGATCAAAATGCAACCAACCCTGAGGAAGTATTTTAAGGCAACGACTGGACAATGAATAGCAGAGATACAACAAGTAAGCAAACATAAAGCAGACAGTTTTTAGAGATTAGTTCATTAAATCTAATTTGAACTTTGGTTTCTCTGAAAACTAAAACTGGTTTGGCACAAAAAAAATTTGTTCTCTAGATGGACACAGGAATTTTGGCACAGAACACCTGGGTGTGCTACTTGCAGATTTCCACGAGGCACTACAGGCTGCTGGTGTCCTCAGTCCCTTGGCACTCGAAGCAGCAAATACTCAGGCGCTCCCAATTTCCTGGGTTTGCATCACGGAAACAAGTTCTGATTTGGAGAGATGGGGCTGATTTAATTTTTCTTGCATAAACACATAAGGGGCT
This sequence comes from Lycocorax pyrrhopterus obiensis, assembly GCA_014706295.1. NCBI lineage: Eukaryota > Metazoa > Chordata > Aves > Passeriformes > Paradisaeidae > Lycocorax > Lycocorax pyrrhopterus. Next base: position 50,209,516 of record JACSVZ010000001.1, read on the forward strand.
TGACCGCTGCCATGCTAATGTTAAACTATTTAGCTATGGGGGCTAAACATGTACTTGCTGTGAATATGAACCACATCTGGAAGGAATGTAATCCAAAACATAATACTCCCCTTACTGAACTTATGAAGGACAGATAGTTTCCCTGCTTAACCAAGTAACGAATCTTTTGGATGGCACTCAGTTCAACAGCTCATTAATTTTCAGAAATTTGAAAAACAGAAACTTGGCATTTTCTTATGTAGGTTACGAGCTACAGGTGGATTGTCTCACACAGAATACATGTCCTGCAGAAAAGGGAACGGCGACGGATCACTATGGATTAGTCCTGTCCTGTACCTCCTGCTCAGGCAGGCAGGACCAGGAAGAGCTTGGACTCAATTCCTAGTAATACTCCAGGTGATGCACTTGAGCTGGGCACAGAAGACAAGTGTTCTGAACTAGGCACAGAAATCTCTTTCTTGAAGTCAGGGAAGAAGTAGGGTCCAACAGCGCCTCCAAGTCATAGTCTAATTCCTCATCTAGTCTGAGGGCAGGGGAACAGGACTGCTTTGCTGTCTTTTGCAGGCAGAAATTTGTTCTTTCAGCTCTGCAAATGCTCCAAGCTGATGGAAATCATGTAAGTAGGTCTAGGTCTCAGTGCTGGGCATGAGCTAGTACACTTAGTTTCTGACTAGGGCTGAGTAGCACTAAACACACCTTTTGATTTTGTTCTGCGTTTTATCCTGCCACGTTGAACTCTTCCAGCTTGCCTTTACTTGGAAAGCACCACATGAACACTGTCTGCTAAGGTTAGCTTAGAAAGGATGGGTCATCTCAAATGATTCAATTGCCAGGGTCCAGGCTGAGATTTTATTTTTTTTTTAGAGGAGCTGCTTTCTCTGGGACAAGCAGTTCAGCATTTTCTGATATTTTGCCACCTATTTGAAGAAGGAAATCTTTGATCTCACAGTCAATGTGCTCATCTTACTTATCAAAGTTCTGCTCGTTAGCTCTGGCATTTAAGAAACACTTCCAGAGTCGAGTGCCAAATGCCTGCAAATGGGATTGCCTCATGGAAATATGCATGCATCACGCTGTCAAGAGTAGAAGGCAAAGCAGTTGATTAGTAAGAACCCCTGTGAGCATAACATTGAGTAGCCATGCGTGCTCCTGATTAGTTCCTGTTCCTTCATGATGTGACTCCCAGCTCTCACCTTAAAGCAATGTAAATGATAACAAAGACCAAGAGACTCAATGATCATGGCTGCTCCTTTGCCCAGAATGTTATTACAGTATGAACAGATTTTCTTCCCACTGACTGACCTAAATATAGAACGAAAAACCTTAAAACCAGCTTGAAAATGTTTAAAAGATAAAGAAGGGTTATCAAATACTTTTTGAGATTAAAAATAAAAAACACATGGGTAAAAACTGGACTATTAGGCTGCTTAAGCAAAATAAACTGAAAATTAATATTATTTGGAGTAGATCTGAAAGCTAGGGAAAGCTGAAGTGTTATAACTTAGATCAAATTTACATAGGAACAAGTTAAGAAATTCTGTCACATTCTTGGCACATATTTCATTGTATAAAATACCTTCTACAAATAAAAAGTGTACTGTTAAGTTTGGAGAGACAGGTTTTGTGCTCCTGCCTTCTTAACTGTGGGGAACTATCCAGAAGGCTAAGTTTTAGCAAGCACCCCTTCCAAGTCCCACCATCTGCACCTTGTTAGATAAAAGAAGGCTAGTCCTGGACATAAAATATTATGTTAACTCTTTGAATGTAAGCCATACGGAGGTCAGTTTCCATAGATCTACCAAGGTGTTAGCAAATGCAAGTAAGAACAAGATAAGCAAATATGGTTAAGAAGGTCATTTTCTTACATCATAAAGAATGCAAAAGATTAGCTTAAAAAAAAAAAAAAGGGTCAATTTATCACTTAGTGCCTGAGAGTGTAAGAGCTAGTGAAGTAGTGTTCACTGTTGTTATATATAACACATGTAATTTTGTGTGGGATGATTCTCTGGAGTACTATCCCCAAGGTATTTTTAAAATGTTTCAAGTACATAAAACAGCAGAGTTATCTACCCTACCACAGCTGAATTCCATTTCTGTTTCAAAATATGTTGCAATTCTTGCTTTCTCCTCCTAGATTAAAATCAACATCCTACTCTGTAATTCTCCAGGGTCATGGGTTATGAGCATTCCTGAGTGCTCCTCAAGATGATATTGACCACATGCCAGGAAGTGGGGAGGAGAGACCAAGATGAGGGTCATAAAGCGTGGGTTTCAGGAATCTTTTGTTAAAACAAACCAAGGAAAATAAATGTCAGAAATGCCATCTGGAATAGGCTTTGGCTAATCATTTTGGTAACCAACACACAGCTCAGAGACTGCACATTGATTATTCAAGTTTCTTTGTTTTTTTAACCAATGTCAAGCAGTGATGACAAACCTGGGGAATCTTCTGAGTTACTGGAGTAGGGAGGTAATACCAGCCCATACTTCCACTGTCCCCTCCAGCCAGAAAACTCCAGGTACTTGCTGTCAATGCTATGGGCACGGACACTGCTGTAAGCCCAGCATATACACAAAATCTGCTCTTTAGTGCTGGCCCAACATTTGTACCTTCCTGGAAAATGGGCACCCACTCACCTGCTGCGTGTCTGGGACCCTGACTGGGAAGTAGAGAGGGGAGACTGAGCCTGGGGAGCTGTCTGGGACACGGAGGGGGCTCTCGCAGAGGTGGCCACAGGAGGTGCTTTGCTGGAGGAAGGAGTGCACATGTAGGCTCGGTTTGAAGTGGACACCGGGCGACTAAAATCTTGACTAGAAGATAGAGATGAAGAGGATGCAAACTGGTTCAGCCGTGAGTGGTGCCTCCATGAGCTCATTCTTGGAGAATCAAGATTGTCCAAAGACTCCCCTCTGTAACAGAGATACAAGCACCTCAAATGTAAATGGCAGTACGGATGGAGCAACAGAGCTATATGCTGAATTTTTTAAGAGGAAGCCATTATCCTCGCATTTTTACTATTTTCTAGGATGAATATATTTGTTTGATGACTCTGAGCAATATTCTTCATGTACTGATTTAAAATATATGAGTAGCAAATTATCCTTTGTGTCCAGCTGTAGTTCTCATGGGAAAAAGCAGGCAAGGCAAAAGATGTGGCACTTAACAACTACTTAATAAAAGCAAAACACTTCACTGCAGCCTTATCAGGGTGAACTGTATCAAAATCCACAGTACAGCAACAGACCTCAGATACCAGGCTTGTTTATGTTTTCTCCAAGGGATACCAGATTGAAAATAACAATCCACCCAGACCGGATAGCATCACCCAGGTACAAGGTGTTGGCCCAATAACCAAACACTCCTGACTGATAACTCAGCTGTTTCCTAAGTGACAAATCCAACATTCATACACTAAATAAAGCAAAAATAAACCATCCAAACTTTCTGACATATTTCTGTGTTGAAAAAGGTGTACTCCTTAGCCATAATAATTCATTTCCAAAACAGGTTGCCATGCAGAAGTTCTTAAACACATCTGCCAATGACAAGGCACACTATTGATTTCCATTGCTGCTATACCAATCAAGAAATAAGCAGCTGAGATATTTACAGGTCACATCCACATTCCTTATTTGCAAAAAATCCTATTTAATCCCAGCTGTAATACAGCTACTTTCTTCTACCTATGCTACTATGCAGTTTACCTTACAGCATTTCACAGACTCGATTTGTTTCTATGCTCTGTAATACAAGCTGAAGTCCAGAACAACCAAACAAAAATATTTGATGAGAGACAGAGTTAATTTTTAACGCGATTCCTACCTCCTCATACTACTGCTGTACAGACTAACGGGCTCCTTATGTATACTGGAACTGCGCTGCCTAATCCAGCTGCTGTCCGTGTGCAGAGATGTTTTCTTTCTCATTTCCTGAAGGATTTGCTGTCTCTCCAACTCTGCTGCAGACAGGTTTTGCTCCTTCTGAGACTTCTTCTGCGACTCAGCCATGTTCCAGGACCTCTCTGAATACTTGCTCTGGGTACCTGTGCAGACAACATGTGCAAACATCAGCTAGACACCTCAAGGCACAAAAGCAGTTATTGTCCTGTCAGCACTCTGGCTATAATTCCAAGAGCTATCGTTCATCACTCCATTCACAAGGTATTCCAGTTCCCTTTTACAGGCCAGGTAAAACTTGTCAATACATCATTACTAAAATTTTTTTGTTTGTATTTCCATTAATGTAGCCTTTTATATAATGCTTAATTTAAATACATTTTCCTTCACTTCCTAAGTGTATATGCATAGACATTCGTGTGTACACACTTCTCTTTTTAAAAGGGCATGACCTCTTTTAGTGCCATAATTTGGACTCTTCCTCCAATACAAACTGAACCATGTGTAAAATACATAGTTAAATAATGGGACACTGTCTTTCTCTTTAAGAGCTCCTACTCTCTTCTTCTCTAAGTTGTCTCTGTTTACAAGAATTTCTTTCTTTCTTCAAGGCACTAAACACACTGCTTTATATTCTTTATATACATACAAAGGGAAGAGGGAAATCTTTCACATAATTTCTCTCTTTGGATTATGTGTTAACTATTGAGTTGCAATGAAATTTATGGTATAGATGGTCTTCGAAAATTTGGAAGGGGAAACAAATAAGCAATCTTTCTCCAATAGGTGTTGACATATTGGAAGGCAACATTTTTTTATTTCCTAGATCCAATACCTATTATTTAGAGTAAAAATAATTAGGAAAATCAGTCAGCAATAAGTAATTCAATTGAAATTTCGATCCTTTCAAATGCTGCTCTGTCTATAGATTTGCTCTTGGATTTACTGCTACAGATTATACAATACTGTGGAAGTTTACTTTCTCATTAGCTTCAATGACAGTGCTTTAATGTATGAAAGCAACATTTTCAATCTGCAATATATCCCCTAATACATCTACGTTTCTTTGATTGCTTGTGATTACTTTTTTTAACCATGTTTTAGACACACAAGTAGCTTGCAGGCATTTTTGACTGTAACATATTTATAAAATTGGTTTCTTTGCTTTGCACACGTTCCTCTAATATAACCGAAGGCACACAACTGAACTGGAGTCCAGGACACAAGCCATTGTGACATATCAAGAGCTCTTGCTCATAACTTCTTGCTCTGTTTTTACTACACTAGCTGAAATTAAGAAGACAAGACGTTGGATTAAATACATTCAGCATCTTGGTATGTGCAGCCTATTTTTGGTTAACAGAGTCAAAACCACATATACCTTCAATGATATAACTGCATGATTGATTTACATTAAGTCTCATGTAAATATCAGTCATTAAAATTCAGGCATCTAAGAGTCATTTTGTAACCACTGCTACGGATGTCTTCAAGAGAGCAGTTAACCATAGTTGTCCTCGGCTTTTATGTTGACTGCATGATTTTCCTCTTGCTGTTGAAAGTTCATCAAATTGGGGCATAGTATGAACTTACAATGCAGCTATCAAAAAGTAATCTGAAAATTAATTTTCTTAGGATGACTATACGTACACATCTTTTTTTTTCTCTTACTCTCCCCTCTCCCTCCCTGCCCAAAAAAATTAAATATAATGGAAATGATACAGTACTTACCATTTCTGATTGTGTTGAATTCATTCAGTTCTGTAGTTGACTTTGACTTATTCCTAAGGATATAAAAACATTCATTTCTCTATTTTAATTACAAGACCTCATTACAGACAAAGCGCTTATCATAGCAGACGACAGAACCACAGTCCTTGTTTCTTCACCATCCCTCCCATCAACAACTTATGCTGTACTTAAAACAAGAGGCAAAAAATACCTGAAGACCAAGAGGATACTAAGGGGAAAAAAATGTCAATATATCAATATTTAGATGTCAATAGATAAGCACCAATTAAAAGTTAAAATTTTGTACTGAAAGTTGTCAGTGCTTCAGGTGTAAGGAACTGATCACTGTACTTGCTTCACCAAAAGCATGTAAAAACCAAGTCCTTTCCTGTGGAAGCTTTGTGAAGACTACAGTCAGACAAAGAAGTGAGAACTTTCAGAGCAGATTTACAATTTATTTGGCTTCATGAGAAACTTAAATCATACTTCAGCACTGTTACTAGACTATAAGCAAACCATCTCCTCGAACACTGCATGCAGATTGTTTTTGGAAAAAAAAATATTGTTGACTGATTATACCTGGCAGCATAATTTTTTAACGAGTTTTAGCCAGGAAATGTCATTCAACAAATGTCATACACAGGAAGACAAATGGCAAAAGGTTGGTTTTCTGACAGTACAGAACAGGAGCTTCACCAATACCTCTGTGCTGTATTATTAGTCTCAAGTAGTGCAGCCCATTTTTTAGTTTAAAATAACTCACAAAGGAACAGAAATCCTTTGGTCATAACTCAAAGCTGCTACATTAATGTGTTTACATGTACAGCATTGGCTGCATAGCCATGTTTTGAGGGAGTCTCGTCCTTTATCTGTAGACAAATGAAGTATAAACTACATCATGTCTTGCTTCCTTAAGTTCTTACTGTCTGTCCTATGCTGCAGACCCATTTTATTATCTATTTAAGAAGATGCAACAGCTTCACAGTTGCCTGTAGGGAAGAAAAAAAGCAGTGTCCTCCTCACACATATATCCAAGATGTAACTATTTAGTACATGCTCCTTCTGAAGTGAGGTTTAGATCTTCCATTAGTAACAGATCCATTAATTGCACCTTGTAATTTTTGGAGTTCCTCTCTGTGTAAGAAAGGTATGCTCACTCCAACTATGAGAAGTGATCAAATACACCACAGAAGTCATCTTTCAGAACTACTGTGAGTTGTGATACAAAACAAAGGCTTGATTTGTAAAGTAAGGGATTGTAGCTTAAAAATAACTTGTGTAAATTACAAGGGCAACTATCTCCCTGATAAATATGCTGCTGCTGCCTCTTACTTCCCTTCTTGTTTACTCTCTCAAGTTGCACAACCCTAATTGGGATGACTGCACCTTAGTTTGTAGAGCGCGCTATGACACAACCACAATAGCATCTGAACTTGTTTTCCAGCCAGGTAAGTCTAGTACCACCCACATCACAGTCTTGTTTCTCCCAGTAGAATCCCACTGACTGTTGCTTACAACACAGCATATAATTTGACAAATGTTTGGCTGCTTGTTTTTTCAATAGGAAAACAAGTCATAAAAACTGCAAAACACAGCAGCAATCCAAAGTATACATATTTAGCTGCCATGACTAAAGTTTATTAGAATTTTAAATGTTTTCTAACACAGAAACGGTGATGCTACAGTCGGTGTTGAGATTCAATATCATACGTACCTGTCAGCAAATGACTGGCCAGGTTGCTCCTCAATGGTTTTAGAAACTTCATAACGCTCATAATGCCTGTTGGGAAAAAAAGATACATTATGTTCATATACAGAAAAAGACATACACAGACATAAATAGTTCCTAAGGGAAATAGTCAAAATAGATCCTTAAGGGAAAAAAAAAAACCAGTCTAAATTAAGCCCCCCAAACAGTTAAAGTTCTAAGGGGTCTTAATTTAACAGTCAGAAATACAACTGATAAAAGAAGGCAGAAAAAGAAAAGTTGTCAGAAAAACTGCCTGAAATGACATTTTTGTGATGCGACAAGGAATCCAAATGTAAGCATGCCAGAATGATTATTGCTGAAGATGTTTCAACTATGTATTGATTCAATTTCTTATTACCTGTCAATGAGAGGATGGCCAGGTCGATCCTCTATTGTTTTAGATACTTCATAGCGCTCATAATGTCTAGAAGCAAAATAAAGATAAAATACATCTTAAAAAAAAATTCTAGAAATTGAGCAAACAGTAAGTATACCCAGAGAAAACTGAGAAAGGTCAGGTGTGTTAAAAGAATCCCAAAGGCTAAGGTGCTGCAAAAATTACAAGCATCAGTACACAACAGTGATTATCTCATCCATTTCAAAGCCAGGAGGAAAGTTTTGTCCAAGCACAGCAGTTCTCTAAAAATTACATTTTTATTCTAGAAGATTGTACAGGTGCAGTTTATAAACTCACAAAGTTCCACAGACAGTGCTCTTCAGCTGCCTGTCCCCTCCCTCAGTGCACTTTGCAGCAAGTATCATGCCTTTGCAGGCATTAATATAACATTTCAGATTTCAAGTCCTATCTTTGGATATCATCTTACAGCAAATATTTAACACCAGATATTTTAAAGCCCAGTTTCACTGAACTTGCTCCTTTACTATTAAGCAAAACCACCTGTGTTTAGCAAAACACATCCTTTGGCAGCAACCTCAGAAACAATGAAATCCCTGTGGACTAAAGAATGTACCAAGGATTTAGATATGCAGATATTACAGCAGCTTAATAAGTTACCACACAAAGTCCTACTATCTTGCAACTGGGACAAGCTAAAACTGTGAAGTTACCCTGGCTCTGCTGCCAAGAAGAACTTGTTCAGTCATTGTAGCATTGTGTCTCTGCTTTGCTCAGCAGGCATATCAGCAGCAGTCATTTAGATTAAGCTAAAGTAACTCTGGGTCTTACAACCTCCTCTGCAAATACATGCAGTTTCTTTAACCACATTATCTTCTCCTAAGACTTAGCTTGTGTTATCTTCAGTCATCTCTTATTACTTACATAAGAAAAGGAGAAGAACCTCAAGAGAAACCACAAGTCATACACAAGGCAGTGAGGTAAATGCAGACAAAATAAGGAAAAGTTACTGGTTTAATCACCTATAGAGGAGATTCTGACAGAATAAACTCCTATAACAGTACTCTGAAAACTTCTGGGCGAGACCACAAGCTTGCAAACTAATAGGAGGAGATTTGTTTGTTTGTTTTTTAAATTAAGCTGCTGAAGTAGGTAATGGAGCTAAAAAATATATCTGCAGTGGATATTTCTAACAGGCTATGATATGTAAGCCAGTAACTGTTCACTCATATACCATGATATGCCTCATTGACAAATTAACCCAGTAGTTAAATTGCAATTAAGATTTATTGTTACACTGTTGAAATAAAATGAGAGAGAAATCTGGAAAAATCAGTCACACATTTGTTGGAAAAGTGTTAACATGCTATTTCTTCTGGAAGCCCTGTGTGTTGTTGAGTCACTGGCTCTCAATTTACAGGCTTGTGCACAATTCTTACAAAATCTTCTCGTTAAGTCATTCAGATCATCTTTAATTTGGCTGTAATTACTGTATTTACTTCCCATTTGAAAAAAAAAAAGCTGAAGTAGGGTAATTTAGCACTTGATTCTTGGGGAAGGACTTTGTGTTATGCCTGATCCTTCTGTCTTTTGAAAGAAAGACTATCATATGGTATTGTGCACCTACTGATTGCAGTATGAATTTTACATGAACATCCTTATATACTCAGGACAGACACGCTCCCGTTAGAAACGGATTTGAATTTGCAGAAGGAAGAGGAAGTACATCCTATCACAGGTGCACACCTTTGGTACTGAGGCACCTCCACTGATGCCTCCCTCTGCCTTTCTGCCTGCCGCCTCTGCTCCTCCATCTCTGCCTGCCGCCTCTGCTCCTCAGCGTATTGCTGCTCCCTCTCTTTACGTCGTCTCTCAAGCTCCAGCTCTTGTTCCCGTTCTTGCTCAAAATGCCGGGTTGCTTCTTCCTGGATCCTCCGTTCCTCCTGAAGCCTCCTCCTTCCTTCTTCCTCATGCAGTAAGCCTGCTGCCAGCTCATTTCCTCCATCTCCTTCTGGCTCCTCAGGAGTATTTGCTTCAGGGCTGTCTCTCCAGCTGGACACAGGTGGAACCTGAGAAGTGATGGATGTTGTATTTAGGGTTAGAACGGTCTGCTCCTGTAGCAAAGAAAAAAAATCATTTTTTTGGGAAGGGACCTGTTTTTTAACTAGATTGCTCACCCAGAAAAGTTAATTTATTCTATAAGGTAAGAATGTATAAAAATCATTCCCAGAACTTCCAGTGCAAGACACGGGGCATGGTTTGGTTTCACATTCTCCTAACTCAAGAGCTTCATTCCACACACCAGCCTTAGCAAGCACCACAGGCAGCACGGCCACAACTATGTGAAACATTCTGAGTTCTAAAGTATCACTTACTTGTCAAGCCATCCCTTCCCCACTTAAATACCCATGGAAAACAAAACCTTCCATGATACCCAGCATTTCTCCCTACTGTTTTGACTTAGAAACCTGAGACCTGCTTAAGAGTGTATGCACAAAGATATACACTGCAATCTATATCAGACCAATGAATTTCACATGAATCCTTATGTGGAGGAATCTCCCACTCTCTTCCATTCTCCTAGCATTTCAAAGTCAAGCCTCAGACCTACCACTCTATGACTCTTCTCTCAAAGATGAGAAAAGGCCTTTCAGTGGTCAAAAGATGCTTTAGTTGCAGGGAAAAAATAATGTTTATAGGGCCATCAAAACCTCTAATTACAGAAAAAATACGAAATGGTTTACATTCTTGTACAGCAAAGTCCTCTAACAACTCAAAAAAGCTTTCTTATTAAAGTCCTAAGCCTTAAATTATGGTCTACTTATTCATGACTGTGTAAACACAACTGATCTAGCTCAGATGCTTGAAGCAGCACTCAGCAGTAAAGAAGAGATACCTCAGACAGTTCCCATACTTGGGGAAAAACTTGTTCATCTTCCCATAAACAACAGCCACAAAAGTCAGCATCTACAGAAACTACACATATTCAGTGTTTCAAAATATGATTGGAAATCTGAAGCTGATTTGGAATATAAATTTATCAGATGAACTGTCTGCCAGTTACCAGCCAGACACTTATGAACATGCTTCATAATAAAGTATTGAAGTAGAATTCCAACAAGTAGCATCAGGTGGTAAATAAACAGCCAAAGGGACCATTTATGATCACAGTAATTAATACATGCTGTGACTTTTTGCCAACATATTTTTGGTGTTAGTTCTCTAACCAGCCCATAAGGAAGAGCGACAAATTCAACATATCTCAAAACATACCACCTACTCTTTCCATTCCATTTTTGCAATCTCTTTCTACCAAGTCATGGACAACAATTTATTTTCCAAAATGAGAACATAAATGACATAAAAAACCTAATTATTTGCCTGCTTGCATGCATCTAGTATAAAGGAAAAAAAGCCTCATGAAACTAGTCAGGGAAGCTTTACTCACAGCCTACCTCATCAAAATAATTGGAGCTCTCTTTTTCTGCTTCTTGCTTAGCTCGTAGCCATTCTTCCCTCAGTTTCTCTTGTTCTCGTTGGTATTTCTCCTGTTAGGTTAGATTGAAGTTAAATATGCAAATAAGAAACATGATTTTTTAAATTTTCATTAAAATGTACAACTGGAATTTAATGCGGTTTTTGACAGACCAAACAGACCAGAAAAAAAACCATCCCTGAGCTCCACTAGAATTTTAGGTCTGCCACAAATGAAATCCTGGCTCAAATACAATCCAAAGGAGTTCTGTAATTGATTTTTGAGAATCCAAGGTTATAACACAGTAAGTCTCACAACAACCAGCCTCATATCTGTAATAGTCCCTGTCCTCCAGTTTAGTTAGCATTTGAACAAAAAAACCCAGCTATCTAAGGTATTTCTGGAAAAACAGAGTGGTTGTATTTAACTTGGAATTAGGCACATTAATATGGTAAATACAAAGAGATTACTAAGTGAAATAGTGAGCAAGAACTCTCATTCTTTTGAAACGTTACCTCATCAAAACCCAATTTCTGGACCTTGAAATTTGTCTTATGACTAGATTTGGTATGAAATCAATACATTGTCTTAAAGCACTGCTCAAAACACATGGTAAATGTTTTGGTGGTTTTGTCAGTCACCACTTTTATCTTGGGAAAAGCAAAATATTTAAGGATGTCAAAAGTATTCCTTCTAAGACGCCGGAAATAAGCAAAGAAAGACTTTGCTTCATTTTTTTGTTGTTTGAGAATTCATTACTAGGATCATGGGGAAGAGAAAGATCATTATTAGTCTGGTCAAATTTATCACTCCAGGACTAAAAAAGGAGAAACAAAGAAAAGTCATGACAGATGGCTGAGTCCGCTCTCAAGAAAGGGGAGCCAAGGTTTGCACTCTTTAAAGCCATCTCTTCAGGTATCAAAGGGAACATCCAACCCATAAGAGACCACAGATAAGTTTAGGAAGGTACAGCTGCTGCCTTGCAGAGTTTGCAAGCAACAAGGAACAACGAAAGATGAAACATTTGAAAAGCAACAGAGTTTCTGTGCCTGTACTTTGACATCACAGTTTTCTGTTGAATACAGCAAAAGAGGGCATGTGCAGAGTAAATGATATTCACTGATGTCTCTCCTAGCCATCAGAAAACAAACTTGAATTGAATTTGCAGAGATGTGTCTTGCTGACCGTGCTTGAACGTGCTTACACTTCATTAAGCTGAGCTCTTTGCAGAGACACATGCTTGGGTTTTTTGTGCTATCCTAAGACTACAAACAATGCCCCTTCCCTCTGCAACACTCCCCCTCCAGCTCTAGCAGCTGGTTATCAAGGTGGTTTTGCATTAGCAGGTTCAGCTTTCTGACTCACAGAGGTCCTGGGAACCAGCTTGATTCCAACTGATTAGCTGATTGCTAAATAACACGATTCTAGCAGGCACCTACGCATGGTATTTGCTGCCTCCTCTTCAAATATGAATACAAGGCAGTATCGTTAATTGAAGGTAGAACTCAGGCTAGAGGCAATTTCCTTAAGAGGAAAAAAATACAATTCATATTCAAAATGAAGACCCCTTAAGTCTTCACTTGTCCTTTAAATTGTGTTGTCACTAAGAACATACTAGCCCTGTGAAGATTGAGCACTTCTGGCTGTAGTGAATACACACTGTAGGTTTGATTTTATGAAGCTCACTAAAGCGTTGTCCTCTTTTTTCTGAATAACTCCTACTGCGTGCAACTGTGCAGGCCAGAAAATGCACCTGAGAGTCTCCCCAGGCCATCAGAAAGAAGAATTGCCGAAGTCCCATGCTACTTTTCTTTCCTTGTTGCTACACACAAGGGATTGACAGTGCATGATTATGAAGATTAATTATACCTGCAATAAACGGTCCTGCTCTTTTTGCCATTTTTCCTGTCGTTTTCGCTCTTCCTCTTGATCCCAAACCCGACGACTAGGAGCGCTGATGGATGGGACTGGGAGCTAATATGGCATAGAAACAAAACAATATTATCCTCATTCCATGTAATCAACACTCTACATTTTAAAACATATTTTTTTAAGTGAGAAACAGAAGCCTTTACCAACACTAGAGCTTTATAATGACAAGGACATAAATTAGCCTTTTCTTCAAACAGACAGAAAGCAACCATTCCTTGACAAGGCAAATCTTAGCCAGTACTCACAGATCTGTTCAACATTTTAAAGCAGTAGGAAAAGCAATAGAAAGTAGAGGTCTTCTTGAAAAGGCTAGGATTATACAACTAAGGAGTAGTTCGCAAATAATACTTACATCGGGCATTGCAGGCTCTGGGCCTCCTGGGAGATTTGGAAGGCAAAAAAGAGAAATCATTAGACCTATACATAACTACTGCAAGACTTGTGTAACTGTGGCAAGTCAGAGCTGCAGACTAATTTTTGCTTCCTTAGTAAGACATGCTTGCATTTGCCCTACTGAACTTTCTCGAGGGCAGAATTTATTAGGTGCTTTCAACTAATGTGCACAATTGTTTAAAAGCTTTGCATGCTTACAAGTGCCATCAGCAACTTCTTCAATTAGCAGCACATCTCCCACTGTAGCAATACAAAGGTTCTTTACTATACATCTCCTATTATTATTGTGAAACCCAACTGTTTAGCATGACCAATACACAGAATGCTGCACAAGGGTAGAGAAGCTGTTCATTTACTGGCATGAATTAAGAGCAACTGACATCCACTTCTCTATCACAAAACCATGTATTTCTGCTTTCCAACTTTCCTTCTTTCCTACTTCCACAAGCACACTTGAATTCAGTGAACTTGTCACCATTCACCACAAACCTTTTGCTATTTGAGGCTACCACACTTGGCCTTAATCTTAATCATCCTGTGCCAAGATGATTATTGGAGAGAGATGTGTATTATGCTAATATATTAAAAGTTGAGAAAATGGGGTGAAACACAAATTTAAGTATAATCATTTCTTAAGCACCATCGCTGTTTTGTTTGTTGACAGTGTACTTGTTACCGAGCTGTCCAAACTTAAGTTTAAAAAAAAAGCATAAAAGAAAAAAGTTGCAACAGTTTTCTGAAGTATAATCACGTGAAGTTGAAAAAAGATCAAATTTAGGATACAAAAGACTCTAATGAGTCACAGGTTAGCATCCATTCTATATATGCACAATTTTGGCTTCACTATCAGATCTCAACAGCCACACTGAAAATCAGGTAATCAGCTTGATCTACTGCAATCGTGCCAGGAGATATTAAAGAGAAGCATAGACAACACCTATTTTTGCTCCCTTCTTCTCTCACCCCTGTAAGCTTATGCTGAACTCCACAGGAATCTTTCATGTAATTGCAAAGCTAAAGTGTAAAAAGTTTAAAACTAAAAAGCTGTACTGAACATATACTCTAGAAATACAACCTTGTCCTCCCCGTCAAGCACAAGTGAAATACCTCAAATATTGTTACAAAAATAATTAAAATAAAAACTAAATTTCTGCCAGCCATAAAATAAAAATCAAACAACAACAAAACCCCAACATCAACAAAACAACCAACAACAAAATACCACCATATTGCAGATACAATATTGCAGATACAGCAGAAGTATTTAAAAGCAAACAGAACTACAAACACAGATATATGCTGTGGCACTTCACATATCGCTTCTGGCAAAAAACAGAAATCATCACCACTAAAAGCAAAATCCTGGCCCCACTCATATCATTGGCAAAACTCAACTGAACTTCCAGTGGGCCAGAATTTCACTCTTTCAGGCTACAGCAAAACAGCAAGGCATACATAGCCCAAAGACAGCATAAGACATACAACATTAGCGGAAGTATGTGAGCTGTGACATGCAAAATGCTGAAAAGCAACCTACAAAACCAAAAATGAGTGCTTCATTTATTGCCTTTTTTAAAAAAAGCTAGCATATTAAATTCAAAATTTATACTGGTCTTGGGATCTTGTGACATCACCACATAGTGGAAAGCCAGCAGATGCCTTTTTACACCAATTTACACAAAAGCACAGAGCTGCAACTCAAACCCAGAGTTAAATACTTCATCAACAGCTCTGAGATCTTCTCTAAAGCTCTGCTGGAATATTCACCATTATTCTTGTTTTGTAGGTAGCAGCAAACCTGAACAGAGAGTGCCATCCTTCTTAGTTCTACCCAGTGGGAAAAAAAAGTATGAACAACACAGAAGAGATTTAAACAGCTATAGATATAAGAGAACACGCAAAGACCCATTACCACAAAGGTAGACCCATGAATTGTAAGAATAACCTGATGACCCTGGGAAAAGAAGGGAAATTAATTATGTTGCTTCATTGTAACTGCAGAAACAACACCGAAGAGAAGGAGCACCCAGCACCAGACTTGTCAGGGAGAGTGTGCAGCAGGAACAATTTCATGGAAGTACATGAAATGTCAGCTCTTTGATTTACCTTGTTCAAAAAATTGTGACCGTCTTTTTAAGTTTTTCAAAGAAATAGGTTCAGATGCTATTTGAAAAATACAAAAAATATAAAGAAGTCAATGAGGTGCCTTTTTTTTAGTGACTATAACTACTGGATAAGAAACTTCTATTAGACCTCCCATATACTGCAACATCACTTCAGAAAAATAAGAATCCCCTGAAACAAAAAGGAAAACCTTACGAGGTTACATCATATACTAATTAGGATTTCATTTTATCAGTAACGACATCCAACTACAAAAACAGCCCAAGTGCCAAACTTGGACTCAGATTCTCCCTGTCTAATTTAAGCATCCTTGACTGGGATGCCAAATAAGAATGAGGAGCCTAATCACCATTCAAGGCCACCAGAAAACATCTCCAGAGGGCAAGTGATATCGTGGGGGAATTCTTCTATGAATTGCCATATATATTCAAGTTAAAATTAAATAGAAAGTGCCTACTTAAGGATTATTATTCCATTAGGAAGTATACATACCTGGTTTCTCTCACTGCTGTCAAGTAAGGCTATAACTGCTCATAGCATCATATGCAATTATTATTCATACCATAATCATCAATATTGTTCTCCAGGAATAAAAGTAAAGTAATAATAGTGAAAACAGCCACTACCCCCAAAGCCTCACAACTGAGAGAGGCAGGCAAAAATAGCAACAAGTTGAGTACTCTACACTCTTCCTGGGCAGCAAAATAAATCAATACTCATACTGACTCAGTCTCCACACAATGCAGTAGCAATTACCATAAATCGTGTGCCTCCTTCTCTTTCACCCCTACCACACAGTAAATTTACAACCACTAATGCAGAGACAGGGGGCTTTGTTGCAGGTTTGTTGTCAGTTCTCAAACTGTCTAGCACATTGTGGAAGCAAACTACACCCAGTTTGGATGCAACAAGATCTCTGTGATATCTGTCTGGCTTTCAGCTCATTAAGGTCTCACTTCACCCACTGTATAACGCTTGCAGTCATTACAGGTTTAGTGTCTGTGCTTGTCACAAACCACACAATTAGCAGATGAAAAGCAACAGTGGTTTACCTCTTTGTTCATTAGAGCCAAGATCTCCTTGCATTCCGTTTATCAATTTCGTTTCTGTATCCTGAAATAAATAAATAAATAAATAAATGTATGTCTTAGGCTCATTAGATTTGTGGAAGTTTATCCAACTACACATCTTTCCTGACAGGAACTATATATAATGAAGCACTTCATAAAGGTTTTGTAGAAAGAAAAAACAATCTAAAACTTCCTCAGTGTATTTTATAATAAAGCAACTGCAGGCATTTGAGGGAATCAATAACCAGCTGTCAACTGCTGTAGAAATAAAAACCATTAGTTTGCAAGAAAATGCCAGAAGCCAAGATCTTCCTATTTCAGCTCCTTGGCAGGCAGGTTTCTATTTACAAGTAATTTGAAAGCCATATTCTCCTATTCTTTGGGGCTGCAACTTCCATTTAGGCTAATAATGCAGGTCAAAGTCTTCTCTGGAGAATAAACACTCTATATGTTTTAGTCAAAAAATAGTCTGCAGATGTGTTAATAGTTATCATTCACCAGTGTTCACCCATGAATAGACAGCAGCAAGGCTTTAAAACATCTTTTTTACTTAATACATACATAGCTACATCTCCATATTTCAGATGCAGGGTCCTATACTCATATTGCTTAAGGAACATAAGATTCACAAGTTCTTTTCTCCACCCTCCCCCTATCAAGACCCTCCCCCCAAATCCCATGAACCTTCAAAAACATACTCACAGAACTTTGAAGGCTGCTGGAGAAATCTCTTTTTGTGGATATGGAGGAAACATTTGAAACTTTTTCTCCCGAAGTTGCATCAATCCATTTATTTTCAGATGTACCTATAATGTTGGTAGCCATACTGGTGAGATTGAGGATTTTATGCCTTACTTGTGGCAGGGAAGGCAGGTCTTTGCCCCAATCTTTTTGGTATGTGGAGGATCAAGAAATTAATACAGACAGTAACGTCAAAGAACAGAACAAGAGCTAGTGAAAACACATTAAAATAACACAAAAACACACATAACAGAAGAGGGAGACACACAAATCAGGTGGAATTTGTGAAGACAGGAAAAAGGGCATTTACAGCAGACCGCCTTCCCCAAAAATGCAAGTGTTAGTCATAAGCCAGGTAAAAGTTTGCCAGATATTTTGCTGATACGCGCTACAGGTGCTGAACACTAAAGAGCAGTTAGCATTCATTGGAAACTATTTCATTAGCGTTAGTAAGGATTGAGAAAAGTCTGCCAACTTTACTCACTCGAGGTACAATGAGACTCATACACTATCCAGGGAAGGGTCATTTTCACGTCCATGCTCATCAGGAAGCACAGAGACGGGGAAGAAAAGGCAGTCTAAACTAAACTAGCAAACCGATGAGGCAAAGACAAACGATGCTCTTCTCACACAATCCATCATTTCTCCCTGCCCTACTCTTACTATTGAAAATTTTATTCAATTAGTTCTTTGCCACTAATCTTACTCTTCAGTTGTATTAGGTCCTATAAAGTGAGTTGCTTCTTGTCTCTTCATAACCCCACTGTTTTCCCCCAGTTTGCTGGTAACTTATTCTACCTAGCTTCCCACTAACACAACGTTTTGTATTCATACTGTGAAAGAAGTCACTGGTCACACTTCCAGCTCTGCAAAACTTCTCCTACAACTTTGAAAGGGTTTCCTGATTAAACCCATGGCAAGTCTAGAGATGCCACAAGTCTGTCAGCCAGGATGGAAACCCTCACTATCCAGAATGGGTAGTACTATCCTGGAGAGATTACAGCACCACGGTATTTGGGTCAATGGCCGGAGTCATAGCACACAGGTGCTGCATCACCCACAAGCTCATACTTCACTTGAAGTGCTCCCTGAAGAAAGGAACACAAGATCTTCCTTCCCTAAAGAAAGAGCTAGAGATTGAAAGAGAGGGCCTTTAAAAATTACTATCCTCTGGAGACCAGACCCCCTTCATTCTTGTGGTATGGCAGGAAAGAAAATGTTAGATTCTCTTTTGTGGTGGTTGCACACTTTTTTACCTGTCCATCCTCTCAGAAACAGGCCAGAGAACAAGAATGAGGTCAGTAGTTCAATGTTTTGCAGATTTGCTTGTCAAGACATTTCTAATGCACAAGCAGTTAAAAAGCCAAGTTGTGTTAAAATGCAACAGACACGCTGGCAAACTACTTAGCTTAGATACGTATTACTTCTGTAAGGGTAATAAGGACTCTCAGCTGTCAGGTACAGCAGAGACAAAGCTTATTTGCCTTACAGAGCATACAGTATCTGCCTGACAAAACAACTCACCATTCTTTCCATATCGTCTGACATCCATGACCAGGTTTCCAGTTTCTAGTGCTCTGCTGATGGCCTCTTCCCACTGACTGTAGTCCATATGTGAAACCTTTGTGCCGTTGACAGCAATGATCTCATCACCTACACGCAGTTGACAAAGTGCTGCAGGGCTGCCTGCAGAAAACAGAAGAAAAATGTAATTATGTCTCCATTCATATTTTTTCTTTTTATCACAGTTGTCATTGGAAGAGGGTGGATTAGAGAATCATTCAAAGAAATGCTTAATGGTGGATTTTTAGAAAGTCTCAGAGAAATTCACTACACTGTAACATAAGCTCAGTAACCTCAGTATCAAAGTAGCTTTTCAATTTAGAACTTATGGGAACAATAAAGAAATCAGTCTTCCGAACTTGTAAGTCTTCAGATTCCGGCTAGCTCGTTTAATAAACAACCTCTGGGTTCAGTCTTCCCTTCACTAACTCACCTATAATCTGTGATAGTGAGAGAGAGGCAGCACCACAATGTCTGTATCTAACGATTAGCTGAAATTCAGCCAATGTTTGGGTAATCCTCTTATTTGTCAAAAAAACCCAGCCTGCACTTTGTTAATTCCAGTAGAAGCTGGCTTTTTCATATTCTCATTTACATTTTCTGAGCTCTGCTGACAAGAGCATGCTGCTTTATTGCTTTGCTAGAATAGTTTGTTAGCTCTGAATTGATTGGCAATTGGACTCAAGATATTGCTGGGTACTGTCCCATCAGACTTCTTGGATTATACTTATTTTATCTATTAAGAGCAAATTTTATGGCAGGTTGGACTTTGAATCTACTGATATTTTGCAAGACAGGCTGCACTTTATACTTTTTTTCATCGCTACACATTGGCAGGCAATCTCACTAGACTAAGGACAGAGATCATAGAGGACCAGTTCATAAACTTTTTCTCTATTTAATTCAGAAAATGGACGAGCTGAGAAACTCAGACTATCCAAGCAAGATTTTATGGATTACATATGAATGGTTCTTCCATTAAGAATTAGTCCCTTAGCAGAATAGAAAATAGAAAAGCCAAGTAAAAATATAGTTAAGGATTGCACAATAAACCTTCATGTTAATAAAACAAGCTTGAATTACACAGTGGGAGTATTTTCCAAAGTAAGTAGTGAAATCCACACATCTTAAAATGTACCAAGAATAATGCTGTATTACATTATTAGAAACAAATGTGGACAAGTATGACAGAAAAATTTAGACACCATATGCTTCATCCTGAGTGTCTTCTGATTCATTAGCAAAATGCTGCTGTAAGTCTGGCTCATCCACTAAGGATTCAGATGGCGTCACACATGAGAAAGTTAAGAAATCAAGAAATGCTCTGCTTCCTAGTACTGCACCAAATAACAATTCATCGTAGTTCACTAAAAAGTGACACTAGCTACTCTGCTAGAAGAACATCGCTTCATATTATATTTTTCTGCATTATTCTTAAAATATGGACTAAAAACTTCATTTGCTGTTATGAGTAAAATTTTCAAAACACACCAATTGCTTTTAAGCAGTATTGTAGAAGAAAAGGTAGGGTTTTCATCTGGAGGAAGAAATACAGACAATAGTTAAACCGGAAAAAACATGCATCTCTAGGAGTCTGATATAGTTCGACCACATCTGGACAAAGCCTTATGCTCATAGTACAGGGAATGCTTCAGGCTCCAGCAGAGTCATCAGAACTCATAATTCTGTCTTGAGTTGTGACAGAATAAGCCCCCTGTAACCAAAAAAAGGTCATGTTCATGTTACTCAAATAATTTGCCAGGGATAAGACCCAGCTCAGAGGTGTGAACAGTATACCTCAGCTCAGTTTTAGGAAAGGAAGGGAGTTTCAGATCGCACAGTTTTTCCTATACTATTACTAGAAAGGCATATCCAGACCGTACCCCAACCATACAGATTAAATGAACAGCAGCAGTCTCTAGATTGCACACGTAGACCTAAAATAGCCAGAACAATTTACACTGCTCAATTTTTGGTGTGTAACTTTGCCAGCAGCTCTTCCTCCAGTCTCTGGACAAAAAGGGTTCTCAAGACTGCAAACCAGGGTGCCTATAGTGGGCTTCTGCTCTGATTCACCTCCAGAGAAGCCCACAGAGACTGGCTAGAAATTTAGGTGCCAAAAGTTGTATGCTACAAGTTGTCTTTCTCTATCCAGCTCCTCCAAGACTATAGGAAGTAACAATCATTTCCTTTATATTCCTACAGCGGATTTAGTTTTCATTATATAAAATATGTAATGCTTTTACGTTTTTCATAGGTTTCCCTGAAGGTAAAAGACTTTTTTCTTACTAGTCCCCAGTAAAAACAAACCCAACCAAATTCTCATTTTCCATATGTACTTAGTTATCTCTAATCTATCCCCATCTGTTACTACAATAGATAAACACTATCTCAATGATAGAAAAAAAAAAAAAACCTTGAAGGATGTGGGTCAAATTTACTTTGTCCTTCACGACTGCAAGTGTTTGATCAGAGACATGCACTCCTATATCAACACAATCTCAAGAAAATTATTGCAAAGGGGAAGTAAAAGGGAAAGGCCTGTAACAATAAAGATTATATGGCACTGGGGAAGTTGGCAGAACAATGTCTAGATCAATGACTTTAAGGCTTTCTGTTTGCCTAATTTTTAATGTAAAGTTTGAAAACTCCTGTAAAAAATGAGCACTATCTTTTTTTATATGTGGTAAATGGGTCTTCCTGAAATATGAGTAAATAGCTTAACTCTTACTTAGCTTTTTGAGAACACTTATAAGAAGTTAATTTTGTCTACCAAGTAGTTTTCTTAGCAGTTTTTTAAGGAATAGCAAATGTAGAATACAGAGGCATTTATAAGTAGTAAAAAAGGTAAATGCTGGGTATCATCTCAAGAAAATCATACGGCTAGTTAAGAAGACAAGACAATCAGAGAAAGTATTCCTGGAAGCTTTTTCTGGGCTCAAGAAGGAGAAAAAGGTGACTAGAACAGTTGGTTTAGATTTGCCAAGCCTAAATCACGCTTGACCAACCTGGTAATCTTCAACGATGAATTGACTAGATCTCTGCGGATGAGGGAAGAGAGGTGGATACAATCCACCTTGTCTTTAATAAGACCATTGACATGATATTCCACAGTATCCTGGTATCAAAATTGGGATGGTATTGTCCACAGGGCAGAATGACCAGATGGGTAAAAAACTGGCTGGGCTATCAGGCTCTGTGGGAAATGGTTAATGGCTCTTACTTAGCCTGTGGGCCGCTTACCACTGGATCTCATCAAGGATGTATCCTGGGACCTACCCTCTCTAATGTGTTCACCAATAAGCAGGAGAAGGAGATAAAACACACCTTCACCAAGCTTTCAAACCTTGTTAAAAGGGAGAGGGTGGCCAATACACTGGCAGGCAGGGCTGCTGTTGAGAGCAGGAATCTGACATTCAACAAGGCCAAAAGCAGAGTCCCGCTCCTGAAAAAGACTAAGCCCAGTGATGGTACGGGCTGGTTACTGATGGGATGGAGAGCAAGGCTGGGGCAACCCTGGTAGTGGTAGGGTTGTATGAACACTAACATGACCAACAGATCAAGACAAGTGACCATTCCAGTCACTCAGCACTTCTTATGCCACATTGACAATACTGTGTCCAGTTTTGGTGTTCCTCTGGAAGAGAAATATCAATAATCTGGGGCAAGTTAAATGGTAAGGTAATGAGATGGTCAGGGCTGGAACAACTGACCTGTGAGGAAAGGCTGAAAAGTGTGGGCTTGTTCAGCCTGGAGAAGAGAGGCTGCAGGAGAGCTTAACAGGAGCCCTACCCCCCTGGCCAGTACATATCAGGAGGTCACTGAGAAGGGAAAGCCTGCTCTTTATTGAAATTTATGGCAGGAAAACACAGAACAGTCGTTATAAACTGGGACAAAGATCAGTCTAACTGGATATGTCGGGAAAATTTTCTCTGAGAGGATAATGCCCAGAGAGGCTGTGCAGTTTCCATCCTCAGAGGGTCTCAAACCCACATTGAGGAAAAGCCCTAGGCCACTCGGCCTGAATTCCGTCTTGACATTTTTTTGAGCGATGTTTTGCTCTAGGTGTTCTTCCAAGATGTCTTCCAACCTGAATTATCCTAGGACTATCCTTAAAAATAGGAAATACAACATTCCCAAGTGCCTAGCTGAAAGCACATATTAGTCCTTCAATGGGTCATCCACCTCTTTCATCCTTCATTTCTTTAAAGGGAGCTACAGCTATTGAATAAGGATACAAAATGAGCTAGTTGTTGGAAGAAAAAAGTGTTGAACATAGGCTATGAATGAGAACGCCGAGATACAGTTCGTTCCCAGTTCAGCCTATCCTTTGTGCTCTTCCCTGTGAGAATGGAAATAAAGCACAACCAAGACATAATAAAACCACAACAGCCACAAGGCCTTCACCTTCTCCTAGGGAATAGAGCCCCCAAGGACTTTTGTGAATGACCAACAGGAACATTCACCACCCTCAGATTTCTCCTTTCCAGCTGGCAATGCAAATGCACAGAGCCCTGCCTCCAAGGAAAGAAATTAAACCAGAAGCCTAGCAGGAGGGAAAGCAAAGGGAAAGTTATTCTCCAGGCAAAGTAAATATTAACAGTTACAGAATCACAGAACGGATCAGGTTGGAAGGAACCACAGTGGTTCATCTGGTCCATCCTCCCTGCCCAAGTAGGGTTATCCTAGTGCAAATCTAATTACAAAAAGTACCCAGATATAGTGAAGAAAGCCCTCTTCACTTCTTGAATTTGAAAAAGAAAAAAAAGAATTCAAGACTGCTCATTAAGTGTTGTTAAATGGTATTGTTTCCTCTCTGGAAAGCATAATAGAGGGCTAACTAAATTAAAAGTTTCCAGTTATTTCTCCTTTCTCAGGATGATCTTGTGTTAGGTGGAAAGAAGGGAGCAATTCAATATTCCTCAAGTATTACTGGCAATGGGAAAGACCATCGTTTAGAAAACAAGCATTATATGTGATTTGCTTGGGTTTTTGTTGCCAAAAAAAATTTTTTTAGAAAATCGAGCTTGTTCTCTGCAGAAGACTATTAAAGGTTAGAAATAAATTTTATATATGTGTAATCTCAAGACAAAAATGTTTGCTTTCCCCCAGTATTAAAACAACTGAAAAAAAACTGCAGTGGAAATCAATTTAGAAGTTGCAACTACTTAAAAACATGAGCTGTCTCCAAAATTCAGCATGACTAAGAAAGGAGAAATTGAAAAAAGAGTATTAACTCCTAAGTTCCCTCTGCATGTGTTTACAAACCATGTGAAGTGAAATCTTTTAAACTTAGCTGAAAGACACAATCTGCCTCGGTGAACAAATAATGTTTATACCTCCCTCAATTAGGAAAATGCGTTTTCATATTTCTAAATTCAACCTGTTTCAAGAGATGAGGAGTCACAGAAATACATCAGCAAACTAAATACTGATTTTACAGTTCTATACAAGATGTTTTAAAACGTTTGCACCATTCTTAGCAGCAAATGCCTTAATTTAGAAGCCTCTGCAAACTAAACATAAGAAGAAAAATTTTTGTATATATACACATTTACCTTCTTCAACTGTCTGTACAATGGCTCCTGAAGAACTCCAATTTGTTGTAAACCCAAAGCTGCGACTGTGGCCAGGTCTCTGGTTTATACTGATTCTCATTTCACTGTACTGTTCCTGAAAAATAAAACATGACACTACAGTATCTGGTATCACAGGAATCTAAATGAGGGAAAGTTTATCCTCTAAATAAGTGAGGCTGCTCACAATGTGCACTTTAATCATCTATTATTAGCATCACAGACAAAGGAAACAGTATTGAAGTCAGTTAACTAACCCATTTGCTTTTTATTCAAACAGGTGTGTTTCCAGTTTACATTTATATTTTCTCTACACGTATATTTCACTCTGCATTTCTATTATTTTAAATGTTTTGTAACATAATGCTAAAAATTTAAGAACTTGGAGGAAATTAAACCCCTAAATGATTCTTCATGTATTGTCGTGTGAATTTGTGACATGCACTGCCTCCTGAGAGAGCATCAAAGATGTGAAAAAGCTAGATAACTGTAATCAATCTTATTTTTTTCTTGTACATCCTACCATGAGCATCATCAGTTTCCTTTAGGCTCAATGCTGCAACTAGGTTTAATTGGGTGCACAATCATCTTTTTGATTTTGTGTGAAATACTAGCAGCTTCCTATGCATTTTGTAATGGAGACCTTAGATAATAAAACTAATCCCAAAATTAGCTAAATTCAGATCTTTGGCTCTAATGGACTTTCAAGATGCTTTCAGAATCTGAATCAAAATCTAACATCACCATTTTAAACAAGAAGAATATCTGAATGGGAAAACATTTTGTAGCACTTGCTTTCAATCCCACACTACATTATGAGCATGTGTTGCATACATTAACATTCTAATGTGAATTCATTAAAAACAATTAAAATATCCAAAAGCATGCTATGCACTTCTTTAGCATGACATTGACATGGATATAAAAGGAAAAAAAAAAGACAGATTTTTCTGTCAAACAATGTTAAAATAAATATATTCCAGCAAAATGTGCATGGAAGGGACCCTGCACGTTTTTACACGTGCATTAAATGTACACCTACGTTTTAGTTCCCTAGTGAACCAGCCTTCCTGAAGAGTGGGATTCATTTTCCCTCACTTAAAATATTTAAAAGTCTAGAAATCTATGCCAGTTCCTCCAGGCTTCTATGTTGGTAAGATGCAACAAGCAGCTACAGCAAGCACTGCACAAGCAGAGGCAGCCAGCCGGAGCCTCAGGGAGGTGCAGCCAGAGGTGGCTTCAGCAGCACCTGAGCACTGGATACAGAAGAAAACAACATTGCACGACATCGGCCCAAGGTATCGCTCACGTTACAGGAATGTTCATGGGAAAACACTCCCCGTTACAGCACAGGGCAGAAATTAAGTCTTTTCTTCACAACACAGCTACTGGCTAGCAAACATTCCCATACAATCCCAGTCCCTAGGTGAGTATATTAAAAGTGAATCTACTAAACAGATTAGCACACTGGGCTAGAGAACATACTAACCTTTGGAGTTTGAGTGTGTTCCTGGAAATTACTACTGGTCTTAATTATTTTTTTCCACCACCCCAACATGACTCTTCAAATGTATCTCTCTTGACAGAGGAGTACTGTGACTTTGTACACTGAACTTCATCATTTTTATAGGTCATCTCTAAAACAGTGCTCCCCAGGCCTGGTGTTACGGCCTTGATGACTAGTGAACTACATCAATCTCTCTGGCAATGATTTACAAACACATCAAATGCAATTTGCATTCTTTAACTTACAGCTTGTTAAGTTATAACACAATCAAGATTTTTTTTTAACTTTTAAAAAACAAATTTAAATTACTCCCTCCATAGTACTCACTTCTAGGAGGAATTTATAATCTCTTAACTAATGACAGGAAAAAAATATATGGACCTAGTACATGCTATTCGCATTTGCCTTGCTTAAAGAGATGCTAAGAATTCATATCTAATCTATCAGTGTTCGCTGATTAAAACAGAAATTCCTCTGCCTGTTTTTGCTACAACACAGAAAAAAAGATCATGATCTCTTTCCTTATACAACAATCACAATTTCAAAAAATTATGATAAATTAATTACAATGGCCAAGAGGTATCAGGTGTATTAAACTGCAACATATTTCTTCCACAAGTGATTAGGAAGAAAAATGTTTGGAAGCCAATGAATTTCTAAAAAGGTGGTATGGGAAGCGATTTCATAAATCAGCATCCAAGGTCTTATGACCTTCACCCAAGCAACTGGCACAATTAAGTTTTACAGCAGGATTAGGAATTGTGCAAATCTGTCAAGGATTATGAACTGCATCATCAGATAGTACAGAAAGGTATCAAAAATTAAAGCTATTGTTGGTGAAACATGCAATCAATTGGAGGAAACAGCACTTAAGATACATATTTCAAAAAGAACACTGAAAGACCCAACCCTTTATCCAATAAGCATATGCACAAAGAGATGGTGATTTACTTCAAAATTAACGTGACTATTAATTAGATTCAAGCAAATAGCTAAAAAAAAAAGAGGGCTCAAGCCACAACACATGGAAAAAAAGGATAGTATGATACTGATGTTTATGGCCAGCCTTTGAAAAGCTGATCTTTATTTTCCACCACCAGTTTAAAAGTGCAAATGAATGCTACAGCAGCTCAGATAATTCATCTAACTGTCACACCTGATTGTATGCACAATGTGCTAATTTGGAGAATAACAAAAAACTTTGAAATTTTGCAAGCATTAAATGATATGTAGAATAACTATTTTGAATTAGAATGATAAATAAAATTAAGTACATGACAAAATGGGTAGGGAAAAATCCAGCAAAAGAGTAAATTTTTTTCCCCCAAATATTTTCTTTCACCTAAATTAAATCAAAGGAAATAGCAGGTCTCTGAGCTGTCCTCTTACTACCAGAAAAATACTTGCATTAGATGCACTTTTAGTTATTTTCTCTTTTATTTTGCTGTGGCATTCAGTTACACCAAGTAATCACATTATTTCCACACTTACCATGGATTTTGAATCCTTACGCTCTGTGGGACTAGCAGTTTCTGCAGAAGATGCAAGTGAAAGAGAATCAGGAGGAATGCCATACTCTGGCTTAGGAATACTGCTTCCAGCATCTTGGTCTTGGGACTTTAAAGGTAATGCCAAACTAGGAGGAGGTGTTGACTGAACACCTTTTTCCTCCTCTTCCTCCTCACCTCTGCTTCTGAATGCACCAGTGGAGAGAGGGTGTGCAGAGTCTGGTTGTGAAAAGGAAATGCTGGTGAACAAAGTTTGAGTTCTTCTAGCTTTTTCTACTTCTCCATTGTATTTCTGAGCATCATCCATCTAGGACAAAAATGACAGTTTGGTAAATATGTGCTTTAAAAAAAAGAAATCCTTAAATTGCCCAGTGATCTTTATATTTAACAAAACCACCTTCCCCTTTGAAGCAAATTCTGGCTTCTGTACTACCTACTTACAGAAACCTTTTTTTTTTTTCTCTTGAAATGCTTGCAGAACAAATAGTCCAGACTCCTTAAGATAAACGTGTTAAAGTCATCTGCTTAGAATTATTTGCATTCTTACCATTTTTAAACTGAAACAAATAAGGATTTAGGAGAAAACTATTAAAATTATCATAGTAATGTGACAGGGGGGAATCAATTTCATTTTTTCGGTGCTTTATAGGGAAGACAAATTTTAGGCTAATAGAATTTCAATTTCAACAAAGTCAGCAGAGCAGAGGAAACTTATCACCTGAAAAATTTATCTTTAACACTTCATTATGTTAACTTAGCTCCAGATAATTACCTCCAAGGACAATTTTTTTTATAAGGTACACTAAGGAGACTTACTACAAGTAATAAAAGGAATATTTTACCAAATATAGTTACCAGCTTTAATTCTAGGAGTGCGTTTAAGCACAGAAACACAAATAAACATCTAAGCCATGACAGAACTGCCTGCTCTATTAACACAGCCTTCATCACGTCACAAAGGAGACACTTTTTTAAAAAAACCAAAACATTAAAATTACTGTTCCCCCAGCTATTAAAGATCCCACATTTACAAACTTCAGGAGTGAAGCGGAATTTTACCGTGAACGACCGTGGAAGTGACGAGATTCCTCTTGAGTGGACACCAAAAGGTCTTGGTGTAACCACAGATGTTAACCTGGAGGTATCAGTTTTCTGGTGAGTTCTCGGGAGAGAAGCTGAAACCTGAGCTGACCCAGTTTGAGCATTCACTGAGTAGCGAGTGGACAAAAGAGCCGGGCTCTGCTCCCGCTCCTCTGCCAGGCTCCCCGGCGGCGCAGGAGCTTCTCGAGCAGCCGAGCTCTCCGACAGGTTCTCCTTGGGTGGCTGGGTGGCGTATACACTTTTCCTGTCCTTAGTGCTGTAGGAAGTATCTTCTTCCAAACGGTAATCTTTGGCTGCTGACCAATCTTTTGCCACTGTGGAAGGTGCTTTTTCTTCACTGAACACATCATCATTCAGGGAATATGCCCAGTTGTGTTCCAGTTTCTGCTGCTCAAAGGAGTCTTGATCTCTCTCCTCCCTATGGGAACAGAGCCTGTTAAAATACCAAAGTGACCCAACAAACAGGCAGGCCTGAAGTTTTTCAACTAGTGAATGTTTAGGGCAGAGCATAAGCCAAATAATACATCTCCAGTAAGTGAAAATGAATATCATCATTTAAATATATTAGTATTTTCATACATTTTTAAATCTACCTTCTTTAACCTCCTACCCAGTTCAGCACTCTCATAACACTCAGGCATACCATTATCACATTATCAGGCTGCCACCATGATATAAATCTTTGCCAAGAAAATGATATAGCTATTCAAGTTACATATCCTCAGAAATTCAGATTTTATTTAGGAAAGAATAGGAATAAGGTAGTCCCATAACACTCTCTGAACTTTATAACTCTGCTCGATATTTTTGCTCTATGAAAATGCTATGCTGAATTTTAGATAACTAAATAAGATGGTGCACTAAAGTTCAGCAATTTTTTTTTTTTTTTGCTATTCATTTCTTTGTCATAAAGGAGCAAACACTACAGGGATAATCTTTAACTCATCATTTTTAAGATTCTTATTGATACTGATTATTCAATACAATTAACATCCATATATTCAAGCAACTAATTTTTGTCCTCACAAATAAGTAAAAAACCAAAGAAATCCAAAAGATTAGATTTATTTCTTTTATGAATACGTCATGTGCATATTACCTTCAGCTCAGTTATATGTGCACTTTAAATAGGTAGATATATAGATAAGACTGTCACCACTAGAAATGGTACTGTGCAGTTTACACTTTTTACTCTTCGGAAAGTAAATACCAAGAGGAAAATTTAGGGATGAAGGGGAAAACAAGTAAAAGTTTACAGCTCTGTGACATACATTAAAATTCTGGTTTGTAGTTCTCCATAGTGGCTGAAAGAGTAGCAAATTCAGTGGCAGAAGGAAGAGAAATAGTTAACTTTATCCATGAATAAAAAAAGACAACTATCCAGTTCAATGCTATCGTTTTAACTAATTTAAAGAGAACGGAAATATTGACTTCTCAGAACTTTTATTTATGGATAGCAGAGTAAAATACCATTTATAGAGAAACCTGTTTAACGTTCTATGCAAAGAGCGCATAAGAAAACCATATTCAGTCCTTCATCTGCCTAGATTTCTACATTTTATTTTGCAACTAAAATTGTTAAGATCTCTGCAGAATCAATTGCAACTTGCTGGTAAAAGCTGCTCAAGAATTCAAAGGAATAAAAATGCTCAGATTTATGTTCTTCAACATAATACTCCCATTAGGACCATTACCTCTCCTGCTGCATTTCTTTCAGTGACTTGGTACTCCTTCCAGACACCTCAGAGGCTCTCCTTTCAATTTCTTCTCTCTCTTCTTTTTTCTTTTGCAATTCTGAAGTGTAGCTCTTCCTACGACTCTTCCATTTTGCTAGATCCTATTAGAATAACATGAATGTATACCATCAGATTTTCTCAAGACCTCATCGACTTACAGAGGCATCCCATTACACGCTATTTATTGCCCTGATTTTATTTGAATGTCTGCATCACAGCCACAATTTCATGTACCTTTCCCCTAAATAATAAAGGGGTTGTCATGTTCCAGTTAGGGTTGCAGGCTCACTGCCTCCTTAACAATTGTAATTGTCGGACTATATGTCATTTTGCCCTTTTTCCTCCCCCTTAACATTTGCAATTTTATTCTAGAATACTTCGCACATAATTGAAAACTAATGCAAATGACAGCTGTATTTCTTTGTTGAGGGCTGTAGAGTTTGGGATATCATTGTTTTTCCAAATCACTACTATGTTATACTGATACACTAGCTTGAGAGGTAATATGCCTGAAATTCTAAATTGAAAACAGATATTTCTGTATTTTCTTCATTTCTGTAAAACTGCAATGCGAACTGGCAGTATTGTCCATGAAATACCAGAGCTGAGTTAAGGGAAGTACTGAATATTAGAACTGAGATGGCTGATATGCATTAAACAAACAACTATGAACTTCTTGTTTGGCGCTTCGTTCTTAATTTCAGCTTCTTGTTGATACTCATTGTCAAGCAGAGATTTTAATAAATTGAGAGGTCTTCAGATACACTTACGATGCTGTGCAAAGCTACCGTACAGTTTACAAGCTGGATTTAAGACAGAATTATTAGGGGATAGGAGCCTCAAGAATTTGCACAAGGAAGCATTATTTCTTCCACTTTCTCCCAGAGGATCAAATACTCAGACATTCCAATCATTTCTCCAAAAAAAGTATTCAAAAATTTCAGATAACACAAGAAACTATGCCCTAACTTTTCTTTATGTCCGCAGAAATCAAGCCTGAAGGCTTTATTACAATACATACAAGTCTTATCCTGAAGCATTAATCAGAAACTTAGGACGATATTTAAAATAATTTCAGTTCTGCATTAAACAGGCATCCCCGAAAACTCTAGTAGCTGCATGAGATGAATTGTTTCAGAAGACAGCCCCATGAATTGCTGCACACACGCCAAAGCTTGTTTACGAGGGACACTGAAGGCAGGTGACACCCAGCCCTTAAGCAGGACACACAAGGAGAGGTGAAAAGGAGTCCTTACTTCTTGCCACTTTAGATCTTGTTCTTGTAACTGTTCTTTTATCTTTTGAAGCTCTTCATAACGGATTTTGCGCATTGTCTGCAGCTCCTCTGCACTGACATCATTCAAAGATTTACTCCTAGAAAGGGAAAAGAGTACTCAGCTTTATAACATCCTAGCGCTCATTTTACACGCGTGAAACCTTCAGAGAGAGAGAGAGATTTATATTAGTACAACTGAATGCTCATGAGTGTTATTTTGAATGGAGTAGGAAACACATGGGCAGCTGAATGAGCAAGACTGGGACATGCTCTAGTGCCAGCACTCAAGTCATTAGTTGGATATTTGAGCAAATAAAATCAGGTTAAGGGAATAAGCAGCTCTGTACATCTCCACACTGATCATTCACATTGAACTCCTCACAGAACTCTGCTACTTCTGCTTAAACTTGTTATTCTCTTTACTGATCTTGTTTCTTTCTTTGACCCAAAAGGCATCCCCTATTCCCAAATTCAAATTCCCATCCTCTGACTTCTCTCCTGTAACAGCCCCAGTATCACCTTCTGTTCTTTCCTTCCTTAGGCTAATCATAAAATCAAACCAGTTACTGATGCACGTTTCCAAAAGATTAAGAGTCACTCACTGCTAAATGCTTGGTTCACGGATGTCACAGGCCCCACTAGCCTATGCTGGTCCTCCCCAAGCCTCTGAGATGCTTTCCATCCAAGCTGGGATGACTAACACAGCCATCTTCCTCCTAACTTCTTCAACAAGGCTACAGTTTCCCTCAGGAACTCCTACTCGCTGGTTCCCTTTAACCTAAACTCCTCAAAGCTCACCTTTCATGCTCCCCCCCACCACATGCTATTTTTTCCTTTATTCTTTCACACTACAGTGATAAACATAACAGGACATTTGGTTTAGATATAGGACAAGACTCCTGATGAGATTTGACCACAAGCCTCTGAGACAGTAAGCAAAATGCAAGTGTTTCATCAGAAGGTTCAATGGTGTAATATAAAAAGGAAAGCTAGGTTTCTGGGTCTTGGGGGTTTTTTTTGTGTCTTAGTATTCAAAAATACCTTTGTTTCTGTTTATCCAAAGTATGAATGATAGAGGGATGTAAGTAAGTTTTAACAGGACTTGAAAATGTGGCACTTCTCTGATATGACAGAAAAATCAGATTAAAACCAAAACATATTCAGCACAGAGCCTTGCTCTAATCTGTTGCATTCCAAGAGATCTCTGAACTAACAAACCAGATTTTCACTTCCTCTCTAGAGGCCGAACTCACTTTCGTTGGTAACATAAGACTTTGGCCTCTGGCCTCGAGAAATAAAGGCTTGGGCATTAACTAGTTTTATCTGTTTACTTGTCTATTTTCTGAATGAGAAGAGTGCCAAATTCAGCAAAAATCTCCTGGTTGCTATTGCAGAAACTCTTTTCTTGTACAGTTCTTTTCCTCATTTTTTTTTGCTTAAGTTATATCACATGTAGAACTGTTTTGGGGCAACCAAACTCTACATAAGGCTTATATCAAATTTGTTCCAGATGAGTTCAGGAAAACTTACATACCTACAGTTTCCACTTCTTTCTTTTGAGTTATTATATCTGCCTGCAACAAAACAGGAAAATCTAGACCTAAATAAAATATAACCTAAGTAAAGGTATATTCATACCATGGGACTGGATTTTAGCTTTAATTTCAGCCTAAACTGAAAAACCTAACTAGTGGCTTGAGTCTTCCGAGTCTCCCTCTCCTAACATCTAACTTCGTCTGAAACATTTTGCACTTCTTCTGGAAGCGTTTAGTCATTTACCAAGTTTGCCTCAGGGTAAAAATAGAGAAGTAAATAAAAAAATTTAAATTAAAAAAAATCATTAGAACACCATGCATTCCCAAATATTTAACATGCCATCACACAATAAGTGGAAAAATTATTTCTCTTTGAGTCACAGTTCATCATAAACAACATCTAAGTTCCCAGGACACAAACCAATAAGTTTGCCACTGAGCATTCAATAACCTGGAGGATGTAAAATAACCCCAGACCATTCACTAATTCCATGATAAATACCACTGCTGTTAATGATTTTCAGATTCTACCTGTACAGCATTCAAAATAAAATATTTGTTAATATTCCTTTACACTTCTGAATGTTTTAAAGCCTAATTTAAATACAGAACAACAAATTCTTTGCTTCAGCAGGAATAAAACATTAGAGCTGATTTTCAAAGTGCCTGATAACCATAACTTGAATACACGAGACAGCAGAGAGAACTTTCGCCATACGCATAGCTTTTACATTCATTACATAAATTGCAAAGAACAGAACAACAAAGCGTCATGCACAAGTTTTCAGCACGCGTTTTTAGCTACTGTGCATGCATAAAGATGAAAAGAGGCCAAAAAAAATAGCACTATGATCTTTCAAGCTTTTATAAAACTTACCCTTGCTCATCAGAAAGCTTTTGAAACAGTCTGAGAAATCAGAAACCAAAAAAGAAAAGATTCAGTGTCTTGCTATTGATAACAACATTAACACCATTAGCAGACCAGCACTCTCACTAAGTGATGGGGAAACTGAAAGCTTGGGAACCAGCCAGCATGGAATAGCACATCAGGAGTTGGACACTAGTCAAAAAACACACCAGGACTTGCATGATGTGCAAAGTTGGGCAGAACAGACAGAACAAGGCTGCCTGCAACTTTCCAACACTTCTCATTTAGCAATACTGCACAAATAGAGCCTTGCTAATTAATTCTGCGCCACTTATTCCAGTGCTGTTGAACAGCATGACGCTCAAAAGAGACTCATTTCAAGAAATTAAAATTAATGCCAACTTGAGTCTCAACAAGAAATGTGGCATACAGAGGTTATTTTCTTGCTATTTCAACTATTTCGGATACTAAATGAGAGTCATACTTGATGTGTACACGAATAAAAGACCCTATATAGTTTAGCACATTAATCCTTGAACACAACTAATCCAGGGAAATTCAAGAGGATTTTTAGTATTCTTGAATATGAGTATTTTATAATATAGCTATTCAATTCTATTGAATGAATTTTTAAAACATGCAGTATTTTCAAGCACATCAGAAATATTTCTCAGTGAAGCTGGAACTTTGTTAACAGTATTAAGCTTAAAAATTAAATGCAGCAACATCAAAATATCAACTGGAACACAGAAGTGTCTTAGTC
The DNA here is from genome assembly GCA_014706295.1 of Lycocorax pyrrhopterus obiensis. Lineage (NCBI taxonomy): Eukaryota > Metazoa > Chordata > Aves > Passeriformes > Paradisaeidae > Lycocorax > Lycocorax pyrrhopterus. The sequence goes on from JACSVZ010000001.1 coordinate 50,244,417, forward strand.
ACAAAGTAATGATGCACAGCCGGGAGAACTGCAACTTGCAATGCCGTATTTTCAGAGCTAAGGAAACATCCAAAACCCCACTCTCCCCCAGTAAATACAAAATTCAAAGGAGAGATAGGAAGTACTTAACAAACAGTATTCAGTCAGACAAGAGAAATTTTGAGGATACCTGGAAAGAATTAGGGGAAAGTATGAATCGAGACTGTATGAAAGTAGGGAGGTAGTATTGGCAGAATGAAATATGCCACGGTGGAATTTAATATTACATAGACACACAACTTGCATGCACCATGACCTTTGGGCAGGCAAAACACTTTTTTTCATCTCATCTAATCATCTCAGAACTGTGGCAGGACAGTTTACAAGCATTTTTAAACTCAGGTGCAAGCAAGAATATCAGAATGCCCATTTCCAGAATTTGTCTCTAAAGCATTCATGTGTTTCAGAAATGTTTTTACCTATTATCTTGTAGAACTAAAGAAAATATTTCTAGCCTCCATAGTCTTTTGAATAATCACTATTTCTGTTCAACCATGGAAAGAAACTTATGCAGAACTTTGAGCCTGAAGGAATGAGAACACATTTTCTCCAAAGTGGCAGCCTATAACTAGAAAACTTTGTAATTTTTTGTTGAAAATAGGGTATTGCAGTCATGAGCTTCTATTCAAAGCAAATAAAAAGCTTTTTTGAGGACGACATGAACAAATAGCAGGTTGGCACTCTATGAATGGTTCAGCACAGGATGATGCTTTTCTGAATGGAAAGGGTTCAAGGATACTCAATCTGTGCAGGACACAACCTGACCTCTCCACCATCTGCCGTTTCTTGTGTCTAACTTTGCTGGCCTCTCTGATTGCTTCCCACTTCTTCCAGTCTTCTTCACTGCATGGACCTGGGATAAAATTTACTGGCTGGACGTTGCTTCCCACTTTCCAAGATTCAATCTTGCGGGCCAGCATATCGTCCTTCTTATGCTGTAAAGATGGTGACAACACTCTGCCATTGCTTTTCCTTTCCTCTGGTATTGTGTTTTTTTCAAGTAAACATAGAAATTTGGACCGGATCTCTTCTGGAAGACTCCATGGATCAGGAAACAGTGCTGGGTGATACTTGTCAGGAGCACCTGATAAAGGCACCTCTTTTTTTTGAGAGAGGACTTTACGAAAAATCATGTCATCCTTTTCCAAGTCTGGAATCACAGTTTGGCCCTCTCTGGGTTGCAGAATTATCTCACCCTCTAGAGGAGGCTCCTGCTCAGAGAATTTCTTTAAATACCGGGGGTCTTGAAGAACAACTTGATTCACATGGAAAGCCCCAGTTTTCCGAACAAACAAATCATCATTTTCCAAATCTGGATATAGATAACCATTTTCCTCATCTCCTTGCTTGCATCCCGGTATAAAGGAAACATTCCTTCTACATTTTATGAGCCTAGGGCCAGAAGTAGGATCAATTCTGGTCTCCATTTCGGAAGACATGTAGTCAGTGTATTTTTGCAGGGCCTGAAGTAACGAAAACTGACTGAAGCATATAAAACAAAAGGAGGGAAGTAAAAATATCATTAACTAGCAAGAGACAAGCACATCACAACGTATTGCAATATACATTTGGTTTAGACTTGCAGCATCCCAAGCAGAATGACGACACCACGTGGCATTCACCACCACTGACCGTAGCGCAGCACACGCCAACCAGCGCAAAGGTATCCTGGCATCCTAACCTGCTCAGAAACATCACACTTACATGCTCACACACAAAGCCAGTAACCCTATACAGCATCTTACACTTTCACATTTATATATTGCAGAAGGCCAACAACTTTATGGCTACATTAAAAGAGAAAAAAAACCCCAAACCCAACAAACCAGCAAAATAGTAATAACCCAAAAAGCATGACATCATGGGACACAGTTTAATTTCATTTAAATCTTGCATATCCAGCCATTTATTTTTGATGCAGCAAGAGAACAGCTCATGCAGCAGTATCAACCTGGGCTGATCAGAAGACTCCAAGATTTTTCCTTCTGCAATCTGTGACAATGAGCTTCCCACATATTCAGCAGTTGGCTTATAATTCTGATCCCTTCTGCAGCTACTGTTCCAGTCAAAACCTGGTCTTGGTTGATTAGCAGCAATGGTACAGCTTTGTTTGTAAGCTAATTCCTCATCCTCAGAATCTGATCTCTTTCCACTGTGCAGCGGCAAAAAGAATGAGCAGAGGAGAAAGAAAAGAAAACCCATGAAGTGTACTCACTGAGTAAAATGCACAGTGGCAACAGTGCAACAGTATAACAAAAATAATATTTCAATTATTAAAAAAAAAAATGAAAAAAGAAGAAAAAATACAACTTATCCTGCTGCTACACTGGCAATGAAAATGAAAAAAATTCAGAGTTACACTTTATTTAGGCTTTGCACACAGGAGAGAAACAGGCATGCATGAAAACGCACCTGAACCCTTGAATCTCTTTATACCAGGGTTTGAAAGAGGATTTCTTGATTTTTTTCCATAGCAATTCTTCTTCTGGAGTCCAAAACTTAGGAAGAAATTTGTCAAAAGCAACAACTGTATTTGGTGCTGAAGAACTTAGCTTGCGAAAAAAGAGATCATCTTTTTCAATGTTGGGGATGCCTACTTCTTCCTCGTCCTCATCAAAATACCCAGATAATTGTGAAGGATTGTTAACTCTTGGTTTGTTTTCCTCTTTAGTATCCAACTGCCTCTGCCTCCTCTGGTTACTGTTCAAAATATCCAATCAGTTAAGATATTTTAGGAGCAACTTGACATAAGGAATGCAAAAACACATGCTTTTTGGCTCAGGAGCTCAGCCTTGTGAATGAAGCATATTAGTTCTCAATTTCATCACTGCAGCACCAGAAATAATAAGACATATTAAATTAAAAAAAAAATTTAAAAGAAGTTAAATGGTTATATCAGCATCCTATCTCCTCCAACAAAAATACAAAGTTTGACAGAAAAAGCGTATCAAATTATCAGCTGTGTTAAAATGCTGATTAGAAGACTAACTTTATGGAGTTATTTAAGGGCTGCGATTTAGGTAACACAATAGTTACTGGATCTTGGATTAGTATCTCTGACCTCAGTGGTTCAAGCATTGCAGCTAGTGGACCAGCTGGATAACTTTCTTGCGAGCAAGATTTAGGAGAGTCATTGTGCAACACGAAATGATGTCCAGGTGCAGCAGAGCTTACAGGGCTCTTTTTGACTAGAAATCTACGATTTGCTAAGTCATCCAAAACAACGTCGGGAAGCCTTCTTTCATCTTCTGAATCAGAGCCACTGTCATACTCATAGATGATCTGGAGGGAAGCTGGATTTGTAAGCCCACACTCTGCTCTGCTATTTTGGCAGGAAGCTACACGATTCGTTTCACATCCACTGAGGTTGACCGAAACAGGAATAGAATGAAGACAGTGAAGTCACGAAGGTAATGGTGAAACTCAAGAACTGCCCACTACTCTCATCTGTACGCATCAAGAAGCCGGACAACTGAAATTCATCACTATATTTCGGAAGGCTTTAACAAGAAACTAAAACCGTAGGTCTATCTTTCATGAACTTGCATTTAAGATCATTAAATACATCTGGAGTCTGGCCAGCTTCAAAACATTACTCAAACACCAAAAAGCAATGTAAGAAACCAAAACCAAACCACGCAACCACACCAAAACGTTCCCCTCAATAAAACATGGGAAATCAAATACTTGACTTTATATTGCAGCAAGAGCAGCTTTTCTTTAACTAATAAAGAAATCATTTATTTATAAAACTCTAAATCAAAGCCCACTTTACTAAGACCGCACACCAGTACCTTGAAAATGTTCCATCTGACTCAGTGAAGACGGGACTTGCCCAGCTCCTCCTGTTGTCCTCGTTCTTCTCTGTCCTCTTCTTCCTTAAAGGTGCTGGCACATATCCTGTCTGCTTGTTTTTGTTGGGTAAGAAGCGATTGAAATCAGTGGTAGGTTTTGGTTCTATCACAGAAATCCTACGGTAAGACCTGTCATCTTTATGGGAGTCATGCATTTTGGAAGGCAGTTCCGAGTCTGTGTCACTGTCACAACCTTAGAAGAAAGTGGAAAAAAGAGAAGACACTAACATTATTCTCTAGACATGAGCTTCTAGCTAAAACTTGGATCAAAGTCCTCTAAAATAAATTTAACTCTGTGTTTGAGATGTTTCAGCTGCAAATTTGCTGACCTACTGACAGGACAGTAGGAGAGGTATTTTTAGAAGCCTGTGGCAAAACTGTGATAAGATCCATTAAACTCAGTTTGGTTTGCATGGTCCTTCTGCATTTGTTCCATTCTTTCATTATCACTGCTCCCTGCAGGAAACAAAGCGCTGGCCTCCAGACTGAAGACAAAATCAGCACAGGAATTTTTTAATTAAATTGTACTTGCCAGATAATTTGTCTTTGTTAATAAATTTAACAGCAAATAATATAGCAATGTTCTCATCTCACCAGATTAACATCCAGTAGAAGCCCAGGGTACATCACATATGCAACATGGCTAAATGCTGCCTTGCTCAGATCAGCAATGCTCCATGGAGCCTCTGCCCAATGATTTTATGTTATTCATGTGAAACAAAATCCAAAACCTCACAATTTTTGTGACTTTAGACTACAAGTCAGCATTGAACTTTAAAACCAGCAGAGAAACACAGGCTAGAGTGCTGCTTTAGGGATCCAACGTCACTGTCTTCTTGTTACCTTTATTTTCATGACAAACTACTGAAAGTAACAAATACTATTCAGTATTTAACCTAAGTGGGAAAAACCTTATTGAATATTCACAAATGAAGTGAAGACACAGAGATTTGACACAATCACCCTAAGAACAAGGCAAGAGACTTTTGCAACTGGTGAATTTTAGGTGATCCCATCCAGATCTGATTTCTAGCAATTTTCCTTACAGAATTCTGGGAATATACCCTGCACGTACACACGTCCTAATGTGTCAGTGAGAGCAAGAGTTTCAGCAACCCTTCCCAGGAAGATTTGTTGTGAGCAGTGCTTTGTTTCTACCAACTGTTAGAGGCCAATATTTGCTTAAGCAAAATGCAACTGCAGCAGTTGCAAAACTAGAGTTGACTTTCAAGCTGGTTTAAGTACGGGATATCCAGGTACTAGGTCCATACATTGTCTTCTCCCACACTCATAAGACACAAGTCAACAAAAGATTCTAGAGAGGAAAACATACCTTCACTGCCACCTTTCAAGGTTATGTCTGATGAAAAGCTCGTGCAGGATCTTGAACCAAGAGAGTCCAAGCTGTCGAAGGAATCGTCTCTTTTATGAGTAGCTGAAGACGAAAAGGGCTCTCCCCGGTCAACGTACCAAATATCACCGTACCCACTATCTCTGCCACTTCTACTTGGCTGGCTGGACTCTTCAAGTGCCTACAAGAGTAAGTTTCGAAAGGTCTTTTTCAATAATTTAAGGTGCAAATGCTACTCATGAGCATTTTGAGCTCACAAACAAACTTCAACAAAGACTACTACAAACCCCTAAAAACAATAAATACAACAGCTTGAACAGGAGATTCAATAAAAGGTCTTAAATTTCTTTTATCTCAGGCGAAGAGGATTGAGATAAGGCTCTTAAAAATCTGCCACATCAAGTACAGCATATGGATTCTTAAATTCATATGGGTAGCAGAAGAACCAATGAAGGATAAAAATCATTCCTTTCATATGGAACTTGATAGCAGGCAAAAAAATAAAACAAACTAAGAGGAAAATGAAAACCCCAAAAGACTGTTTAGAATTGCTGCTGTATAACAAACTATAAACTTCAGGCTATTCATCTAGTTTCCTTTTTTGGATTCCTTACCTTAGTCAATGCTTGCCCTAATAACTTCTCAAAAGCTTTAAGATTGAGGTATGGACCATTATAATTAGGGTCACTTTGAGCTTTTCTCCCAAGCCAGTATAATGTAATCAAAACCTAAAAATGAAGAGAAAAAAATAAAAACTTAATTACTTTCCTCTCATGCCATGTGCCAGTATAAAAAAATCTCAGCATGCTGTTAGAGATGGTTCCACAACGCAAAATATTGCTTACAGTATTAGCTATGATTGCCACCAAAACCAATTAAAGAGTGTCATGATGCGTCTCATACATCTCAAGTAAGCAGATATAAGTACTGTTTCAATTATTAGGGAAAGTAAGCTGCACACAGAGATCACTGTAAAATGGCATTAATTTGCATCAGATAAATCAGCAGTTGAAGAATAAGGTAAATATGATAGTACCATAAACAGAAGCATTTAAAAATAAATTATCACAATTACTGTACAACTGCCTTACATTTTTCAGTCTTCTGTTGGTTTCCTCTGGTCTGAAGCAAGGCGGAGAGTGAGAAAAAGAAAAGAAAACAATGCTTTAGAATTGCTGACTTAAAATTCAATTATTATTCAGGATGTAAAAAGTTCCAAGACCAATTATCAGTCAATATAAAATATGCAACTATGACTGCTCCAAAAGAAACAAGAAGCATTTCACTTTAAATACAGTCATAACTGTACTATTTCAATTGTTATACGTAAAGTGAGAAACTAGCCAATGTAATACAGTTTCTGTTTTGAGAGGTACACAGAAAGGCTCTAGGCTTCTTTAATTGGCTCTCATTTAGTTACCAACAAAATAGAAGTAGAAAACAAGCTGTTGACTTTGGGAAAAATAGCCTCTATTAGCCAGGGAGATCACAGAATCATAGAATGGTTTGAGTTGGAAGGGACCTTAAAGATCATCTACTTCCAACTCCTCTGCCATGGACAGGGACACCTTCCACTAGATCACATTGATCCACATCCAGCCTGGCCTTGGAACACTTACAGGGATGGGGCATCCACTACTTCTCTACATAATCCATGCCAGTGCCTCCCCACCCTCAGAGCAGAGAATTTCTTCCCAATATCCAGTCTAAACCAACCCTCTCAGTTTAGTCATTCCCCCTTGGTCCTATCACTACATGTCCCTGTAAAAAGTCCCTCCCAAGCTTTTAGCTTGAGGCCATTTTAGTGGCTGGAAGGCTGCTACAAGGTCTCACTTGGGCCTTCTCTTTTCTAGCCAGGACAACCTCAGATCTTCAATTCCATATGAAAGGAGATTCAATCGTAACTTTTTTCCTGATTGTATTGTTTTCTAAAGTATTTGCCTCAGACAATAGAGAACACTTTAGCCAGGAGAAAACTTTTCAGACCAAAAAATGAGAAACTGAAACTGGGATATCTGGAGAGAGACAATGTAGGGCTGAAAGGATGGGTTTGGGTTCTTTTATATAAATATGTTTTCAAAAAACACTAAATACATGTGCAATCACTAACATTAGGGAACCAGTCCATAGCACACCTGGGAAGTGCACCAACAGACACTCAGAGTGGCCCTGTTCTCCTCCTGCTCATTTTAAGAACAAGAAGTAGAAACTTCTCAAATGTGAGGCTCCGAAAGCCTCTTAGTCCCCAGATCTAGTCCTCAGGTGTAAATATTCAGGGCTGGACTGCAGATAGTGGTTGAACAACATTGCTGCCTGCAGTGCCAACAGTTATGGAAGAGCAAATGGCTTAAATACACCAAAACAACTTTTCACCTGCCCCAGACTTTGGTTTGGATCTGGTTTGGTTGCAAACTTCACACACAGCACTGTGAAGGGGTTCAAACAGAAAAGCAGAGACTTCACATACAGCAGCAGAAAAACCTATTCAGAGCTCCATAACACGCCAGACCAACAATGTATCAAGGTACCTACCCTGTTTCTGTCTGTCTAGGAACACACTAGTCAAAGGTTACAGGAAAAAAAGTAGAATAAACCATTTAGGAAACAGTTATGAGTTAGTGCAATGAGGACAGGGCCTGGTCAGCCTAAGCATCACTCTTCATGGAAATGGAATAGTCAATGAGACGTGACAACCGTCAGGGACACGGACTATCCCTCCTGCTCTTTCTTCCTATTTTGAGAGCACCCACTCCCACTCAGTGGCTGTAATTGCCTTGCCCATCCCCATGCCATAAAGAAATCAGGCTATCAGGAACACAAAGTCCTGGGATGGGTCTGACCTGCACACTCCTTGCCTGCAGCTTCCTTAGTATCTCATGCCAGAGATACTTCTGGCTTTGTAGCCAGTGTCCTCTTTCCTACAGATAAGGAGGAACCCTTCTCCTTTAATGTGAAATATTTACACTTTTTGGTTTGTTTTATAATCCGTTCCAAAACAGATTGCTATTCATTATTCACTAGAGACTATTTTTGAAGAAAAAAAAATCCCCTTTTTTTTCAGTAGGCTAATTTTTTTGCCAGTGTCCATGTTGCAGAGCACACCACAGCTGTGACCTAAGGTGCTACTAGAGACAGGATGATTTCCCAAGCAGAGAATGGAAAACCATTCTTATACCAACATTACACTTCTCATACCCAGTGGAGAACATTTTAAAGGTTTGCATTCTTTACCCTCAATGTCTTTTGTTAGCAGAATTTCTGCTTTTGTTTGCAATTATAAAAGCAGAGGCCCTCGCTAAGGATGCCTTAAAGTTTTCTCCCCAACTTCAGCAGCCTAGTAAGCAGTGAGAAACTCTGCCCTTAGCTGGCAGAGGCATGTATTCAAAAGGTTACCAGCCTTCAAGTAGACCAAAGCTACATGACTGAACACAATGATGTCCACTTCTGCTTTCCTTGAGCTCTCTGGGATAATTTCAGTCAACCGTTTTGCAACAGGAGCAATATTCAGTTGTCTTTATTTTCAATATATTTTCTTTACTGGAATGACTATAAATACACTAAGCCTGTGTAATTGGCCTAAAACCAACACAAAACTTAGGAGATTCAGGTAAACAAGTCAGTTTACCTGCAAAAATGCAGGCAGGGAGATATTTCATAGACTTGAATGACAGACCCTGCTTCACTCCTGTTTACTCTGCTAACAACAGAAGCAAACAGAGAAGTTGTTTACTCTTCATTCATGAAGTTTCTTCACTTGCATTACTACTCTCTGAACTGCATCTCTTGGTTTCTAAACCTTTTCAACAACTTGTCACAATAGACGTAGTCTGAGCAGAAGAGAAGAAAACCAAGAGAAACCCTGCTGATCTAGAACACTTTTCCTCATTTTTATATACATGTAGTAATTATTTGATGGTGCTTAACCAAGGAAAAGGATGATTCTGAATGATGAATGTACTGTCCTAGAATCTGTGTTAAATGATAGTTATATCTTTTTTTTTTTGTCAAAAAAAAATCATTATCAAAGAAGCAATGTTGTTACCTTACTGAAAGGTCTTAAAAGCCATTTTTGACCCACAAATTTCGCAGCTACACTTTCTCTGAGGCATGCAACTTGCAGAAGATGTAGTTTGGATCCACTTGCTAACATTCTCCGAGTGAAATAAGAGCCTTTAGAGCCTTCTCTATGTACAACCTGTCCAACTCATCTGTGCTTAGTTGCACATGCCATTGCCCAATTCCCTTCCAGGACACTCTGTTTAAAATATCTACTGATCAGAGGCATGATACAAACTGAAGAGCTTTTAGGAGAAATGACTTTTTCCTGTGAGTATCAAAACAGAAAATAAACAAGGCTTTTAACGCAATTGTAGTAAATGAAAACACAAAATGGAATAATTCTGCTATGCAGAAGTTCTTCATGAAGTGTTATAAAAATGTAACTACTGTGCAATCTATGCAAATATTTCATCTGGGGTCTTGTGTATAACTTTGAACAACTATGGTTCATAGAAGGGGACAAGATAGAGGCACCAACCTCAAGCATAGCAAATTCTTTGCTGCTGGAAGAGGAGGCATGACCCTACAACTTTTCCGACAAACTTACCTAACAGCAAGCTCCTGCTCTCTGTTCCACTCCCCTTTGCAATCCTGGCTCTAAATACACAGGGCTCAAACACTCAGTTTCTCACACTGTATTTGAATAAACCATTTAGAAGATGGAGTACATGAACTTCAGCAATGTAGCTTTTAAGCTTTTTAAACACTCCTGGATACTTATAACCTTATTTTGAACATAAGTCTACAGCACTGAAGTGCACACACAACTGCTTGTAGAGACATTTCTCATACAACAACTATTTTAGGAAATGAAGGGGTAGCTCCCTGGCTAAAGCATCTTCATCAATGCAAATTAATGCCAACCCTACATTTGGTTACTGTGAAAGAAGTCTGCTTTTTCCTGTTTTCATCCAAAGTTTTCATAGAGCCCAGTTGATGCCAACCATATTCTTAATGAAAATACTTGGTGTAACCCAATTTCTGGGTTGAATAGGTGAATACCTTTATGCTGAAAGTTTTAGGTGGGCTGCTGCTTTGCTCAGGAGGGCACAGCCAATGCTGCATCTTAAAATTAATCTGCTGAAACAATTCAGTTCCTCCCCACATGACAATGCAACTCTACTTAATAAATCACTTTGTGTATTTTTAAACATTAACTTCTCTGTCTTCCCAGAGGTTTTTTATATCTCCTTTGTTAACAGTAAAGCTTTGCTAAAGAAGTCTGAACTAAGCAAAGAAAGCTGCTAAATAGAGCAGTTAATATCTTGCAGGAAGAATTTTATTAGAAATACTTCATCTGCTCCTGCCACGGTCTCACCATTTAAGTCTTCATTCTGAAGCTTAGATGAAAACCAACACCAACCTACCTATGCTGACCTCAATACCGAATCCCAGCGAACAAAGAGGTCTCAAAACTGTAAAAGTAGAATCCTAATTCACAAAGTGTGGACCTGAATTGTTGGCAGTGGTATTAATAAAAGTTTACATACAGCTTCAAGATTAGCCACCCTGGAAAAGATTTCCCAAACACCGCATGAAAGTCTAAAGGCCACGAGATAACAACACGTGGGGGATATTATAATAGTAATTGTGAAGCACAACCACATAAATCTGAGTTGAACACTGATGAAAAAAGATGTGAAATAACCACCTGTGGAGAAATAATACCTTCTGTGTAAATCATCTCATCTACGTCAATCCTTGAGCAAACAGAAAAAAGACGAATGGGACAGGAATAGCTCTCACTTGATGGTGCATGATACGCTTAGAGACGAAATACCTCTGTTACATTTGAACACAACACACATTGACAAACATCACTTACTCCCAGCCAGCACAGACCGACAGATGTTTCTCTAACAAAGACCACTCTACAAGAATAAAGCAAAGTGACACAGCAGATCAGCACGCTGAGCCACAGCTCAAGGAATTTATTCTCAGCTCCACTGTTTGCTCAAGGTTAAACAGCAGAATTAGTCACCAAGGCCCTGGCCTGACAATACAAAGGCTTTGGCAGCAGCTCTAGCTTAAGGATTTCCTGGTCCCCCTCTCCCTTCCAGGCACTCCTCCTTGCTGCCCCCACGGTTATAACAACACAATCCTGAATCACACTGTGGTTCTATGCTGCCAGAGGGCTACACCTGTTTCTGTGGGTTTTTCCTAATAGACATTTTCAACCCCCAAATTAGCTTGCTGGTCTGTTTTAGACCATGCTCATACAAGCAATTGCACCAGCACCGTGGCAGAGACAATGTGTTGCTGCAAGGGAGCGGGCAGGGGGCTTGGTGGTGGAGGAGGACTCTGCTCCAGACACCAGTACCGTGAGAGCCCCTGTGTGATGACCCCGAGACAGAGGTGCTCTCTGCTTCCTATTTTTAAGGAGTGAGGAAATCTTGCTGGGATTATTTTAATGAATTTTGGTTCATTTAAAAATTTTAAAAAAAAAATAGTAGACAATCATACATCTTAGAGGAGCTAGCAGGCCACAGTACTTTTAAGAAATCATGAACTAGACTTCAACCAATTATAAAATATATCCACTGACACTTACAGACACCTCTCCAGTACCTCCATACAAAGGAGCAGTGCATTTTAAGAAGCTAGATTTATTTTTTACTTATTTCAAAACTTTTAAACAATAAACTCAATTGTTTGGATTTTATTTTTCTGACACATGATATGGTTTTGTTTCCCCACATCCCAATATGTATTAAATTCCAGGAACAAGCAACTCATGATGTCAAATCTATTTTAACACTTAACTTTATTATTTTCCAGGAAGAACAATGTGGAGCTCAAGACCACATCCAAGATACCAGAAGTCTGAGCAAAATTCTGAAACACTATTTTACAACATCCCATTCAGAGAAGGGTCTGTTTCTCATACAGAAACATATTTAAACATAATTATCAATCAACGATTTAAAAAAAAAAAAACAAAACCAACAAACAAAGAAGCAAGTTTGGACAGAGATTCCTCCTATCCAAAATGAGCTGCCAAGAATACATGTGGTCCTGTCCAAAAAGATAAGACCAATCTGAACCCATTTATGGGGAGAAAGAAGAAACAGAGACACTCCCACTGATAGAAAGGAATGTGCCAGTGACAAATGCTCCCTGCCCAGTGCCAAACCCATCCCTTGGTGACGAATACTTCAGAAACCCCAACAGCTACCAACCCTGGTTTCTGTCCCTTCCTCTGAACTACAGATCCACAAACACAGGACTTGAAGAGATTGCTGTTTAAAAAGAAGTATTGCTGCTCTCCCTTTGAGCTTCCGTCCATCAAGGCAGCAGTCACACCTCCAAGATGCCCTTTGAAAGGCTTGGAAGAGCCATACCCTGGCCTGGGAGCTGGAGCAGATCAGCAGACTGCAGAAAAGCCCACTCCCCAGCTCCTTGCCGAGCTCCAGGCACTCCAGCCCTGCACTGACCAGCTTCACTTACGATTCTGAGGAAGATGTCGGAGGATTTGAAGGGCTCCTGCACCCCCGCCGGGTACTGCTGCGCAGGAGATGAACGCTGCCTGTCCAACTAGCAGCGGGCTCGTGCTAAATTTCAACCTCTTTGGCCACCTACTCAGCTGCTATTAATATTGCTGTTATCGGATTTCACTGAATTCCCACGTGCTGCTGAGAATAGAAAGGCTCCAGTGGAAGATGTGGTTGCTGCATGGGTACAGAAACATGAGGACATTCCTCCAGCACTTGGATTCTTAGCAAATTGATATTCAACCCTGAGAGTCACAGTTCACTGCTGAGAATGCTGGAAATAAACCAGCCAGGCAAAGGCTGCAGAGTTAGAGAACAGCTTTTGGAAACAACCTTTCTATTTGACTATAAAAAGCACATACGTTTTCCATAGCAACACATCCACTGGACCCAATGCCACTCACATCATAACAGCACAGAGAGTCAGGTATAAAATGACAGCAGAAAGCATTTCTCCGTGCCCCTACAGAACCTCTGGCCGACAGCAAGGAGCTCCATGAGCCCTGATGAATGAGCAGCCGGTCTCCACCCCACACCCCCGCCTACTAATGCTGAGGGGTGGAGGAGAGATGCTCAAGAAGGGAAAGGCAGAGAGGGAACAGAGCCAGCCAACACCCTCCCTGGGAACACATCACCATCCATGGCTTCAGAGCCTGTCTTCTCACACTGCCTCTTGAACATGGTGCTTCCTTGCTGATCTCACCCATTATGGCTCCACACCATTCTGAAATCCCTTATCAAAACAAAAACAGGCACTTCTAGAAAAGTGCATCAACCCTGGCAAGTCACCAGACGATAACATTATCCATTTCCTCATGCTCTTTTCCGACCCCTCCCTGGGTGGTCCATCTCTGCCAGCTTCCTCATGTTCCAGTCTAATCTAGAGGCTCTCCCAAAGAGAAAACTATTATCCTGTAGGGAAGAAGGCACGCCTGTCAAATAAAAAATAAAAATAAACGCCCCAGAAGAACAAGTAGAAGAGCCTCGATGATAACCTGAGCACTCCTTGGCTCTTGTCTGAGGGGTGAGCAGGGCAAGTGGTATGGAGAACTCACTGCAAGTTGTTGCTGCAACAAAAAGGAGGCTGATAGGATCCTGCATCTTCCTGTTCAAATATTAACCTCCATTAAAGAAAATTAAAAGTTGGCCTGGATGATCTCTGAGGTCTTTTCCAAACTAAATGGTTCTAAAATTTATAATAATTAATGTAGATTTGTTGATTGGTCCCTTTTTGTGTCCTTTTCTTACTCCATTCCTAACCCCCTCTAGAAACTGAGCACCTTCACTGATTACAGGCAATTAAACTGTGTATCTCTTACACTGTTTTGTTTGGATGGTTTTTCCAGGACAAAACTAGAATGCTTCCCCAATGTGTATTGGGTACTTTCAATTCCAGATCTCGACTGGCACCTACACAAAAGTAAACAGCAGGCATTTTGTTTCTGAAATCTACTCACATGTGTCACATGCCATACACCTTGGCCAAGAAGCACAAGAACATCCGCTGACTTTCATGAGAAAAGATGGACTCTGCACAAAGTGTTAGAAGTTGTGCAGCTGACTCTCAGCTCACACGGAGTGTTAAGAGTTCTCAAACCACTTTGTTCATGCTCAAGAGGACTTTTTAATTTCAAACGTGAAATTAATTCCTTCTCAAGAAAAACAAGCACTTTAATACACACAGTATTTTAGAAAAATTGATAGATAGCTATAATATCAGTACTTACATATGCTGTAAGTTTTTATATCTTCTCAAGTTTTGGTATTTAAAATTTGGAGCATATGATTTTGCTGAATCTCTCCTTTCATCTCACTGCTACCTTTTTCTTTTTTAAAAATCTGTACATATTTCAGTTGACCTTTGCACAAGGATTACTTTAAATGTTAACCCCCCTTCTACCTTTTTCCTTCCTTGTACCTCAAGAATCAACACACTTGAGCTCATCCTGTTGATCATCAGGATCATTATCTATATTAACGTCTCTTGCATTTAGTTTTGAAGATCCTTGACCTTCATTCCCCCACACAAATATAGAACATATTGTATAAATTTTGTAGATTAATTTGAAGAGAAGTCAAGATGGGGAACATACAATTTTGCAAACAATCTTTCCAAAACAAATAGTTGGTATATCTGGGGAGTCACTGAAAAATAAGTACCGAAATAGACAATTAAGTGCAATCATGTAAGTTTTTAGAAATATATTCAAAATCACAAAAACCTGCAGCTGCTAGCTTGCTCAAAAATAGTTCAAGAGCATTATAAAAAAAAATTTATGTGTAAAGTCTATTATTTGCTTCAGCTAAGCTGCAGCAACCATGGCAACTCACAGCATTTTTTTTCAAGACATGACCAAAACTCATTTTCTCTACTGCCCGATGCCTCTTTGCCATTATTAAGTATTTCCAAAACCATTGTCTTTTTTACTCCCACCTCTCACACCTAACTGGAATATTCCAACATCCCCTCTTTCCACACACAGATACCAGAGGTAATTTTTAAAAATAGCCCTCAATACTGACCCCATTAATTCCCACCAAGCCTTGATGAGACGCATCTGCACCAACTCCAGGTATGGATAAAAAAGTTACTGCAAGGTAAGTTAGGGTAAAAAATTTTCCATCTACCAACTTCTCCTAGCAACTGCCTATGTGCACACTCTTACACTCAACCCCCAGGTTTAACACAGTTGTTCAATTTGGATAAAGCATTCAGAGGTGGTCCCTTGGGAGGAGCCAGGATTTGGCAGGTTATACAACATTGCTTACTCGGAGAGAGGTATTTTTATAGCCTCTCTGTACAGAGAGGAGGGAAAAACCACCCCAACAACCTCCTTTGTTCAATCTCCTCCCTTGGTCCAGGCCCAGGGAAAGATCCAGTAAATGTAATCCTTTGTTGTCCTGGTGTCAAGCAAACAGGCAGTGATGTATAAGTGCCTTGTGTTTAGCACAACTTACAATACCAAAAGCAAGGTTTGCTCAGTTCCTCGGGGTATGCAGAAAAAGAAAAAAAAAAAAAAAAACAACAGAACCCAAGTGTCTGCTGCATAATATTTATCAGATACTTGGCAATGAACATATCTTCTGGTAAGAAAAAAAAAAGATGACTGACAGTAACTTGTACTGGGTATTGCTATGTTCACACTTGTGCTAACATCCAGTTTCACCAGTCCAAAAAATAGACATCTGCTCAGCTGCTGTTGTTATAACACATGCTCAGAGAACAATTCAGCCCAGAGGTGACTCAGAGTTACCAGCAGAAGCTACAGATGCCCTGTTCTTGGCCCATAAAAGTAATCTAGGATTCAGTCCGCTCCAGTCATCATCTCCTCAGGACAGCCAAGACCCATAAATGCCAGGTATATGCATGAGGGAAGTTATATCTTCTGGAGAAGAGGCAGACTCCCCGAATTTTGGGGATACATGGAATTTACAGCACCTGGGAGTCACTTCACAGATTTCCAATGGCTAATTTTTTCCTCTAGAGCAATTCCAATGTAGTGCTGGCCAAACTGTTGCACAGGAGGACAGAGAATAGGGGCAGTGTATACGCCAGACCCTCTTTTCATTCTAAACTTTCGTTATATTATTAAAGAACAAATACTTTTTGTTCTGCAGTTTAAAGGCAGATTACTAAAAGCACAGCTTTTGGAGCTAGGACTTTGGAAAAAAAATTAGATTTAGAGATTTAGATTCTGATAGAGATGGACAGAGCGAAGACAAAGAAATGGAGGTACAAGGTAAGAGCAGCTTAGTCCATGATAAAGATTTTGGAAACAAGTTAAAGTAACACTGCATTTGTCCTTAAGTAGAAGTAAGTCACTACTGCATGACTGAATCATTTTGTTTAGTCTCTACACTTGGACTAAAAGCTTTAAAGAACTACTGGGTTTTCTCAGTAATATTCTGGCAAAATATTTCACGAGCAAATAAGAAGCACTGAAAAAGATTATAACGCTTCCTTTTTGGAATTTTGCCGTATTTTCTCTGTGTTTCTTTGTGTTACCCTGGCAACACAGAGCACAACATCATCACTCATCACACAGAGCACAAGAGTATGAAACACAGACTGAATCTGACTTCTCCCTATTAAAGTCAGTTCTCTATTAACTTAAGGTGATCAAATATGTCCAAAAGGAATGAGATATGCAGATACAACTGAACTTTATTATTTCCTATGTTTTCTTAATCTGCCTGCATTTGTAAAAACATATTTAGAGCCAGGAAATAGCTCCTCAAATAATGCAAAGTCAAATATTAATCTATGCAAGGTTAACAGAAAAGAATACTGAAAGAGGATGTATTCCCTTGAACCAGCTCTCCCAGAAGACATGGTGTGAAGCAGTAGCACAATTTAAACCAAAAACAAGGTGCAAAAATCAAGGAGATTTCACCAAGTGTAGTACACTTAAGGAAAAATATGCCCTTTTGTTTTAGGGAACAGAGAAGATCTAAGACAAGTATATATTATTTTCCATATTTCCTGCAATTCTCGCCTCCCATCCTCAGCTCCTGCAACATCCACAAGTAAGGGAGCTCCTTAAGGATTCAGCTATTCTGATTCAGGTTTCTTATGGCTTCAGATTTATTTCTATAACATTTGAAATATTTAAATTCAATTTGTTGCTATCAATAATACTGGATAAATATTACCTTTTTTAATTAGCTTTTTTTGGGTGAAAAACAATTTTTCCACCCCAAAAGAAAACAGTGCTTTAAGGCTACTTGGAGCAGCTAAGTCAGAGGGTATTTTTAAACATTTGCTCAAAACATTAAGGTTTTTGGGCCAGGTTTTCTGGCCAAGTTTTTAATGTTGGAAAAATGAATGCTTCTTTACTGTAAAGTGAGAGAATGGGTAAAAGTCCAAATACTTGCCTTGCCAGAATGTTAGAAAACTTGTGTGGGAGGCAAAAAAAGAGGGGTGGGAGGAGGAGAAAAGTTTAGCTAGTCTGACCATATATCTCTGAAGCTGGAGAGTTTACATCCATTCTGAGCATCCCAACTGAAACCAAATGTGCTATTAGTCACTCAGGAGTTTCTGTTGTAAAGTTAGAGGAGTCTGAGAATAAAAACTTCAAGAAAATTAATGATATGGGAAAACAATCCTAGCCAGGGAACTACAGATGATCTCACACCTCTCTTTCACCAGTACTCATGAAGTATGTAATTTGTATCACAAAACTGATGACTGAGGGAAAAAAAGGCTTAATACACCAATTAAGACATCACCAAAACTCTCCAACAAGCTATTACAACTAAGTCTGCTGGTAGGGAATGAGTGGAACAAAATGATCCGATTCTGCTCCAAGTGAGGCCATGGCAATATTCCCAACATCTTTAATGAGTGCATGAGTAAATGCTAAATTAGGAATCTCCCTTCTCACGAGAAAGAAGATACTACATGCATCAAGTCTTGGGAATTACAGTTAGCCATCTGCAGAATTTCACCAACTGTCCAGCCAGATGAAGCACTGGAGAAGTGGGCTCCTTAAAACACACATGGTGGTTGTAAGCTATCCTTCCCAGAAGTCAATCAAACCACAGAGCCAAAATAACACAAAAGCAACCCTCAGGCTCTTGACAGGGTTATTCTACAAATTCTTTGTCCAACAATCCTCATGATTTATACAAGAAAAATAGGCACTCTTTTTCACCAAGGAAAGATTAACAAAAACCTTGAGACTCTCCTCTGGTAGTCCACAGCCTTTGAAAACTAAGGGTGTCTCAAAACCCCTATGAATGACAAGCATTATTGCATTTAATCATTGCAAAGTTTATCAAACTAATGGTTGAACTGAAAAGTATGTCAATGGCAACAGTTTCCTACAAACTGCAGCTTGCCATGGGACAGTATGCATGCTGCATTAGCAACTGCTATATCCAGACCTGCTACCTTGGAATTGTCTGTGGAAGTATCCCTTTTGATCTCAAGTTTTTGGCCCTATTTTATTCAGAAATCCCAACACTGCTGTCACTATATTAACAGTTTTACAATTCAGTGAAAAGCCAAGATTTACCATCATGCTGCAATTAAGACTGATAATCTAGACATGGTGAAAAATTAAAAGGCAGTTCAATAAAATTAATGGGATGTTTCTCCTCTTGATTAGACTTAATTCTACCTGAAACAAATTACAATTGAAGAAAAATAACACAAAAACTCATCTCAGTGGTCTCATCACCAACGTGCATCTTGCAACAGTGAGATAGAATAATTACCAAGATCTCCCTTCCTTTTCACCTCCAGGCTAACAGAGCTACAAGAAGAAATTAACTCATTGTGGTGGAAGAATAACCAGTAGTATCCTCCAATGAGGACAGGATACATCAGTCTCTGCTGATGGCTTAGGAATAGATTGCCAAATTGCAGCAAAACCCAGCTATTCCTTGACAGGAAGGTAACCACTAGAAAGTACAGGAGAAAGGAGCAGGACGAGCATACCTTCACCCTTTGACCCACAGACCGTACACATGGATGGTAAGCTTGAGCATTATCATCAAGTTTGGTTGTCAGATGGCAAACCTTGACCACATTACCCACGCAACACTGAAAGCGTTTTGCAATAGGCTACCACTTTCTTCCTGCATGAAGTTAGACAGGTGGAAAAGGCCATGAAAACATAGCTGGAGTACTCTTAATATATTATCCTCTCTCCATTTCAGTGCAGATGCAGTTAGTGGTCCACTTAACCTGCTACAGTAATATATTTTAAAAATAAATTTAGAAGTCCCTTCTGTAGATTTTTTTTCAGCAAGTGAAGGTACAAAGACATACAACAGTCTTCATCATCAAGGAAATGCATTTACGGCAGAGTAGGACAGCGCACAAGTTTCCTAAGGTACTCAAAAAATAGCTTATACTGCAGGGTAAGTTATGTAAGCATCAACTTTAATGACGGAAGTAAGTACTATCAAAAGCAGTTCATGATATAACAAACCAGTCAGCTGTTGGACGCTACTTTATTGAGACACTGATTCAGAACTGCTCCAATAGCCAGATATTTACTGCTCAAAGAGAAAGAAGATAAATATGAAGCCTTCTGCCACACTGCACTTAAAGCTCTTCCCTTAGAAAACAGCATGTTGAATACATGTGAAATATGCATCCCAAGTTTTTTTCAGGTAGGAAAGAATCTGTGGAAGCTTCTGCTAGGAAAAAAATCCAAAACTGGTGCATGAACTCCAGACAGAATGTCAAACATGTAATTACTTGAAATATTATTAAAAGTAACATAGTTATTACTTAAGGCCCTGAAGGAAAAACCCTGACACAGGATACGTACACAGGGGAATATATTTGAACTTTTTTTTGCATAATAAAGTTACCAACAAAAACCGTGCAATCCTTCAAAAAGCAAAGCCACCAGGAAAAGAATAATAAACTAAAAGCACAGAGATCTCATTCTTTGCAAAGAGGAAAAAATGAACTCTCATCTTATATGCACTCCCAAATTTCTTCCCCTTTTAAGCAGTGACATTGAAATTGATGAATGCTGATAGCATAGAAATCAACAGATTGGATGTGAAGTAAACAGGCCATTTAAAATACATAAATGCACATTTAAATTAAGTCTGTGCTGATTTTCAATTTGTAAAATTTCATATGCACTCATTCTGAGTGTCATACCAATTCCCCTCAAAAATAAGTTCACTAACACAGCCATGATTATAGAGCAACTTACAGAAATAAAAATTGTTTTTAAATTCTACTTCCTTCACAAAGGCTTTTATTTTTGCTAATTTTAGCTTGCATAGAGTATCCTGTGTTTCATGGGTGAAACCAAGGCTTGCCAAAGTTCTTTCACAAGTTGAAGACTGGCCAGGGAGCACCACCAGTGGTAATACAGCTTTAGTCAAAACAAAAAGAAATTCCCTATGAAAAATTAGACATATAATTATGCAATGAACACAATATCACAGTATTTACTCTCTTAGGTAATTATTAATTTTATTGCAGGCACAAAGATTAGAATCGACTGCAACTTGTTGTATTTAATGAGACAACTTTTTCTGCCCTCTCTCTTCTAAAACTCTTAAGCTGACCTTCTATACCCAGTTTGTCTTATACTCTTCTCTTTGTTCCTGTATCTTGCTGTGTTGACCATCACTTTAAAAAGAGTCACACACTTTCAAATTCAGGCCATAAACTAATCTCTCCTGTACCCTCTACCACTAGGGAAAGTACAAGGTAATGTTTTCTAAGAATTACTCACTAATTATTTTTTTGTACATAAGGATTGAGACATTACACACTTTAATAAGCAAACGCATGGAAACCTGTACAGCTACCTTGTGCAATACCATTAAAGACTACCCTTTCATAACTGTCATCCGCTTTCTACTTCAAAGTGTGCACTCTTTGAAGCTGACCCGGTGTTGCTGTTTGTTTTGCGAGTTGCCTGGCAGAGACATCTGAGCAATAGAGAATGAAAACAGTGGGAAAGCATCTTTACCAGGTATCCCAAATTAGCTGAAGAGTTCTCAGAAGGCTATTCCAAACAACAGCAGTGGTGGCACACAGACTACCTATAACCTAGAAGGAACTAGAAACCAAGCAGATGCTACCTCCTCTTCATTTACAGTAAAAGAAGATTATGGAGTTTTTTACCGATAAAGTAAAAAAATTTAAAAATCTCAATACACTCATTTTGAAACTGAAAGGAGTATTCATAATTTAAAATTGCATTAACAAAGAAGTCACGTTACCAAGAGTTGAAGTAACCTGAACAAATTAGCTAGAGTACTCTCTCATGGGTTAAGGTAGGAAAAAACCTCCAAAGTTTAGTAGTTTTCTTCCACTGTGTTCACTTCTGCTTACTTTAGCTTTTAAGGAGGACAGTCTCTCCTGTGACTGCAGATGCACAAATAACAGTAACATGTTCCATTAAATGTTGAATGCCAAAACCTACATGCAATTAAGCTTGACCAAACAGTTTCTAGGAGCTTGAACATATTTGCTTTCCTGACAAAAATTCTGCAAACAAAAGCTCTTTCTATAAGTAATGTACACGTGCCTTTGGTACATGTCCATCAAAAAAGATTCCTGCCCTGGGAGATGAAAGCAGGCTTCTTCTCTCTCACTCTTTCCCCCTCTGACTGATCAGACAGTAGTAAGTCATTTTTAAATGACGGTAACAACACAAACGCATTCCTGGGCAACAGGTGACAAGAAGAAATTTCCAGTTCACTGTTTCTCCATCTCTCCTGAATCCTAATTAAGATATAATCATAGAATTGTTTCGGTTAGAAAAGACCTTTAAGATCATTGAGTCTGACCATTAACTCAGCACTGCTAAGCTTACCACTAAACCATGTCCCCAGGTGCTGCATCTACAAGTCTTGTAAGTATCTCCAGGGATGGTGACTCTACCACTGCCCTGGACAGCCTGTTCCAATGCTCCGCAAGCATTTAATTGAAGAAAATTTTCCTGATACCCAATTCTAAACTGCACAATTGGTTGGCCATTTGGCACAATTTGAGGCCATTTCTTCTTAGCCTTAGTCACTTGTTACTTAGGAGAAAAGGCTGACCCCCACCTGGCTACAACTTTCTTTCAGGTAGTTGTGGAGAACCATAAGGTCCCCCTGAGCCTCCTCTTCACCAGGCTAAACAACCTCAGCTCCCGCAGCTGCTCCTCATCGGACTTGTGCTCCAGACCCTTCACCAGCTTTGTTGCCCTTGTCTGGGCACACTCCAGCACCTCAATGTCTGTCTCACAGTGAGGAGCCCAAAACTGAACACAGGATTTAAAGTGGCCTCACCAGTGCTGAGTACAGGGAAACAATCGCTGCCCTGGCCCTGCTGGCCACACTCTTGCTGATACAGGCCAGGATGCCATTGGCCTTCTTGGCCACCTGGGCACAGCTGGCTCATATTCAGCTGGCTGTCAACCAGCACCCCCAGGTCCTTTTCCGCTGGGCAGCTTTCCAGCCACTCTTCCCCAGCATTGAATGTTGAGACCCAAGCGCAGGACCTGGCACTTCACCTTGTTGAACCTCATCCAGCTGGCCTCAGCCCATCCATCCAGCCTGTCCAGATCCCTCTGTAGAGCCTTTCTACCCACCCCCCCCTGCCCCCCCCCAGATCAATGCTCCCACCCAGCTTGGTGTCATCTGCAAACTGACTGAGGGTGCAAATTCCCTTTCCCCCTTGTCTGACCTTTCATTGCAGTGCCCCACTGTGTAAATACTTTCTGAGAAAACCAAGCACCAGTACTTCACTCCAGCTTTTCTCCTGGTGAAACTCATGCTGTCCATTAAAGGAAGGAAGTTTAACAAGCAGCTTCAGCAGACACCTGACACAGCACAAGCATGGAGCACCTGCCTTAGTCCTCTTGGGCTGGCAGCCTTGTGCACACTGACAGCAGCTGCTGGGCATCCATTGCTCACATGGTACCCAAGCAAGCAAAACTCAGGCATGCAGACTCGTGCTGTTCAGTGCCACCATTCCCTGGATTTGTAGATTAAATCTTATCCTAGCAATGAAAAAAAAAAAATACTGAACAAAAAATAGAAGTAATTTACAAATGCAGTCACATCATTTAGGTTGTGATCACAATGCCAGACTGACTACATACCTGGATAATTAGGGATTTCTGTATAGGTTATTTATCAAACTAGCTTGTTGAATACATTCACAAATTATTCAAGCAGTATTAGAGAAAACTGAATTAAACTAAGGATTTTGTTTACAGCTCAAAGAGGAAAACGCTTGAGAAAGACAAAATGTTGTTTATAAAAAGAAAATTATCCGCTTGCAAGAGATTCTGTTCCTCTTGAAGGAATAAAAATATCGCAATGAAATGGCAAATACTACTAAACCACCAGCACTGAGTGACTTTTGTATGATTTCTTAACAGCAGCCAACATTCAATACCAGAAGCGAGCTCAGATTTCAAAAAATAAAATGTTCTGCACAGAAAGAGAGAGGGTTTTGCAGGACAAGCACAGCAGAGGAGTATCATTACCAATGCATCTTATTCTGTGCTTATTCAACCTGTGTGGGCGTGCCTTCTACATAACCATCTGATGTGTGATTTTACAGTTACATTTCCCATACCAAAATCAGTAACAAAACCTCTTAAATTAACTGGTCTTTTGAGAGCAAAAGTAGCTTTTAAGTAATGATGCTGAATATAGCATAGGCAAATATATGTACCAGCTTATTTCAAGAGACTTTAAGCCATTCTTGTTCATTATTCTTCTGAAGCTTTTCATGAAATTTCCAATGGCTTAATGAAAAACTATCATATGTTAAATTGCTAATAATTAATGATAACATTTTTTCCCTGTGGTTGCACAACCTGGTCACATATAGAAATAGTCAGATACTGGTCTGGATTAAGAGACCTACGATGGCTTTATTAATCTTTTCAGATAGCTGTACATACAGTGTTCCACATTTGCTAAAGCTTAACAATGGCAGATTGCTTGATTGATTTATCAAATCAAATTACTTGCTTCCATAAGATTTGTGTTTGATTTTTTCCTTAGTTTTGCTTCTTGGAGTTTTTCATTGAGCTACAGAAGTTAAAAGCAGCTTTTACTGTATGCAACCTTTTCAAAACCACACAGAAGAACATCCACATGGGGCCAGATCAAAAAACTGTATCTAGCCCAGGATCTCATCCTCCCATGTAATACCAAGTGGTTGCCTAAGGAAGAGTAAAAATAGAGCAGGAAAGATGCTTCTCCTTTGTGGACTCTCCAAGCTAGATGTGGTTTCCACATACTAAGTAACCCTTAAAACATTTCCCTTCTTTAAACTTCTCCACTATCCCTTGAAGTCAAGTAAACTTTCATCATCCACAGCACCTGTTGGCATGGAAGCCTACTGCCCCTTGCTTTGGTTCATTGACAATTCAAATAACATGGCATGCAGTGACCAGTTGAATCACTTGTCCATGTCATCTGCTAGGGGTTTTTTTGTTTATTTGTTTGTTTTAAGCTTGCTTCTTTGTCCCGCTCTCCCCTTTATCTATCATCTCTCTTTCAGGCTCAGGACTCCCAGTGGGCTTAACTAAACCTGAAGGGGAAGCCATTCCTCCTTTTAGTTAGAGAAAGGCCATGAGGACGAAGATATTCCAATTCCATAGATCTGCTTTTCGGGGAGTTTGCGGAAGTGAGAAAGTGACAAAAGGGAAAATGATCCAAGTCCAAAGCTTCATATGGTATTACAGCACCAGCAAATGCCAGATTAACCACAGCAGCACAACGCAGTGCTGTTGTTGTTCCTATTCCTAATACTTGTTTCTAGGGTCAGGTTGGGTCCTTGTCTTTTTTCGCTTGGTTGGTTGTACTTTTATTTGTTTGAGTTTTTTTAACTGGCACTGAAAACTGAATAGATGCCTTCACAAAACTTCTGGCCCCATTATCTCAGGCTGAGCAGTATTAGCTATTCCAGAACTCATCATTTCATACACAAAATTGAAATTGTTCTGATTTTCCTGTTCTCATTTGAGTAACTCAAATTTCCTTCTATTTTATACATAAAAAAAATCCCTCGGTTTCTGAAAAAAATAACCCAAAAACTACTACTAAAAGCTGTTTACAAGAGTAGCTAGCACTGGTATATTTGGACAGATTAGGATTAGTTTGTGGAATTGTACAGTAATTCTCTAACTGCACAGATCCATGTTGAAAATACATCCCAGCTTCAAGTCAAACCACACATAAATAAACTGTGCCTTCTGTTAACTCAGGCATTTTTAGCTAGTGCTTTACCAAGTACATCACTCACCCCCGAAAATTATCACAGTTGAGGGCATCTTACAACATCAGGTCACAGAGTTAAAAAGAATACATTACTGCATCATAAATCTGACAAGCGTATTTCAGTGGTTATTCACAGGGAACAAGTGGCTGTCTGTAATTTAATAGCCTTTGCAAGAGCAGAAGTATTTTGAACTTGGACTCCCTTTCCCCGCCCCAGTTAAATATTTTATCATATAACGCATTGGAATCCACGTCAGTTGATGCATATCTGTACGTACTGGGTTCAAAGGTGTGTGCGTGTTTACATTTGCAGGACGTTTTTTCTAGAAGGGAAAGGAAAGAGGAAATATCATCAGCATTAGTCAACCTTCTTACTCTGGTCCTAGAAACCAGCTGCAGCAGCTTTCAAAATTTTGCTTTCTGAGTCAGGTTCTGATACCACTCTCCCTCCCCAGGCAGACGGAATCGTAGGGAGGGGATACATACGTTGGAGGGCAGGGCCGTCGGGAGGACTGGCTCTGCAGGAACCTCATATGACATTCAATAAGCACAAAGTCCAAGTCCTGCCCCCTGGATGGACCTAATTCCTGTAACTGCAGAGTGGGGTGGGGAAGTGGGCCTGGCAGTCCTGCTGGGCCAAACCTCAGCCAGGAGCCAATTCTGGCAACACAGGCCTGCAGCACCCAGGGCTGTACAAAATAGCGCGTGGCCGTGCAAAATGGATCGTGGCCAGAAGGCTGACAGACCTCATCATTCCACCCTTCCTCAGCACTTGTTCTGCCACCTCTATAATGCTGCTGTCTCCAGCTTGGTGTCTCACAGTACGGGAAAGACATTGATAAACTGGAGCAAACTGAGTAGAGATCACCAGGATGGTCAGGGCTGGAGATCCTGAGCTTGATCATCCAGCTTGTTCAGCCAGGAGAGCAGTTCTCCAAATGGGTTTTCTTTAGTTGTTGTTGATGGGGATGTTTTCCTTTTGTTTCTTAAAACAACAGATCTCTATCATTTAAAAGAAACATGCCTTTGTGTGGTTAAGATTGGCTGCTACATAGGGCTCTTTATTTCCAACCCTCCACCCCTTCTTATCATCTAGCCATGTGGTGAGATATTATTTTATTTAATTGGTTTCAGTGACTACATGAAAACAACCCTGCAACCCTCTGGAAATGCAGTTTATAAGAATATTTGAAATTGTTATTTCATTGCCAATTGCAGTCTGTAGCATTCACAGGAAAAAAAAAAGGTATTAATGTCACTTTAAAGGATACAATAAGTGTGCCAATTAAGCAGTAATAATAATTAGAACTGAAATCTCTGAAAGCTCAGGAATAAAAATGGCCAAAAGCAGGGTTTTGTATGAAGATCAAAAACTGTCAATACACTGTTCAGCTTTACTTTCTCTATGTACAGAGTATGGTTAACTGGCAAACTCCTGTATCCATGGAAAACTTCAAGAAGTCAGCTTCCCCCACTATTTAAATATAGAAGCTCTTCCTGTTGTCTGCAGAAAAACTAACTGAACTTTAGCAATTTAGCAGTAAAATTTAGATTTAGAATTTACATTTTATTCTGAATTTACAATTTAGACTAATACAATAATGAACTTGCATACATGTTTCTGTGTAATTTATATTAACTAACACGTGCTTATTCTTTTTCTAAGTCACTCAACTTCCAACATCAGACACAAACACTTTTTTGTATGGAGGAAAAAAGAACCACCACCAAAAAATGCAGGCTTTCTCTTTACCTTCTTTCGTAAGGTACTCAGTGCTACTCATCAAAAATGCTGTCCTCACTCTCATACATTTTTTTAATAACTGCATTTAATCCTGGGAAGTTAGGGGATTAAAATGAATACAGGTATTTAAGAATTAGATGGATTCTCATGGGAATCCTAAAATGTTAGAAACACTTCTCTTAACACAAACAAACATTGAAAAAGCATGGTAAAGGCTTTCAGTAACAATGGTTTTGTAGAGCACCCCCCCCCCCAACAGAAAACAAGTTATCTCACAGATGCTTTTAAAATGTAACAGGATAAAAAATGAGGACTTGGACAAACCAACACCATTCAGCAGAAAGCTACTGCAATCTTCTTCAGCAAATCATTCACTTCTGTAGCAGAACTATCTGAATTCCAATATAAGGCCATGGATCTGTGTCACTAGAGATACATTAATTGCTTTTGATACAAAGAACAGATGCTAAATGTATTGTTTTTCCAAATTGTTCAAACTCCTCCTGTACACTGTAGACAGGTACAGAACTCCAGAGTTCTTCATTCTTACAGCAGAACCATCTTCACAAAATAGGTGAATGGTAAAAGCAAACACTATCAAAAGTATAATCTCATAAAGGAAGTGTAAATTATTAACTGCTAAATTACTCAACAGCAAAAATGATCTATCTCAAATATTATTCATAATGACCAGAAAATACAGCAGACGTATTAAATAGCACCACACCCAACACTTTATAGACTTTACACTGAAGAGTTGGAGGTAAATTTCTAGCAGGTATAGTCCAAAGTCTGGAACATATTTTATTGCCTACAACGTTTTTACTGGAATGATTTACAGTTTATGCAGCTTAGTGACATGAGCACGAATATTTTATACTTAAGCACATCAGTTTCACAAGACTGAAAAAACCAATTTTTTCCTTTATCTCTGCATAATTGTCCTAAGTACTAATAAAAGTAAAACATGTGAAATGACTGTTCTTGAAATTAGTTATATCATTAAAAAAATAAATACAGCAATTTCAATATTTAGAATATGGCTATACCCAGGAAGCAAATACATTTCTTTGACAATGTCCATAGCAAAAAGAGAATTTACACACTTACAAAGTTGTAGAAACATTTCTAGAGTTAATCTGAAGTGAGGGTGCTGCATTTTTCCATTTCAAGGGAACTGTCACTAGGAAACTTAGTTACCACAATAAAGGCCTATTACAACCACATGTGTAAAAAAAAAATGTTATTTCCCTGAATATAAATGGGGGAAAAGACATATCCATTGTCATAATTAAATTTTGGTTAAGTGGTTTGCATTTCAGTTTTCAAGACCCACAAAAAGCTGTCTCTTATTTGTTTCATCTCAGCTTGAATTCAAAGACAGTTTCTAAAATGCTGAAGCCTTTGGGATGATTGACTCTTCAGTCGCATAGGTATAAGCAAGAGAATTTACACAGGTATAATCATTTGGTCCAATCATTTTTGTACTTTGTGTACTGAAGCACTTGGCTTTCATCCAGCTCACAACTTTCTATTCTACACAAAATAAAAAGGCAGGAAAGGGTGGTTCCATGTTGTGTGTTTGAGTGTTTTGAGGTCAAATTAGAAAATAAGTTTTTAACACATTAAAATGCATATTTCTTGGAAAAATCAGCACAGCAAATTCAGATTCAGCTCCATCATACCCTCTTATTATAAGCATTACATTCTTGAGCAAGAAAAGATTTCAAGATGATATAGTAAGTAGGCAAATATATTAGATATGGAAGACGACCATGAATTCAGTATTATCGACAGCAAACACCAGTTCTGAACTACCTGTCTGCAAATTGACCTGCATTCTCTCTCTTTCATTGTTGTCTTTTTGTTTTGTTTGTGTGGCGTTTTGTTTGTTTTTTCTTTTGTTTGTTTTGGGTTTTTTGTTTGTTATTTTTTAAGTACCCATTTTCAGGGTATTTGACTCTGTCTCCTTTGAGCAAAATACAACAGCTGTTCCTGAAGGACAAAACAGGATACAAGTCCCAAAAGAGTGTCTCATCATCATATCTCAAGCTTTCAGGTAGCCCAATTGCCAAACAATTTAAAGAGTTGAGTGATACTGGTAAAGCAAACCTAAAAAATTCCTCCAAAGACTGAGATGAGGTATTGCTTTTACAATTAAAGCTCTCCAAAAAACAAATTTCCAAGAGCCCTGACAACAGTTTTACACTCAAAAAGATCATTTTTTCAGGAATTTCTATGTAGATTGCTTTTTTCAGTGGTCTGCCCTACAGTGTTAACATTCATCCCATAGAACAGAAGTTTCACTTTGCCTTTGTTTACCCTGCAAAAGAAAGCAGCCTGAGCGGGAAACACAAGTGGAATCAGGAAATGCAGCATATTCCCCAGGACTAGACAGGAAGAACATTCAAGTCATAAGAAACATCAACTACTGTTAAAAAAAAAGAGTATTTTCTGATTCACTATATATCTATACTATATATCTATATCTACTATATAATGAAATAGCGTGCAGTTACTTCCTACCACAAAAACAGTGATTTGCTAAGGGACTAAACTTAGCACTGGAAGACGTTACACCTGCTTTCAGCTATCTGCTACTGTTTCACTCTTATTTTTAGGAATCCTATTAGACCTGCACAGTTAGTGGCTGCATGCAAAAGGCCAAATGAGTCCATTTCATCACTGAAAGGAAGCACTGGCAGTACTGTAATTTAAATTACAGGATAAATAAGACAGGTACTACAGGGCACTATGTTTGGCTTAAGTCACTGCTAGAAGGCTTCTCTTCTTACAACCCCTAAAAGGAGACAGTTTCTTAATAAGAGACAAGAATTGTGATATGCAAGGTAGTGATTCTATACATATGCTTAAAATACTTAAAGTTGGTATAACAGATCACTCTTATATAATCAGAAGAACATCACATGAAATATACCCTGCTCCAAATGGAACAACAAGTGTGGAGTATGTGCTTACAGCCATATCACACAGCAACTATTTCATTTTCTCAGGCTTTATTTTGAGAGCATCTATTCTCTGAACAACTGGTTTTGGTGGTCTTTAAAATTCAGAAAGTGTTACCTCTGAACTGAAATAGAGAGCCTGTCTCAAAAGCTCAGCTGAAATGCAGGAACACAAGGATGAACACAACATGTAACAGTTGTTACTTCTCTCCAGTTGGCTTTAGTTATATACAGCTTTTTTGTTACAGAAAGCATGGCATTTTAAGTTTTCCAGGACTGCTTTTTGCTTTAGAAAATAATGAAAAAAGATTATGCTAAAGAAACATTAAATGGATTAAGTTAAAAACTACCCAAAATTTTGAAATGTCAGGGCCAAAGTCAGAGCACTATTATTTCATCTCATGTATGCACTTAGCCCCACTTCAGCAAAACTTCTCCAACAGTGTTTTCTGTTTGCTTTGTCCAACTAACACATTACAAGATTGATAATGAATATGTAGAAAAAGTGCAGGCCAGCAAAAAGATGAAGGTCTTATCCAAATACCAAGCTCTGCAAGGTGATGAGATACTTTCAGCTATCTTGGGAAATAATCACAGAATGGTTTGAGTTGGAAGGGACCTTAAAGATCATCTAGTTCCAACCCTTCTGCCATGAGCAGGGACACCTTCCACGCAGACCAGGTTGCTCAAAGCCCCATCCAGCCTGGCCTCAAACACTTACAGGGATGGAGCATCCACAGCTTCACTGGAGAATCTATTCCAGTGCCACACCACCCTCACAGTAAAGAATTTCCTCCCAATATTGAAAACTAAACCCACCCTCTTTCAGCTTAAAACCATTACCCTTTGTCTTATCCTATGCATCTTTGTGACATGCCCCTCTTCATCTTTCTTTTAGGCCCCTTTTAGGCACTGGAAGGTCTCCTTGGAGCCTTCTCTTCTCCAGGCTGAACAACCCCAGCTCTCTCAGCCTGTCTTCATACAAGAGGTGCTCCCTGTTCATCTTCATGGCCCTCTTCTGGAGTCACTCCAGCAGGTCCACATCCTTCCTATGGTGGGTGCCCCAGAGCTGGACACAGTGCTCCAGGTGGGGCCTCAGTTTTTGAGTTTCATTCAAGACATACTCTAAGTATAACAATGTAGTAATAATATTAATGGAAGCCAAGTATTTTAATTTGCTCTATTATTGAAAAATAAAATTGGTATGGTAAAACTTCAACATCAGAACTCAGGGGCTGTGGTAGCTTTAAAAACAGTTTGCTATTTAGGATTTGCAGTGAATTTTATTTTTTTTCCTTAGTTTAATATTTTAATCTATTAAGCCATCATTGTTTGGATTTCTTATTAGAATTTAATGAGATTCTTTAACTGGATACTTCATTTTACAGAATTATAAATGTTTTCATGTTACAGAAATAATTTGCTTCAAAGACAAATTTGAGTTTACACTCTCAGTCTGAGTGTTCAGGCTGCCTCCTTTAAAATTCATAACTGGGATAACAAACTCCATCAGAATTGAAGTTTGGTGTCTGCCTATGTGAACTCTCCTTTTTAACTCCATGGTATGATTTTATTAAGAACCCTTCCACAGCTGGGAACAACTGGGTGTGTCACCCCTAAAGAGCTGGGTAAGGAAGTGCTTAACATTTTTAAATAGTAACCACGCTGACAACTGAGAGTCACTAAGCTTGTATTACATTCTTACTTTGACAGAACCAAAAAAGAATCAAATGAAGTATTAAGACAATCTTGCATTAGTATAAATAAATTACAAAACCTTCACTAATTGCTAGATTTTAAAACAACATCTCCAATTAGAAATAATAAAATCGTAGGCCGAAAAAAAATCAAATATACTGAAAGAACTGAAGAGAGACACATATGCATTTACACAAATAACTGGCCACTGACCAAGATGATATGCGTATGACTGGGTATGTGAGGAATAAGCTCATCTGGATGATCCTTCTCGGAACGCATGACATATTGCTGTACTATACCACTGAGCAATAACTTCTGCAGATTTACAGAAAGACTGAACTATAAATCTCAGACATTAATCCACACTCCCATTTTCACTGGCAGAAAAGAAACCATCCATGCCAGGACCGTTTTTCCACATCACCCAACTACTAATCTTGCTGATCTGGCAAAGCATAAAGTTTGCAAGGCTTAGAGCAGCAACCAGTAATTTTAGCCAGCCTTTTTCACACAAACTTCTAAACAATAAAATTTTAAGGAGCTTTTTCTTTGCAAAAAGGATAATCACATAATCACTTGGAACTGAAAGTCTGGGTATGTAAGAGGATTCTTTAGTCTCCTGTCCCAGATTACTTCTAGTAATTATTGAGGAGGGTTTCACATCATGCCTATGCATCATCTCAGTTGCAAGAGAAAACAAAATACAAGTGAAAGTTGTAGCCTCCTCACCAGATAGAAAGATTATTTTCTCAGAACAGATCCTGTTCATAAGGAACAGAGGGCCTTTGCCTTAACTCAGGCAGCACAAGAACACTGCACCACATGCAGAGTTTGGTATCTCTGAATGGCTTTGCGGTGGTGTTGACTAGACAGAGTGCTATCAGCGAAGGTACGGTGAAAGGCAGCAAGCACGCTCAGAAATAAAGCACAGGGAGAAAATAACTTTTCCTGCTGGGAAGGGAGCCTGCCCAGGTGGGACAGGATGGCAGTCTGAGATGCCAACAGCCTGAGGGCATATGAATTCCCACAAAGTAAAAAGGAGATACCACACATAACTGCCAGGCAGCAGGGACAGGAGCACGTGGAACATGACTTCACAGAGCTCATCCACCTCAAAAGGTAGATGTGCCTCCTGAAGACCTTCCCAGCACTGGAGGTGTCAGATCAATCAGATCAAGTGTGAGAGGGACAGAGATGCAACCTCCCAGGCAGTGTGAAAGACTGGTTTTGCTCTTACATAACATGACAACTCTCGTGTCCTCCTTAGCAGCAGAAGCAGACCCACCCTTTTAATGGTACCTTCCTCTGACCAATTTTCTGTATCCAAGGCAAATCAAGCACCTTGTCATGCCCGACAGTACGTGCATGTGTCCTACCAGCACCCTGTTCTCTGCCATCCCAGCCTGTTAAGATGACTTTTCTAAGCAACAGTTTATTTAATCTATTTTGGGTAGATAAAAAAACATGTGATAAGAGTGGTGCAACAGCAGAACACCAGTCCTCTTGTGGAGTCAAAATACACACTGCTTGAGGCACATGTTAATGTTATCCCATACAACATATCACAGGTGCTTTAAGATGTGGGCAATTAGCCTCAGGTGATATAGCAGCAAAATGAATTTGCTTAGGAATGTTAGAAATCCAAAAGTTAAATGCAATCTTTTAAATTGGTCAGCAGATAAAAAGTTTTCCTTTTTTGTGACAAGATATTATTTACTTCTAACTATGAAACTAGAGTTAGCAGAGGATAACACAAAAGCAAGACATGAAATAGTACCCCTTTTCTGAGGCCTGGCATCCTACAAGTTTTGAAGACATTGGTAATTCATCTTGAATGTGTGAAATTATGTATTTCTATTAAATAATAAAAAGACACAGATAAAATTCCAGATCAGACAGCATTTCTCTCCTGACACACATGTAAATCTCTCTGAAAATCCTCTGAAGAATAGCTTGCCCTCTGAGTAATCAAATTATTTCTATAATTAACTTTTCAATGGAGAGAGTTATCTTCGTGTAACTTATTTCCTTCATTTCTTGGAATAAAACTTCCCTCCCGTCCCTCTCCAACCTCCTAAATACTTCAAAAGGGCTCGTATAGTTAGGACACCACTTTACAGCATACTCAGATACAGAAGTTTTGAATTACTCTGTAAGCATTTAATACACACTGTGGGACTGTCATATGATATATAATGTGTGGAGAACCAAACTCATACTGAAACAAATTACAAGAACACAGTTGTATGGCTGGCAGCTCTTTTGACTCTAGCCCAGACCCCCCGCATTGCTGTCCATAAGAAGTACACAATAGTTAAATCTGCTTTTTTGAAAAACACTAATTAAACCATTGCTGAGAAGGTACAATGTAAAACCCCTGTTGCCTCGTGACAACTTCAAATTCCAGCCTTACTCTCTGCTCATAGAGCCGGGAAGGGAACTGGCGGTGCTGAAAGGACCCCAAAAAGCCTCGTTTACAGATCCACTGGATGAATTTCATGGCTGACCTCACTTGGGTGCCGCGGTTTAACGTCGGGACGAGTTGGACAACATAGCTTGCACAACAGTTTGCTATCTCGACCTCCCGGGGGTTCCAGCTTGTCGCTATTGACGCTGTTGAACACCAGCTCCTGACTGCCACCAACCCTTCCCAGCCATACCCTTGGAGCAAACCTCCAACAAAACAACTTTTGCAAGGGTTTTGTGGATAATTTAAGCATGGCAGAGGTTACCAACCCTCTGGCTTTTGGCATGACGTAGGAGCCAGCAGAGAGAATACCAACATCCTGGAAGGGTGCCAAGTCCCTAAACACCAGATTAGTGAGAAATTACGTTTCGGGTATGAGTCAAAGACTGGAAAACACATTGCCATCTCACGTATCAGACCTCAAAACAGTATGAACTTTCATTCTGAAACCAGGCAGAGAGCATGTCAACAGGCTACCACCCGATCCACCTACAAGAGACGTCTTTCTAATTGAAGCAGTTACATGTCATTTCACAATATTTTTTTTCCTTGTATTTACAGAAGTATTACTGCCTGTTCCTCTTTGACAAAACTGGTAATTTAAGACAGGAATCAATCCTTCACATTCAACTTGACAGGTTTCCAGAAAAACCCACAAAAGATTTTTTTTTTTCCCTTTGGAGACAATAAATTCACCCTTTGTCCCAACATAATAAAAACAGTTCATACTGTAACAAATCAAGATGCCCTTGGATGATTTTTGCCTTGGCTCATTTATCTTAAAACACCTGTCTATCCAGTAAAGTTTCACCTTAATCTCTCAGAAAACTGGTAATAAAATTCTTATTAGGAGACACAGCAGTCCTGAAATATGAAAATCCACTAATTATATTTCAGAACCAAGCCACTGCTATTTCACAGGAAAACTCCCACCTCCGTAAACATGCCAATTACCCTTTGTGCAATTCAGTACTTAATTTCTACTCACAACACACACCTCTTGACAGGGGATGTGGCACTCAGAGACAAACATCTGATTAATATTTGGAGTGGCAAAATCAGCGGTCCTTAAGGAACACTATACCTAAGCCTCAAATCCATTTGGATAAGTATCAGAAGTACCACAACAGCCTTTCAGATTTACATTGGTAATCACAAATCATAAAGAGAAGTGATGCTTTTGATACCATTTAACAATTTTTCTCTAAGTCTAAAATAAGCTGAACAGTTTCCATCTCATATTAAATGTTGTAAATATTCATTAACAATTAGTTTGCTTGTAAGGCAAGTATTAAAATAATACTTTATTTTTTTAATTACATTTCTGCAAGTCTTATATACTAGCTTTAACAAGGCTTAAACCCTGCCCACAATATTCAGAACTGCTCATACCAGATTAAAAGAAGAATTTTCCATAGGCGAACATTAAAAAAAAAAAAATACAGACCGTGAAAGAGCTTAGAGGGAGAAGGAAAAGGAGAAAACAAAACCACAAAACTCACTTGACTGTAACTCGATTGGACAAATCCTGAAGATCTCCTGGGTGAAAAAGCTGAGCTTCTTTCAGTCCAATGTTCTCGCACGCTTTCAGAAAAACATTTATATTATCCTGCAAAGAGAAGTAGAAAGCAGTTGCTCGGTTAAGAGCACTAAGCAGGTTTTGCAAGATGATTAGTGCGAGCCTTTAAATGTCAAAGTCCAGCTCACGTAAATAATACTGAAAAAGCAATCTTCTGGATCATAAACGCTGCTTGTTTCTCATGCACACAGGCAGGCTGGGCTGCGATCTCAGGGACTGAGGGGTATGTTAAAGATTACCTGGCATAAGGCAGCGGTGAGCCAGTAGGCAGCAATCTCCACTTTGATGTCAGCTCTGCTCAGCAAACAAACGCCCTCTTCCTAGCTTGGCACGACAAGCCTCACCTCTTGCCTTTAAAAATAACTCCAGCTACTGACATTCACCACCCAGAAACTCTTGGCAGTGGGGGAAGAAGAGGAGGGACGCTCCGTTTCTATGCTCACAGACTGATGAGGGAATACTGCACCTGGAGTCTGGGTTTGGTTGCTGAGAAAAGCTCCGGAGCGACAGAAACCAAACTGCATTCAGAGCTGCTGCTGCCTCACTTGGGGGGGTTCTCTCCTTCGAGTTCCTCCCCTTCCCACACCCACACCCCCACCTCCACACCAATCTGTAGCAAAATATAGGTGCAGCACCCACTCACTGCACCTGCTGCACGATCGACTGACCCATGAGAGAAATGTTAAAAAAGAATAAATCTAATGATATATAGAGAGATTATACAACTTGTGATCTCTTTCCACTTCATAAACAGTGGGCAATAGGCAAGAAATTCCTTCTCGTTAAGGCGGAATGCTATCAACAACAAAAGAATGTGCCCTCTTGCGCACTTGCTTCCTTCAGCTGGAAGCCAAAGGAAAAGGTACACAAAGTTACTTAATTCATAAGCTACACACAGCCCTGTCATTAAGAGTTTGTAAGTCAAGGTGCTGGTATCAGAGTTTCACAGTATGGGAAAGCTCTGCTTTAGCAATTTAGTATGCTTTAAACTTTTTTTTTGACACATAATCACTGGATGTAACAGATATTCCTTCATTTAAAGTTCATTTTTAAAAAAAATCTACAAAGAAAATAACAGCTGCTTCTAATATAGAAAGTAAAACAAACCCAAGAATCCCCACAACCTTCTGTTTTGAAGGTCCCTGGGATTCTAGTATTCCTTATCAGTCTGTAAACATGGCTTAATTCAAGGAAAATATGTGAGCAAGGTATTCCCCATGCAGGCTGTGGGCTCTGCATTACCGCATCTGAAAGATCCCAGGTGTCTTACACCGTGAAGGTTATGCCTCAAGGCCTGATGCAAGGTGCCATGGTTGGGGCTGCCCTGCTGCAGGGGGGGCAACATGATGGCAAACACAGGGGACATGATGTGGTGGCAGATGAGAGGAGGGAGCTGGGAAGGATGGAGGACAGGCAACCTCACCTATGCCCAGGCACTGGCCCCGGCAGTGCCCAGGGGGCTGCCTGCACATTTGGCCAGCAAAGAGCTTCATGCTGTGAGATGCAGCCTCAGAAGGGGCATTAATTTTTTCCTTTCCATGCAATGCCCCTTTTTTCTTTCCATGCAGCATGGGGAAAGCTGGATAGATGTGTCAACTTTATTCAATTAATATTTGAGTGTCACATTAGTACCAAAACAGCAAGGACTTGAAAAGGCATCATTTCCTCTGCATGGAAGAGGCCACAGGCTACAGTCCCATTGCAAGAAGAGAAACTACTTGCCAAACAACAAAATCAGGTCACTGTTCAGGGGGCTAGGGAGTCTAATAAACCAGCAAGTAAGGCACAAGGAGAAAGCAGCAGAGCAGAAAGAATGAGTAACTCCCAGGTAATGACCTGGAGAGACACCAACAGCAGTGAAGGCAACATGGTCTGATCGGTCTGACCAGTCACCACAGCTCAGAGCAAACTCCCAAACCAATGGGTTATGTCAACCACAGCGCTGCAAATGAGCACATTGTGCACGTAAACAAGGAAGAAGAGTCAGATTTAGAAAAATAGATGTCGTCTACACCCTGAGAGCAACAAAAACAAAGCAGAGGTGTTGCTCATCAGTGCATGCCTTGCTGCACAACCACCAAACTGTTGGCACATGAGAGACTTAATTTTGAAGGTGTTTCAGCAATTAAACCTATCAACCATCAACCTCCTTATAAACAGCACTTACAGCCCCTGAGAACATCATAGCTGACAGGAGTCAAGGCCATCAGGAATGGGGTCAGAGGCAGGGAGAGATAACATGGAAGGCAGAACACCGTAAGTCATGGCACTCACATGCAGGATAAAACATGGTTCAAAATCTCCCTTCCCTCAGCTCCCAAGCCAGAAGTTTGATCACACCTGCCATCTCACAGGTTACTGCCCCAACACCAGCTGTTCTCCAGTCAGGGCTTAGAAATGACCCTCACAGCATCAAGAGGTGACACACCCAATAGGCTATTTATCAGGTTTGGATATCGACACAAAAAAGTATCATTTAAACAAATCAGCACTTATAAATACTGTCCTTGCCAAGTTATTCTTGACCAATCCTAATCATCTTTGTTAATCAGCAAAGCCACAGGTCCCAAAATAGCTAGCAGCCATTTTAAACTCTACCAGAATAATGAATGGGAAGATGAATTTTAAATAGCACCACAGAAATAAGTAGAAAAAAAATGACAAGTTCTCAACCTTGCAATTAAATTTATCATTAGAAATGTGAATGGGAACATTTTGCAGCGATTAATGCACTCAAATATAGAAACCATGACACTATTCCTTTTACCAATGCAACTGTACTTTAACAAGACTAATGGTCACTGCCACCGCAGCTTCAAAGGACATTGTAATCTGAATCTCATCACACTTCACAAAAACGGCTCTGTTTAAACATCCAGACCTCAAAATCCTGGAGAAGCACAACACACCAGACCTGTCTCTGGGTGACAAAAGTCTGATAAGATGTGCTTAAGAGAAAAAGGTTCATACGTGCATCCAACCACCCTCCTCTGCCACCAAGGTGTTCCCAATCTCTGGAAACAAAAGCAGGCCATTTAAATTTAAGAAAAATTCAAATTAGCAGAGAAGAAGGATTATGATGATAAGGGGAGATGAGGGACTCAAGACAATGAAAACTGCAGAATTTTATTCCATTATACCAATAAAATGGATCATGAGAGGCAATACTAGTGCCACCTATCAGCACAAGAGAAGCAAAGCCAGAAGGGGAGCGAAGAGCTGCCCATTTCAAAAGCAAGGATTCATTATCAGGCAGATCAAATACATTTTTGCAGAAAACATAAGGTTCTGACCATTGTAAGAGAATGCTCTTGAACTAACAGGGATAAAATCATCTAGTTAATTTTTGTTTGTGTTGTTAACAGAACTCAATCACTGCATTTCCCTGAGCATCTGAAGCTGGAATTAGCATCATAGAATTACAGGTTTTAAATAACAACAAAAATAAAGCCTGAAGTCTAAACCACAACATTCAAGTATAATTCATTTCTGGTATGCTATTACTACTTCTAAGTGTCTTGGTGAGAGGGGATGGGGAGGTTGGAATGAAACTGTGGGTAGGGCTGGTTTTTCCCCCAAATGATGTGCATGATGGAACAGCAGAGCATTTCAAATGCTCCCAGCATGGCTTGAGTTTTCCACATGCTGTATAGACTTTTATTAAATGCACAACATAGAAGACTGACTAGATAGAGCCATTACCCTTCAGTATTCCATTTTTGCCTGAAACTTCAAAGTGAACCACACCCAAAAGCTCTGCAAAGTCATAATATGGGAGAGACAGAGCTGCCAGTGGGAAGCAGGTCATCCACAAGCACCCTTTTAAATACTGCTGTTCAGGGAAAAGGCAAACAATACTGAACACTTTCAGCTATGTACCTGACTTTCTGGTCCCCATGGGGCATCACTAGACTCAAACCCCTCCCTCTGCCTGTTGTTAAAGCATTTCCCTCTAACCAGTGCTTTGAAGGAGCCAAGATGACATCTCTACATTGAAAATGAGACTGCGGTTCACACCCTCCTTCCAGCATCCGAGCAGAGCAGGACTGCCTCTCACTCCTGCAACCCCATGGACACGAGGAGAAGAAAGAGCTGAGTCTTCCCTGTCCTTCACTTGCTGGTCCTCAGTGCTGCTCCTGATCCTAGGCCAGGGGCAGGGAGGCTGTGCCAGAGCAGATGAATGTGAGGGGAAGAGCAGGGGTGACGCTGCAGGGCTCCTCAGCCCTATCAGTATGCTCCAGACCACAAAGAAGAAAGAAGCCTGTCACTCCAGGGGGGAACACAAGAATATGGACACCTTCCTTTAAAAAAATCACAATATTAAAGAGCAACTTAAAAAAAAAAACTAAATTAAAAAAAATTGAGGCAGTGGGCAGCGGTTCTGGGTTGCACCTGTGATCAGCTCCTAATATATGTCACCTTGGCAAGAACTTGAAAAGAAAGAAAAAGTGCTGCTGAGGTGCTGGTGGAGAAGTACAGAGCTTCCTCAACACCTAAAAAAAGGAGGAAAAAGAGCACTTCTAAAACCAGAAAAAATAAATTAGCATGGGCAGCAAGAAAGTAAGAGAAAAGACAAAAGATGCAAAAAGGATCAAGAAAAGGTTGACATTAAGTAGGAAAAAACCCCAAAGCCACCAACCTGAGAAGAGACATAGAGTGTGTAAAGCAGAAAAAGCATTTTAAAATTTTCTAAAGTAATAGTTAATTAAAAGAGGTCTCCCCATAAGAGAGTGTAAATACCATCTTACTTTGACTACTTACATGCAACGCGACGTCACACTAAATTTGGCTTGTGTAATAGAGCTGCACTTTTATTAAAAAAAAAAAAATCCCTCATTATCATGATTATCTGGGTGGGACAGGAATATTAATTTAAACGAGTGTGTAAATACATTTGCTTTCTTTAGGGTGCAGTCATGCTGTGTGGTAAGCCTGGTCTTCTCCCTAGTTAACTGTTTCTCTGAAGCCCTGCATATGCACCAAAACACAATGAAATCTCGTAGGCATACAAGTTACAGCACATCTTTCAAATCACTTGGCAACTGGGAAAAAAACCCAATTTAATTAACATGGTATTTTTCTCTTTTTCCTGGGTGTATCAGCCAATAAAAGACAGTACTCTAGGTTGTCTCCTATTCTGATACAAATACCCACTGTTTTAGTCAAACCCCTTATTTCTACTGCTATTCAAGCTCTGGTTTGGAGGGGAGAGTGGAGGAGGGGTTGTTTGGGTGGATTTTTTGTGGGTTTGGGGATGATTTTAAGGGGTTCTTTTCAGAGTATGAAGGGGATGGTACCCTATGCTTGCAAGGCCATGAAACGTATTTGCACTAAAGTGTTATATCATCATCCAGACCATGATTTGGTGCCAGAAGTTGTTTTCAGTTTCCAGGCTTCCAAAAATAAATAAAAAATAATTAAAATAAATAAATAAATAAAAAAGACAAAACCCACCAAGTACCTATAGTGCCTAGCAACAAAAAATCCTGACATTTTAAGAAGAGAGACTGATGCATTTTTTTGGCTACAGAATTCTGAAAATCATTTGAATAGATCACATTTAACAGGCATTTTTTCCTTAGTACTACATTTATCAAGACATTTAGTCATCTTGAAAGCTTACAGTGTGTCTCCAACTCTGCATTCATGACAAACCCTCTTTATTGGCACCCTCATTCCCTTATGTAAGAGCAATTTCCACTAAAAACCCCTGGTATTTTTTTAAAGTAGAAAATATTTTTCATATGCACAGCATTATACTGTCCACTCAAGTTGGCTCAAATCAGTTTAATGCAGAATTTAGAGCTGCATTTGGCAGCAGCATCACTGCACAGCTACGCATTGTTTATACTCAGAGGTGGGGTAAAAGGAAAGAAACCTACAGCAGGAGCTCGCTGAACAAGTTGGGTGACTTGCTCTTCCTCGGAGGTACGTTTCGGTTATTAGCTCTGGCTGCGGGTGCAGGTGGGGGCAGAAGGGGTGAGAGGATAGGAGGGAGCAAGGCTGAACACAAACCCTGCGGTCCGACCGCAGGCCTGGGAGCCAGGAACTCCCCATTACCACCTTGGCCTTGAATGTCAGGATGTTCAGTGCCCATTACCCACCCATCCCATCTGTAGATTGTGATCCCAGCTCCTACAACTCTCTGAAGGCCAACAGTTTCAACCTTGAACCGAATGCAGAAGGAGGAGTGGATAGAATCCCTAAACTGCTCTTTTCCTCCCTTTTTGGGCCCAAAACTAAAAATAGTAATTAAAACAATCATCCTGCAGACATAACTTGACTTAGAGTGACCTCAGGGCTTCTGTTCAGTAAATTATCCCACCTATAACAGAGTGCACAGAGCACTGTGTTGGCCAAAGATCAGAAACTGCGTTAATTGCTTTGCCACTCCCCTCTGTGCGCACCCTTCACTGCTTTTCCACACTGGGTAAAATAATAAATTACTGTGATCCTTGACACAGGGATTCCCTGCCCCAGCTCTATGCATGATTACAGATACTAAATCTTTAATGATTCACTGCCAGCTTTCCTCTCAAAAAGCAGGTGTTCCTGCTGTGAGAATGCAGGAATGAATCTTTGTGCACAAACTTTGCCGTTACCTTGGTGTTGCCAGTATCAATAACTGTAGATCAGCCAGGAAGAGGAGGAGCATTCCCCTTCACCACTGCAACCATTATGGAAACCACATTTTGAAGCAGCCTTAGGTAAAGAATCATTCTGGTTTCGGACAAAAAGGTCCATCTGTCTCCCAAACCCCAAGTCCATCTGCAGTGACTGCAGCTGGTTACGGTACTCTGTAAGACCAAGGTGTGTATTGAGGGATCTTCCCCAAACTTGTTATTCATGTCCTGGCACTGCCCACCACCAGGTGTAATGGCCAGCAGAAGACATCTCTGCTCAGCCCACTTCACTGCCTGCCACCTCTCGCAGCACTGAGCGCCACAGTTTCTTCACAATGGGAGTAACTGGATAAAGGAAAACACACAGGGGAAATTAATGTGGGTTGCTGGGTTTTTTAAACAGGACTTCTGAGTTGACAGCTTTTAAGGTGTTTAACACAAGAAAGGACCAACTGTCTTCAATGACTCGAAATGCCTCCCAGGCTCATATCTCTAACCTTGCTACAGCATAACCTTGCCTATGACATTACAGGCATATATCACAGCAACAATGGGTACCAAATGAGCCTTTTATTAATAAGAGAGTGAATATCAGGTCATAATCTGCAGGTGTGTTTTTGGGATGTCACTGCTACCAAATAAGGCCATATGGAATGGAGAAGGGCAAAAGCACAGCACGCTGGCAGACAAGTCTTGTTAATAGAGCTCATCCACTCACAGGCATTCATACTGTAAGGAAAGTGTACGTTTGGAAAGCCAGTATGGGAGAACTAGCCTGGGCTATTTCCTTGTTTAGACAAGCCTTAACTTTCCCACCAGTTAGTTGCATTCCAATCAAAGTCAAGGGAAAAAAAAATAAAATTCAAGTGATATGCTTTACACCCCAAACAGTTTATACAAAACAGACTCTGCAAGCAAAGTGTGCTAAATACTCCAGTGCCAAGTCACCCCACTACACAGAACTGGAATGACAGTAATCCACTTAAAGGTGAAACTCCCCTGAAGCCTAATGAGTAATAAAAGAAGTAAAGACCTCTTGTTCTTGAAACACAAAGTTTTGGCAGAGCTTGCTTTCCTCCTCCACCATCCCCCCCCCCCCTTTTTTTTTTATTTGTATACATAGGTTTTTTTGTTTTGCTCACACAGGTTAACAACTTGATATAGTTGAAATTCAGCTTCTTCATACACAGGACTTGAAACAGCGCCTCAGATCTGCAATTCACCTGGCTCCTGGTTTTTGGACAATTATTTAGTACTTCATTCTTCCTGAGAGAGCATCTGGAAGTTTCCTCTAACTTTGCTTCCTTCAAGAGCCAAGCATCTTTTGTTTCTTAACAGGAGTAGCATCCTAGTACTGTATCTAATTCTTGCTGCCCTGCATGGGCTTATCCCGTGCTGTCGAGAAGCTTTCCCAGCACCCTGGATCAATGAGTTGGTTTGGAGACGACCTGCCTTGGAGCCCACCCGAACCCCCGCATCAGTGCCAGCCTTCCTCACGCCCCTCCCCATCCTGCTGCCATGCAGACAGCAGTGTGGTCACCCCAGCTGAAGCACTTCAGCACCCTGCCTTTGGCAGCACTTGTTGCTGGTGTTGTTGTTAATAGCTCTTTCACATACCTCGCTGGAGGAGGGTGATTCAGCACAGACACATGGGCGCGGAGGTGTTCAGACAGGCGTTAGGAGATGTGGTATGAGGATTTTGTACCAAACAGAAGGGTAAATAGCATAGCTGCACAGCTCCACCACTGATATTGCAGAAAAAGCTACCACTGCTGCAATTAACACCTACTTTCTTTGAAAACTGCCATGAGTTTTAA
The DNA here is from genome assembly GCA_014706295.1 of Lycocorax pyrrhopterus obiensis. Taxonomy (NCBI): domain Eukaryota; kingdom Metazoa; phylum Chordata; class Aves; order Passeriformes; family Paradisaeidae; genus Lycocorax; species Lycocorax pyrrhopterus. The sequence continues at coordinate 50,288,822 of JACSVZ010000001.1, forward strand.
ACACCTCGCATTGACAAATATCTGAAAAGCCAGAGGTGGGGAGGGAAAAAGTAATCTAGTGTCCACCTTATGAAGATTTAACACAAACACCGAGTGCTGCAAGGAGTCTCAAATCTGCACTTCCTTGGCAAAGGCAGGAGAAATCAGATTATGAATGTCACAAGTATGAGTTAAGGTGTGTACTTCTACATGGTTGACATTTTTTTTCCAGTTAGGAAGGAATGTTTCTTGACAAACACAGACACAGTCATCAGTTACTTCAGAAATAAAAATAGCATACAAACAACAGAGTATACCACAGACTACAGCTGATTGAATTGATAAGTGGAAATTTCTTGCAGTTCATTTGGCAACCATATTTATGTGTTTTGTTAAGTGACGGCAAGCTGAGGCAAAAAGGGTAATACTTTTTGAGAGCTTAGGTTTAGAGCAGGAGGAGGGATGAAAGTTTTCCGTATTAGAAAGTTCTTGCTGCCAATCTTATTACTTTATAGTCAGTTGACAAGATTTTTAAAAATTAATTAATTAGTTAGCATTTTGACATCTCATCCCAGTAACACACTAAAAGCATTGGTTTGGAGGATTTGATCTCATTTAAAGTATCCCAAAATACTGCTTTTGATTTAGAGATCAACCAGCAGGCACAGCACTTACTATCCCCCCCGACAAAAGGCCAAGGCAAGTAGCTGAACCACCATTTCTTGGGGTCTGCATCCCTACACTTTCTCCCCACTTATGTCTCCTAAACACATTTCACTTCACCATCACCCATCTAAAACCTGTCAAGCTCAGCCCCGTGTCTGGGTTTCACTCTGTCTGATCGATGTCTTGAGCAGCTACTAAAAATGTCACAAAGAGTTTGCATCAACCTCCTCTTCCCCACACCCTACATTTCAAAGTGTTTAGGCAGCAACAGAAAACAATTAAAGGAAATTCAGAGCTAAGGCTGAAACGTACCATATGTTTTCAAGCAGAGGGGCACAAAACATCAGTAAACCACTGCCGAGATTACATACTCCCACTATCAGGCATTGAAAGACTACAGAACAATGTCATCTCTAACTATTAATAACCATACTTCCTTTCTAGCACACAACCCTTTCTTCTTAATTGTCTGCTAGGGGTATTTCCATATGGGCTACATTCCTCTTTCCTGTAAGACAGCAAAGAGTACCAACAGCGATTTATAGTTCCACGTACATTCCTATCAGGTCTTGCATTACTCCTAACATTTGCTAATTTTCCCTTTTCTTGTTTTACAGTGTAGTCAATGAGAAAACTGGACAGAAGCCAAGATTTCACCCCTACCCTACAAGTGCTAATTAACCTCAGTACTAAAGCCACTAAAACTCTCACTAACCACACTCCACTATCTTTAGGTATAGAACTGAAACAATGGTAAAGAACTCTTCGTAAAGTACTCCAAGATCTGACGCATTAAAAACTTCCTATATGAGAAGAAGCAAGACTTTTCTTAAATTTAACTATTTAAAAATCAGGTTTCTAAAATGCTTCATAAATTCACAAAACCAGAAAAAAAATCATAACTTGTTTTGGTTTTTTTTTTTTAAACAGAATTTTCATCCCAGTTACTGTGGCCATCATGTTCCCAAACTTGAAGAAACATCTGCTTAGGAGTTTGAAGTAATGTAAAATTCAGAAGTTTCAGTTGCCAATGGAAACACATTTACTAATTTCCAATTGCATTTTTCTGAGCACTGACAAAATCTCACTAAAATACATCACATAAGAAATGTAACACTTCATTTGATGGCCACATTTGAAATACAGTGCTGTGTCAATTCCCAGGTGAAAAGATTTTTTTTCTCATACTAGTAACATGGGATTGTAGAATGGTTTGGGTTGGAAGGGACCTTAAAGATAATCTTAGCCCAACCTGCCTGCACTGAACAGTGACATCTTCAACTAGATTAGGTTGCTCAGAGCCCCATCCACCCTGACCTTGAATGTTCCCAGAGATGAGGCATCCACTATCCCTCCGGAAAAGCTGTTCCAGTACCTCACCACCCTCACAGTAAAGGATTTTTTCATTACATCTAATCTAAATCGAGCCTCTTTTTATTTAAAACCATTACAAGAAGTAATCACAACAGTCCCTTCTAAAAAGTTTGTCCTTATCTTTCTTCTAACTTTCCTTTAAATATTGAAACATACAGCCTTCTCTTCCCAGGCTGAATAACCCCAACTCTCTCAGCCTGTCTTCATAGGAGAGGTGTTCCAGCCACTCATCATTTTTGTGGCCCTTCTCTGGACCCACTCCAACAGGTCCACATCCTTATAGCTGGATGCAGCACTGCAGGTGGGGTCTCACCAGAGCAGAGCAGAGGGGCAGAATCCCCTCCCTGGCCCTGCTGCCCACGCTGCTTTGGATGCAGCCCAGGACATGTTTGGCTTTCTGGGCTTGAGTGCACATGGCTGGGTCATGTCCATCCTCTCATCCCCCAGTATCTCCAATTCCTTCTTGGCAGGGCTGCTCTGTGTCTTATATTGATACTGGGGAGTTGCCCCAACCCAGGTGCGGCCCTTGCACTTGGCCTTGTTAAACCTCCTGAGATTCCCGTGGGCCCACTTCTTGAGCTCGTCCAGGTCCCCCTGGATGGCATCCCATGCTTTAGGTGTGTCAACCGCACCACTCAGCCAGCTTGGTGCAACCTGCAAATGTGCTGAGGGTGCCCTCGATCCCTTTGTGTCATTGATGAAGATATTAAACAGAATTTGTCCAAGCAAGAACTCTAAGGGTCATCCCTTGTCACTAATCTCCCTCTGGACATTAACTATGACCACTACTCTCTCTGTGCAACCATCCAAACAATTCCTTATCAATCAAACAATCCACGCATCAAATATCTCTCTCTCTCTCCAATTTAGACAGGAGGGTGTGGGGGACTGCACCCTTTACAGAAGGCCAGATAAGTGACATCTGCATTCCTTCCCTTGTCCACTGATGCGGTCACTCCCATAACAGAAGGCCAATAGGTTGGTCAGGCAGGACTTGCCCTTGGCTGTCCAAAATCACCTCCCTGTTCTCCATGTGCCTTAGCAGAGGTTTTAGGAGGAGCTGTTCCATGATCTAAACAGGCACAGATGTGAGGCTGATGGGTCAGTAGTTCCCAGGGTCCTCCTTTCTACCTTTTTCAAAGATGGGTACAGTGTTTCCCTTTTCCCGTAAATTTCTTGCTTCCCATGAGAAAAAGGAAAATAACAGTTTTGGGAAGTTTTTTTACTTGCAGCATAAGAAGAATATTGAACAAGAAGAACTACTAATATAAAGAGGAACCTGGCCTCATTCCTACCATCCAAAGTGCTCCTGAGCCTGCATTTAACATATAAACTGCCTTAATAAAGGAGAGCATGTTGCATGCAGGGCATGAGTCTGGGCAGATCATACCCACTTTCACTTTCTTCCTCTTCAGTTTTAGACATATTGAAGTTCAGTCATAAGAAACATCAACTGCTATTGCAAAACAAAAGTTTCCACTCACGTAAGGATTATGCCAAGTAATAAGTCTCTTAAAATACTTATCTTTCTGAATTTCCCAACAACTTGCTGAGCATACTCATCCAGAAAACAGGCAATGATGCCTCTTTGGTTTTGTTTACACATTTAAATTAACAATTTTCCAGAAAAATACAGACATCACCTTGTACCTTGCCTTATGGAAAGCAATACCAGACTAATCAGCTTCCTGGTGAATGATATCAAATAGGACTGTGGCAGCTTCACTCTTAGCAAGGCTGCATATGCACTCACCCTGTACGTCTGAATGTACAGGCCGCTGACAAATCAAAACCCCATGACCCAGATCAGCCCCAAGAGAGGGCCATGGAAGCAGGACTGAAGGCAGAGCCCACAGCCACCACATTAGCTGTGATGTGTTCTGTTACTCTTCAAAAAGGTGACTTAAACCTCTAGAAGAAATAGCAATGCTCCACATCACTCAGTATTACTCCCTCATCGCTGAAAAAAAACCCCAAAAAAAGGTCAGAAAAGCAGAGTACATCAAACACTTATCAGCTCATTAGTCAGATCTTGACCAAAACTTATGAGGCTATTTTTTATAAGCATTTTTGGACTTAATTGTTGTACAACCAGCAAGTTTAAGTCTATATTTTCTGGTGTTTGGTAGTGAAGCAAAGCAAAAAACAGCAGCTTTTATATAACTTACTCCATGTATTTGTACTTGCCCTTCCTCATTTTTCATGAGGAATGGAAAAAAGGAGACGTTTCCTTATAATCAGTTTCTCATAGCAGACAAGATACCATGGTTACTCTTGACTCATATACTAGTCAAATTCACAGAGCAGGAATTTAAGATGAAAAAATAATTATTAAAAAAATATATAATGCAAGACGACAGAAAGGAGGTACCAATATAAAGTATAAAGGCTGTACTAAAGACCAGATGGTGAACATCAAGAGAAAGTAATCAGCATGAAGGAATGAACTTTGGAAGTAGAGGTGCTTTGAAAAAAAAGAATTCATTTTAAATCAAATTAAAGCCTCTCATATATCATCAGATATCTTAAATTTAAGTAGAAAAAACAACTAATTTGATTCTAAGTAATCTAGAGAAGGAAGTTTGTAGCTAAATCCTAAATAAAACATACAGCTGAACTAATCTGTACAAGTGTGGACTCTACCTGAAAAAATGTTTTGAATGTGTCTATAATAAAGTAAATTGTCATCTGCATGCCATTCCTCTGAAACACAAGAAAAAAAAAAAAAGGAAAGGAAAAAAAAAAAAAAAGAAAAAAAAAAACCACCACCAGAAAAACCCATCACCCCGTCAAGAAAAGTTTCCCACAGAAATGGAAAATTTGGCCAGCTCTCCTTGATGACAAAAGATAAGGAAATACCAGGGCGGTTCCATGGTTTGCAAAGTGTTAGGCACAAAGGCACAGAAAAATATTTTTATTGTTTATGTTCTCCACCCCTTTCTTTATCTGCTCTTTCATTTTAGTTTAGCTTTCTATCATATTTCTCTCTTGTTACCTTTATTATTCCCTATTTTCCTGATTTAGAAGGTACATGCCAATGATCTAAGTAACACTGTTTCAGGTGGTTGTCTTGGTGCAAGCGGTATTAATACCTCCTGATACCTTCAATAAACACATTTTAGAATGGTGTCATATCACATTGCATTTAAGAGAAGCAATGCTGTTGGAGTAGCAGTTGTCAGAAAGATATATTTCCTGTTGAACCAAGAAAATCTGCATGGAAAAGCATCAAGATGCTCTCCAACCTAAAGGAAGGCTAATTTCCCACTAGAAAAAAAATCCCACTCTATAGCATTTCAGATAAACATGTTCAAACCCGAGACTGCCTAGAGGTGTGCAGCTTTTGTTGTGTGTGTGAATGGGAAAGAAAAATTCATTAAAAAAACCCTTTTCCAAAGCTGAAAAACTGTATGAAGATGACATTTTGTGCTCATGTTCATCCAGCACTCACACTGAGACTGTTAGCAACATCTCGACTTGTTTGAAATCACAGACCAACTTGAAACAAAACTGCCAATGTCATTTCATTTACAGCTCTGAAAAACCCAAAAGCTTTCTATTCTGCCCTGTTGTATGATCATAGCCCTCATGTCTCTAACACGAGAAAAGGCTTCCCAACCACAGTGCAAAGCATTGCACTTCCACCTTACTCTCAAGAGCTGCAAGCAAAAATAGATGGTCTTAGAAGACCGAATTGGTATAGTGCAAGGCAAAAATTGGTATAAGCAAGATTTCCACTCACTACCCCTCTCCAAAGGAGACACTGGCTCTTACCTCAGAATTTGCTTCACCACCTGGTCTCAGCTGGAAACGTACCTTAACTAAAATTCTGCCTTGCTGAAGAGCGTACACTTATTCCTCCTGAGCAACAAGCAATGTATTATTCTGACAGGTATGTTCAGCTTGCATAAACTATACATAACTCATTCATCTTCCCACTGTCTCATGGGGTCTTGTGATTTTCATTCCAGTTTATGATTCTGTGTTCAGCCAACTGAGTTGAAAACAGGAGGTTTTTGGGGAACAATGGTGCTGCAGCCAGAGATGCACCTCTGAAACTGCTCAGCAAAGCCTTGTTGGAAAATATGTTGTCAAACCACAAAGTCCTCCCCCTCATGTGATTATATTCAAACCATCCTCACATGCTAGGATTCAAGCTGAAAACTCTGTATTTTTTGAGAAAAAAAGTTTTCCTTTGGGTTTGCTTTTCTTAAATATTCATTTTCTTTTCACCACCCCTACTGCCCAAGAACTCTAATCAAAATCATTTGGCAGGATCTGAGCCCAGCAAGATTTATCAATTTGAGTAATTTTCTTTAAACACCATCTCTGTTTCACACAATTATGGACTGGAAAAAGTGGATTTTAAGTAAGAAAGAGCAATCTGTACTTTTTATACCATTCCTAATGAAATCTCAGCTTCCACAATCCTCTGACCTTTCTGTTACCCTTCCCATACCCCCCAGAAATGCCCGAGGGCTTCAGGAACTGCTACTCTGTACTGGTTTGCTTGCCTCTCTGCTGTACTGGGAAAAAAATATGTACACAGTTCTTTGTACAAACTGTGTATTTTAGACAGTTTGAACTATAATCAGAAATTAAATTCTGATTTTCCAGAAACTACTTTAGTGCAAAGGTTCTAAATGGCATTTTTAAAAAATAGTCAAAATTAAAGCAAAAAAACCCAACAGCTAACCACCCGGTTAACTCCCTTCAGGAAATCTATGGGAACATCACTGTCTCCAAAATCTGCCTTGTACTGTTAAAAATCAACCTGCTGCAAGTGGCAACTTTCTGCAACTACTGCTGGAGTTAGAAACCTGCAGCTGGCACACCTCACTGTCCAGAAAACCGCTGTAAGAGCTGCATGGACATTTCTTCAGTCACCTGTCCTGACCACAGCTTCCCTGCAACCACTCTGCTACTTGCCTTACTCCCAGCAGTTCCATTTTCCAAACTGGAACAAAAATGAACAGGCAAATGCAGCTAAGACAATGGCTACATCTCACCCACACGCCTCAGAAGAGAACTGGAGCAGTGAGGCTGGAGCAAAAAGTTGCCAGATGGATACCAAGTTATGGCTAGATCCAACTCTTCTTCCCAAAGAGTTCTTACAAACCCTCCCACGCAAGCTGCAGCCCAGATTTCCCATGCCATACCAAACTAGGGAGAAGTTTAATCAGTTTTTTTAACTTTCCTGGTACCAATTAAGCATTTTTTCTTTAACTGAATGCCGAGTTTCATTTCAGTATTTAATCCTTGAAACACATGTGTTTATTTTTCCATTCCATCATGATTAGACCTGAACCACTGCAATCCACAACAAAAAATCACTAGGCAGCAGTATAATCAAACTAAAGGTAAAATCTTAGCCTTAATCTGAGTTGTGTAAAATGTTCCAGCCAGTATAAAGTCCCTATTAGATCTCATGATAAGTAAGGTGTCATAAAAGTAAACAAGACATAAATCAATAATGCATGGACTTCATTAAAAGCAACAGCTCACCCTAACTCAATACAAAAAAAATCTAGCACACAATATTCCATATAGAACAGAATGTTTCATTATTCCTATAGGCCTTCACTTACTATTTTACTCAAACAATTTGTTTTCAAAATAACCATGAACTCAAAGAAGCAAGATAACAAAACCCTTCTGGAGATTCAACCGAAGACATCTATTCAACACTGTGTTTCTGTACTGCTGAAAAAGCCTGTCAAATAGTTGAAGTGAACACAATGCTTAAACAGCATACTTATATGGAAATAAAATATATTAACTCCCTAGGGAACAAAACCAAAACTCAAGAAATTCCTGGAGGGGAAGAAAAACAAAGGGGAGGGAAAGGGGGGAAGGGAAGAGAAACAAGATGTGTTTCAAAGTGCTTGTTTCCTTCTGATAATCAGACTGCCACAAAACTCTCAAAACCATGGGGGGGTTGTTTCCTTTGCATCAGAAAACTCAGGAGAGAAATGGATGCTAATTGCACAATGAATGCATAAAATGTTTTGGAAATGGACTTCAGGAATGAGTCTAGAAGAGCATGAAGAAGCTGTAGAAAGAACATGATCAGATCTCTTTATGCTTTAGAAAAAAACCCCGCCATCTCTCAATATTAAAATTTCCATCTGGTTTAAAAAAATAAAGAGAGAGAAAAAAAGAGAGAAAAATGAGACACAAACTCCCCCCTTCCAACAGTGATTTCTAGATCTCATAAAGGCTTGCTGGGGAGCAATTATTGTGAGACTCGAAGGCACTGAAGACAGCAGAAGTGAGAGCCACAGAAGTGTATATATAATAATTACCAAGCCACAGAAAATACTAGAAGCAGATTTGTGGGAGAAAAAACCTACAAGCAATGAAAATATATCCAGAACATGTCAAGCAAGCCAACAACCTAATTCCCTAGTAAGCTTTTTCTATCTCTAAATCCTATCTTTCAACCACAGTATCCTGAGCTTGTCAGGTATCTATGTCTGCTTTCTTACAAATGCAAATCCACAAAATTTTTAATTTGAGTTTTACATGCTGGGATGAAACCTGGGCTCGTCAAAGCTGGTATAACTGAGAAGGTTCCTCTGAAGTCTGGGAAAACCAGGCTTCCACTATTGTCACCATAAGCACCATCTTTTGAACCTATCCCAATATGGCCTTCGTCATTGTCCTCTGAAGTGTTTGTGTAAAACCTTTTCCACAGGTTAACACAAAACAGCTCTGTCAATTACTATCTTTAAGTCGTATTTTAACAACAATAACACTGGGTGATCCCAGTCTACAAGAATCATTCACCTTTCCGCCTCTTTCCTTTGCTTTTGAAGACTTGTAGGAACTAGAAACAACTTGAAGAAACATTAATACACTACAAGTAAGATATAAACTACCCACCAAGTGAATACTCTGCATTTTTACATCTAGACATAAAAAATGCATATAAAAACAAGAGTGCTTGCAGTTATGATTCAAGACAATACTTAAATCGCCACAAAAATGAAACCTAGCTTATGGTTTTCTGGTTTGAATCTAACGGCTACTTCAGAGGCCATGTAGGCAATCAAACTGCTGATCAAATAACTGTGCTGTCCTCCCCAGAATTATTTTGGTTTCATTTGAATTCCTTTTTTTGTATGCCTCACAGGAAAAGAATGTGCAGCAGTCTTATTCACAAGCCTAAATACCTGAGCTTGTCTGGGACAAAGGCAAGTAATACTTTCTACATTCGTTTGATGTGGAAATGCACGTTCTCAGCTTGTGCAACAACTTATGGCAGTTTAACCTAATCTTATGACCTGCAGCCAAGTTAACTACACTTATACTCTAATGAGCTACATGGTTGACCAGCAAAAGCCAAAGTTTTGTTCGCTCATCCCATTAAAACATATAAATAAAAGTATCTAGAGAAGTTTTGCATTCTCCTACTAAGAAACCAGGTAATTTTCCCTAATGTTGAGCTTGCATGTTTATCACAAGATGGGATCTTCCATTTGTCACAGGAATCATGCATATGTCCCTGTTCACCTTGGATCTTTTAATGTGAGACCACTAGTTTTTGTGACAGGACTAAGTAGCCTCGACACCCTAAGTGACATGAATAGCCAACAAGGTTGTCTGAGTGAAAAAAAAGGATGAAGGAGGAATTCTTTGAATTCATTTACCCACAAAAGGGTTTCTGATGCTAAATGGCTACAAAACTTATCCTAGTCTTTGGGAAGCAAATTTTCCAAACAGTATACAGAAAATCTTTTACATTTCCTGTGAAAATTATTACATGCATCTCCCACCTCTACCCCCAGCAATGTGATTTACAGCCAAAACATTGGCAAATCCCTCAGCTGAAACCTGAAGAGAGATCTTTGCATCACTGGAGTTATTTTAATGCAACTGAAGCTTTGCTGTGGGTGGAGTGAAACAGGTTCTAAAAATACTTTAACTCTACAGAACATTTCCTATTCTGCCCATTCCCTAAGAAAGGGATATCGGAAGTGGCTTCTGAATGTAAGATAGGATGGTGGCCTTTAAACAGAGACAAGCAATGCTACAGAGGTTTGTGCACAGGAGCCGGTAATTGACACATCTGGGGATGATGCAACTTCATGCAGTGACAGGATGACTGAAGTTACAGATCCAAATGACAGATTAAGTATCCTTTGTGGTCTAAGCCAACACAGAAATGGTATCGTTTTGAACAAAAAATAAAAATGGAGCTAAAATTTTGAAAACTCCTTAAAAACAAAGATCACTTGGTTCATACCCCAGATATTAGATTCAATGCCATTACTTACCAAGCCAGCTATTGGAGTTGGCAGACGATTGATCTTCTTAACAATGCCAGGTTTGATCTTGTTAATCAAACTAAAAAAAAAAAGTCATATGATTTTTCTGTTACATAATTTACTGTACTTGAGCATGAGCATCAATGCTTATTAAGAAATACTTTGCATATGGTCCTAACTTAACACGATTTGAACAAATTTGAGCTGAACCTATTAACACTGCCAAGAAGTGACAAGCAAGAACAGATTGTAGAAGCAAAAATGGGACAAGCCACACACAAAGATTTCTGGGAACAGCAAAGTGAGAAAGAAAAGAAAATGCCTGAGGAGGCGTGGGCAGAAAAGGATCTGTGTTTCTACTTCATGGGTGGTGATGTTAATTGGACTCGAATTTCCTATTTAAAGATTTTCTTCACATAAAGGTTCTGAGCAGATGTCAAAAATGTACCAGAATATTGATTTTCAGAGTTCAGTGTGAGAGCACTAATATTCCTGTAAGGGTGAGAAATAAACTCAGTTTTTATAATGCTACCAAGCCCAGAATGCTGTGTGCAGCAATCATTTTTGGCACAGATAATTTACATGCACAAGTCATTTTCCATTTCAGTCAGAAGAGACTGTACCTGATACCACTCTTCACATAAAATTCATAATTAAGCTGAGGAGACAGGACAGACTAACACATCACTATTGAATACACAAGCCCAAATGCACACCTTATCTGGCAGTGAGGACGAGGCACAGGATTCCTTGCAAGTTTATACCCAGGTTTTCAATCATGGAGGTAGGAAAATACTGTGGTTTACCAAATTACACACTAGACCACAAGGTCAGTGGAGAACAGGGACCTCAGGACACCCTGCAGACTTCATCTGCCTTCATATATAGCTTTGAGGATTTTTGTACTTGCTCTCTCTTCTTGTTGCTGCTTGTCTGGCCAGACCCTTCAGCCCACACAAAGCATCAGCACAGCTTTGTGATCTACTCACACCAGTTCAGAGACAAGACCTGGAGCTTAAAACTCTGTGTGGGGAAAAAGAATCTTTTGCTCAAGTAGAAAATGTATTTGAGAAATAAACACAAAGAACAGTTTACCCCTATACACTGGAATGAAGGATACATTTCTAAGAACCGGCAGAAAAAAAAATAAGAGCTGCAGGTTCTGAGATTTTTCAATTACAGTTATTTAGCAAACGAGACACATCTGATTACTTTTCCCACCCAAAAAAGTGACCTGTTGAGGTGGAATAAAAAAAAGTTTGCATTCCTCCCCTTTTTTTATTTTTAAATCTTCCAAATGCGTAATTTTTATTTGATTTATTCTACTGAAGAACATGAAGCAGCATGTGACCAGAAAAACTTTAGTGAATTTCTTTCTCTAGAGTACGCACACGAGAATTGGCAAAATGTAAAGGGCTTTATTTTGTCAACTACTGATCACTCAGCCAATGTGTGCCCTTGGTCATTGAGTAGGACAAACAAGCTGACTGGATGCTACGGAAATACGTGGTGCAAGTAGAGGTCTTATCTGCTATAGCTTAAGTCAGATATACAATCTCCAGAGATAATATATCCACCTAAATTAGCCATGCCACAGCTGAACCAAGGAAATTGGCAATGTAATTTCTAGTTTGTCTCAACTATTCGAGATCTTGCACTGTATTGTCTTTGGTGAAAATTGGACATCTGAAAATTTTTGCCATCTGCTCTTTTGTGTTTCCACAGAATTTCTATGAAAAAGCACTCCTCCTTGGACTTCAAGTATGTCAAATTTAAAATTACAACACGGGAGAACAGCTATTTTAGTACACCATAATGAGGCATGTTTTGCTTTCGAGAAAGTTGCATGCCTCCTAAGGCAAGCTGCTCAGCTGAAGAAATTATAGGATGTTTTTCTTGCATATTATTAATTACAGATAAATTTAACTGATTTGCATTTGGCAGATGGAGCCTCACATTCTCTTACCAAGTAAGTGTCAACAATGAAGATATCAGAGGATTAGGATGTATCAGTTAATGGCCAAATCTTTAGCACATTATTTAAGAGTTACATCTGAATACAATACACACATCCCACTAAACACATACCTGAAGAAATACCTTTCTTATTAAAAGTATAAATTATTTTTATTACTGCATTCACACTCATTAACATTTAATTACATAAGTAATGAACATACAGCATCCAGCTCTACAATATTATTGAAAATTAGTTCATGACCCATATCACAGATAACTTTAGAAGAAACTGCAAGATAAGACTGAAGGGTGAAAGGGTCCAAAGAAAAATAAAGGCAAGGACAGAAAACAGTATTATTCACAGAAGAAAAGAATTATCTTTAGGAAAAGAGGCTCAGAGAACTGACCTTTCATAAATATTTTCTGAAAGTTAGCTTGGCTGAACTGATTTTAGAGTGGGTCTGAGATTTGTAGTATTTTTTTTTTTTTAGCATCCCAGGTAGTTCTTTAATAAGATTTCTCTTGCACTGGTGTTCTAATGACATTTACAACTCCTGTTTCTTAAAATGCGAAGGGATTAGCACCACTACCAGTCCTGGAAACCTGTTCCAGTAAGTGCTAAGCCAATTACAGATATGTGGATGAGACCTGATGAGTGGACATTTTACACCTCTGACTCAGTCTAGCAACGAAACCAGGCAAGTCCCATCACTGCCAAGCCTACAATATATAAGCACAAGGAAGCTTCTTACAGAAAGTGCTCCAAAACAAGCTGAGTGTAAAGTTCTGTGGTAGGAATAGGTAGTTTCAGGATTTATAGAACCAACACTCAAGGGCTGCGGATGGAGCACAGAAATCCAAACCCACACAACAGTGAGCACAGGGGTAACAGAGTGCTTTGGTCACAGTCACAGCCCCACCACCTTGCACAAGCTAAAGAGAAAGCCCAGGAATATCCTGGGTATTATAACCAAACCCAATATAATTGATCAACAACAGCACAATTCTCTCAGTGTCACACAAAGTGTGTGGGACAACACACAGAACACATGGCTCTGGAAAGAGAATGTCCAAAAGATGCTTTTACTTCCCATGACAAACAAAAATTATTAAAAAAAACCTGAAAATTATTTACTACAAATACTTTTGGTACTTAAAAAAAAAATTCAGAGGCCAGGAAGGACAGAGGCCAGCTGATGTTAATCTGAAGGGTTTTTATATAGGTAAGTCAATACTCACTCGCACAACAGGACTCCATTTTCTAGAGCTGCTCGAAAGTCTTCGGTTCCAAAGCTTTGCCCAGTAACTGCCTATAAGAATAAGAGTTGAGAGTTAATTGGACACACACACAGAATCAGGACTAGCAAGAGAATCTTAGTAGTAGTTGAAAAAAAAAACCAAAACAATCCAACAAACCCTGATTTAACACTTAGTTCATACTATTATTGTCTTACCTTAATTTCAAAAGGAGCAAGTATTTAAAAGTCAGTTCTTTATCCCTCAAAAGAAGTCAGATCAAACATCTTAAAATAGTTTCCTCTAGTGTAAGTCAATCTTCAGCTAAATTCTGTGGGAATACTTATTATTTTCTAAAGTAATACGAGTCACATTGAAAAGCATAAAATAAATTTCAAACAGAAATGCAAAAGAGAGAGAAAGTCTTTTATCTCCTACTTCATGTTACAGCGTGTATACCCATGATATCTAGCACAAAGTACTTTAATAGCGGGTTTTCTTCATGCCACTTGCACCTAAGGCAGTGAGACTAAAGAACCACTCCAAGTCTGCATTACCACGTGCACATCAATTCCCATTACTTGGCAAGTGGCAGGACTATACTAATGGGACTCCTTTGTACATTCAGAGTGAAAAAGCAGTGAACAAGAACAATGTCTTATAAAGGACTTAAGACACCCCAAACCAAAAGAATTGCCTACAAGTTGTCAGCAAAGTAGTTTTCAAAAAAGACCCCAAGACCCAAAAAACCAAAGCATTTGCCCAAGCCTATACTCACTTGGAGCCACTACTAGATCCCGCCTCTGCCTACATTCCCTGAAGGGACCAAATTTGGCAGAATTCTTATAAACACCCAGATTAATAACCCACATGCAAGTCAAAAAAAGACATGTTATTCTGCCATCAATCCAAAAGAGAGGTTTTATGCCAGCTGGGAACAGAAATCTAATCAAATGGTATTTATTTGAGCTTAGAGGTCACCATGTTCAGCCACCAGCTAATTATGAACTGCCCTTTGGGGATCCTGACCGTCCTCAATCCTGTGCAGGACTTCAGGCACACAATTAAAATGCTGTGGAAGCTGCATGCATCCAGAGCAAAGCTACTGGTTACCACAGTAATTAAGGAAATTAGTACTGAAAGAAATGAGCTGTGCTTGGTAAAAAGAGCAAAGGAGAGGATGGAACTCTTTTAGGATCTGTTACTATCACCCTATTATTTTTTTTCTAAATTCCAAGAGGGATGTACACTAACACCAGAAATCCTACCGTTTAAGTAATTACCTTAACATAGGTTTTCTTTTCATTTAAATGCTCTATCTTCCTATTGAGAAAAAAATTAGGTATTACAAAAATCTTCTTTTGTGTTTAAGGTTTTCTTCTAAAATGTAAGAAATAGCGACAGAAAATGAATGACGGCACACCAACTCAAGATAAGAAAAAAATCAAAATTCAGGGAAAGAAAGGACGATAGTGATCCCCCTAGGAGAACTGCACTTTATACAATATTCATATAATAGTCTGTTCTTACAGAAAAGTAGAAGTTGTATCTTTACATTATAATTGTCAATAATCACTTAAAAACACAGAATCTGAAAATTACCCTTATCTCAAACATGGTATGTGGTTTTGCTTCCAAACTTGTATATTTAGTGATAATAATTTTGAGGAAACTAGCCAATATAACACAACAGCACTGAAACCTTAAAAATAAATATTTGCGTTCCCTAGGTTATTGGGAATAGGAGAAATAGGAATACCTAGTTAAAAATTATGCCCTTCATTCTGCAAGTTAGAAATTTGATATGTGCATGTCATACATTAGAACTGTACTGTAATAAGGGCTGTAGGACTGGGGTCCAACTTATGGCTATGTTTCAAACTCCAATCAATTCTTAAGAATCCCAAAGTTGTTTTATTTTGGAGTTGTCACTGACATCTACAGGACTACACAGTCGATATGTTTGAGTTTACAGAGATTTTACTGGCAAGTCCTGCATGCAACAGATGATGTTTCCTTCAACAAGAGTTGGGCCCATCCCAAACCTGCAATGTCTTCTACATCCACAAACAACCTTCACCCTCTTTTTTCTTGGGGGGGGGGCGGGGAAAAGGAGTCGTGGAATTGCAGTAGGTAGCTAGAGGCCCACACTCCTCAAAAATTATCCACAGGAAGACAAGGACCATGTGTCACTGAAGAACTGAAGACAAGTTAAACTTCAGAGTAGACCCTCCAGAACACAAGAATGTCATGCTGCAGTGCATAATCCTGTTTCCTTGAACAGCAAGAGTCCAATTTGAGTAGAAGGCTGTAAATGCCTCTATTAGACTTGCAGACCTCTTAAAACTACATTAGAAGACATTACACTGGAAGCATTTTGACTAAGTTATTTGTGCAGCTGCTGCAGCAATCAACACTGATTTGCTATACAGGATGGAGCTGTCAGACCAATCTTGTGACCCACTGATTTTGACAACTATGTGGTTTGTTGATATTAAAATAAAAGTGTTGGTTCTGCCAAGTTAGGTTTCATTAATACTGACTTTCAAAGGATAACTAATAATTAAGTAATTAGAAGGTAGTCTCAAAGAACAATTTAACACTGGTACTTGAAACCAAAACATTTTCCAAGTTGCACAACAACTTGAATTTGTTGATGTCACAAAAGTAAGTGCTCCATTTAAAAATCTGCTTTTGTACAGAGACTGAGGACTTTTCTCATCATGGACTTTTCATCTGGCTTATACCCAGAGCAGAGCTTCAAGCTCAGCTGTAACTGTGATAGCCTATCCAGGAACTAGATATCATTAAAAAAATGCAAAGACATAAAAGCCAGGGAACTCTGAGCCAGTCTAAGAACCTAAGTAAGACAAAGTGAATCCCACCCTAAGATACTACATCTTCAAACTATGTCTACGATTTCTGAGTCACTGTTTATTCATTAAAACTGCTTATACTGGGTGTGGTACTCTTATGTAATAAGCATAATTGATTTTGGACAAATTTTCAACCACTTAGCCATGTGAGCCACCAAATAATAAAGAAAATATCTTGCAAGAGTGATTTCTATCCATCTTTGAACAACATCTCTTTCCAAATTATGTCTCTTTTCTCTCCTCCATTCAGCTGAATATATTTTACTTCTATCACTGCTTTTTTGATAGAACGAGAGCAATGACATAATTAAAGGTTATATCATAAAAATCAAATTTAATTGCTGCTATAAAAGAGTTTAATTTTGTTTTTGAAAGACAGCAGCTCCTGATTCTTTGGTAATTTGCAATTGCCAGGTCCAACCAATTTTCTTCAAACAGTATGCAAATCAAGTCTTTATTTAAATTTAGGCATTTTAAAAATGCTTACACACAGAGGGCTAGTTTATTTTCAGGTTTGCTGTGATTCCTGTAGGAGGAGACAAATCAAGAAGAAATAACTGAAGATCAACCATTCTGAGCATGGCATGACATCAAAGTAGTCATGGACTGAGCAAAAAGCACATAGCACAGAATATGCTGATTATATGCCTCAGTACCAAAATGATCATTGAGTACATTTCTTTGACTTGCTGTACTGCTGGCCAATCATAAGGTAGGGCTTCTTTGCCTTAAAATCTATCCAAAGTTGAAAGATTTTTTCAGTGTTAATAAAAAAAAGTACTGAGGGAGTTCAGGTCAAGTTGTTTCCATGGTTTACACAGGTTTGAATGGCTTTAGCAAAAAGGCAGTGCTACCACAGGCCAGTCAATGTCTACCACCACATGAAACTCTAAGTGAGGGGACCGGTAGGTTTCTCAATTTAACTTGGCTGTGATGGAAACAGCCAAGCTAGACTCTGCCCGTCCAATGCAAGAATCATACCACGTACCCAGGCATGCTGGCTGACCAGTTCTCCATCACAAAAGCGTTAGCTGCCCAGAGACAAGGAGGCAGTGCTGTATCACGCCCAGCCTGTAATCTCAGCAACGCCTTGGTACAGGTACTCGCCCTCCAGCCTGCTCTCTCCACCTCATTCAGAGCTCCTCTGCCACCCTGCCTTTCGACTACACCGTCTCAAACCATGCAAGGTCCCTGTGCATCAATTTGAGAGAAATGCTGCTTGCATCAGCTTGAAGCACACAGCTCCCTGCTACAGGGATGTAGGTTAGGGATGGAAGGAAGATTCAAGATACTGAACCACACATGGTAGCACCTGCCTGAAGGCAGGCTTATGCCAGGATCTCATGGGGCAAACAATTAATCAGATGGCAATTAATCAGATCCACGCTGATTTATCAGTTTCAGATCCCCAGCAGGGCTGTGGCAAGAAAAGCCAAATTTTGCATGCTGAAGAGAGGACTGCCTGTCTTCTGCAGGGAACTGGGGCAGTGATGCAAAGGTGATGCAATGGTGCCATCCCCAGTACAGAATTTTGGCTACACCTGCCGGTTTCTGTCACAATGCCTGTGTGAGCGGATCACCTCACACACACGAATGGCTGAATTCCTACCTTTCCAATGGCCTTCCTTCTCCCTACCCATTACCAAAAATCTGGATCAGACTACATGGCAAATGGCTCAGTCTTAAATAATCCCAGCATGGTATTCCTCCATTTACAGTACCCCTTTGGCTGTAACTACCTCCATCCAATGTATTGCTCCAGAATGCTACTGCCACTGCAAGATGCACAAGGAGATACACAGGCTACACCCCAGCCAACAAGCAAGCATGCAGGCAACTCCCAGTGTGCTGGCATCTGTACAGTGTGGCCAGGCCTGGAAGTAGATTCACAACACCTTTTCAAATAGTATTTTTAGTCCACTGCATTTTATATACAAAACATGCTATACCTCAGCTTTACAGATTTTTTATGTCCATCATGAAAGAAGAGCAACATCAAAAAAAGAAGTAAAAAAAGGCAGTAAGGATTTTTCTCTCTTCCACGCTCAGATGCACTATCCAAAGCCCTACCTCCCCTTTTCATGGCTATTTGCAGTTCCATTTAAACACCATGCAGCACACGAGCTTGTCTTTGAATGGTATGTGTGTGGTAGCTACCAGAAAATGCTGTCATCATGCTTTGATGTAAATAGCTTATGCTGTTTGTCATTTGCAGACTTCCCATCCAGTCTTCTCCTCCCAAATTTTTAAATCTCCTCCCTTTTTCTTAAAAAAAAACAAAAAACCCCATGACATTGCCGCAGTTTTCTCCCGTAGTAATTTGCTTTATCCAAATCCCTCCCAAAGGCCAGGTGGTAGGAGCCATATTTAGAGGGTTTCTGTACACAGTCTTGAACACAAGTTCAAAATCAGCCATTTGGGTAGAAAACTTTTGACATTGCAGCAAACAGCCCAACCTAGATTTCTCAAAGTCAAGAAGTAAAAAAGAGCAGCTCATTTTTGAGGCCAGCAGGATCTGTCTCCCTGAATTTTGAGCCCCAGGAAAATGTACAAAAAGAGTGGGCACTCATAGCTTCCATCCATGGGAAAATACTACTGGCATTTCATTTCTGGTAGCAGCAGGGATGCCAGGTCCAAAGCGGGCAAGGTCATTGTGGGAAAAATGCTGCTATTGTGAGAAAAATGCTGCTATCTTCCCTTCCAATCAACAACTTAATTCACAACAAACTCCTGAGGGGTCAGTCAACAAGTGCTCAAGAAGCTGGTACCCACAGAGGCTTTCCCAGAGGCTTTCCCAGTAATGAAATTATGACATTGCCCAACGTAACAACTGAGCAAGACTGATATTTCTACAAAAAAAAGCTGTTAATTTCAAATCCCCACACCTCATGGCTAAAATCCATGACAGACATGATTCCACTACGGAAAAGAACTGGGGTGGCTGGATTAAGAGAAATATCTACAAATAAATGTGTTGTATAATCTAACTGCACAGCAAAAGTAAGAAGGTGAAGAATATTTTTGCCATTGATCATTTATGCTGGACCATGTGAATGCTTCTCTTTATCTCCACAACAGTAACGTTTTTCAATTGGAATAATTCACTCTCTATTGCTCAATGCAAGGCTGGACTCTCCTGTTTAACCCCATACCCCAAATCCCTAGGCATCATTACATTTCAGAGAATGTAGAAATTTTTCAGTCTTCAGTCCAAACTGCCTTTGATAGCAAACCAGAACAGATATTTATAAAAGGAAATGGTTGATTATAGAAAAAAAAAGTCTTAACTGTTATTTTCTATCATCAACATAATGATGGGGTCTTATTGTGGTATGCCTTCTGGACAAACATACCAAGACTCCTGAAATAACATACAGCTACATTCTTACAAAAGATGAAGAAAAACAATGAATAAGGAGCAAGCAAGAAGGGAAAAAAATACTGGTGTAGTAGGTGTGAAAAGCACAGATCTCTGCTCATCAGATGTTTGTACTCTGCTCTTTCCAACTTTTCTGTCAAACCACATGTAGAAACACAATCTGAAGGAGGAAAGCAAAGTTTTCCTTCCAATCGGTCAGGGAACGCCTGACTTGGTGAAACAATGCTGCAGAGAGAGTCGGGATAAACATTTGGGATCAATCAACTCAGTCGAGCTTTTTCCCCCACAAACAAGATCATCCCACAAAGGAAAACAAGATGAATAAGCCTACTGTTGTTTATCCTGATGACTGTACTGACAGGTGTCAAACTAGGAAAACAAAAATACATTACTTTGCGTGACAAAAAAGTGTTACTGTATGTGCAGATATGGGCAGCATCAACTAGATGGAGGTAGGTGCTCCAGAAACACAAAGCTTGCAAATGCACTGTGAAATCTGAATGACTAGACGTCTCTGAAAAAAAAAAGAAATCATTGACATTTTAAGTGCATAGGTACATCTGATTTCTTGGGAAACTATTAATTCTGTAAACACCATTTAAATGCACACAAGCTCTAAAGCTGCCACCTTAAGTGATGCATGCTGATTTCAACTTTAACCACACATTCACTTTCTCATATGTATTTACAATTAATTTCAGTTAAATAAAAGTGGATATTTATTCACCTTCCCAAGAAAACAGAATACTAATACGAGTATTTTAAAATTCTCCAGTTGAGCTCACTACTAGTTTAGTGGTTTGTGGTAAAAGAATGGTGGCATTGGGCCCCTTAACCATAAATGTTCCTTATTTAACAAGAGAAAAGAATAAAATAGTCATGAGGAAACAAACATCCAAACATTCTGTTCACCCCTGAAATAAGCAAAAAGCAAGCACTGAATGCCATAAGTATGTAAAAACCTGTTTTATTGAAAGTTGTCTTTTTCAACTAATTCACAGTAAAACAGTGCTGTACTAGACTTCAGTGCTTCTTTTTGACAGAGAAAATAGTTAAATATACCCAGGGAACAAGAATTATGCAGGAATGGTTTCCAGAAAAGTCATCAACTGAGATAACAGAAGAAATTACAAGGAGAAATTCCAGTTTCACTACTTAGATATCTTTTAATGACCATTTTTCACAATACATGTGCTCTCATGCTAGCCAGATTTTGAACTTGCCCATTGTAAAAGTCAGTCACTCCATACACCATTTCTTATTCTTTTTTCTGAAACACCTACATGTTCAGCACTACGCTGGTTGATGCCTGACCTCAAGTTGTTAATACCTTTCCAAGCTGGGGGATAAGCAATCAAGAGACAAATCCATTCATATTGCAGCTGGATAAATGAATACATGCATAGCTACATCCTGGGTAGTGTCCACCTGGGGCATAAAAAAGCTTGTCCTGGACATAATATCAGTATGTTCTCAATACCTCCCTCCAGATGTTGAAATAAAACTACTAGAAGATTATCAGCAACAATGCATCTTAGAAAAGAGGACTTGGGAGAAGACTTAAGACACAGAAGGCTTTGTATGGCTGGCTGAGCAGTCCAGTCACAGGAGAAAGCTGTGATCTTCCTGCTGTCCTGAAATTGCACCAGAGCCTCTATTCCCACTCTCTTCTTCATGCCCATGTGAAGGGTCTGCACTTATAAAGTGTCCTGCAATCACCCAGGCTATTTGTGCTTCAATATAGTACTAAACATATATTAAAAAACCCAACGCCATCTCCATGTAACTCCCTCACACACATCCCACCACCCCAAAACCAGCATATCAACTGAAACAGGGGTTTCAGGTGATCAGAGAAGGGCTGGAGATAAGAAAAGGACAACTTTCAGACTTTTGTGCAGATTCTTGAGAGGCTTAGCAGACCCAAAGATCCAGTGGTGCAGAGCCCTGGCAGCCAGGCAGTACGTGACAGTCACTTGCCCTCACAAAGAGCTTCAAGTTCAGACAGCAACAGTAAAAAACTCCACCCCAAGAAACTCTATGCAAAATTTGTCTGTTTAATTTCTTTTGCTAAAGGAGGGGGAAAAAAAGCCTATGACAACTGCAACAGTTTGCTTTCAAGGGAACAAGAGAAAAAATAAAATTGTTTTTGAAAGCTTCAATGGTATTACTTGCAATATTAAGAGATAAAAATCATATTTGTCTAGGGCAAACAAAAAAGGACTAAAGCAAATACCAGCTTAGACTTTTTTTGCTGTAGATGTAATAAAATAACATTTGTCTAACATTTTAATCTATTATTTTGTATTTAGTATTTTAAATAATGTCTCCATTTCAGTGTAATTGAATCTCTAAATATTTTGATATTTCTCATTTAGAACAAAAGATAAATGCAAACTATAAAAAACCTTTGAATGCTTATATTTCCTAAATTCAATTTTATACTATTATAATTCCAGGTTGAAGTCTATGCTGCAAATTTCAATACAGGCTCTCAATCCATTGGCATCTATTTTTACAGGAAGGACCTTAAAGAAAACAATATCTTTGCTTATGCTGATTAAGAAAAACTCTGGTGCTATTTGCAAGCAGGTCCCTGTTGGGATTATTTACGTAAGTGGCAGAGAGATACAGAGAACCAGATGAAATGGCCAAGAGTAGAGCATGCTTCTGCTCTGGACTACAGTTATCTCTTACAAATTGACTGCCTTGATCCTGGGTGTATTCAACTTTGGTTTTTCATATATTTTAAATACTTCTCCATGCCTCTCCAGAGAGCAGAACTGGTGCCATGAGCAAATCAGGGAGCTAACCACAAGGTCTTGAAATGACATTCAGCAGGAGGAGGAAAAAAGGCATTAGATAAAAGAAAATGCACACAAAGGGGAAATGCTTTAGATACAATTGTTTTCACATGTTTAGCAAGGTTATTCATGCATGAAAGTAGTTTCTTGTTATTACTAGAGATTTGTCAACCTTTTAAAATTTCTCAGCCTGGAAGCAGTACTTTGAGCAACATACATACTGAGACGTGCATTCAGCCCAATTCAGCCCGCAGCATTCACCAACACTCCCCTCTCTCTCTCACACTACACCCATTTGCGTGCACACGGGGTTCGGGGGACCAACAGCCATCTCCGCACTTCTTCCCGCCTGTCCCCACGTTCC
The DNA here is from genome assembly GCA_014706295.1 of Lycocorax pyrrhopterus obiensis. Lineage (NCBI taxonomy): Eukaryota > Metazoa > Chordata > Aves > Passeriformes > Paradisaeidae > Lycocorax > Lycocorax pyrrhopterus. The sequence continues at coordinate 50,311,729 of JACSVZ010000001.1, forward strand.
CTGACTTCTACATTTCTCTCTCCTACACACGCTGATTTCCAAGCCATTTCACCAGGTTCTCTTAGCTCATTAACAAGGAAACAGATGGACAGTGAAAAAAGAAATTGTGCGGAAACGAACATTTAACAGGGTCAAAGACACCGTAAAGGCAATTAGTGTCATGTACAGAGCCTGGAAAAATAGTCACAACATCACTTCCCACTAAACTATGGCACTTGGCATTAACTGCAGTGCTAAAACAATGCAGTTTAGAAATTTCAGTATTATCTAGCAGCAGTTATGTAGAAATAAACAATCAGGTGGAAGTCACTGAAATAAATGCTGACTTCAGCTGGGGAAATATTATGCTCTTCTCTGGAATTTGAATAATTCAGGGGGAAGGGTTAGCTTAAAAGAACTCCACTGATCTGATCTGTCTGAATAAAAATAAAAGCAAGATTTTAAAGCTCTTGTTTGGTAGTTGGGGCCTTTCTAAACTACATTTACATTTCATGATATGAGAGTAGGTAAGCAGTAAGAGAAGCTATATAGAACAATGACACCAAGAAAAAATTTATTTCAGAGTTTTCCTGGCTGTTTTGGGGGAACTTTTAAAATATGGAGTTGAAAGGAATTTAAACACATACAAATAATTATATCGGGCTATTTGAAAAGCACTGTGCATGGACCAAGTTACTACACTGGGAGCAAGACTTCCCAATGCTCCCGTTCCCAAGGCTCTTAGGGATGCTGCACTCCAGGTATGAGCGCCCCTATCCCAGCGCTGGGCGGCAGAGGCCATTGCCACCGCTGCACAGCACCATCTAATGGGAGACATCCCGTACGACACATGACCACAGGCCCTGCGCTAATGTGCAGTCCTTCTTGGCAGGAGATGAAAGAAATCGCCTCTGGCAAAGAAATTAAATAATTGCAGTCAGAGGAGGAAGAGTGGCTGTGGAGGAAATTGAAGTCCAAAGGAACCACAAAAGGATGGCGTGCATTTGAAAAGATGACAGGAGAACAACTAGAGGAGGCACAGTATCAGCCTGGGCAAAGGAATAAAGTTTAGGCTCAGCAAGTTTTGCTGACCAATGCTTGTCGCTGATTAGGTGTTTGAAGAATTCCAAAATACGAATACTGCCCTTTCGGAGCATTTAAACATAAAGGAATATCTGGTGAACAAGTAGCAAGATAGTCGAGTATCTTTGTACTTTGAGAACGCTGAAATGAACATGTTCTTGTGCTTGAACACACAGCTTCCAGCTTTTCAGAGGATCCTGTTGTAGCTACACCTCCTTTGAAACCCTTCCATCATCTCACAGCAGGCACAGTGCCACCCTGAAAAGTAACCACACATTATTCATAATAATAGATATATCCTCCCCTCCAAAAGAAATCAAACTCCTTCGCTGTTTGAGATATACTCGCCTTTACAAAAAATCAAATGTCATTGCTAGCAGAAATCAGGGACCAGGCTACTAACGACCTCAAAATCAGGACTTTACCTTGTTTAACAATTTAACACGACTTGAAAAGGTCCCTCTTTAATCACCGCATTGCCCTGCCATGTGTCCTTCCTATCTGAACATTCTGGTGAAGCTGATGGAGTATTTATTAAGCCAAACATAACTAGCCAACTCCCATTCTCCAGGGATCTCTGATGCATGGCTTGCAAAACCACAGACAGCAAACACACTATCGGCTGCCAGTCACAGGCGGCCCCACGCAGGGATAATTGGTGCGCTACAATTAAAGAACTGAGGTGAAGAGCACAGAGGTCCAGAAGGGAAGCCATGAGTGGTAATTGCTGCTCTCCCAAACTCTTCTAACACGTCCCCCTTCCCATTCCCCTTTCCACTTCAACATCATCACTCATCATCATTCCACTTCTGATCCAGGGTGAGCATTGCATATGGCCCAAGTGTTACTCAACCACCTACAGCGTGACACTTCCTCCAGCCATTTTATTGCTCCTCTGCAATTGCAGCTTTATTTATTTTATTATTTGAGGAGCCAAACTGGTTTGGCAGAGTGCTTGCCTCCTTGCTTGGGTGTGTGGAGGAACGCAAGATAAGATTGACTATCATAGCAGCTACAGAGTTGCTACGTACACTGCCCAGAGGTAGGATTTAATTACTAGTCAAAAAGCAGTCTATCTCCCTCTTATTACATAAGACAATTATAATTTGCTTGTATTTATTATGACATCCTTGCAGAAATGTTTATGACTCTTTGTAAACAATTCCATATTCTGCAAGGGAGAGGCAAAAACTTACATCACAGTCTCCGTATTCAACCCATTAAGCATTTAAAATGTGAATCCTCCATATCCAACTTTTTATATCGTTAGATAATTCCATGTTGACAAAAATACTTTTTTTGTTGTTGTTCAGAGGAAAACAAGTCAGCAGTGTACTAAAGAATTTATCTGCATATGGCAATTGCATCCTTTCTCAAAGACACACTCTGACCTTAAGTCCTGTGTAGAAAAAGCAGAGTTTCCAATTAGTAGTGGGCTGGTTCACATATATTTACATAATCTCCCCTAATGATACATCTACAGTGATTAAAAAGGTTCCACAAAACGCACACAAGAAAAGCACTGACATACAAGCAGGCAAATTGCACTAGAAAATATAACCAGAGCTATAAGAACAGTCTTGAAAGACTACTCTCTTTTATTCATTTAGCAGGATTAGGTTTGTACCTTGTAACTACTTTTTAGATTATGAACAGATGCATGTACTTTAGGCATTTTTTGTCTTTAGCTTAACTTTATTTTGTCTTTAAAACTAACAAGGCATGAAAAGGAGAAATACCATCAGTAACCCATACAGTTTTTCAGAGACAGAATTATTTATGCCCTGGAAGACCGAGATTTTCTTCTACCATAGGCAAGATGCCTCAAGCATTTCGGGTTTGAGCCACAATGGTTTCTGTGACCAGCTGCCTTCCAGGGCATGCAGACTCCAAGAATGTCTGAAATTTTGCCTAGCAACAGACAAAGCACAGACTGCCCCCAATTTAAACATTTTACTCCATGCATGTTGCATGAAGTTATGCCAATTTCTGCTGCTTGATCTAGTAAATGATTAGGATTTCCACATGAAATTTTTTACCATTTTATTTAAAGCTCAGTAACAAAGATGTTTCTTCTACCATAACAAAAAAACAAAACTGGGAAGTGCTTTTAACATTAGGTCACTGCTTTATCAAAGCAGAATGATGTCCCTGGGGATTTTTTAATTTAAAATTCCAGAGAGAAAGGAATGATACTTTGTAGCACTGATGCTATTTCCGATGCAAGATTTAATTCTAGTTTTGGGGGCATCACAAAATCATGTGTTTTATTGGGCATACGTACTCTTAGATAATTTGTTAGAACAAGAAGTTGGATATAATTTCATCTTGAAGCATTCGAACGTGACTTGCACAACATTTACAGACTAACAAAGGAATTATCCCATTGAGTTAAACTAGTTGTCCATCTCACCCAGCATCCTCAGTGTGATGGTGACACGCACCAGGTATGTCAGTGCTCTTGCAGGGTGGGGAGGGAGGATACCAGTACTTTCATACTTAAGAGCAGAGGTGTTCAAGCCTTCTCTATAATTAAATGGTAAAAAACACAGATAGGGAGAGCAACACATCTTTTCACAAATAGTTCTCTTGCATCAGAAATCATTACAGAAAGGAGAAACGTCACCCACCACTTCCTCCTGTGCCTATATACCAAGCTTTTTAAAACACTTGGTTGCTTAAAGATTTCTTTGTTTGTACTATACAACATATGGAGATGCGCATCCAGAAGAACCTGGACACAAGTCTAACTTGTGGTAAGTCCAAAGTGATAAATCTACAAAATGCCTTTTTAACTAAGGCATGTACCCACGAATATGCTACTAAGAACTCATGCATCTTATGCTGCACAGTATTCTCCAAGCCTGGTGCCTCAGTCTGAGAGCCTGCATTGATGGCAAGAGGGAATTCATACACAATCTGAGTGTCACTGCAAAACTGATCTCGTATCTCTTGACATATTCTGACCTCTGCTGTTGTAAAGTGGAATTCATTTTGACAACAATTTTTCTCTTTAAAACACTCCCCTCAGCTGAATAAGAGCTTTCAGTATCTGCAATTATCCAGGGAAAAGAAATTATGGGAGAATCACTTTTATTTTACACCATGAAACATAAACAAAGTTTCCATGCTTTTTTCCTCCCCCTCATGTTCCTACTATCCTGTCATTTATATAAGCTGCATCATTTGACTATTACATAAATACACATACTTTGTTTTTCTGGGATCTAGACACTCTGTATGCTCCCAATCATCTTTCTCTGAGAATGAATCATTTTCGGCTTTTGTGACAGATACCAGTGAAAACACCAAGCACATACCAAAACAGAGACTACCACGAATCTGAAATTTTCCATACTAGTTTTACAGCACTATTTTTTTTCCAGTGCAAGTTGCACTTTCACTACAAAAATATTCTACAGTAGCCTAGCAAGCTCTAAATTATGTACAAGTGTAGGACTCTACACTGAATTTTGACAGTACTGGTTAGGAAAGAAATCATACTCTAAATATGCCATACATTAACATCAGTGAAAATGTGAATCTGAATGAATGATGGTATATTGGCTGGCAAACTTTTGAAAGCAGCAAAACATCACTTTTTAAGTTACAGGTACACTTTGAGGGGAAAAGAAGAAAGAGAGGGTGTCCATCATGATTCTCTGCTTCCAAACTTCTCTTTCCCTTTTGGATAAGAAGTCTCCTCTCAGGCCTTATCTTGAAGATTAATATGTGAACCTGTACTGTACTTATCACAAATGCTCAAAGAACATTTTCTCTCCCTTTCCCATCGTAACACCTGTCACACTTCAAAATAAAACTGCATGTACAGCTTGTATGATTTCTGCCAGACTTGCTGATTCCCCATGGCTCGAGAGATGATAAAGTACTTGATCAAATATTTATAACCTGTATGAATTTAAGACTATCTCTCAGTCAGAAAAGACTTTTGATTAAGGAACAGAAAGACAGCAACACAGTGCACAATGAGTGTTTGAGCATTAAATGCTAATTTTATCCTTATGTTTAACTAGGGAAGAGACCCTAATCTAAAATCAGCTAGTTCACCTTTACACCAAGAACCTACCTCTTGTAGTTCAAAACATAGGATATAGTCTTGTTCAGTTCTTTTCAGTATGTTTTCACCATTAACTCTGTTCTTTCTGAGCAATACTAAAATTAATGAAGTTTTTTATTGTTCTGCATGCAACAACTTTACTTTCATCTTCATGCATAGTTAAGTTGTTTGGTTTTTTTTTTTTTAAATTTTTGAATACTTTGCTTCTGCTGAGAGAAACACATAGAAATTTACCTTAACACCTTTACTGGAGTAAATGCAGGAAATGCAACTGCAGAATATAGATAAACCACTGAATCTTAAATTATCCTCAGCTACAGCTACAAAACAAACAGCAATTAAAGCCCAGCACAGCACCTTATTCAACCATACAGATGTCTCAAGACAGCCTGTTAGTTTACACACACTCCCTGTTTCAATAAACACCCTCACACATTCTGTTTTGCCCCAGTTAAAACCATCATCTGCTGGAAACCAAACCAGAGTGGACCCCCCCAAAATGTTACTCCACTGCCAGTAACAAACCGAGACTGTCAGCAAGGATGTTAAACAATGAATTATACAGACTACCACAAGTGTCCTGTAGGATTTAACATTATAACTGATTTTTTAAAAATATAGAACTGTTTCAAAAAGACATGTTAAGACACCTCACCTTCATACTCAAAAATTTTGTTAAAAATGATAAGAGTTTTGGATGATACAAGGAGGAAGCTTTAGTTGCACTCTCTTTGTATAGAGCCCACCCAGCTGTGTCCTGCAAGTGGCCTCAAAGCTTTATTTGTTCTTTTCAAGGGTACTACAGAATTTTACAGATGTTCAATCAAACCAATAAAGTACTATGGTTAGTTTAATTTTGTATTCTAGCAAAAAAAATGTGATGAGAAATTGAATAGCCTAAACCAAAGTATAGCATGATTAAACAGCAAGTTTGAGAAACCAATTTACAAAAATAGAAGTGAATAAAATTCACACAACCAGCATAAAAAAAAAGAGTCAGGGAAGTTTAAGTAAAAAAGTAACTAAGGACAAAATACAGAAGAAATTCTATGGTCCTACTAGAAGAAACAGAAAGGACAGAGCAGGCATGATGAAAGTAGATAAACAGATAATGAAAAGATGGTTATGATGTTCAGTTAAGAGCTGGCAGATGCTTCAGAGAAGCATAGGACTGGGAAAACAACCACTGAGAGTATAAGTGTTGAAGATGGCAAAGCCTGGAAGAATTTGCATAATTAAAGTTCTTGTCTGTTCTAGAGCATGCTCTAAGCCATTAGCAATTATCTTCAACTCAAAGGGCTGGAAAGGTCTCACTGACTGAAAAAAAAAATTGAAAATAAAGACCCCCTTTTGAGGTGTGATGACATGAGAAAGAAACCAGAAAAAGGGTTAGAAAAACATTTAGACTATTCTCCCCGACTTTAGCTTCTAGAAGGCTATTAAATATTGTTGACTCACCACCGCAAGCCAGCTTTTTGGAAGGGAGGATCATTTTTGTTTGAAAAGTCACTTTTTTTCCTGCCTCGGCAAATAAACTGGTTTGACACAAGAAAGGCAGCAAGTGTGCTATAGATGAACTGAAGTGATGCAACTGGAAAAAAAAGCCTCGTTATTTTAAAGACAGACTGTGGAAATGCAATATAGGTAAGGAGATTAAAAGGCCATGACATGAAAGTAGGAAGACCACACATATCAAGAGCAGGTTTCTAATGTGTCAACGTCAGACTGGGATAAGGTACTAAACTGGACCCAATAGAAGTTATTTCAAATTCCAGGACACTCTAGTGTGTTCTTTACAGAATTAGGCAATGGGCAACAACCACATTTTTTACAAACCCAGCCTGAGACATTGGATGAGACAAACATTCCCTGTTCAAGTCCTAAGTTGGAGCACTGGTGCAAAGTTCAGCAAGAATAATTCAGCACAGCTTGGATACAAAATCTTGTTCTTAAAACAGGGCAACCTAACACATGAATAGGATATTCCTGTACGTCTCAAAACAATGTTAACTTTTTTTTTACAACAGACTTGATGTCAGTTTGTAGTCGGTCACCCTCACACCCTTTTATGCAATGACACTGCTTTAAGTGGTTATTCACCAGTCTGTATTGGTGCAGTAGGTGTCCTACTCCTAATTTGGTTCATGCTATTTCATGTACTGTGCTTCAAGAAAAGAGGTTTAGGAGTACGAGGACTAGTTATGGCAAAGAAGAAATGAGAGGGAGCACTTCTTTTCCAAATTTATACTAATGGATTTACTTCGCAGCAAAGAAGATTGTCATACATTAGGGAGGAAAAGTTAACCAGAAAAGTTAAGTACCAGTTTTTAAGAGGTTAAAATATATAGAGATAGATAGATATGCCAGAAATGGATGAGGTATAAGAATATCCAGTTTTACAAAAGAGTAGACATGAACTACATGACCCCTAAGTTCCTCCGAGCCATATATGCAATTTCTACATAAAAGAACTTATTACTCACTCAGTCTCATCATCTAAATACCAAACCCAGTGAAAATTCTAAGTTAAGCATTTATGTATCTCCATGATTTAAAGCACAAGGCAGAACAAAGTGAGTTTCAGGGAGTGATTTTTGGAAATGAGGTACTTTGCAGCAACTGCTCAAAACACACAAAAACCTATATGCAAAAAAATCTCTACAAATAAATCAGTTTATTTTAGGACATACACTCTAAGTGCCAAGGAAGAAATTTAAACCTGTAATGCCTACTATGACATGGCATTGTTAAAGCAACAGAAAAGAAAAACTGTATGCACATGGTGGGGGGGGCCTGACACAAGTACTACCCCCACAAATACCTGTAATTACTCAGATCAGGATAATTGCCAACTCTGAAGGCACAACATTTAAGTGGCGCTTACACTACCACCTATAACCCAAACACCAGGCTCTGTAACTCTAATGTTGTGGTAGAGGATGCATAGAGAACTAGGATTTATTAGAATTTGAAAGCTACAGTATTGGTCATATCCAATTTATGCTCTCTAATGAGTTCTCTAATCAATACTTTTGTATGGTCTGTTAATTCTCATCACTTGCTGGGAGTAGGGAGGAAGAAACTGATTGGTCTTTACGTGCAAGGTTATTAGTGTTACACTGCTTAGAGGTGGCCCACCTGTGCTTCTCTAGTGACCCTGGAACCACTGGAGATGCCTGCAGAGATGGGGAGAGTGCAGGGTGGTGGTGCTGAGGATGCCTATGCACCACTGGCACTTTCTGCACTTCCACAGAGATTACATGATAGTCAGATAACAAATAAAAACATCTGGTTTCCCTTTCCATGATGGAAAGTCTTGAGCTAGTAAAAATGACTGACCTACAAGTTCTGAAGCACAAAGGGCTCCTCTTGGGCACCTGCAATGACAGAGTGATGTGGGAATGAGGCAGGTACCAATGGAGAGAATAGCTACAACCACAGCAGGGTTTTCTTTGAAGAAACTCCAGAAACCACATTAAGAAAAATAACGTTTTTTTTTTTTGGAAGGGAATATTCAAAGTAAAAGCAGGTCTGGACTTCATTACACAGCTTTTGGTCACAGGTGCTACATGAATCCACCTGCTCAAGGCATTACTTTAGATACATATTTAAAAAGAAATTGGAAAAAAAAAAATCAAGTTTTTGCCACCTCAAGGAAGAACATGCAAACCTCAACACAGCCTTGCTGCCAGAGGTGGGAACAGAAGAAACAAAGGACAAAAAGAGAGAACCCTAGAAGATGTGCTGTTCATGTTTGAATATGAGAAATAGGGGGGTGGGAAGATGGGAAGAGCCACTTTTGTTTCTGCCCTATCCCCTCCAGCCCATGCTGGCAGAGTATCCAGCACAGCCCTCACATAACCCTGCCTCAGGTCTGCAACTGGGACATGACATTTGCGGCACCTTGGTCTCCTGCCTTTGTCTATACCCAGTGCTGGAAAAGTTGCGAGCCTGGATAATTCCAGTTCCACTGCTGCTTCCAGCGATCCTGGGCAACATCACTGCTGAATTTGGGGAGATTACACAGAAACCTGGCAAACTGGAACAGCCCCAAGGCCTGATGACTAAATACTCTATGGCAATGGCACCTGGCACCAGAACCTCAAAAAAAAAAAAAAAAATCACAAATATGAACGTCAAAAGCTGGTAAATCAGAAGTAGCCCTTCAAGGTTTTGTTCAGACAAAGGTTTGTAGTAGTCAAGGCTACACTTTAAAATGTACAAAATTGATACCAATATGTGTCTCTATCAAGAGATATGTCTGTGAAAAGTCACTGTCAGTCTCTATATTAGATTATCAATAGATGTCAAAGGACAGATTTGGGGTCAATAAAGTAAATTACCCATCTTCCATTTAATTACTTTGAAAAAGCAAATTAAAATTAAATAATGTCCAACAAAACTACCAAAAGGCTTGTTAATATTCTTACCTACATGCAGGAAGAAGGCTACAATGTAACTACCCAAAACACATTTTACCAAAAAAAAAAAAAGGGGTATAATAAAACAATTCTGAAACATATATTCAACATTATTTGAAAACATCCTATTATGAAACAAAAGATTTCCTTCATAAACAGTGTAATGGTAAGTTGAGAATCCCTGCAAAATATCTTTGAATCCTTGGAAAGTTGCAAAACTCTGCAATAGAAGACATTGTTACTTTAACATATCTGAAAACTTAGCACAAAGTGAAACTGGGTTAAGAAGTAAACATTTTGAGGTCTAGTGAATTTTTTTGCAAGTAAACTTGTGATGCCCATACCTCCATTAAAAATATTTTAAAAACCCTACGTGGGAAAAATACTATGGCAGACAAATCGTTGCAGCTTTTTACTACAAAGCAATTTTGCAAACATTGTAAAGATCTCTGTGCTGCTCAAAAATACACAGTAGTGTTCAGAATAACTGGAAGTAACTGACACAAAACATCAACTCAGCTTCCGTCTTGATTCTATTTGTTTCACATAAATGACACATTCATGAGATTCAGAGCATCTGAACACAGAATACACATTTTTTCAGTATGACACAGGGATATTTTAAGATGCTGGAATGCCATTAATTTGTGCCCCTTAGCTCAGCAATTTGTAAATTATTAGCTCTAGAGCACCAAAACAAAGTAAAGCCTGTCTAAGACTGTTTTACCCAACTACGAATGTTTAATTTAAACACCATTTAAGATCTAATGCCAAACCCCAGCATTTATTATTTATCATAAAATTGAGAAGGACATCTGATGGCTTCCTGTAGGTACATATCATATAAGAACAACTTTTTTATATTTCTTTAAGCTTAAAGCTTGGCCCTTTCAGTTTCCCAAGATTTCAAACCAGTACCTACATTTCTGCTGGTAACCAACTCCCTGAGGAGGAAGCTTAGTTTGAGATGTCACTGTCAAGCCTTTTCCTATAGTGTCAGTAAGAGGGAAGGGAAAGGATACAATTAGGCATAATGCTATTTAACTATCTATTTTTCTGGTTACAAGAGAAATGGGATCCCCACACCTTAAAAAGGACTTGTACTGTCAGATTCCTGTTCCTGTTGAGTTTTGCAGAAAGCAGCAAATCCTTGGCCTTTGTGCTCTGACACAGAGGGCTCCACAAAGGGTCACGGAGCCATGGCAGCTCTGTGGCTCTGGTCTCCAGAAAAACCTTCAATTCTGAAGAGGTTGTAAGACTCCCCAAACAGGGTTAAAAATGAAATTACTTTGGGACAAGTGAAGACCTCCAGAATGTTTATGAATGTCTGGCTCCAGGAAAGAAGCTCTCCTGACTGCAGACACTACTTTGTGTTTGTTTGTTTTTTAAATTTCATGAAACAGAACACACCCACCTCTTCTCTTTTCATCCTGAGCAGTTCATTCAAAGTCAAAGCTTTGGTCTGAAGCTTAAGGTCTTCTATTTTATTTTATTTTATTTAGTTCTGGGCTATCCTTTAAGGAGCAATGAGAGAGGTTTAAAACTGGCTACATTGTTCACCAGAAATACAAGTTTTCTGCTCTTAGGCACCTATGGAGTTCACTTGTTTCAAGCTCTTCAAGTTTGAGAAAAAAAAATCTGGGCTTCAAAAATTCCTTACTTTAATTAATGACTTGCTTTAACTTGACTTCAAATTAGTTTAATCACTACGAAGGAACAGTGAAAACAAAAAGTTCAGCATCACATGATATTTTAAAATAACATCTTTAAATTGGTGCTGCACAGACTGCATGGTCCCACTCCCAGCCAGCTCTCTCTGATGGGGGTCTCTGTCCTCACAGCAGGAGGGGACAGAAGGCTTCTGTGACACCCTGTGCTCCCAACCCAAATATTTTGATCAGATAATTTTAATTCATATGTATAAGTGAATTAGGGTTTTTTTTAATAATTCTACAAGTCTTCCTTATCCAAATGGATGCAGAAGCCAAAGAAACATATTGGGAAAGAGAAATTTTGAAAAACAATGATCCCAAATCCTCCACATCTCAACAAAGAGAAGTAGAATTTAAGCATCCAATTTCCAACTTAAAAAAAAAATTAAGAAATGTCATTTTCATTTTGAAAACTTATCTGGAAGGTTTTTTTAAGTCATTATTTACTAAAAAAAAAAAAAATTAATGAGGAAAGGTTACTCCAAAGCAAAAGCAAAAGATAAATGTTTTCCATAACCCCAGAAAGGTACTTAAAATTTACTTTCCCTGGTAACTGGTTTTTATCACCACTTGGAAGTATCTTCTCTGTATTTTGTGCTTAAAAGAAAAAAATTGAGATTCACAGGCAGGCTGCTGTAGCAGGTCTGAGTTGTGATGTTCCTGTTCACCTCAGCTGGGCAATTTCCTCACTCTGATGGGCGCCACTAAAGCAATCAGATTGTTTAACATCCTATGCAAATTCCTGGAGATGAATGCTCAAATCTGCCAGCACACAGACAAACAGAAATCAGCAAAATCAGCAATATGCTAATTCAGCATGATGCTGAATTTAATGCAAACATCCCTAAAGGTAATCAACAGGAGATATGAAGCAAGACAAATTTTGGGGACTGTAGCATGAGTTACTGCAGAACGTCCACATGATGATATTCAAAACAGAAAACCCCACTCCACAGACTGTTTATGATCTGGAACAAAGAATCTTTACCTCCTCCTAAAAAGACCCAATAAAACAAAAAGCCACAGAAAACCTCCTCCAGCCATGAGTACATCTTAGAGCCGTTGTGGCAGACATTCAGTACTAACCACCTTGAACCTTCTCCCCCACAAATTTAATCTCTGCAGAGTCAAACAAATATTAATAATTGAAAAGTACACAAAGTGATTTTACTAAGGGGGTAATTAGCAACTTCATTTCAGTTTAGCAGCTGATTTTGAGTTGGCATTAAACCAACAGGAGTTTAAAAGAACCTATTGCATGGATAAGTTTCTGAATAACCTTGTGAGTTACTTGATGCAGTTTGATGTGGCCCTCAGACTTCAAAGGCCTCTTTCATAAGAAAACAGGACAAAGGCAGAGAGGTCTTTATCATCATTTATGGTAAATAAGAGACAAATCCACTACACACTAGAAAGCTGATGCAAGGAAAAGACTGAACTTTGCATGAGTTTCATCAACATTTTAGGAGCCCTTAATTATCCAGTAGTTTTTTGATTAGATGATGCCAGTAATTTGGAAAGGCAGCATTAAATAGTCCAGGAGCACAGAAGCACGCAGATAAAAAGCTTCTGCTACCTTGCTATCAGCAGATGTTTGTGAGGACCCATCACCAGACCGCAGTGGAGCACGTGCCCAAGCATTTCCTGACACCTTAGGTGAACAAGCCAGAGCCTCCCAACCTGGGCACACACAGCTCAAACTCTCATAGTTCTCTACTGCTCAGCCTTAGGGATTCCCATTACCCTAGTCATGGATATACAGGCAGAACTGACAATCCCTGGCATCTGTGTTTAGAGGAATTGCATGTTAAAGTCTTAGCACCAAATACACATGCTGCTGATAATTAGGCCATGTAGACACACAAGGACCACCCCCTTACCAGAATTCACTGATGGAAAACCAGCAAGGACATACAGCTTAAAATTAACATAGTGTGAAATGAGAAGTACAAACCCTTAAGTGGAAAACTGCCAAATGTAATTTTCACAATTACCATTTAATTTAAGAAGCAGATCAAAAGGAGCACATCATTTACATTTTCAAACACTAAGTTTTAAAGATCAAAGACCTCTCGTATTTCCAGACTGCATATATGTGAGTAACTTGGTTCAAGTAATGAATCTATGCAGAGGGAGAACATGAGCTGCTCATTTGCTCTATGCAGCAGTTTCCCCATCGTCTGGGACTGCAGCATGTGGTATCTGCAACAAGCATCATCAGCAAGCTCCCACTGACACTAAATACGGATAGAAGCAAGGGATTTTAAGGCCTAAAATAGCATTTTACCAATTTTCTGACTGCTGGAGAACTCTCTCACTGAAACTAACCATTGCTTCAGAGATTTTTTTCACAACTGCAGCCTGAGAGCTATGACTTAACAGTACTTATGCAATGTTCCAGAGGTCATTAAAGATTCCACATTACCAAAACTGTGTTTTTGTGACAATGTTGTAGCCTAATTATGCTAAAAAGTTAAATAGAGAGAAGTGCACTATGTAAATATTCCAAAACACGTCAGTTTAATTCCATGTAGAAATGAAATAACAGCAGAGGTAATGTTTTAGTGACCACTGGGAGCTACTGCAACAGATCCTGGTTAGATTCAGTGTAAAGCAGAAAGTGTCCTGGAACTTACATCCGGGAAACAATTGAACTTTTAGTTCATACTGAAACCTCCATGCCTACTTCTAAGCACCTCCCAAAAAAACCACAGCTCAGAATTCAATATTAAAACCAGATTTTTCTTAGCAGAAAACCAGAGAGCATCATTACCATGAAACCTATGCTAAAAAGACATGATAGTTTAAATTGAGCCAGTAAACAGGAGCTGCTTGTGGAAATTGAGAAGATGACCAAAACTTCTCCTGCTAAGTTGAGGAACACGACAGCACCATGCATGTAATGTGTAGCTGTGTTCAGTACTTGATGGGTGGTGTTACAATAACCTTCAATCCCCAAAGTCTTACACAAAGATCCTCAATACACCACACTGTCTACCAGAGTGGTCCCAAGCACAGGATGGATTTTTATCTGCATGTCCCTTATGTTCCTATTTCCCTTACAAATCCCAGGATTAAAACTACTATAAAAGTAGACAGGAGGGGATATATAATACTAACATTTACACAGGGACTTTAATTCTTATAATATGGCATTAACATCTAATAAAGGAAAGAAAAGGGCATATGAAATCCACAAATCTCTAAACATGAGAGGTTTTAAAGCAGCTTTCTCAAGAATAGCTTTTCCAACAGACACTTCTCATGATAAGGATGATGCATTCTCTAACTAAGACTATAAAGCTCTTGAAAAGATGAACAGCCATTGTATTTTTACAACAACTGAGGCACCTATGTATTATTACTCTGGTAAACAGGCCTTCCTGAGAGATAAAAGCAGTTACACTGAAGCAAGTTTCATATTTCAAATCTTCTCTCACAAAACATATTAAAAAAGTGAGCAAGATGCAGGCTCTTCAGATGAAGAAAACAATGAGCTATGTCTGGCTGCAATTAATGCACAGCAACCTAATCTCAAAGGATATTTATATTGCATAATGCTGTGGGTATTCTTGCCAGACCTATACTGGCTCGCATGGATTTCTGTGTGACAGTAGCCATGCTGCTTCCAATTGCCAGCCTACATCAGGTAGGCAGACACAGTCAAAGCACTTAGAAGTCTTAATCTGCATCTCTGTCAAAAATTAAAACCACTACATGCAACCTAAGCAACATTATATGCATTGATAGATTAAAAAAAATCGGTAAAATTGGTGCATGGCACATCTGCCTCCACTAGCAGTCTGCAGAAAATGCCCCTGCCCAAATGGGAATACATATTTCCTGCCTCCAGGAAAAAAAAAAAAAAAGACACATACACTTCTTCACTTGAGTGTAGAAACACTGAGGTTGAGATGAGAAGAACCTGGAGATCCAGATTTCATCTCCACATCCTGCCCCCAGGAGCAGTGTGTGTTCAGCTGAGTATGCATGAGGTTCACCTGTTCCCATATTCCACAACAGTGCAAAAATAAAGGTAAGACATGGCCAAGCTACAGCACAGCTGGGTTAGGGATAACACTCTGAGGAAACAACAAAGCATAAAAGGAGGGTGAGGAAGGCTGGCATACCTTTAAAAATAGCTGAGACACACCAATATCCTTTCCACATTTCATTCCCCCATATCGGAAAGGTAGCGTGACAGAGATGTCTTCTACTGCCAAAGAGACATCCTCCTCTATCCTACCTCCTCCGCTGATCACAGAGGGAAGAGAAAACAATCAGATGAGTCACCACTGGCAATCTGCACGGCTGGATCACATCTAACCCATCAATGCACCAGACACAGGAAACCGAATTACTGCCAGCTTCCCGGCCACATCTGCCGAGATGCCGGGAGCCGCTGCTCCAGCCTTCCGCTTCATTACCATCACCAGGCAATATGGGTCCTGCCTGCATACAAACACCAAATCTTGTTGCTGAAATGTGCATGGTAAGTATTTTGTGTTCTGACAAAATTAACCACTACACTGAGAACCGCACAAGATTTAATAGTATTCTCCTTCTTAACTGTGGTATATCTAAATATGTTTAGGGAAAGAACATTCACCTTTTTACTATCATTTCCAAAGGAAGAGAGTCGTCACAAGGAAAGATCAAAGATTACACTGGAAAATGGAATGACACAAGATTTTAGTTGCCACAGTAAAGAACAAATACAACTTTAGAAATTCTTAGCTGCAGAGGTAAGAAAGGGAAGAAAACAAAAAGGAACCATAAGCATGAACATATAAACATTTTTCAGTCAGGTCTAACAATAGGCTTACATGTCCCATGGTAAGTAAAGCAGATGAGATATTAATTTTAAAATATGTAAGTGAAAAAATTAAAATAAGTGTAGTCACACATTCAGAAATTTACAACAGTCTGAGACTGCATTTCCCCAATCTTTTAAATGGCTAAATGCAAAACAAATGCAGAAAAACCCCAAACAACACAGACTTAAAAAGTTGGCACATTCTATGAAATTTCACAATTTAAATACTTACGAGGTAAGAAATTCATGAAGGAAAAAAGTTATTTACAACTAACTTCAGGTGCACATTTCTCCTTGCCCCTTTCCAAGCCTCTCTTCTCCGTCATTTCTTCAGAGCGCACAGCTCCCAGCCGTGTCCACTGACACCTAACATGCAGACCTTCCTGGAGCCTGAGATCACTTTGCCAGACCTACCCCAAAGTCACAGAGGGCTTTGGGATTTTATCAGACACATGAAAGCTAGGTCATTAGTGAGCAACCCAGTCTGTGCATTTTAATGGGGATTTGTCTTTGAAAAATTCATCCACATATAAGACTTGTAGCTGTGAAGCAATACCCTCCTGAATAGTCATCGAGTCGATGTTTATTATACCAGGGATTTTTTTTGCCTCCACAGCATCAGGCAAATGTCTGTGAAAGATATCCATCTGTACCTGGAGCTCACGCCTTCATCCTCACTCCATTTCCATTCAGTCTGAATAAGATCAACTATAAGCAACCTTTTTATTGAATGTTGAGAACTCACAATGAGGATGCCCACCTGACATTAAAAAACAAACCAAAAACATCTCCCCCATATATACATACACACAAAGGTGAGACCCTTGTAGTTAGTTAAGACAGTCAACGTCCCTTTGTTACAACCCCTTATATTCACAAAAGAACCTGCAACCAAATGTCTGGCCCTATTTCATCTAGGATTACACTTTCAGGTGCATCAAGAAAGGTGCACTTTGTCAGTGGCACTGTTTAGGCAAACAGAGCATGGTGACACAAGGAAGAAAAGGTTTTTCCTAGAGCAAAAATGCAGTAATGCCTTTGTCCCCTGCTTCACCTATTTGTAAATAGTTTCCAAAGAAGCACTTCAGGGCAGGGCAACAGGTAATACTACAAAACTCCTCCAATGTGTCAAACCTGGATCTTTATTTTTCCTCCTTCACAACCACTTTGACATCTGGCTTTACAGAATCGTAAAGTTTGGAAAAGACTTTTAAAGATGATCAAGTCTAACATTCTGCTTCCTTCAATGTCAAACAGATACTAACTAACAGAAATAGGATACTTATGTCATATTTTTGGAGGCATCAGCAACTGACGCAGTACTGTCATGACTGACCCAGGCTATGTGGTCACCACTGGCAGGAAAAGTTGACACTGTGCACCCATCCACCACTTCCAGCACCCTCAAATTCTGACACCAGCTGCACAAAAGGCATGTTGAAGCCCTCATGGTGTACTGGCTGTTTTTTCATCCAATTCCTTAAAGTAAGCAGAAAAAGCATCCCACACTTGCTTCTGTTCTTTATCACATCTTGATTTATTAGCTGACACGGTCATCTGACCACACAGAAAATCTCAAATCAAACTCCACAAGCTAGATTTTTCAATCCCTTCCTGAAGGAAAAATAAATAAATAACAAATAACAGGGCCAATAAAGCAATTCCAGGAAAGAACTTACAAATAACACTGGAAAGTGGTTTTGGGATTAGACTGCCCCTGTGAAGGGCAGGTGATGATGGCTGCAGAACCGCTGGACCAGATACCCAATACCTCTGAAGGACCACCTCCCAACCAACACAGCCTCAGCGAGACACAAGGACTGCTTCTTCCACAGTAGAAATCAGTGTATAAGCATATCAAATACTTTGGCTCAGAAACTCCTGGCAGAGTTTCTATTTAAAACAGCTCCAACTGTATTTATAAGCCTTATGAAATTCATCCTGAAGAAGTTATTTATGGCTAGAAGCCAGCCTCCCTAATCCAGGTGTCTATCTTATACCTCAACCCTGGGCACCTAGTGAACAGATCCTGAGTCATGTAAGGAAGAGAGCTGGGCGATGAGCAGAAGCAGGTGACTTGAGAAACCTCCAGGGAAAGAGATGGCTTGTCTGAGTTCAGGTGTCTGCCTCTCTTCATCCCACTAGTCAGCTGCAACCCAACAGCAAGCTGCTGCCAAAGGCCACCTCCACCACCACCACCACCACCTCCTCTTCCCTGGCTGGAGCACTGGTGCCCACCTTGCCTTTCAGGAGCCAAGCAAATACCAAATACCACAAAACAGGCTGATATTCCCCTGAGCCAGCTCACCAGAGCATCAGACAAACCACCACAGACAAACAGCAAAAGGAGGCAGGGGAAGCACAGGCCAAGCACGGGAGTTTCAATGACACCTTATTGGGATAACATCTCAGCACTAACACAAAACCACATTGTCGTGGGATCTACTGTAGGAGGACAGCTTGGCCCAAACAACAGATTTCACTGTTTGTGCTAGCTGAACTGATCTCAGCTGAGCTAACTCCTTTAAAGCTCTGATACATTACAAGGATTTTGACTTTTTTGGCCAACACAGTAATAACTATTTCCTAAAGTTAGTATATTGTGTTCTTTTCTAATAGTATCAGCTGAAAGCTGAATTACATCCAGAAACAAAACTGGGAATTTTCACATGAGCTGGTACCGAAAAAATGTGCCAACATTTGCTCAGCATGTGCCAACAATGGCAAAAAAATATAAAGCAAGTCTTATAATCTTCATGCCCTTCTAAGATAATCCCAGATGTTTTCTACCATGAATGGAAAACACTGTTGAAATTAGGTTTCTCTTTGCAATATAACACAAATGAAAGTTTTACAGCTAAGTATCCAATTGAAAGCTAGCACGCTGTGAGCCAGATCCATACATCTTTCTTTTCATTGGAAAAATAAAAAGTTAGTACTAATAATAAATGGTAAATTCACAATATCTTGCAGAAGCTCACAGCATGAAGAACCACAGAACCTATTTTAAAGTAGCTTATTCACTACATTCCTTTAAAGTTAGATTTTCACTTGGATTGACAGTATTCAGAAATGTGAAAAACAGCAAAACCAAAACACTCCTCCCAAGATAATTTGGACAATAAGTGAGGTGTGTCAAGCACATCTTAGACCAGCAGAAGCCTTTCTAGTACACTGGGTTTGAGAGCACATGCTGTTTTTCATTAAACTGCTGTAGCTGGAAAACCTGCTTAGAAAATGATAGTTAAGAGTTATATTAGTCTTGTTAAGCAGTAAAGGTTGGGGTTTGTTTTGTTTTTAAAAAATGTCCTGCAGGAGTGGATAAAGGAACTTTAAAGTGGAGGAGTGGTAGGTACAAGAAACAGCTGGAATGTATCTGGTTCTTACAACACAATAAAACCCAAGTGTTTTCCAAAGCTCAGCAAGGTCACCCTCTAATGTAATATGCACAAGTGCTCATTAAAAACTTAAAAATTTGGACCAAAAAAAGCGCCTGACAATGAAAAGGTGCTAAAAGTGAATCCACAGTAATGGGGGAGGAGGGGGCAAAGCATGCTAAACATGGAAATCATTATCATCTCACTTTCTCCCTAAACTATGGACAGAAAAAAATGCATTATCTAAAAAAGCTGCAGAAAGGATAAGGACACAGTTCAAAAAACGAAACAAACAAAAAAGACAGGAGAAAAAGAACAAAAGTAATGCCACAAGTAACTCTAGTTGCTAACCACAAAATACAGAACGGAAGAAAACAAAAGGCTGGTCAGAATTGTCTGTAGTTCCCCTTAACCTGCAATGCATTTCCCCAGTATAGAAGACATACCCGCTTCTATAGTCAACAAGTTAATTCTTTCTCAAAGTGCCTGCAGATGCTGCTTTCATGCAAAATTTTAAAACAACACTCAAAACTACAAAGAGAAACTTCATAAAGGAAACTACATTGTGAACTCAGCTCAAAGCTATGCATGCCCATCACGCAGGACTATGTGTAGACAGACTTTTGATTATCCCTGAGAATTTCCAAATATAGACTTGAAAATATATAAACCCACCTTGCAGAAGCCAGGAAATAGATTTTACTCTCAAGCAAAAATTAGCCCAATTTGTCTCTCAAACATATTACAGATACCTTTCCTGAGGTCTGCAAGCAAGGGGACAAAGTAACAGAGCGAATAATATTCAGCCAGATCAAACTGTATTACTGTCACCCTCTCCCTCTAACACATTGTTGCTAGCCCTATAATATGACATTTTACCACAGCACTTTCATAGTCTGCAGGCAATGGGGAGAACATTATTTCTAGGATTAAAATTCCCACAGTATTTACTTCACAACATGTACATTTATACATCAATTAATATTTATATATCAACTGGATACACTTAGACTTATTCCATGAAATACTCATTGACAAGAATATACACACAGTAATAAAATATTGATGCATCCACCTAAAGCAGGGTTAATACACCCCTTATGTAAACATGAGCCAGGACTTTGGCAGCTGTGCTGTAAGAAGTTCTCCAGAAACCAGCCCACCCAGGTTTTATGACTTGACAGAATTACCCAGTATTAAACATGGTTTAGGGAACAGAATATATAGGTTTTCCCTTTTCATTCACACATCTTTCATTCTGGCACTATTCAGGATATTGACTGGCTCTCTACGGACTATCCAAGAATACATTACCCAAGAACTAAGAAAAAACTTTTTTTTCATAATGATCAGTTCAATTTAAATAAAGGTACCTACAAGAAGAGGATTCGAACAGTGAAATCAGTCTTCTATCTCTACAGGTATTCTTCCCACACCAGACTGTATGCATTAGATTCATGCTTGGGGGAGAAACAAAAAATAATCACTGAGCTAAGATCTCTATGCAAATACAGGGAAAACATCACTGCTAGACCTCTTGCTGCAGTTGCAGAAGCCATAAAAATATACAGTAGAAATGCAAACTTCGAACAGCTTCAAATGAAGGAGCATTCGGTGACCACATGTCAGAGACCATTCCCTGGATTTGATTGCTGTACTGTTTGTCCAAACCAAAAGATTTCAATAAGTTGTCCTGGTTCTCAAGTTTTATCCTCAAGCATACTCTTTCTACCAAGCTACTTTGCAGATCTGTTTTTTCAATCTTCTGAGCAGGTTTGAGAGAGTGGGGGCAGGGGGTGCACACACATATATACAAATTTGTTTTCTCCTAGAAAAAGAAGAAAAACAAAAGGCCCCAAATAATTTTCCAACATCCACTGTAGTGCAATAATGCATGCAGTTGTCAATATACAACAGCATTCAAAATACCATTCCACTACCTATTTAATGGTCATGACAGACAGGAGCAGCAGAGGTATCTTTAGTTGCTGTCCAGATAAGCTGGGCTTACTTCTGCTAACACTGTCTATTAAACATGATAAAAAATTATCTTGCTATAGAAATCCTCATGGTGAAACACCTCTCTCCATCATCTCTGGGTAGTGTTAGCACCAGGAAGGACTTCTACTGCAACGTCCCTGCGTGAGGAACAATGCCAGGATTCCAGGGTCCCAATTCTGACTCTGAGACTGACGCTCTCAACAACAGTCTTTGACGAAATTAGTAGCTCTCAGAACAACTGACTCTATAGGAATTATTAGAGAAAGAAATTCAGCTCATAAGAAGAGCTGTAATAATTTGCAATATTAATAGTTACTTGGCTGAACACCCATTTCTCACTTCAGTGGATTTGTTGAAGTTGCTCCACATGCTTTCCTACAGCTTTGCTGCTTCAGTCTAACAATTCATTCAGGCACACGCTTGCTGGCCACCCTCCCACAGACTGGATCTGTACATTTGACTACTTCAGGAGGAAAAAAATTCAAGCGTTATTTGCCTCAAGGCACTTTAACTAAAGATTTACAGACTTTGTGGGTCAGGTTTCAAGTTGCTTTAGCAAACAATTTCAAACCATAGACATTTACCAGAAGATTAGAATTCATTTAAAACACAGAAGAGGAATCAAAAACTGAGACATTTTACAAGAAAACAGCACACACTTCTTTCCTCTTGAACTCTTCAAGGGGCATCACTCCAAAAAGAGTGAAGTATGTGTTGGGGGAGAGGGACTGTGTCTCCTCTTCATTCACAAGGGTGAACTTCGTGGTGGACTGCAGAAAGGGAGAGGCAGACTTCCCTCCCACATCTTGAGGCAGGAAAACAGACTCGGCAGTCTGGGATATTTAATAGCTGGGGGAAGAATGCTTTGGTTTGGAGGAACAGCTTTTGGCTTGCTTAAGTTATAATATGGAACAGAACACAGTAAAACAATTTTAACCCAGCTATTTCTAGCTTTGGCAAACAAGCTCTACCTTTCATAGAATGAGAGAAAATCCTGAGCTGGAAGGGACCCACAAGGATTGAGTCCAGCTCCTGACCCTGCACAGGACAGCCTCAAGAGTCACACTATGTGCCTGAGAGTATTGTCCCAATGCTTCTTGAACTCTGCCAAGGTTGGTGCTGTGACCACTTCCCTGGGGAGCCTGTTCCAGCATCCAGCCACATTTGGGTGAAGAACCTTTTCCTGATATCCAGCCTAAACCCTCCTGAAACAACTTCATGCTATTCTCTGGGGTCCCATCACTGGTCGCTAGAGAGAAATCAGTGCCTGCCCTCCATTTCCCCTCATGAGGAAGTTGTAGACTGATGAGATCTCTCCTTGGTCTTTTATTCTTTGAGAAACTATGTCCAAGTTGTGGTATTCCAGTGTTTTATTCTGGTCTCAGCATGTACCATCTGCCCAGCTGAGGTGACAAGTGAAGGCTGAGCTTCATGTGAGTTTGACCAGCACCACTTGCTCCAGGCAGAGCTCAGAAAGCACCAAAAGACTCAGATGCAAGAGGCCAACACCACTAACCAGTGCTGGGTTCTGTAGAAAGGACACCTGAGAAGAGCTTGAGTTTTGCACAGAAAATGATTATTCTTTCCCCCAAAGTAGACGTCCTTGACAGGCAGCTCCCCCAGGGACTCCAACTAGTGTAACCAAGACAAGCAACATCCTCTCCCAGTTCACAACACATGAAACACAAGAGGTTGGGGACCACACTTTAAGACATCTTTGTGCTGTGAAGACTATAGACCTGCCTTGTCTGCATTATCATAAACTATGTCTCAACATGAACCTGAATTAAAGAACAAAGTCTTTCTTTAAGTAAGACCAGATATCAGATGCAATTTTTTGTTGTTATTATTTTTAATCAAGCTCTTGGCCTTTTTGAGTTTGGGTTGTTTGGAGGTTTGGGGTGGGGGGCTTGGGGTTTATTTGGTTTTGAGAGGTTTTTTGTAGCATTAGAAGTAGGAACAGATGTTTGAGTTCCCATGAACCAATGGCTGCCCTACAGCATGGAGAATTCAGCTGGGAACAGGCAGAAGACGAACCTGACCAGGCCACAGTTTTCTCTCATCAAAAGCTTCAAAAACATATGGGGTGAAATTTTTTTATGGTTTTGGGATATTTTTTACTCCTCTTGAGATCTGAAAAATACAGCTGCTCATTCCTGTTACTAAAAAGCCCTCAGCTTCAAGTTAGGAGGATTTTTTAAGTCTCAGAGTCCAAAGAGTTCTTGACTGAAATACAGAAATATGTTAACACAGCTTTCATTAGCAAAGGCAAAGAGCAACAGTTTACAAAGAGATTTTGGCTTGTTCCTTTAAATACATAGTAGCTAGTGTCTGTATGCTTTCATCTTCCTCTAATGTTAGGGAGAAGCTGGTACACAAAACCTTACCAAAACACCAGAAGTTCAAGTTCATAAATATTTGGAAATCTGCCTCATTTTCAAAACTAATTGTTTAATCATTAGGACTCACCAAGTTTCACTCTCAGTCATGTATACACCACTTTGTTTCACCAAGACTCACAAAACCTTGGGACATGTCTCATTACCCTGAAAATATCATTACTCTTCCATACAACAACGGAAATGCTTAGTGTCTTGGCTTTTTAATCCATCTGGATGTAAGAGGAGAGAAACACAACGGTTCTTCCGAAACACAAACCTCATTTGATAGGGAAATAAATATTTATATTTTCCTTTAGCATTATGGAATTCCTAGCATCCTGTTTATCAATACCTTAAGGTTTGCAAGTTACTTGCTTTACAATAAAGTGTTTCTCCAAGGGGTAAGTTTAAAAGTTGCTTTAAAATGAGAACAGCTTTCACATATCAAAAGATAGCCACACAAATTTGATTGAGAAGGGGGGGGAAGCTGAGCATATGGTTTTTTTCCCCTGTACAAACAGTACACACTTCACACTCACATCACTTTGCTAGTGCTCCCACATGCTACTGGCAGGCAAAGACTCAAAACCTTTTGTAGGAATGGTACAACCAGCCAGTATCATACAAAATCTAATAATAATTAAACCAGATCCTCAAACCCTTAAAATGGGATTTTCGATGACAACATTACATCACCTTAACGAAGCTATTTAAAGTAAGCTTTGCCAATTTAAAGAAAGCAATGCAAGAAAGGTATACTTGAGAGAGGAATGCTTTAATTACTTAAACTCACAGCTAGCTCTTACAAAATTGACACATGGAGAAGCCAGGACTGCTTTAATTACCTACATTCACAGAGGACACAAAACTGACACTTGTGGAGGTCATTTGCGATACCTTTGCCTTTGGTGCTCTCAGTTCAACATTCTCAATAGATTTTAAGCACTAGATGTCATTGTTTTACAGAGGAAACAAAGAAACCTGAACTGAGGTCTTGACAAGCTTATTTTAAAGACGAGGGGTAAAAACTAACAAACATCCTTTTTTGAATATTTCCTCCTTCCAAAGTTACTGCGATAGCGGTTCTGACAACATTAAGTTTCATCTTAAGTGCATAAGCACAAAAAAATAAGCTTAATATGTTAAAATACATCTAAACCAGCACTATAAAGCTCGTCTTTAAAGGCACACCACGACTCTAAGAGAGGCTGTTCAGTATTCCTAACATTTCTCAGCTTCCACGCCATCAGCCTCTCTCGCTCAGCCGATGCTGCCCTGGTCATACTCAGGTACACCCAGGAGCAAGCTCCCTCCCCACGCTTTAGCACGTACCGCACCGGTGTGACTCGGGGTAACGATACAGAAACACGGATATTTACGTCAAGCGCTATGTGCAGTCAGACAATCACGTTTAAAAATAGGAGAGAAGAAAATGAGTGTTAATTTCAGGTTGCTCTCTGTCCCGAACTCTTTCGAGACAGGAAGGAGTGCCTTTAATTCAGACTGTCTCGGAGCAAGCGTTACAGAAGTAATTTACAAGATGGCAAGAAATTATAAACCTTAATGACAGGAGGGCAACCAAGCCAGCCTTTAATTTGGATTGCGAGGAGGGGGCGGTGGCGATACTGCACAGAGACAGATCTCTGCAAGTTGCCACGATACTTTCTAAAAATAGCAGTCCGCAGCTGCGGACAAAGAAGCAAAGTTTGGGGCCGCGTCCCTGGAGCTGCTGCCGGACGGCGGGGCAGCCCTGCGGGAGCGCGCTGCGCGCTCCGCCGTGCGGGGGCCGCGGCGGGACCCCGGTCTCAGGCAGGTACTGGGAGTAACGAGGGGCTGGCAACCAGCAGGACCGAGAGACGCCTCACCTCCACCCATCGCCGGGCTTCGGCGAACGCCGCCTGGAAGTCGCACTCCGCGTCCTCTCTCCCGTCCATGGCCAGCAGCGAGCGAGCGGGGGGCGGCCGGCGCTCGGCGGAGCGGGGGCGCGGGAGCGGCCACTGTCATTCAGCTGCCTCCTTTTAACGCTGCCCGCGCCGTCTCCTCCCCCTCCGCCTCCTCCCCGCGGAACTCCCCCTCCCAGGAGCTCGCTAGCGCTCCGCGGCCGCAGGAATCCGAGGAGCCGTGTGGCAGCGCCGGGACCCCCGGGGCAGCCGGACGCCCGGGAGGGGCCGCACCCCTGCGGCGGTGGCGGCTCCCTCCCGCCGGGACGCGGCGCCCCTCGCGCTCCCGGCCGGTGGAGGCCGCCCCCGGCGCCTCCCGCCCCGGCGCATACCAGGAATAGCTGGGGACAATCGCACCTTTCAGGGCCGGCCCCGCCGCCCCGGCCCTCGCCACCTGCCGCCCCGCCCGGCCGGGACTGCCCAGCGCGCCGCCGCCTCCCTCCGGCGGGGCCGGGGAGCCCCGGCAGCCCGGGCCGCCTCCCTCACCTCCGCACCGGTGCGGCTTCCCCGGCCGACCACAGGCAGCGCCGCGATCCCGGGGAAGCGGCTCCGCACTCTGCAGCGTTGTCCCGTTTCGGGATGAAGGCAGGAGCCTTTTCCACAGCTACGGGAGACATGAGAGATCAGCACTTTGTTTTGAGCGCTTTTCGTACAAAGTGACGGAAGTGGAGGTGCCCAGGCTGAGCTGGAGCCACATGGCTCGGCTTCCATGCTTCCTTCCCCAGCCCCGTTGGCTTCAACTCTGGTTTAGCTCACAGTACCCACACCAGTGCCCATTGCTCTGGCTCATTCGTGTCCCTGTCCCCGGCACAATACGACAGATTTTTTGTGACTCTTCGCCCCACACGCTATCCCACGCTCAGAGCTAACGCTGGGTCTCAGTACGGCTTGACCCTTGGGCCTGCGTGGGAGCTGTGCTGAGCTCTGCCCACTGCAGTGACCACAAAGGTGGGGCAGGTTGGGATCATGCTGTGCTGCAGCAAAAGGTCACCACACTGAGCGAAGCATAGGAGCCAGGACGGAGATGGTTTGCTGGCTGAACACAGTGAAATCCTTCCTTCCAATACAGGGGTGGACACATGCTAAGCAGAAAAGTTAAGTATCAGGGGAAAGAGCCATTTTCTGCAATAGTAATCCACAGCATTAGGTTGTTGGGTTTTGGCGTTGGTTTGTTTGGGATTTTTGGAGTACTAGATTTTATTTTGAGATTGTATTTAAGCTCTCTATACCTACTTGAAAGGAGGCTGTGTCGAGGTGGAGCTCAGTCTCTTCTCCCAGGTAACAAGCAACAGGACAAGAGGAAATGGCCTCAAGTTGCACCAGGGGAGGTGCAACTAGATTTTAGATTGGATATAAGGAAAAATTTCTTCAATGCAAGCATGGTCAGGCATTGGCACAAGCTGCCCAGGGATGTAGGGGAATCATCATCCCTGGAAGTGTTCAAAATATGTGGATGTGGTACTTGGGGACATGGTTTGGAGATGAATATGGCAATGTGAGTTTAACAGTTGCGCTCAATGATCTTAGAGGTCTTTTCCAACCTTCACGATTGTATGATCTTTTCCTACTTGAACTTTTTGTAGTATTTTTTCTTTCCATGTCTTCTCTGTAAGTAAAACTGAGTTGCTTCATACATCTTTTGCTTTTATAGCCCATGGCAGAACATATGTAATTTTTGAAGGACTACTGAGAAAAGATAACTTAAAATTTGTACCACACACAAATTCACTTCTCCTGAGATGTTTACTTGGGAACACATCTTATTTCTGCTTTATAGAAAACCTTTTTAGAACAGAGAAGAAGAATTTTAGGAGATCAACAAACCAAGAAGCTATTAGCCATCAGTTTCTGCAGTATATGGAAATCAGTGTTGCTGGTGTTACACACAGGAGGGAAAATGCAGTGACTCTGGCTGAAATAAGCTCCACGGGAGATGTTTGACATTTATCAAAGTTACAAATGCATAGAAGTTATGTAGTTAGCTCCTCACCATGGTATGATTTGAGACATCTATGCTATAGAGCCAGCAAGGAACAAAATGATAATCAAAGCTGTAATTTTGAAGTTTTTTTCTTACTCCTTTTTCCTGTTCCAAGCCAGATCAGCCACAAGACCAAACACAAATGAAGAATCTGCATTTTTCTTGAGTGGGAAGCCTGAACATCAGAAAACAACCCTCTCATCTCACTATTTAACATCTATGATTACAAAGGTTAAAAATGTCTAAATAAAGCATGTATCAGCTGCTGCTGCTGGCTGACATCGGTTTGCATTACCTGAGGTTACCAAACAGCTTTCTGGAGAACTACAGCAGCTTTTCTCCAGTTTTCAAGGTCTTTCACTTCATCTAAAAATACAGTGCTTGTCCCTAAGTAGGAGAAAGTAACTAAGAATTCTATAAAACAGGCTTCAAAAGAGGTCATGTTAAAAAAAAAAAAAAATCACACTTCTCACGTATTTCTGGTTGCCTTATTTCACTTCATGACAAATCAATTCACTTTTCTTACAAATAAAGTGTTTAATGTTTTAGATCAAGTAATTTGAGTAATCGTGTAATTTGATTAAGTGTTTAAGTAGACTGCACGGATCACAGCAACTTTCAAGTCAAAGTTACTCACTAAGTAAAAAAAGTTCCCACATACAAATCTCACTATTAAAGTGAATTTTAAATCAACTGTCACAGATAAATTATCTGTGTAAGCCTGAGCAACCAAAATAGTTTTATTATTCCTTTGCACTAACAATGTAAGTCACCAGAGTCCTAGATCAGAGAAAGATTACATATACCAGATATGACTGCTAATTGTTGCTGTCAAAAGTAGCAAACGTAATATTGTTCTACTTGACAAAAATAAACCCTTTCAATGTGTGTGCTCCTAGGGATAAGTCAAGCAACAGTTTACGTCATATTCTTTTCAAGGAGAGTTCCACAAATATTTGACACAATAATATTTTCTATCAAGGCAGGCTTCTTCCTTTAAAGACAGACCATATTTATTTTATAAATGTGGGCTGTTAAGTGTCTTTATTTTCCAAAACATACATTTCAATGTCAGAAAACAACTTTCTTCTTCTTCCCTTAACTGAATCATGCAGCCATGATTGAAAGGGCATTGTACTGGTTATTAAATTCTTATGATTTCCTAACAAAATGCCTGTAAATAACATGGGAAAACTTGCACCAATATACTTAAAAGAGCTTGAACAATCCTGAGTGCTTAATAGCATGCCAGCTCCACTCAGCTAAAATTAATGTAAGCGCGGAGCATGCATCATCCCTTCACTCCTACACACACCATGTCCATAAGATGGTGTGTCCAGGCAGCCCAGACTGCAGAGGCTGAAGAGGGATTTTCTGGCACTGCAGCCCGTGGCCAAGCCACGCTCCTCCACACAAAGGTGTCGAGGCTCTGGCAGGGCTGCACAAGTTAGAAACTGCAGTGCTGTTTTCCCACAGAGCTTGAACTAATAAGCAGAGATTGTACAGCTCAGGTGATGATGCAGACATTGGGGCATTGCAGAGCCAAAAGCACCATGGGGTCTGCAGGGCTTATCAGCCTCTAATCAGGACCTTGCTTACTTTACAAGTCAGCCAACTGTTCATACCTCACTTCTTCTATCCATGTTATACAGGTTCTGTCAATGACAGAGATACTCCAGCAGCTTGTAGATCCTTTTACTTCCTGTGCTCAAGACAGTCACCAAAGTCTGTGCCAAAGCGTGCTCTCACAAGCTCTGGAAGGCTGTTACACTGTACGTATCAGGGGAGATGGTATTTCTGCAGTGCAGCCTTTCACAATTTCTAGCAAGTGACCACGCAGTGAGCAGATACAGTTCAGCATAAAAACTGGGGCATTGCTCTTCCTTTGACATCTCCAAGCAGTGTTCACTGAAATGTACCATCTTACATATTAATAAACCAGAAATTAACACTGAAAATAAAAGAAGGAAACCTTACCCTGCAGAACAACTGATTTGAAGACTATGTAGAAGATGCTAAGCAAAATTACAACATTGCCAAAATACTAAGAATTCTTATCTATAAGTTTTTACTTAAGATTCAACATGTATTTTTCAGTGTGACCACAGAAATCCCACCCCCAATTTATTAATCTAACCTTATTATGCTTTGTCCTGAATTTGTCTAATCAGTCCTTGTACTCAACAAGGAGCTCCACTTCTGAAGGGATTTTGCAATAAACAGTTGCACAAAAACAGAGACACACCATTTATTACTTAAACCCACTGAATTGTTCTGAACATTGAAGAGCATATATGATGAGACCATTTCCCTAGAGCAGACAATTGATGTAGCTAGTTTAACAGCTTTGAACTGCACTTCCGCTCTTTCCTCACCCTCCTCCCTATCCTAAAAGGGCCTTATCTATATTAACTATCAACTATTACTTGAAAAGCAATCTTCCAAGTCACCAATAGCTTAAATTATGCAATATCCCAATTCAGTGGTGACAACCTTTGTTTGATTTTTCTGATATTAGCAAGAAGACAATACAGCTGGTTTGGTTACTAAAGCCTCTGACTTTTATTTAAAAGCAAGTTTCAGGGCTTTACTAATGAGCATGGCAACATAAAGCAAGTCTTAATGATACTGCATTTTATTGGGGTGAAAAAGCAAAAGCTTCAAAAATGGAAGCTCATTAGTGTCGTTCTTCTTCCTTGCTTTTCCAACTAGCTCACTTACAGAAAACAGACTGTTGTTACTGGACTCTCCAGGTGACATGTTTTAGACAGACACTCCAACTTTTTCTTTAGAGTGCAAGAGATGTTCTTAAGCGATAAGACAGACTCCCAGGCCTCCTTCTTTTCTATAAAGAAAGAAAACTCTGCCAGACTGCTTCTGGAATAACCCCATTCATTTTTACTGCAATGGCAATTGATAGAGAATGAAAGCACCCTCTGGGACGCGGAGGGCTCAGTTTCCTTTGGCAGTGGGTTTGATTGGAAGCAAACCTAAATTATTCCACTTCAAAGGAGTGAATAAGGAACATTTTTCTGGAATGTCAAAAACATGCACATTAACACAAACCAACCTTCACAAGAATCCTAAAGTGTTAAGACTGCTTAGCCAAAAAAACGAACCCAAAATCGAACCAAAACAAGAAAACCAAACCAAAACCAACCACAGTGTTACTATTCAGGTACAGAAATTGGTCAATAGTACCTTAAGAACAGTGGGTGGAGTGGGAGAGATGGCACAGGGGAAGGGTATCACACAGCATTCAGTAATGCCACCTGAAAAACTTACAATAGATATTCCTACAGGGGAGAAAAGTATATGACCATCATGGCTACCTTAAAATCTCCAGTCTCTTTCTGTTGTTGCTAAACAAAACTTCATTACAACCATCATCACTTTTCTATCATTTATTTCAGTAAGGTGAGGTACTTCACATTGCTGTATTCACCTGTGTGTGCCCTCCACAGTCCTACCATTTGAATTAGTTAATGTGCCTTTTCAGGGGAAAAAATCCACATTGTTTTTCCACATATACAAATAGCAAACATTGGTTTAACTAAGGTTTTTTGACAATTTATTAACATTATTAGACTTGAGAAACAAAGTGAAGTTTTATTCAAAATGTAAACATTAAGATAATTTTAAAATGTTAGTGCTCACCAACAGTAAGAACAGTCCTTTTTCTGCCTTTTTTCTTCCATATATTTATTTATTAATAACACACTGAAAAAATGTCCTTGTCATGTGAGTCACCTGAGTTCTTTTAATATTCTTGCACCATTATGAATAAAAGATGGAGATAGCCTCATACTCCAAGTGTTCACCCATTACCATACCACATACTCCACTCAGAATGTTACCTGTGCATGACACAAATGATAATCCTGCTCTGAAGTAGCTCACCATTATTACAAGG
The DNA here is from genome assembly GCA_014706295.1 of Lycocorax pyrrhopterus obiensis. Lineage (NCBI taxonomy): Eukaryota > Metazoa > Chordata > Aves > Passeriformes > Paradisaeidae > Lycocorax > Lycocorax pyrrhopterus. The sequence goes on from JACSVZ010000001.1 coordinate 50,343,411, forward strand.
ACATATCACAGACAGTAATTCCCAAAACTTTTAAGGGGGTGGAAGGGAAAAAACCCACCACATAGAAATCTTGCACAAAATGCATGCCTGTATAGAAATACCCAAAGTTGCTGTAGGAACAAGCAGCAAAATATAGCAAGGACAAATGCAAAGTTTATTCCACGTATGCTACAATTAGTCAAGATGTTAGGGAAGTATCAAAATTTTTACTATTAACATATGGCAACAGTTTTATTCTTACAATACATTGCAAGAGAGTAGCCTCATTGGAAAAGGCTTTTAAGCTGCAGACAGTGCAATTGCATTAAATCTTAATTCTTCTGGGTCACGTTCCATGAATTTCTTGCAAACTTCTATTGCATCCTAGGGGGAAAAAAGTACAAAAAAACCCAAAAATGAAAAACTATATAAATCATATTTATTACAAAAAAACAAACAAAACACAACTGAAATATAAAGACATGCTTTATCCAAACTATGCTCAAAACGGATTTTTACATAAAGGTTTACTAAATAGTGTGACAAGCCTACATAAACTGTATTTCTGATGTGAGTTACCACTATTCAAGATTACTTACAGTGCTCATATGGGCAGCCTAAAAGAGCAAAAGTTTTATGCAGGACCTTAGCAATGAGGAATTTTGTGACTGAATATTACTTTGTGCAGCAGATGTGCTGCTTCTCTGACTTTCTAAATGCATCTCTGAAGTTTGCCTTAACTAGTACTGCTGCATTCAGAAATTTTTCCTTTGTTTCAAGATGAATCTAAGCTGGGTGGGGTAATTGAAAGATTTTAAGTAATTCCTTCATCTAGTCTAGCTTTAGGGTGCAATCTGGAGAACACATGTTATCAGTAAAACAGGAAAAAGCCACATCTGAAATAAGGAAAGCTTTATCCAATTTCTTCCCCTGTCCAAGCAGGCACGAATTGTTTGCAAACTTTACAGACATTAGTCTATGCTTCTAAACTATAAAATAATTTTGGGTTTTGTTCGTTTTAGTTTCTCTGGTTTCTTCCTTTTGTAATGCTAATCCAATCTGGATATTATAAAAGTCAGATCTATGCATTGCCTTCTCTCAACTTCAACTTTGCACATTCTGTGGGGATGACAGTTTATTCTCCCAACTCAGTGTACCCCTTTCCAATTCATTTCCCAGCTCATGACACAAAGTAGCATCCAAAAGAAGCTGTGAAAGTGGAGAAGAATGACTATTAGCAAGGGTCAGAAAGGAGATCAACTTCTGTCTAGCATGACACCTATCAAACTATAACTAAACCAAAGGAAAGAGAATGAAAAATTTTAAGTTTTCAATCTGCTAACTTCTTGTTACATGTACTATTTGAAAGGAGCAGGAGTATATGAAAATCTAAGCACAGAAGTCAGTCTGATCTTGTGTTATAGTCAACCCTTCTGACATTTCTTATGTTACAATACTCTCATCCAGAGCCACAACGTGAGTCTTCCAAAGTCTCTCTTTTCAAAACTGAGTAAACCGAATTTTGCCTCACCATTCCACTCACTCTAATCCTCATCCAACCATAAATATAGCTAGACTTGTATAGGTATTTTCATATATCTATTTTACAAGTTTTGTAGAAATACAGCAAGAATTTTGTATAACACCATTTATTAAGAAGGTTTTCTATCCCTACCTCTAAAAAAGAATCGTCGCTTGTTTCCCCATGGTTTATTGGAAATGGCTTGCGCCCATCTGTTGAAAGACAAAGTGGGATTGAACAACACATTTATAAAATTATAAAAGCTTCACTTTCCAGTTAAAACTATTTAAAACAGTATTTTTGTACTTCACTTTCAAAAATGCTATCTCATTTTTCATAAAGGTCACACATGCAGCTAGCTCTTCCCTGGTCTCTCCACTGCTGACTGCTTCTACCAGTATCATTATATACAGTCTGTTACTTTTAAAAAATAATCCAATCAAAACGATGAACTATTTTTCAGTATTTAATTTGAAAACTTCAAGGCTGCAAGTTGCTATTGTTTTAATGCTGGTATAGTACTTCAGTTTTTCAAGTAGAGTAGAAAAATTTCGGCTACGCGTGATGGATTTACGCAGACAGACAGCTGTATGTCTGTGGTGTTTGACAGCTGTGAGCAGGGACTCCACGGTAGACCAGAGTAACAAACCCACCATTCTGAAGAGCCTGGCATCACTGAAAATGCTTCTGTCATTTAAAATAAATTAGCAAACAAACCCAACAGCTTTAAGTATTAAGTACTTTCACGGCATTTAAAAAGGGTTGCTATAGTTACTTTTTTCTTGCATTTCCAATAGAATAATGCTGGTCATTCTCAGCATTTTAAAAGTAATTTCATTCATATAAATATGCTTCAGTTTGCAAAGAGTTAACAGTACGAAAACCTGTGACAGGGTTTTTTTAAGTATTTGCTAAACCACTTTTGCTAAATTCACTTTTGGCTCTGTGTTCCCTGTAAAAGGCTTTTCCCTCCCCAAAGATGCCATCAAAGTTGACAACACTTCCAAACTACATTTTCCATAACTAAAAATAGATTTGATGTTAGAAAACTTACAGATTTACATGAACAAGATGTTGTTCATTACTGTAACTACCATGACTGAAGATACAAGGCAAAACTCTCAGAAAATGCCAGGGTAACAGAACTGAATGCCCTGCACTGTTGCAAGCTAAGTTTACCTCATTTTTTGGGCTTTTTTTATGTCCATATTGGCAGAACAACATTTTAATTTCATGTGCCTATAAATAATGTGTTTTCTATGACAAAAACATCATAAACATTTAATATCCATGTGCTTCCTTAGCATGCCAAAGCCCACATGCTGCCCACACTGTCTGAAGCCAGTGAATCAATTGAAAAACCTTGTTCCATTTTCCTACTTTTAAGTTGGGGATTTTTTTGCTTCCTTCCGCTGGTACGGACAGAAGTTATTTTAGGAACAAAAGAAATAGTACTACTGGCATTCGACTGTACAGCAGAGCTAAATGCCTCTTCTTTTTCTAATTTTTTTTTATTTCAAGAAAAAATTCAAATGGGGTTTCTCTCGCATCATACCTACAGAAAATAGGTAAACATGGTCATCATAGTATGTAGTCTGCTTTTTAAGCAGCATAAATTAATGGACAATGAAAATATATCATGGAAATAGTAGCACACAACTAAAAAAAGAGCAAGTCATCCCTTATGCCTTGAAATTTAGAGCCATAAAATATTTATATTGCATCCTACAGTACTTAGCTTTTTGATATAGTCCACTGAGAGATACACAGGACCATACAACACAAAAATGTATGCCTATTGGTTATGACTTATCCCTGGTAATACCCCTTAGATCAACTTAGTATTAACATAAGCACTTCTTATATACTGCTTATGCCCCATGTTGTGATTAGTTATCACCTGTTACGGGCGTTGCTTAATTACATGCTGATTTTCAAAAGATGAAAATCATACAACTATAAAATACTGCAAAAATTACATTAGGAAAGATCAGTGACTTGCAGTTTTTAAATGCTGATTTGCTTGCTGGTTTTCTGAAGAGCCTGCTGGAAAACCTAGTTGCCCAGCAACATATTTAAGACTGGAGTCATGAGAGTATCTGAGCAAAACTAAGTGCTACACAATCTGAAGAGGGAAAAAATAGCTGTATTTCAAAAAAATAAGGACTACTGTTGTACAGTTAACTGTCTATTGACCACAAAAAGTAGAGGAAAAACATGACAAGACTATTACAAATGAGTTGCAGAATATTAAAATCTCTTAGCACCTTGACAACATTCTTTGAGTTTAAACAGTATCACGCTACTTAATAATATAGCTAACATTTCTGAAGTGGCATACAGTTAATTTAATACTTCCACAAGCAATCCAGGAACATAAATATAACAAATGTCCTGTGAAATTTTGAGTGTTTATCCATTTTTCTTGCTTCCTGTCCTTACAAATGGCAACAGAAGTTTTGAGGCAGTCTAGTATTCTGTACCATTTTATCTTAATAGGATGGAGTTGAGGGAAGGAGAACAAAAAAAAAAACCACCAATGGGAAGAAGGCTGCAGTTATTTGACAGAAATCCCCAGACAGCCAAGATGCAGCTAAAAAGAACCTAAGCCCTACATAATAACATCAAGAAATCTCCCTGAAACTTTTGACAGTTAACAGCATCACTACTTGTATTTGTTTCAAACAAACGGAGAGTGGATAAAAAGTTTTCTTACCCAATTCATACAGATGACCACCTACATTAACTAATGCAATAAAGTGAAGATCTACTTTTTCATCTATACTTGGTGCCTGCAAGACAAAACAAGACAAAAAGAAATTGTGTTTACTAAAACTCTTATTGTTATAGGATGAATGAGCACGTATCATCATACTATGCAAAACACCTGGACAAAAGAAATCACAATTGGGAAGCACATTCTGGATCTATACAGAATGGCAGAAGTCAAGTGAGGAACATTTTGGAACATAAAGAAACTGTCTGCAATGCATATATCAGTAAGAATCCATGCAGTAAAGTATCTGGAAGTATTTCTGATTATAGCTTTACATAAAAGCTTTATTTTTCATTACTGAATTAAAAGTAAAATCAGCTCAAATACATAAACATCAAAAATAGACTTTCATATAAACAACATACTTCACTAACCTATCTCCCATAACAAAATGATGCAGGGCTCAACTCTAAACCTGTAATATTTTAAAACTTAAAATATTCATTTGATCAAAATAATTTTTCCCTCATAAGCCAACCCCAGTTAACCAGTTCCCTTTTCAAAGGCAGTCAAAACAAACACATCTTAGATGGGGAGGAAAGAAAATAACCAGAGGTGCCCAGACTGAATTTTCAAAGTGGTATCATACTCATCATACACCGTAAGGACTGAAGTACAGTGACAGCACCAAGTGACATGACATAAAAAATGGTTACTGTTAGTAAAGGTCTACTTAGGCCAGCACTGCGTTGGCAACTACAGCAAGCAAAAGCTTTTGCAGAAGATTGCTGGGCATGCACAGCGTGGTGCTCCACCAACACACCTTCCCAGTGCCCACTGAGCAGTGGTGTTTGAACTTGTGAGCCAAAAGTTCTGTCATCACTTTTGAGCCAAAAGCTCTATCACCACTACTGTGTTCAATAGCAATTGATGGTGTTAATTCCTTATCAGTCTGTCCAGTCTGCATCTGAACTTTGATCCAAATGCTCTATCACCACTATTGTGTTCAATAGCAATTGATGGTGTTAATTCCTTATCAGTCTGTCCAGTCTGCATCTGAACTTTGATCCACAATTTAAGATGATACCGTTCTGAGTAAATGGGAAAAAGACTTCAGTTTTTCTTCATTATCAAGAATCTGACTTGTCTGAAAATGTATTTCATGCCATTTTCTTTCATCTTTTAATTACTGCCAGGCTTACATGAATTTCCTAAAAGACTCTAAAAATGTAAAAACTTGCTAGAAATAGAGTGTAAAATAAATTTTAGAACCTCAAAGTCATATCATCTTTTCAAGACTGGGTTCAAAATTTCCTTTTTGATGACGGCCATGAGAAAAGACTTTAAAAGATGATATAAATTGAAGAAATTTGGCACATAACCAGAACAACAGAGCGAAGGACAAGAAGTCACCGCAAGTCCTTCGATACATCGAGAAGGCAAAAGAACGCAGCACTGTGCAGGAACTGCCAACAGCTTGCAGAAATTCTACGTAGCAAGCTCGAAAAGGAGAAAAAAAGAAAAATAGAACAAAAAACCACACAACTTCCCCTCACTTTCATTTGAGATTTGTCTCTATGACCAGTTAACAGTGTGAAAGGCCCAAATACCCTGTTTCATCACTGTTTCAGAGAGCCTAGAATGGAGAAAAGGCATTCTGGTCACTGAAGATGAGGCATCTATCAAACGGGCAAGAGGATCTTTCCACCAGAAATTCAAGCAGTCCAAGTGAAATGGCCTTTGATAACTTTGTTTCACAGAAGGCCAAACAGAGCCAGGACTTAGCAAAACCAAGCAGCCTCAAGAACTTGACTATCCCAGCTGCAACCTTCAAAGGACCACAGGTTTCCATAAAACCACACAAGACAGTAGGTAACATCCAATGGTAACATCCAATAACTTTGTTGTTATTGCTATTGATCCCCCAACTTTTTACAGACATCTAAACTGTAGTGCTACAAAAGCATGCAGGCAGGCAAGGCTGAGCATCCTTGTCAAATCCCACATCGTCACCTAATTCCCTTCATAGACATGACTTCACAGCTGTTCACTTATTCCATTAAACATACCAACTAAGAAACCTGGGTTTAAGGAATTTCAGGGTTAGGGGAAAGACCACTGCCAGTTAGTTGCACTTTAGGAAGGAAGTGCCTTAATTTAAAGAACATACTCTACCTGGGCTCAAGGTGACATGAAGTAGAAGAGTACATCACTACTTCAGAGGACTTTGAGATGTTCAGGATTTGATTTTGACCACATTTAGATCAAGATATAGTTGCCCTTTTGACCATTTTGGGGGTTATGTTCTTTGTCTAATTCTAATAAACACCCTTTCTCTAGAGAGACACAATTGGCATGCTTGGAATGCTGAGTCTATATATAGAAAGATGGATAAGGAAGCCATCAAAAAAAGCATGACTGACTTTTCATAAAGTTTACTTAGAGACAGACTCCTATAGAATCCTGCTGAGTTTTTGTATGTGACTAATCTAAATAACATGCTTTCATTGTGTTATTGCCATAGACCGTGAGAAATGTTGTGTTTTTACATTTTTAATTCCCCAACCTCAGAGAGAATGAAAGTGCCATGCCATTATTAAGTTTTCTGCCGTATGTTCTAACGTAGGCTGTCTCCTTCCACTGATATTTCTTTTAACCTAATCTAGATAGCAGTAAAGCTGATCTGTTACACTTCTTGAAAAATTAGGATTTCAATAATTTTTGACAGAAAAATATTTGCATAATCATAAGCACAGAGAAACAATAGGGTCTGAATAGCCACAATGATTTAAAACTTTGTATTATAAAAATCTGTTGCTTATAACTTAAGCAAACAAGTAACTGGATTAAACTTTCCCAATGTGATGAATCTGATTCAAAACCCCTCCACCCCTCCCATCCTTAGGGAAAAAACTCCCAACACATCCATATGTGTACAAACACACTCACACACGCAGACACCACATGAAAAGTCAGGCCAATTTCCACTTCACTGGGAAGCTCTAGAAATTCTAACACTTGAACCAGAAGATTTTAAATTTCAAAGGAACGGAAGAAAGAGGGAATGTCAGTTCCAGAGACATGTCTTTTGTGGCCTCCTTGAAAAGCTACACCTTTGGCCATGTTTTCAAGTTTCTAACAAAGTGTCTATGTCAATGCTTAAAAGAACAAGGAGCATAGCTTTAAGAAGTCTGCCTGCCTGTTCATCACGAGGTAGTATTGCTTAGAACAGTTACAGAGGATTTTCTCTTGATTACTCTTCTTGTCAAAGACCACAGTAAAACAGACATCAATCAAGTGTTGAGATGAACAGTTCCTCTAGACTTTTCACTCAAAAGCCCAGTCAGTGTGCAAAAGCAGAAAGCACATTTGAAGGACCACGTGTATGTATGAACCACAAGGAAAGAGAAAGACACAGGAGTCTAAATAAGGTGATTGTCTAATCAGGATTTGGAACTAACCTATGGGATTCAAGACTCATTTTTCAAGTCTTCTGAAGAGATGTCATGCTGAGTGCAGAAAATTTACACTTCTCTCCTATCCAGCAAAGACAGAAAGAGGACAAGTACCAGCATCTTGAGTACCTTACAGATGCTTTTGTTATGGTTGCAATCATAGTATAAGAAGTAAGAAGTAAGTTTTGGTAGTATGGGTCAGTAGACATAATTTTTCCAATTTATCTCTCCAACCTAAAAACACGCTGAAAGATAAAAACCAGAAGACCTGAAACTGATTTAAAGAAGAAAAATACAAGAAGTTCAGTGCTCAAAGTGATGGTTCTGAGAACATCAGCTCAAATGTAACTTTTTCACAAGGAACTAAGGTAACACTCGATAATAATACAGAATATCTTCATGAATACCCAGTCTCACACACAAAAGAGACAGCCAAGGTTGTCTGCCCTCTAATTTTGGATACCACATTAAAAGCACTTAAATATCAGAGTCCCGATTTTTCAGAGGATTTGACTGCCTTCTCTGCTAACCTGGACATTCAAATTGAATAATAAACAAGTTGACCTTTGTGAGAAATCAATTTTAATTGACTTGTCTCAGGTCAATACCCATTAGTTCATGCTATTGAAACAGAACCTCTACATTTCTTCCTCTCTTCTCTTCACTAGCAGATTTCAAATCACTAATTAAAATGGCACTTCCGAAAGTTTTTACAATATAAATGATAACCCTTCCTACTCCTTCTTGTACTAAGAAATTCCTTTAGTTTTACCTTTCACCACTGCATGCTGCCCTCTCCTCATGAACTAAACCAGTCTTTCTAGTTGTTGCACTAACCTTCAGAAACTCAATGGCACACCCCATATCACTGTTTGCCCAATCGTATCAGCCTGTCTAACAAAGTATATTTCATCACCTGCACAGTTTATCTTGCAATGCACTTAGAACATTATCCCAATCTAAAAGCTGGTATTCAGTTTTCATGCATTTGAAATCCTTTGATCTTTAAATGTTGCTAAGTCAAAACAAGACTGTTCATCAAATTCGATGTGCAACTAGTTTCTTTTCCCCAAAGCTTCATTTCTGGGACAAACTTACAACCGGGAAAAAACAAAAGGTCTTGCTCTCATGGATCCACTGAACAAGGCTCACCACACCCCACTTAAAATTTATTTATGAAAGACCACATTATAAAAGCAGATTCAATGTTACAACAGTTTTCAGGCAATTTCTTCCAACAATATCTTGTATTTTTATTATTCACTTACACTTGCTTTTGAAAGGAAGAAGGAAAGCAAGAAGCCTTACAAACCAGTTTAGTAGAATGCTTTGCAATACAGGTAGTGACTGGGAAAGAGGAAAAAAACCACCACTTGGTGTTAAGTCAAGAAACTGGCATCAGGAGTCTCTCAGGTTATGGAAGAAGAGTACTGAAGACTGACAGGGAAAAGACAATTTTGCAGAACCTTCAGTAATAAAAAATTTCATATACATCCAATTGAAAGATCATGACAAAAGCAGCTGCAGTGTTAAGAGAAGGAAAAACCTTAGAGGTTTAACTATACAAATTTACTTACAAGGAATTACAAGAAGCCAAAGAAAAACATATCCAAAAAAGAAGATTACACAACAGAATACTAGTATGGTTTAGATTCAATGAATTCTGAACTAAAAGGGAAAAAGTGATGCAAGTGCTGTTGAGTAGATCAGACGTCTGTAACTTCTGTTTTGAAGCATAGCATGTGCTTGGGCAAATATACTCTGTAGGACTGTGAAAGGCATTTGAGTCTCGGTTGAAGCACGGCAACTAAAACAAAGACCATAGGAATAATGATCACAAGTTTTTATCAAGATTATTTCTGGCTCTTCCTCACAAAACAGTGACATCTCTATTCATACGCAATATACTGCAGCGAGTTTACAGTACTTGAAATGCTCTGGAGTTTCACAGTCGAACATACACAGCTAATTTAGCTCAAGGTATTCCTTGCCCAGAACAATGAAAAACAATTTCCAGGAGAAAGGTGCTGAGGGACTGTCTTGAGTGCTGGCACAAAAATGGACAAGAAGTTGCTTTGCCAAGCATTGCCTTATGTATTTTTCTACTCTGCTGCCATAGCGGACAAGCTGTCTCGAGCTTATTACCTCTATATCCACAACTATAACTGGAATTCGTAAGGGTCAGGTGAGGTACAATTCTAAGCTGCAGGACAATGGCATCTGATTTTGCATGGGAGAATGTCAAGCAAGACGGTGGAATTCAGAGATAGGCTCTATCAAGGATCAGAGTATCTGGATACAGAGTGTTTATACAAATCTCCTTTTAAATCCGTAAGTAAGAAGGATTATTCAGCAGTATGCCGCTCTAAACAGGTATTTCCTGTTTTTTTCTTTAAAGAACAGGAACTTTAGTCTGATCTAGAAAGTAAATGGGAGAAAGCAAAGAGCATGTTTTCAAATTTGAGAAATTTCAAATTTGAGAAATTTGTAGGAAAGATTCATAGAATTAGGACATTAGTTTGACATATAAAAGGCAGCAAAACCTAAGGCAAGCAGAGATACTAAAAGAATAGATGAGTTGGAAGGGAAAATGACACGGATTGAGGAAAAGTCAACATTACTAAACAAGCATGCTGCTAGCTTATCTTAAAAATTTGCCACATCTACTGCAATTTATCAGATTTATACAGAACATTTCAGGACAGTATTTTCAATTTTTTTCCCCTCCTATTATATGTTCTTAACTCATCTAGAGACCTACTCTAAAAAGGTGTATTGGGTCTGGCTGAGATGGAGCTCATTTCCCCACAGCAGCCCTCACAGTGCTGAGCTTTGCATTGGTGGCTGGAAAGGTGCTGATGACACCCCAGAGCTTTGGCTGCTGCTGAGCAGCGCTGGCACAGCATTGGTGCCCTCTCTCAACCCCCTCAGCAGAAGGATGGGGGTGGGCAAGATCTTGAGAGGGAACACAGCCAGGACAGCCAACTCAAGCTGACCAAAGGGGTATTCTGTACCATATGAGGTCTGCTCAGCAATAAAAGCTGAGAGAAAGGAGGAGGAAAAGGGGGCAGACATTAGTTATCGCCACATTTGTCTTCCGGGCCAACCACTATACATACTGAAGATTTGCTTCCCAAGAAGTGTCTGGACATCCCCTGCTGATGGAAAGTAGAGAATAAATCCTTTGTTTTCCCCTGCTTTCATGTGAATCTTTTGCTTTACTGAATTGCCTTTATCTTGACACATGAATTTTTTTCTCCTATTTTCTCCCAGCCCTGGCCTGCAAAGGAGCGGAGTGACAGAGCAGCCTGGTGGACATCTGATGTCCAGCCAAGGTCAACCACCACTGAAATCAAGGAAAGTTTTCAACTAGGAAATGTGCTTTTATTTAAGGAGCCTAGATAAAGTCTCCCAGAATCAAAACTTTGCTCTAAATTTTGAAAGAATCTTTTTCTGTCTGTCAATGTTTTAATAGTAGAAATGTACTTAGAACTACAAAAACGTTCAACTCTATCTTAAACACAATATACAGGGTGTTCCTCCCCCTTAAATTCAAGAGCATAGATTTCTTAATAAAAGCAATACTAAAATGCTCATACATTTCTCATACACTGGCCTCATGCAATGCTGAGCAGTTCAGCCTCCTTCTACACCCAGCAGAATGATCAGAGCTGTACTAATACTACTTGTTGACAGGACATTAAATACTACCTTGTCATTCAAATTTTACCAAGCCAACTGAGAGAGCTTTAATGCAAAAAATGCTTTCTGATTTCTTGCATATTAAACTAATTTACAAATAGGTCGTGTGTTCTTAATTTTCTTGCAAGGCATGTTCTACAAAAGTGTAAAGATGAGAACAACATTTAGTTACCAATACATATCAGACTACATAGTATTCACAGATAAATCCTTGTGTATAGGCCTTGCAATCTTAATCTGTCAGATGAAGACAGGACATCAGGTGAGTTAAGGTATAATATTTTAAAACTTTTTAGTGGCAAGCTTCTGTTTTGCCAAATACAGTTGTATTGAAAGCTAAATTAGTTTTCTGAAAATTTTTAAAGCCAATGCTCACTACTAGTGGATGAGGACTTGTTTTTAGACATTTTCTGAAGTTAATAAAACTCTCAACTTGATTTTCTGCCAAAATGACAACAGGTTATGCTGTAACGTCCATCCTTGGATAAGTCATCATTTATTACTGTTGAAGTAAACTCATGTTCCATTAATGCTTTTGTTCTAGGCAGGCACACTGAAGCTCAAGTCTCCTTCAATAAGTCTTTTCTTAACAACAAGCATAGATAAGTCAAATTCAAACAAGATCCCAGTTTCAAATTACAGAAATATGACATAGAATTTTCCAAGGTTTGCTAAACAAAATCCCCAAGTAAAATGTCAGATGTTTGTTAATGTCAGTGAAACAAATGGGGGGGTAAGAAGCATGAGTTGGGAAGAATTTAAGTCTGCGCTTAACTCCACGCCTCCTCAAATCCCAAAATAATTAACTAGCTCCAAATGATAGCATCAAGAATGTTCCATAGTTCTGAATATTGCACGAGAGCTACATACTTAATAAAAGCAATTACCATTCACATGAAGAGAAAGAAGTCTGGGAAAAGGCCTCATCTTGAGATATTTATCGGGATAAAAATACAAAAGCTATAAAGAAGTGGAAGCATTTGACACTAATTTTTTAATAGCAGTAAAACATTAAGGATTTCCACATGTGCAAAGACACATCTGAATGAAAATTATTTGGACCACAGTCAGAGTAGTTATTTCACCTCTGTAAAAAATCCACATATCTCAAAGAAGAATTTCCAGGAACAGGTGAAATGCGACCAGTATCAAAGAATGATAAAAACAAAATCAATGTCCCAATTTTGTATTTAAGACCATTCACTTTGACATATCAAGATTTATTTTTTTATTCATGTATGCACTAAAAGTGTGATCACTCCTTAAAAGCAGGATGAAATACCACTAAAGGACTCTTTCAGTTCAGTGTTTCTGCTGGTGGCCATCAGACCGTTTAGAAATATTGGCTATTCTGTACATATAATTTTTTTTCCAGATTTTCAAGACACATTTGTGGTCTGTGAGTGAAGAAGGAAAAAAGTTTAAGCATTTGATGACAAGCTTTTCTTATTTGAACAGCTTCACTTTCAACTGGAATGTTTGCCTACCAACTAGATAAAGAAACAAGATGTCAAGTGAGAAAGTAACCAGCCCCTTGGGATTACAGGAAACATTTTATCTTTACTGAAATACCCAGGGACCGTTAACCAAGAGTTGATGAAAGAAAGGAGACCAGGTTTAGGATATGAGAACTTAAACCAGGTCTCAAACACAGAAGAAATAATACCACGTGGCAAACATTAAGAAGCCCCTTGGTTTAGTAGATCCAAATGAAAGATCATGAAGATGAGGTGAAAAGAAGAGGCTGGATGTAGAGCCTATGGCAAAAAAAAGCGCCACTTCATGAAAGGCAAACTTCTTCTATGCTTTGAAAATGATTCGGCTTATGTATGGAATCAAAAATACCTGGACAGCAAAGCATGGAATGATGTACTTTTGCTGTCAGACATGGTGGAAAGGGAAAAAATAAACCAGGAAGAAAGAAATCCTAAGAATGGTTGAGAAAAGACCCCAACAAAACATGATGCCTTGAAGACGGAAGTTACATGGCAGAAGGCCAGTGGTGTCAGAGTAAGAAAAGACTGAAGATGGACTACACTTACAACAGAATGAAGCCCGACAGATGGAAGGCGTATCAAGGGCCGCCACCGACGCAGACGGATTGACGGACTGGGAGCCTTTGCAGGACCTACATGATTACGTTTGGCCCAGGAGAGGGATGCAGAGTGACACAATGGTGAGGCCTTCGTTCTGCTGTGGCTAACCTGAGGCTGCGATGAGCATGGTGGTGAAGACAGCGAGGACGATGACGACTACATAAACATTAAAAAAGAACATACTTAGCCCACTTAAACTTGAAAGAGCATCCCTGCAACTGCAGCAAATAGCAACTGCAGAAGTGTCCACTATTGAGTATACTGTCCTTTAACTGCTCAAATCACACAGATAATAATGTGTTGAATTTGAATGAGAAGACAAAAGAACACTGCAAATAAGCAAAGACATTGTTCAAATCTGAAGTTTATAGTCAGATAAGCTAGAGGTTATTCACACCCAGGGAACTTCACAATATGAACACAAAAAAACTGACTCATTCAAGAGACAGAGCGTTGGAAAGTGAGGACAGAGGAGATTTAAGCATCATTTAATGGAAGGAATAGTTAAGAACAGAGAATGAATCAGTTTTGTCTACAGCTACAAAAGCTGTGAGCAACAGTTCTCTGGCAATTTGGAAAAGCTAGATTGTGCTACTCTGGGATTTAAAATGAATCAAGTAACTATGGTAACATAACCCAGAGTTTGTTTACTGTTCCATGTCTAACTAAAAGGAAAGCAAAGGAAAAGGGAAGCTTACCGTAGTGAGGTATGCAACTTCCTAAGTTTTTCACCTATTCTTCTAAAATAGCAGGCCAGTGGCAGTACTGCCATTAACACTCAGGATCCCTTTAGTATCCGTGGAAGCAGTAGGGCTATGTTAAACCATTCAAATTGTTACTATTAGAAGAAAGACCATAGAAGTATTAAAAATGACTCTCAGCTCCAACTGACAAAGTTATAGTAAATATATTACGACCAGAAATGACCATTGTGATGATTTAGTTTTGATCTTCTGTCCCACACAGGCCACAGGACTAAACAAGTTCAAGTTTTTCTTGGATCAGAGCATACTCATAAAACAAAAACTAACATTCAAGCTTAACAATTTTTACTACTGGAAAAAATCAGAACAAATAAAAAATTCAGTCAATCCTGTCTATAGCTACAGAGACAATAAGTAGCATATTCATACAGTTTACTAAAATTCATAATAAATGAAAATGCAACCTTTTTAGTCCTGTTCAATGATGACATAACATGAACAATGGATTACATTATTCATCTGGCCACGATGCCAAACCAGGAGTTCATCTTCAGCATTTCATCCACTATTATTTTCCCCTCTTAGAATATATAAAAATTCCCAGTGTTATCTTCAGCCTTTCAGAAAACCCCTCGCCTTCTGTCAAGAAATAAAGTTAACCTTTCGTGCTAATTACACAGCTTTTATTTGGCCTCAGAAAAACACTCCTTTGTTTGAAGCTAATCTAAAGGGCGATCCAGATTGTCCTGTGTAGATGTCTTGTGCTTTACTATCTCTTGATCTTTTTCCACTGCCTGTAGGTTTTGGGGTATATTTTAATCACAGAATCATGGAATGGTTCGCGTTGGAAGGGCCCACCTTAAAGACCATCTAGTTACAACTCCCACCATGGAAAGGGACACCTTCCATTATACCACCTTGCTCAGAGCCCCATCCAAATTGCCTTTAACATTTCCAGGGATGAGTCATCCACAACTTCTCTGGGCAACCTTTTCCATTGCCTCACCACCCTCACAGTAAGGAATTTCTTCCTAATGTCTAATCTAAGCCCACTGTCTTTCAGTTTAAAGCCATTCCCCTTCGTCCTGTCACTGCATGACCTTGCATACAGTCTCTCTCCAGCTCTCTAGCAGGCTCCGTTCAGGTACCTGGAAGGCTGCAATCCGGTCACCCTGCTATTGTCTTCCACGTCACTAACAGACTGTTTAATAGTACAGGTCTTAGAACCAATCCCTGCAGAGACCCACAAGCAAACATCATCACTGACACCCCACTTATCTGCACTGAGACCTGCCAGGTTAGGGCAGGCAGAATAGAAACTGCAGTTCCTAAAGGTACGTTCCAAATTATGCATTCAATGGAATAACTTGAGTAGGAGCTGTGAAAACCAAGCATTAGATAGTTTCTCTGAAAAAAATTGTTTTCACTCTTATTAGTCAAAATAAGTCACTGTAGTGCCAGTCAAAACTATTTACTTTCTTTGTATTATTTACTATTTTTGAAGCAACTCAGTTCTCTTTTTTTTTTTCTTTTTCCTATCAAGAGTAGGACAATGAATTGGTTCTTTCTGCTCCCATATTGCTGACCTTAAAGAAGGAAGATAGGGTTTGGAATTCTTCATGAAGAGCAAGCAACAAGTACAGTAGAAGCTGTAGAGCTCAAAGACAATCGTGGAATGTTACCAAGTCTCATAACCTGTCCAGAGAACAGTTTTCCACAGCTTTGTCACAGTTTGATTTTTTCTTTAATTTCAAGTATTCTGATCCACCCCTACATCTCAGCAGCTCCTCATAATAGACGACAAAACTAGAAAACCTCCAATCCGAAAATGGAACTACATGAATAAAAAGGAATTAAGCAATGACAATACTTCTACAGGACAGAAAGGCTTACAAGAGCTTAATGGCTATTACGGCTTATCTGTACTACTGACTGGGGTTTTTTCATATTCTTCACTTGAAGAACTGATCTAAAATGAGACGTTTTACATTTAGATTACATATCAGACATCTTTAAAAACTATCTGTTCTCAGCTTGCTTAAGAAAATTTCAAAAGGTGACTGATAAAAGACTGCTTCTAGAATTCCTCATAGTCCACAGACCTCCCTACGGAGGTAGGAACCTGTAAGATTAGAACCTGCTGTCAGGCAGAAATTCAAGAGCTTTGCTGACTAGACAGTTCATGATAAAAGGCAAGAGACACTACAGTACGTTTTACAATTTTGTAAGCTGCTGCCATCATAACAGACAAGATTGATAAGTCTTCCAAGAATCCGCATTACAGTGCCTGTTTACTGAGAAACAGTAGAAAAAAATGAAACCAAAAACCTTGCTGAGAGTATGAATTTACTCTGATGCATTCCATTGACTGGAAGCTGTTAAACTGTTTACTTTTGCTCTGAAAAAAATCCTATTTTTTAGGACTCCTGTGTAATTACTATGAAACCATTTATAAGATTTTGAACAATACCAAATTTAAGAATTGTTTAACAGTACAGGGGTGACCACAATATTGAAAGATTTTTTTTTTTAGAGAGCCTTTTTTAGTTTTGTTACCATTTTTACCACAATTCTATACATTTTCTATTCTTATGTATTGCACTTATTTGTTTTCTGGCCATTATTGCTAAAATAATGAAAATATATTAAAATACTCCTTGCCTGAATGTAACAAGACCAAAAAATACTTTAGCTTTTCAAAACTGAATTTATACCATAGAATGCCATTTAGAGCAACTAGCATTTTAATATTTCTGGTCAGTATTTGTCCTGATTTTAAATTCCATCCATTGAATCTTTTTATCCTTTATTTCCTGTACAAGTGGCTCCCCTAGTGAGATCTACTAAGAGAATGAGAAACTTCTTCTCCATTGAAAATATACTTTTGTATCTGTCAGAGTGGAATTTCAGCAAACAGTATATAGGAATTCCGGAAAAGCAAACTTAATACTGGATTATGGCTAATTAACAAGGCTGTAATAGCCAGAAAATTCTATGCATTGTTTTAATAAGCACAAATTAAGCTATGTGAACAGAAGTTATTTTCAAATGAATATTAAAAACATTAAATTAGAATTACACATCAATATTACTATGAAATTAATGTTAAATACACATCTCCAGATAAAGAATAGTCTTTTCTTTAAATTAAATGTGAAATTAAATTTCACATTTAACTTAAAATATGGAAGACAAATCCTAACTTCAGACACTCTACTCAAACTAAAGTTATTAACAGCTAGAAACTGCAGAAAAGAGAGAATTAGTCTAACTTTACAAGAAGAAAAGATCACAGGAGCATATTCCTGTGCTGAAAATTGTAACAAGTCAAATATCTGAAGAGGTAAAACAAAAGCCCTGAAATAGAATTGAATGTTATTGTCATATAAACCAGTAAGCACATCAAGTTTATTGTCTGAAATGCAAAAAAAAATATTACAAAGAAGTTAAAAGCTTCATGGAGTAGGTCTGGAAAATGTTCAGGCAATTACCATCTGCCCCAATCCAAAACTCAGTCCTATATACAGCTGTTACTAAAAGCTAAGATCTAAAAAGAATCACATATAAAGTTTGTCAGGCACCAAGAGCTGTGCTTCTGCACATACCTAAAAGTACCTAAATTTGATAGTGCCAAGGAGCTCATGGCGTGGCTCACACCCAAACCTGTCAGGTTCTAGAAACAGGGACCTCTTTGCTCATCTTGTTTGGGGAACCCAACCCAGCAAACTATTTCAGTCCACGTGTAATGCACTGAAGACCTGACAGGACAAAGCAGCATCTGGTATTGCATGACCATTTCTAAAAAGAAATAAATATTATTGATTAACTTGCTGGTGGCTACAAAAATTCACCTGTCTGGAAGCTAAGGTTCAGTGCATCCTCACAGTGGAAAGTTCAAGCCCATGACACCTTCCTCTTCAGAAGATTCCCTGCCTATCAGCTCACAACCTGTGCTGGGACAGGGGCTTTTCTTCTTTCCTCCGTTTTGAGGTTGTGTCACTGTATAGAAAGGAACACCAGCTGCACTGGGACAGAGATAAAATGAGCTTTAACTGCATAACAACATGTCTGGAAACTTGGGAAACTGAAGGAGATAGCATACTTTCAGTCCTGGTCATTGTTTCATAGGCACAAGCCTGGGATCAGAGGCCCTGGCACATGTTCTGCATCTGCTCGGTTGCATTGTTCCATAAGCGTGCACGGACTTCTCCCAACATGCTGTTCATTATATAGCTCCCATACAGTAATCCCTGGAGCAGAGATGGGAGAAGGTTGAAGCGACAATAAAATGTACAACTTTTCCAGCCAAGTGGGCAATTTAAGAGTTAATACAGCTTTAAGATTATTCTCACAGAGGGTGTACTAAAGTATCTACCAATCATTTTTCCCCACCACCTTTTGAAGCTTCATTTTTCTTACATAATTTCTCATTATTGAATTAAACACAATATTTTAAAGGGTCTGTATTACAGTTAAAACTGTTCTTCTTCCTTAGTCATTATCATTAGTGGGTTTTTTACATGCAAATTAAATCTATGTATCACACTGTCAGAAAAAATCCTCTTCCTCCTCTTTCTTTCACAAGGGTTTTAAATCTCTGAACAGCATTTCAAGCCTATGTTGGTGGTGGCGGTGAAATCTTGAGAGACATTAAGTTCCTTGAAGTTTTTATAAAAAGATAAGCAGCCAGACAGAGAAGAGGAGTCTGACAAAGGAAGAGTTCCACAGAGGCAGAAGATGCTTCATGAGCTCATCTCCAACAATACAAAACAGAATTCGCATGAACTAGAGACATTGTGTGTATTTTGACTGCAAGAAAAGCTTGTTCCTAACCAGATATTCCTTACATGCAACAAAAGCCTGACCAACATGCAAATTCTTAGGAAGTTAAGATTCATAAACTCCAGTCCTCCCAGATCTACTTGTTTTGTCAACATTACAATTATCAACAACACTATGTATTGAGACTGAGATTACAGACCAAATTGGGCTACATCTGCTAGTTGATCAACATCTACACCAGTAAGTTTAGTTAGTCCTTCTGCAGCTGGTAAAAAGAAAATATTTACGGTATTCTCCATGTACGTTTAACCCATGATTAAGAATGGACAATATCCCAGTAATATTACTTTGCTAGACATACGGGTAAAGACAAGAAAAATTGTGAGATCAGAGCACCCCAAAAAAATCTTTCCAAAATTAGTGGTAATTTATCTCTCCCTGAAGACTTAAAATTAAGTTCTATGGTCTATGTTAGGCACAAGTCAAGCTAGATTATCACAATGGTGACTTCTGTGATCAAAAATAAGTGGAATCACAAAAAAAAATTGCAAAGGTTAGGGAGCTCTGCAAAAGCTAAATTAACTAGATTTTGTTTTTTTCAAATAGTTTTTCCTTCAAAAGGTTTTTTTTTTCTGAAGCAAATCGAACAGCATTGTTGCACACCAAATACTGTATTTTTGGAGTGCTTCCGTGAGCAAAGTCAGTTGATGCAACATCAGTTCTCTGAGTAGTTTTAGCCCACTGTCTAGCTTCAGCCATATTGGTAAAATGTTGGAAGTCTTAAGAATTGTAAATTCTTTTAATTTTCTCCTTCCAAATTAGTGGTTTGATAAAGAAAAAAAAAAAAGAGAGACAGCCAACTCATTTTCTCTTCTGCCTAAGAGCAAGAGGCTGACTGTGAACTCAACCATCACCTGTAACACATGGCTATACCCTGCTGCTTGCTGTCTCTTACTCAGATAGTGCAAGAACAGCAAAGGAAGCATTATGGATTGGAGAGATGCAAAAAACAAACAAACAAAAAGAAAACCAAACAAACTAATGGCAGTTGATTGGTAGAGATGTTGGATGCAAAACTGTAGAAACTTTTTTTTCAGTTGTGTTATTTATTTCTTACAAACTTGTTATTTAAATCCATGGGTGGTTTTATGGGTGCGAATATCCTCTATAGCTATGTTTCATCCTACGAATCAGAATTCCTTCATGCAGATTTTATGGTTAAGCATAATATTCAGAATAACAATTCTACTGTATTAATACCTTATTAGCAATTTGCTCAGTGTAGGAATCAGATTAATGCAGTCTCAAACACTGACACGTTAGATAACACGGCAACGCAATGAGTCACAGACTAACCAAGCACAATTTCCAAAACATTTCACATGATTCTAGTAAGCTCATTTTTACACTTTCACTGTGTAGACTGTAAAAGAGAAAAAGCCATAGCTAAAACTTTTAGGCAACTTCACTGCTTTTACAGGAGAGATTATATGCTTGTTCTGTAACGCTAAGTTAAAAATCATGTAGGAAACAGTTACATAATTGATTTTATATTCTCTCAAGATGCAAATGTTTCTTTAGAAGACTGGATTATTCAGAAGAAACATCAAGGAATATGGGTGATTTAAGAAAAAAATCCCACCATATGCTCTTGGCAGGAGCAAAAGGGAAGCCCTTAATGTTTCTTCTCTAACAATAAATTGTAATGCCCCAGGGAACCAGAGATCTTTGAAAGTTCAAGTTTTATAGCAGTTGGGAACAGAGTGCATTGATTCTACTTAGTTCTTGCCAATGTTAACGACTGTTACTGTGATCAAAGTCTAACTTCGTGCATTCCAAGCAAGATTATAGTTCTCCAGGCACACGAAACAAGTTTACAGACTACAGTTTGCAGCTATGTTTTGAGTTATGGAAGAAATCAAGCTGTGGTAGTGTTTTTAGGGGCTGCCAACTTCAATCCATGTTAAAAATATTCCTGATCATACTCGTGAACAAAAAGTGTATCTAAGTAAACACACCGATGTATGCCAGAATTTCGGCTTTTTGTGAACATCTGAGACGTGTTCTAATTTGTGATTTTTGACTCTCTCAGTATAAACACCGGTTCTGATTTTCAAAGGCTGATTTTTTTATCAATATTTTTGATAAAGGTCTAATGAAGTGCAAGAATGTTGTTTCCATTTGAAGTAGCAGCTGAGATGCTGCACCTCAGTCCATTCAGTTCTGAGCCTCATTTTGCTCAACATACAGTTCTAGTAGCCAAAGCTGTCAGCTGGTAAATAGATGTACAAAGTGTACCAAAATAACCCAAACAGGAGGAGTTACAGAACAAAGGCAGTGTTTTCTGTGCCCTCTCTTAACAGTTGATGTATTTTATATTGCAGTTCTATTTTCTTCTATATTCCTCTTCTTAACAACTAATCTTAAATGCTGCAGATTAAACTTTCTTTAGATGAACATTCTCATCAGCCTCTAAGGAAGAGGAAAGAAAATACATGAATATGAGAGTTCCTAATTTTCTCCTAAGAATTTAGGTCATGAACAAAATCAAAAGCTCTTATTACACTCTAGCCAATATCCAACACAGGTCTTACTACTCTCTAACCAATATCCAGCATAGGTATTTCAAGTGGCCATAACACTTGTGTTTATTTGCTTGATTGAAACATCATTTTGAGCCATGCTGTAGTAACACTTAAACAAGTAAACTTCCCAAAGACCACAAATCACATTCTGCTAAGCAGTAATGCATAAACCTTGCTAAAACTCCCCTGTCCAAAATAACTTTTACCTCCATCACAAAAGTGATTCCATATGCCACAAGTACCACACAACATAATAAAAAGTTCACTCTATCACTCGTACTTTACATCAAAAAGTGATATGGAAAGCCATTGGCAGCAGTTAGTGATACCTTGATGTTGCACAAACAGCCTGCCAATCACTTAACAGCACAATTATTTGAGTGTTTCCTGTCCACAAAAGCAGATCTAAGTCTAGTCTGTTAAACTTTTTCCTCTCTTCCCAGGAGTGTGCCTGTAACCCCTCTGTGCCAGCATTAGCTCCTACAAGGCTACAGAATCCGCTGCTTCAGGAAGCTCTTTGGGAAGCCCATGAAAGATACTGTAGGAATCCTGCCAATCCAGAATGATTTTAACAGCCACAGATACACACAGCTGGCTAAAACTTCAGATACTATTACCAAAATAGCACTTGAAGAGGAGTTAAGCATGTCAAAGCCTTGAGAAATGCAGAAATTGAATACGAATTATTCCCCGGATCTAATTCCTTGACTGAAGGCCAATTAATCTTTTTAAGATTTCTGTGGTATAGCTTGCCATTTCCCTTACTGTAGAATTAAGCTGTAATGAGGCACAGTTGCAAAAGTAGTGGATATAGATGCCAGTAATATGAGAGCAGAACAAAAGTATCTTCTACTCACATTATTATATTCACATATTAAAAAGGTCATTTATTTCAAGAATCAGTACAGATAATACTTTATACCTGGAATAACTTCCTTCAAGCATGTAATTGTTTAATTGAGCTAAACAATTTCTCTTGGCTTCTTTCTATACAAAGTGTGCCTTTGCATTTTCCTCCTTTCCTACTCTCCCAGGCAACTATATAGTAACTTTATATTATTAATGCAAATGAGGAGGTAGGATACAAAAGAAGTTTCTTCCCCAACTCCAATTTCAAGATTTATTTACTCTGCAAAAGACCGTAGACCTGGAAGTTTCTCTCATTCATGTTTTCCTGCTTTCAAAAAATATTCCCCTCAGATTTTCTTATCTGTTACTTGTAAATAGTTACTACATTTTGAAAGAAAGGAATGCAAGATAGCAAGGCAAAAAAAAGTTAGATATTAATCTAACCCCCTGATCACTGTTATAAATTGGTACTTTTCCTCCCTCAGATATTGCCATAACTTAGTCATTATTGATCACTGTTGATTAGACAGCTAATGCAGATCCATAAACTGTCATTTTAATATTTTTAAAGGGTTGTGGTTTTTCAAGGGGAGAGGGTGGTTTTGTCTTTTCATAAGAGGGTATCGGAAATGTTAAGATGTGTGACAGTACAGTGTTTCAAAGCTTATGAACTGCTCAAGGAGGCATCGGAAGAACAAGAAGGAAAAAAAAACCCAAATGCAAAACAAAAGGGAAAACTCAAACACGGCTCAGCACAAAGCAATAAAGTAAGGATCAGCTTAAAAGTGTGCACAGTTCTACAAAGAAACAGTTTCTATATTCCAAATCCAAAGACACCCTAGATATTATAAATAGGAATGTATGCTCAGCAGAAGACTCATGGAAGAATAAAGAGGATCTTGAGTATCTGGCACCTATTCTACTCTCAAAAATATCTGCAGTTCAGGAGCTGTCACACAGAAAAGAGTACACTGGATCTATGAAGCTTTAAGGTAAAGACCTAGATCCTTTTTTTTTGGCAGCTTTGGATAGGAAATACCTGTCATTTGAGAAAGTGTAAGCTTCATCATCATAAACTTTAACAGGAAATAGTGTTACAGGAATCTTACATTAATTGCCCTCATTATGGCATTTGAACACACGGCCAGAATCAAACCACCCTTGAAGCCAACAAGACACTTCTTCTGTGGAACCATTTCCAGATCTTACTACTTGCTACTAAAGTAATTTTAAACAGACCTACATTTTTTACACATAAGTATCCATAAAAAGTACCCATAAGACTGCTTTAGCTATTTACTTGCTCTACTGTAGCAGTAAAGTGAGACATGGAGCCACATAATCCAGAAGTACTAACAGAACCTAGTCCAAAACCTGGCTTGAAGGATTAAGTGCAAATTTACAACCCTTTTAATTAGCAAACTTGAAATGAATTATCAAAATGAAAACTGCTTAACAGTTCTTAAAAGTTTAATCTTCTTGAAAGGAAAAAAAAAAATCTCTTATTTTTAAGAAAAGTAGTTGGTTTTGTTTTTTTTAACTAAGCAAATTAATCATGGCTATCCAACTTGGGAAGCCTTTTAAAGCACCCATCAAGGGAGAACATTCTATAGCTTTCAGCTTCAATCCATTTGCTTAGCAATTCATCCTCATGTTCATCCAAATAGATCCCACAGCAATGATACATTCCAGAAGCAAACCGATCACTGTAACTTCCAGCAGTCATGATCTGGAATCTAGAAGCCCACTACAAGTAGTATCTTGCCAAATGTGGGGGGTTTTTCCCCCCCCCAAGAAGAACTCCTCAAAACATACAAAATTTAGGAGGAAAAAAAATCTGATTACAGATTATACTAAAACAGAAACAAATCCTACCCACCAGACAAGATGACAGAATACACAGACACTAGAAAGATAGCACTGCTTTATGCTACTGCTTCTGATTTTTACTTCTAGTTAGACTTGTTTTATTTTGAGGTTTGAAATACTCACATACATGAAACAGGAAAAAAAGCAGAAAATCCACTAGCATAGTGTAAAAACTAAGTAGTTGCTGGGATTATGAAAAAGTCTGTGAAGACATAGCAAGACTGTCAGGGGCAATCAACAAATAAAGGCTTGACTTAGAAGTACTAAAGGCTGAATCCTCAAATATCTGAAATACCAGAACCCAGAAAAAATACTCCCAAACCCACCAAACAGTATTATCAGAAGAGAACTCGTCTGTACTCTGTGCTATTTTTAAACCTTCTGCAGCTCATGATTCCAGAAAATTTAACTTTATCTCCATTGTGTGATGGTGTGTTTTGCACAGTGGAAGGAAACATCAGAATCTTGAAAGCAGTTACAAAGCTTCCCAAACAAATCAGTGGAATTCACTGCTATATATCCCACTTTTGGAAGTTATTCTGTCTAACACAGTTAAGCTCATGCAAGACTTTCTAAAAATGCGAGTGGACAGTAGCATGCAATACCTATCTAAGGGACAGAACTACCCACAGAGCAGGCTTTTCTTGTGAAGCACACAAGCCAAGTTAATCATCCTAAGAAAAAGCAGGCCTGCATGTTTTCTTAATCTTTAAATCTGTAAGAGACAGATTTGTTCACAAAGCACCAACCATACAGCACTCACTATCATTAAGCAACTAAATAAGCCACTTTACTCAA
Source organism: Lycocorax pyrrhopterus obiensis (assembly GCA_014706295.1). Classification (NCBI taxonomy): domain Eukaryota; kingdom Metazoa; phylum Chordata; class Aves; order Passeriformes; family Paradisaeidae; genus Lycocorax; species Lycocorax pyrrhopterus. Next base: position 50,368,468 of record JACSVZ010000001.1, read on the forward strand.
AGGAAAGATTTCTATGCAACATGCCTTAGCTATTTGGACAGTTGAAGGGGCACATGGTCAAAAATTCCAGTCATAGGAAGGCAACCATGTTCCTTTCCAGTGCTCTTAAAGGAACTTTAAATTCTCAGGAAAGTAATCATAACAAGTAACGGATATGCAGGAGGAACGGGATTCTCTTCTTTCCCAAAAGGTGCTCAACTTACCCCACAGGACAAGTCAACAACCTCCTATGACCTGCATATGGTACCTTCAGCACCTGCAAGATCCTGCTGTTTATCAGTCCCTTCAACCACTATGTGGAGAGTACACAGTGACATTTAAAATGTATCAGTGGAAGGAAGAAGAGATTAACTCGCTTCAACTCTCAGTTACTTCGCAGTATATTCATGTTTTGTATTTTGTTTTGCTTAAAAAGAATTTTTCTTTAAAGTAAATCAAGTCCTCAGGTACCAACGAATGGGAAAGCCTTGCTGCCTGTTTACCATCTGGTAGCACAGGATTTCGAGACAATTTGATGTTCCAGTAACAAAACTTGTTTATTTCTTCCCTCCTTGGTTGATGGATGAGAACTATTCTGAAAAAATGGTCCTAGGAAATGTATTCAGCATTTGTACTATTTCAACTTTTGAAACAAAAAGACAGGAAAAAGTTATTTCGCCAGTCTAAGGAATATCCATATTGAATTACTTACAGATAGAGTTATACAAAATGGAATAATAAATAATTGGCAAGGAAACTAGCTATTCAATATCTGTGTTTAAGCATGGTTGCTAAGACAATCTTGTCATTTTTTATTATGAAAAAAAGTCTTCATCTTTCCATGCAATTGGTAATCTTTTGTATTGTGGTTATCTTGATCAGGAAACAAATTAATTAGTGGAAGTTCAAGAAGTTAACTGTCCATTATTAGGAGATTCCATCACCACTTAGGTGCTTCCTGAAACTTCACGAAGACTCTCAGAACAGACAGCCCTTACATTTTCCTTCCCAATCATTCCATAATATCTGCCAGAAGAGTGCAGAGACAGAACATTCTCTAGATGAACCTCACAGTACATCAAAATAACTAAAGAAGTTTCTATTTCACAAGGATCTTAGGAAAAACTTCAGTCTTCAGCAACTTGTTGGAATAATTGCTCTTTCTGAGCTGGCCAAGAATATCTAGAAATGGACTCATTTGAAAAAAAAAAAAACAGACCAGTTTTTTTGAGTTTCTTACTTAGAAAACGAAAGAACAGAAATTTGTTCTGATGCTTCTTCTTGAAATATAGAACCTTGACTAATTTAGAGAACGTGTTTTTTTAAAGAAAATATCACAAAGGAAGTTGAGTATCTATAACAGAAATAGTTAAACCAATTCTCATCATTTTCATTTCCAGACAAGGCAAGAGGGAGCAGAAAGCTTTGCTTTCTCCTACATTGTATAGAAGACACTGCACAAAAAAAAAGAACACATCATCTACTGTACTTAAAAAAGAGAGAATGGATGAATCACTGGAGCCACAGCCAAACATAGAAGTGTTTCTCTTTTTGTCAAAGCAGTGCTAGCAATAATACAATCAATTTTTTTTTGTGGAACAGATACTGAAATCTGAACCGGAAAGATGGATAATGGACTTAGTATGACTGAAGCAGAAAAATGTTGAATGTTCAAGTTTATGATTATTTCAGGGTCTTCTTGTCAGCTTTCAGGTTGTTTTTTCCATATCACACAAACTGTTGGGGCATAAATGCTTGTAAATGTATATATTAGTGAGAATTTATCTGAATTTATATTGTATATAAACAGCATATACACAGTTGCAAACCAACTACTGGACTATTTCTTTTCCTGAATTAAAACTTTTTGAACTCTCATAAAATGTTCATTACACTTGTATGGTTACTACGAATCTTACATCTTACCTACAAATGTGCAACATCAAAACCTCAAGTTTCTGTTACTGTCTGTTTTACTCTGAAATGAAGCTTAGAAAGATCTTTCATGTTATATAAGAGCTAAAAAACTCAATGCAAACAACCACCACCACCAAAACCCTCAAAACAAGCAAACAAACAAAAAGCCCCCAAGCTTCAACTTTGGTTTCCCCCACTTGATTTTGGACTAATGACACAATACTGAAAACCAAGCAATAATCTCAATTTCACTGTAAACCTTTAATATATGATTGCTTTCATGTCAATTATATCCAACTCAAAGTAGATTCAAACAAAGACTTTTTAAAAAAATTAATACCTCAGTCTGACCTTCATGGGCACTGGATTCATGAGTGACACGAATAGCCTAAAATTAAAATATATTTAAATCAGACTTTAAATGAGAGACTTTCAGTGTTGTAAGAACCATTTTTGCACTTCATTTTATCAAATGCCATAGGTGTAACTATTTTTGTTCAGTGGTTATAATAAATAAGGAAGATAATAAACAAATAATCTCCACCTCCAAGGATCTCAGAAGACCAATATTTCAGTTTCATTACAGTCAATTAAGATCAAACATCTGAGAGTTTGTAATGGCACCTTTTTTTTCACCATCATTACCATCAGGAGCAACAGCACTGTTCTCCATCCACCACTGGCCAGATATTTCTGCCACATACTTTCAAACAGCACTAATGCTGTGGCTAACCACATTATCAGCTAACTCATCTCATGGTTTAGGATGGTAGGGGAAGGAGATCGTATTTCAGCCAAGTCAGCTCTTTGTGTGCCTCAACTGCTAAAGGCATGGAGACATGACTAAAATGCACAAATGAAAAGAGGCAGCAAAAGGACCATCCTTTCAGCAATAGCCCCAGATCAGCTTAAATTGACCATTAAACTATCTCCTGAACCCATTAAAAAAAAAAAAAGATTTTGCAAACATTTCTCATGCATTTCAAAGTAATTTTAAACTAAGCCAGTGAATTAATATGGATGAGAACATTGACAAAATCCGTTCTGCTGACTGAGCTATGGGCAGGTACTGTCTGATCACAAGCTCACTGTAAAATCAAATTTGTTTAGGTGCTTCACTGAGTCAACCTCTGAGGACAGTACCTACTCATGCAAGTAATTCATACACCATTTTAAATAAAAGTAAAACACATGATACTAACTTCATAAGTTTCTAGGTATTTGGCCCTCTCTTCGGGAGTCATAGATAAAGAATCTTCTAGGAACTTCTTCAGTGAAGAATTAGTTTCTTAAAAAAAATTTAAAAGACATAATTAGTGTCATGTTGTAATTGCAACTTCATTCACAGCTTATAGAATCCAACAAAAGATCTGAAGATAGAATTGCACTGTATTTTTAAAACACAGAAGGCTGACTGCAAGGCGAACTGCTGCCTGCTGCAGTTTGCAATGTTTCAAATGCTTTAGTTCATAAATTAGTATAAAATATTAGTTTTGTAATTATAGGTAAAAATGCACTCCTTTAGCCTTTATGAATGGTTATATTCAGAGAAAATAGTACAAAACATATCATTCCCTCCATGGCTTCCCACAGTTGAGGAAAAAAGGGAAAAGCCAACAAAAATTAAACCAAAAAAAACTTACCAAAGTTCATTTTATCTCTGTTGTTTGCAATAGCATGAATTAACCCAATTGTTCCGCAAGCATTGTTAATGGTCTGCTTCATGAAATACACTGATGATTTGACGTCTTGTCCCTTAGCTTTTATCCTCTCTTCTTCTTCTGTTCTGAAGGTTTCATACTAGAAGTAAAGACATTTCACAAATAGTACAAATAGCTATATTAGTAAAGTAAAAATAATTTATAAAACACAACAGCTAATTAATACTGCCATTTGAAATGCTTAACATGTGTGGTCCAACAAGTAAACTTACCTGAACAGCTCTATATTGTTTCTTAACCCACTGCCTTCACACTTGAAACTTCATTTTGAATATGTGTTATCTAACATAACTTCAAAAATTTTCAAAGTATTTCCTTGACCTGAGCTCATGTCACCATCTCTCTTCAATGCAACTAAAGGCTTTTCAAGGACAGAGGCGTCAAAGTGCTATCAAGAAAACTGTAATACTTCAGGTGATTAATCATCATGAAGCATTCTTTAAAACTTCCATTGTTACATTTCATTTTTCCCAGGAGTATAAAATAAGATTTATATAACACTCATGGCCCCAAAACAGGCCCTTCAAAAGCCATATTCATAAAGTAAATATTTATTTTCTGCAGCAAAAAGAGAATTTGGTTTGATTGAACAATCTAAAGTACTTGTTTTATAAATACCGTATTTGACTAAAATCTTTTATACTGTGCAATAGTGTGTTAGTTTTGTGCTTTTTTTTTTGTTGTTGGCTGTGGTTTGTTGGTTCTTTTGGGGGGGATTGTTGTTGTGGTTTTTTTGACTGGATTTGTTACAGGTTTTTGTTTGTTTTCTTTCTTAAAATTTTCATTTCAAACAAAAAAAAAAAAAGAAATAAATCCACAAATGTTCCAGACAATACTTCCTCCTTTGTCTCCTTTACTAGGTACTTTTGCAGACAAAAAAAAAAAATACTGAAGTAGATGCGCTTTTTATACAAGTATGATGAAAGTAAAGTATGAATGCAGAATGTCATCAAGGAACTCTTCCTGCAAACTCCTGAGAAATTTCCCTCAGGCTCTCTGTACTATCACAGACAAACAAAACCAAAAAACTTTTCCAGCATCATATTCCACATTTGCAGGTTGTCTGAATATTCTGAGTACGTTAAGTAACAGCAAGAGTATTATAAACCATGTTAATTTGGTTTATCTACAAGCTAACAAAAAATAGCCTTAATTGAGATAAAAACTTCATAGAGCTTAATTGGACAAAAAAGCTCACACTAGAGAGGCAAAAAATACAGCTGCCATTCATTCCCCCCCAACCAAAATAAAATCCACAGCAAAAATAAATATGCAAATGCTGAGAATACCAAAAAAATGATTTTGAGCAAGGGTTAGACCAGATCACCTCAAGAGGTTCCTCCTAACCTAAGCTATATCCCGTAACTTATATTCATTTGGATCTATTCATTCATTAGGCTCAAAATAACCAACACTCACAATATTCCCTTTGTCAACCTACCATGCAGACTAAGAAAGCCATTGACCTTTAAAGTGGACAGCAATCCTAAAATTATCTGTATGCTAACAAGAGTTAGCAACAACCGAACTTCCAGACAGAAGAACAGAGACGTGAGAAAAGTGTTTACAAAAGCAGCAAAACTAATAGGCACTTTCACAAATATAGACACAGCCAAGAAACAAATAAATCATAAACTAAATAAAAGTGTAATTTTACAGGCCATTTTGAAAGGGAGGCTGAGGAGGGAAAAACTACTCTAGAAATACTCTCAAGGGTCTTGTGGAGTTCACACTGACCAACAAAAGCTTTAGAACATTGGGACCTCCCATGAAACATTCATCCTTCACACAGCCAGGCTAAACAGTTGATAGAAACACTTGTGTCCCTTATGTTTCAGAAGGATTAACATGCTGAACACTTGGCTGGTTCTCAGATTCGACTGACTGATGCAACACAGCGTACGTTGTTTCTCTGGTTTTGTTTGTCATGTGCTTCTTCAGGATGAAATTGGATACACCTTCTGGAACAACAGCAAGGTTGTTCTTTCCCGTGGGATAATGCTTCCATAGCATAATCCAAAAAAAGGTTTGCACAAGCAGGGAGTCAAAAGAAAAGTGACACTCACGAAAGGAGCTCAGACCTGTAGCTCAAACAGCCAGCCAGAAATGACAGCATACAGAAAACAATGTTTTAAAGGCGACAGAAAGGACATTTCCTGAGGACAGGTGAGTTGAAAGTTTGATTAAGCTCAAAACTATCAAGGAGGCTGAAATCAAGCTTGAAAAGGACTGCCTGCATAACTGTTTTGGAGAAACTGAGAATGCAGAGGTTTACAGGACCTAATGCGTAGGAAGACTGAGCTGTCACTCTTCCCTCTAATTTAAACACCTTTTGTTGAAGAAGTTAAGCTTTAGTAGCTAAGTGATTTGTCCTTATAAGCTGCGTATTCTTTTTGAGAGACATATTAAAACAATGAATTGCGGACAGATTTTCTTCAACCTTTTTGGCTGACCTTATCACAGCCATGTAATACTTTTATAAATTGAAAGACCAATATGAATCACACTATGTAAAAGCATGTGATGACACAAAATAAGCACACTTGAAGGTTTAACCAAATCAAGTTCTTCAAAGTCCAACATAGCAAAAGATGGGGGGAATTTCATCTTAATAATATGTCCCATCTGTCCAAGAAGTGAAAGCCACACCAATACTGATGACTGAACTGAAAGCGGACTGAAGTTCGAAGGATTGTCAGTGTAACAAGACAAAAGCTCAGAAAGGAGTTGCATATAGTCCTACACCCTATTTCTTATTTTCCTTATGCTATTGTAGCTTTCTGCTAAAAATAGCAAATTGAGCCATTTCACAGTGCTTATTAAAAAAGGCCTTAAATTGCCTGTAATAGAAAAATGTGAGGCATATTTCTCTGCGCTTCTACATTAGCTTTTCCCATTCTGATTTGCAATCAGAAATATATATGCAAGGTTATCAAAAGAAGGTTCTGAAGGAAGCATCTTTTGTGTTATTTTTAATGAAGAAGTCTCCTGAATAAGAGCTGAGTCTCATTTTGATTCTGACACCGAAGTACAAGATGCAAACTTTCATTCCCATTTCACTTATGACAAAAGCAATTAACTGATTATTAAATAAACATTTACCTTTTCTGTTATTGGAAAGAGAAGTAGTACTGCACATACAGGTCTTGGCACCATGCTAAGCAGTTCTGGTTCCATACCATAAACATCTACAAATTGCCAGTCAGGATGTATACCCAACTGTTTCAGGAACTGGAAAAGAAAAAAAAAAGCATAATATTAAACAAGTACACTCAAACACCTATCTTTTCAGAAGCGTAACAGAGTAACCACAATGTGAAATACATTAAAACAACCCATGCTTTGTAAAATTTAAGGAGAATAAAAGAGATACAAGTTTTAATAAATAAGACTGAATAAATCACAGTGCTAACACACAAACACACACAAAATCCTCATGTTTTATGTATTTAAATAGTCTTTATGAAGGGAAGTGGAAACGCTCCCAGCACTATTTTCTAAAGCGTTGAAGCATTTCAGCCATTGCAGAAGTGTTCTGTCACAAAACAGAAGAGTACTGAATATTCACGTAAATCATCAGAGCCATCAGTCAGAGCACATATGAACAAACATGATATTATTTGACTCCATGACTACTTCAGAATACCTGGCACCAGTGCTCATATTGGAGCTCCTATGTGCAAAAAGACATTAGGAGCAAAACCACATTTTAGTAGGCGTACCTTTTACATGAAAAATCCATTCAAACTATGATGGAGTAATATATTTTGAAGTAGACAAAGATTGGATGCTCACTTTTTAATTGGATATTCTTGTACTCAAGTAAACTAGGCGTCACAACAACAGTTGCAGAATTAATAACTACAGAGATGATCTAAGACAATTTGAAATCTTTGCATTGTCAGTCTGGAAGAACCTAACTGAATTCAGGAACTGTTGTTACTACACACACACAGTGACCATACACAATTATATGAAAAAGCTAATTGTACACTGGGGCGTATATAGATCTTTGAATGAACAGGGGGAAAAGGGGAAGTGTCAAGTATTTAGTAACTGATGAAACAGAAGACAGTGTACTTTGAATTTCTATTCTCATACATTGAGAATTATCTTCTACATTGTGAAGATAATTACCACTTTGTGAATAGCAAAAGAAAAAAAAATTCAAAAGAGAAGGGACTACATGTATGGGTGCATTAAAATATTATTTGTACTTCTATTACTTCTTTTATTAAGCCAGTGACTAATCTTTCTATCATTTTTATTGCAGGAAAAGTAACACAACTGAAAAAAAATCATTTTCCATTCCAATATAATTTGGTATTTTGCAATATTACATGAAATAAGGGTACAACCCCCCAAAAATAAAAAAAAAAACAACACTCACCTAGGAGAAGACCCTACATACCAGAAAAAGCAATGATAAAGGATCCCATTAAGTTACTGGACAAATAAGTGATTTAGGTTCTCTTGTCCTTTACTACACTACTGGGAAAAAAAATAAAAACCCACCAAACAACCAAGCAAGCAACGAACAAAAATAAAACCAACCCCTTTAAACCCCAAGTCAACAAAATGCTAATTAAACCCAAGAACGGTTTACTCAAACTCCTGAATTAAGAATTTAACAGAACTAAAACTCCATAGATACAGGGCACCTTTCAATATTCATGTTATCATACCACCTAGAAACTTTACAATCTGAGAAATTTTAACTTCCAGTAAACAATGAGAGTGATGATGAAAAATGACGGTCAGCACTACAGAGAACAGCAAGAGCATAGGCTTAGTATGACAAGCAGTGATCTTAACACACAACCAGACTAACAGCTCTATTGTAGAATCATTAATCAAAAATAAAATACTAAGGATAGACTCAAAATAGGCAAAGAAGATATGCCTCTGTGTGTCAAGAGGGTTTCATTCAGGCCTGGAAAAAAAGATAGAAATATCCTTCTGAAAATTATTAAGTAGATTTTAAAAACTGTGCAGCATAAGCCCCTGTGTAAGAGAGAGTGACAGATGGGTAACAGATGAACAATAGATGGCAGGATGGGAAGACAGAGTCATTCCTGTCTTAGGACACCAGGAAGTTCACTTTTTAGACAGTGTCACTTATAGGGAGAGATCTCTGCTGTTTTCCTTTCCAATTATTTAGTGATTATCCAAGCAATTTTATTCTACAAATACCTACTGTAAAGAACAGCCAGGGTTCTTTGAGGGCTTACTCATTCTCAGTTGTTCACTTTCTCTTGACTTACAGATACTATGTACTCAAGATAACATAAAATAGCAGCTTTATATTTCTCTAGATCTGCACAAGAGAGTATCAGAATCTCTTTCTCCGACCCTGCTTATCACACTGCTGATAATTCTTCATTTATAGGTCTTTGAGCTTTTTACCTTACAGAAGAAAAAAAAGAAAAATACTTGCCTATATTACAGAAGTCTTAAGAGGAGCTCAGGAAGAACAACGGCAACACAAAAACCCCCACATGCCTGTATCTAGTATTAACTTTTTCATAACTTTGTTTTTACTGATAGTTGTCATATTGTTGTTTGTCTCTTTTCCTCTTGTCTTAAAAGACCTTGCCAAAAAACACTTCCTGTTTTTTCACTGGTCCAGCTAACCATTAGACAAAAAGCCACTTTTGAAACTATTTTACACCCCCCACCCTTATCTGCACTTCCTATGAATTTGTCCTTTCCCCCCCCCAGTATTCCAGATGGCCCTTCTTTCTCACCTGACTACTACTGTTTATAACTAGCTAAGGGAGAGTGCAGAGAAGATGCAGACAGACTCAGCAGCATGCAGTAAAACAATGAGAAACAACAGATAGAGGCTGAAATACAGGGAAATCTGAATTTGATAAGGAAGGTATTTAAAAATAAATTTTAAAAATAACAAACATAGTAAAACGCTAGCACAAAATATCCAGGAGGCTGTGGAGTCTGTGTCTTGAGAAATTCAGAACTTGACAGGTTGCTGAGCAACTTGTTTTAAACAGAGCATGGTTGGTCTGCAGAACTCAGAAGTCCCTTGCAGCCTACCTCATTCTATTCTAAATGATCACAAACTGTAAATCTGTATGTCTGAATGTTGGTAAATAGCAAAAACATTACAATAAGCACTTCTAGACACTTTACCTACACAGCATGTGCTATAAGCTATTATGTTTTCATTACTGGTACCACTACTTCAGCCCACTAACTGTTACGCATTGAAAGAAGCAGAGAGCAGTTACCTTTAATATGTTCTGTTCTGAGAAACACTGGCTACCTTTTAGGTTAATGAAATTTATTTAATTTAAAAAAAAACCAGAAAAAGTGTTCATGCTTATTTATTTATTTTTAAAGAGCCTCAGAAGTAGAATGGAAACCCAGTGGACCAAGGCAACACCTTGATCCAGGTGACTTGACTTCAGGAATTTACAATATTACTTCTGCCAACACAGTTACAGAGCCAGTAGGAAGATTTGATCTATGAAGTTTATGGAGATATAGAAAGGGTAAGTGGGGTAAGACAACGTAAGGGTGAAATTTATTATTAACTTAAGTAGAAAATGCACAATTGAAATATTGTCTGAAGTAGCAATGTGCTTTTCTACTTTGTCACTTGCATGTAAAAATGAAGTGAGGATAAAAACTGAAACAAAATAGGACTTTGAAATTTAAGTGCAATTAAAGTTGGACAGCATCTGCAAATAGTTCAGGAACATCACATTTTAAATACTAAGGCCTTATACTCAAGACCTCGATTTTTCCACATTTTACTGTAGTATTTGTATAAAAGTCGGAACCATGAAAACATAGAACTGGCAAAATGCACAAACATTTCCAGACACACAGATGCAGAAGTCAGAGAGCTACTGGTGGGAAGAACCAACTGTTGCAATCCTCTTCTAAGCACAAATGTAAACCAAAACACCCACAGCATCTACATTTTATCATACTTCTGCTGAATGCATTAAAGCATCTCTATACCACAACAAAACCACAATTAAGACTTTCCTCCGCAAAAACAAAGTGTTCCTATGGCTTTAGGAAACTGGAAGGACAACTTCAAAATAAACCAATTAAGACAACCAATATTTCCTAACTTTTTCATTAAAGCACAAGAATTTTTGGCACTTTATTAAATTGAAGCTAATATTTTCCCTAAATAGTAGTAAGACACTGAGTAAAATGTAACTGATGGAATTATCATCAAGAAAGGGAAAATTATTCATTCCTTAAAGTATGCAATTCTTATTAATCTATATTAAAAATATAAATGCACAATATTTTGCTTTCAATTCTTTACACATTATTTCTAGAAGCATGTAACAAAACCAAGTCAGAAGTGAAATTCCTTTCTAGAAATAAGAGAACCACCCAAACAATATTTTATGGTTGGAGCATTATAAGGATATATTTCTTCATTCTTTCATCCTGACATTTATGGAATTAAGATGAAGGAATAATTTTTCAATAAATTTTAGAGACAGTGTCATATCAGTCATATGTAGCAGCTGTAAAAACTTTAGTTCTGTACAGCAGGTCAAAAGGCACACCAGGATCAAAGAGACGGCTGGAACTTAGCTGCATTATTGCTCTTTACCAACTACTCCTCACTTAGAATGGCCACAGTATGATCTTGTTCAAACAAGAAATGCTCCATTATAATAGACTTCCTTGGGAAATTCAAAATTTATTACAAATTCTTTAATATCCTCAGGTTCTATACTTTGGGACCCCATAACAAAGTTCAAAGAATATATCCCATCGCAATTTTTTTTTTCAAAATCATGAGAAAACTTATATCCACAAAATTCTTATCCTTCCAATTGTGTTCATTACTTTATGATGTCTAAAAGAGCAACACTGACTCACAGTTAGTGTTCCTGCTCTTCAAAATGAGAGGTATATATTTTTAACATATCCATAAAGCAGTTTTGAAACTTAACACTCAGTATGCCCAGGCACTGCTGTACATATGCAGCCAGGGCATCCCACAGGCAGCAATGCAAAGCAAAGCACGCAGAAATCTGGACGAACCAGCTGACCCAGGCTTCCTCCAAAACCAGGGAGTAAGAGCTTTAAAATGCTTCCAGCAGAGTCCTAAGGTGGAGATACTGAACCACTGATTCAAAACACAATACTGTCTTACTCTGTGAAAAACACTTAATGGACCTGTTTCCATGATCCAAAAAGTTATGAATAACAAGGAGGAGCTGGATAAGTCCACTCTTCTAAATAAGCTGTTATACACATTTGGTTTTTTACAGTTTTACTGAAACAACAATTGTATTCTACTGACTCTGCTGGTCCTTTAAGCAAGGAAAACGTCGAAGTGGGGAACAGCATCTTCAGTGCAACAAGACAATGCATAAGGCATGAACAATTGTCACTTGTTTTCCACTTTGTAGCACCCCATTCTGTCTTCAAGACAGTAAGTGTTTCCTTGTAACAAGAACTATGGAACTGAGCAAAAAAGAACATAAGAAGGACCAGAAGTGGCAAGTACATATAGAGGAATGCAGTTTAGTTTTCTCAGCTTTCAATTACTGAAGAACATACAAAGAATGAGCTAAGGCAACCTTTCAACTATTCATATAAATAGTACTCTAAACCCCAAAACAAGTTACAATTTTCCCTGTGCAACATATTTACCTATTTGAACTCAGTAAGAGGGCTACATAGCTGGAGATATTTTAAACTAGAAGAAGGCATTCATGAAGTGCTCTCACAGTGAGTCATCTGTAATTCCTTCATATTGGTCCTTGTCCTTATTCTTTGCTATGCTGCACCACAGGCTCAACACTCCCCCTTTGCTGGCTCTGTGTAAGGATTTCTGGGGTATTGTCTTTGCAGAAAGACACAAACTGAGTCCTGGTTTCCCACCTTCTGAGGCTACACTAGTAACAGGCTAAACTAGTAACAGGCTGTTTTCCAAGCATGTACACTATCTCCACTATTTTTCACTCTGCTTATCACAGAAGAGTTAAACTCTACTCCCTCACCTGAAAAAAAAAATAAGTTTAGCTATGCATTTTTAGAAGGACATATGTGTTTCTCCACATCCAACATCCTTTCACACCAAGGCAGTACCTCACCTATGAGCGCTACCTCCCAATGCACTTCAGGAATCGTGCACACAGCATTTTCAATTATTTTGATCACAACAGCTTTTCTTTGGGAAAGTTTGTGGGATAGTGTTTCACAGCCCAGGAAATGAAAAGATCTTTTAGGAAGACTAAGACCTGCTTCCAAGATACTTAATTCATCTCTGTATTTGCCTGAAACCCTGAAGAGAGGTGTTCCATAAATGGATAAAGACTGGCTGTATCCAGTTTCTGCCATTTGTTCTATGCTTTGTGATCTTTATTGTCCCTGTAACTTTCAAGTCACAGCTTTCAACGGTGTCCATGAGCCAAAATAATTTTCTTTATGTAGCTGACTCTCAATACCTTAATGTCTTAAAAAAATCAAAACCCAAAACCCCCCCAAAAGTACGACCAAAGGCCTAAAAATAATGCTGGAGGTAACTAAGAACCAGCAACTAAGCCCTATGTGGGAAGAGAAACTCAAGCCACAGCCAACTCTCTGAGCTGAACTCTCAGCTACCTGAAGCCAGTGCTTGAGCTTCATAATCAGATACAGTCAATTACTCTAGTCTTATCTCGATATAATGAAGGCATGACTTGAAATGTTATCTTGTCCAGGAAGTAGGGATATTTCTTAGAATGTGTAAGATGAAGAAAGGGAAGAGAGAATGAAAAAAGGTGGGACATCAAGAAAAATATCCACCAATACTTTTTGCTTATCTACACTTCCTAGGCAATCAATTGTGGGTTGCAAGCCAGACTGAAGCAACATTATGATGAAGAACAATCAGCTTGTGTTCTGATCTTTTCACTCCAAAAAATTTGCATGCAGTCTCTTTTTTTGTAGAAGAAACTGGGAACAAGATACACAAACATCATGCAGTAATAAACACGATTTTCTTGCTTTCTCTCAGGAAAATCCCATAAGAGATCCAAGAAGGAGGGTAGCAATGGTCATGTCAGGCCCCCCAGCTGAAGGTCAAAGAGAAGAAATCATTCCTTGTCATCACTGTAAACAAAGTGGAGCTTTGCAAATGCTGAATCATCAACTTTTTCTGTATCAGAGGTAGACAACAACTCATTCTGTCAGACTGTAGAAGTGAAGGAGAAAAAAAAGTACTGTGAGAATCACTCAGCACTGTATGGCACATTTCACTCCTGACTTCACTCATTACAACCAGCACTGTGTGTGCATTCAACGACTGTCTTCTCTCTTGAAAACATCACTACAGATATGTGGCAGATTTTCACTGCCACCGGAAATCTTTAAAGCTAAGAAAGAATATTCCTGTTTACCCTCATCAGCCAGTTTCTGAACCTTCAAATAATTTTAACATATATGCAAAAAGAGAGCTCCTATATACATTAAGGATTTACAAATTCCTGGACTTGTATTGTAATATAAACATTTTCAGATAGAGAAAAACTTTTGAGATATTTTTGAAAGACTTCACATACCTCTAACTGAGAAATACCATTTTTTTTCCATTATCATCTGAATTTCTACCACAAAGACTGAAAGCCTCAAATTTACAGCCTATATTTCAAAACCAGAGAAGACACAGTACGGTAAGAACATATTAAAAGCAAATGAACCTGCATTTAGTACACTTCCGTACTGTTAATAAGGGGAATAAAACGATTGGTACAATAATCAAAGCAGCATAAGTATTTGTTAAATTGGAATGACAGTTCTAACTACAATCTAATACTAGGAATCCATGCATCTTACAGGCCACTGGTATTTTTTTTTTTGTTTAAGACTTCATTACCACAGCTAGCAATAACTTCAACATTACAAAAGTAGTATGCATGAGGGATAGTCTAATACTCAACTAAAAAAAGCCAAATAGCAAAAAAAAAACAAACAAAACCGCAGAAGAAACACTTGTCACTTGGCTAGATGTCTGTGTAAATACATGTATTAAATGACTACCAGACACAAATATTACACTTTGTAGAGCCACACCATTAGACTTTTTTAATCCTGAAGACTTCTAGAATATTTTACAGAGCACAGTACAGAGTACTACAAAAAATGCCCATCCTTGCAATTAACTCAACAGGGTTTTCTAAAAATGAGTTTGCAACTTCATTAGAATTTCAAATTACTATTATTGTTGTTTTAAACACAAGCAGGATATGAATAACTTATGACTAACAGCCCTGTTGCTACACAGTTCACCACTGTACTGAAGAGATTAAAAGAACAATTAATAATGCAAGGTGTATTCATATTTTCATATTCAACACCCACCTTTTTTTTTTTAAAATATACATCTCTCAGTCTAGATAATAACAACCCCTGCTCAGTCAAGACTGGAAAATATAGTGAAGGAAGAAGTCTATCTAAGTCTAACTGGTTTCAAGTGGCCTTTTCTACACAGAAACAGTAACAAGAAAATCCTTGTGGAGTACAAATTCCTATTATCTATGATCATCTACAACTGATATAGCCACCACCAATGCAAAACCAATGGGCAAAAGAGATGGATTTTAAACACACTTAAAATTGTTCATTTGATATTTCTACAGGATTTTCTCCATACAACACAAACACGTATGAATACAAGATATTTCAGATTAAAAAAAGTCACTGCTTTTTCCTCCTCAATTTCTACTTTAAACCTGAGGTCTTAATTTGTACCATGATGAGCTCATCTCAACATCTGTAAAGTCAGAAGACGAAGAAGTCAGAGAATTGGAAATTCTTACTAGTAGTTTATTCACATTTATTTTCTTCCAAACTGGAATTTAGTCTCTGAATTTCCAAATTAAAAAAAAAAAAAAAGAAACATGAGGAAATTATAGCACATGTTCAGGATGGGGTCCCAGGAAAGGTTGTCATTTTTAACTCAGGAGACTGGGATTACAGACTTCTCAACTTGCACCACAGCAGCAATACTGTAAGAATGGTAAAATTATTTGCACTAGGAAACTATTGAGTACAAAATGACCCAGCATCAAATAACCCTTCACTCTCCTGCAGATGCAGTTTGTATATTACAGCAACCACAACAACAAAAAACCCAAACAAAACATTCTTCACACACAGAAATTCACAGTTTCCAAAATATTTCAACAATATAGTTTTAAGAATACAATTTTGCTGCTAGAAGCTTCAGAGCCCTTTGGCTTAAACACCATCTTTAATATTATCGACAGGCCTGCTGAAATCAACAACTGACCCCTACTGCTTGTTAAAGATGCTTAAAATTGTCAATGACAGCATGATGCAGAGTTGGAGTATGTGTGATTTCCTTTCAGAGAGAGCTCATTTAGTGGGAGCATTGTTTTGTGCACTAGAACAAGCTTCCTTTCTCTAGTGTGGGTTCTACCATGCTAACAAAAACAGCAGCAACCAAGCACGCACATATTGCCATGAAAAAGCAGCAACGGGCAAATATGGTAAAATTACATTATTTTCTATGGTCAGCCAAAGAAGAATGAGACTACAACACAGTGATGCAAGGAGATCCACACATGTGCCCAAAGCCACCATGTACAGGTTCATACCTGGCACAAAATCAATGTTTTCATCACTAATTAATGAATTAAAACCCACCTTAAAAACATCAGAGATTTCATTAGATTAATAACCAACCCGCAACGACTCTCTTTTTACTGTTTGTTTTTCTTTTATATAGTATATTTACGGGAGAGGTTCCAGTACGGTCCGACATGAGACGACTGAGCGCACACACGCGTGGGGAAGGAAGGGGGCACTCTCCTTGGTCAAGAAGGAGCCTTTACTACATGAAAACGAGAGGAGACGGGCCCAAAGCTGCAGAGACTAAAGGTTACGTCAAATAAAAACTTCTTACCTGATTCGTGACCTGAAAAGAAAGCAGAAAACAGAAGGGGGTTAAGACCCAGTTGGATCCACGGGATAAGACCTTCCCTCCTTCCCTGCCACGACCAGCCACCCCTTAAGCAGTGATGTGGCCCGGCCCGGCCCGGAGCCCTCTGCCCTCTCCCCTCCGCCATCCTCCCGCCCACCCCACAGCAGGCAGGCTGTCGGGCACGCAGCCCCCCGCGCACACGGCAGCCCCCACCGCCCAGGCCGGGCACTCACGTCGGGGTTGGCCTCCAGGGGCAGCCAGCGTTGGGGCTCCATGGCAGCGGCGGTGGCGGATCCCGGTGCGAAGCTGGGCGGACCCTCCCAGCGCGGCTCTGACAGCGCCTCACGGTGCCGCCGCGCCTCAGCCCTGACCCGGGGCCGCGTCACCGCGCCGCGCCTCACAGGGGGGAGCGGGCGCAGGAAGAAACAACCGCCCGGCGCCCGCCCGCACCGCCGCGCCGCTCCGCACAGACGGCCGAGGCGGCGCGCCCGGAGGTGGCCGCCGTCCTTCCCCGGAGTGCTCCGGGCGGCGATGCCCGGGAGATCCCCCGCTCCCCGCCCTCTTGGCTCCCCCGGCAATGGACTCTCCCAGCGGGGCAAGGGGTGGTTCCTCTCCCGCCCCGCCGCCGGGGCCTGTGGGGCGCGCCGCAGCCGCCGGGGGGCGCGGCCGCTCGGTGTCGGGGCACGGCAGGGGCTGGCGCCGATCCCGGCAGGAACCGCGGGGTGTGCGGAGCGCCCGCCAAGCGCTCCGGCAGCCTGACCCTTCCGAAGCGGCCTCCAGTAGCCACCGCGGCGGAGAGGCGTGGGCAGCGTTCAGGGAAATACGCCCGCAGGGGACGGGGCAGGCCACGGGGCAAGGCGGGACAAAGGGAGTCAGAGGGAATTGGTGGGCAGCAGTGG
The DNA here is from genome assembly GCA_014706295.1 of Lycocorax pyrrhopterus obiensis. Classification (NCBI taxonomy): domain Eukaryota; kingdom Metazoa; phylum Chordata; class Aves; order Passeriformes; family Paradisaeidae; genus Lycocorax; species Lycocorax pyrrhopterus. The sequence continues at coordinate 50,385,915 of JACSVZ010000001.1, forward strand.
CAGTAAATTACCCCCACATCACAGAATCACAGAATATTCTGAGTTGGAATGCACCCACGGGGATCATGGAGTCCAGCTCCCGGCCCTGCACAGGACGTCCCCAAGAGTCACACCTTGTGCCCGAGAGCATTGTCCAAACGCTGCTTGAACTCTGCCAGGCTGGTGCTGTGACCACTTCCCTGGGGAGCCTGTTCCAGTGCCCAAACACCCTCTGGGTGAAGAAACTTCTTCTGTTACCTAACCTAAACCTCCCCTGACACAACTTCAGGCCATTCCCTCAGGTCCTGGCACTGACTGCCAAAGAGAAGAGATCAGTACCTGCTCCTCTGCTTGATCTTGCCTGAGAAGACCTCAGTGTAGCAGCAAGGACTTGGGTGGTGAAGTCCCAATATGTCCTGCTGAAAATTACTGCAAAATGTGTTAAACACAATTAAAAACAGCATTTATCTTCTATAGCTGCAAATCCCATCATACTTCCTATCTCGGGACCATAAACATGGCATTTCTTGGCCTTTTGGCTAAGATGAAGCATGGTCTAATACACACATAGCATATGTAGTGTGATTACATTTTATATATGTACACATACCAGATTTAGTGTTATGCCTTCTTTCAAGTTATTTCAGAAAGGCTAAAAATGAAGAAACATATCATTACATTGGTGAGACCACACCTCAGGTACTGTGTCCATTCTGGAACCCTCAGTTCAGGAAGGCCATTGAGGTGCTGGATCAAGTCCAGAGAAGGGCAGCAAAGCTGGTGAAGGGTCTGGAGAGCACATCGTATGAGGCACAGCTGAGGGAGCTGGGGTTGTTTAACCTGGAGAAAGGAGGCTCAAGGGGACCTTATCACTCTCTACAACTATCTGGAAAGAGATTGTAACCAGGTTGGGGGTGGCCTCCTCCCAAGTAACCAGTGACAGGACAAGAAAACATAGTCATAAGCTGTGCCAGAAGAGGTTTAGTTTGGACATTAGGAGGAATTTCTTCACAGAAAGGGTGATTAAACATTGGAATGGACTGCCCAGGGAGGTGGTGGCATCACCATCCCTAGAAGCATTTAAGGAGAGACTGGACATGGCACTGAGTGCCCTGGCGTAGTTGACATTGGGATGTTCTATCATAGGTTGGACTTGATGATCTCAGAGATCTTTTCCAACCTAATTGATTCCGTGATTTCTTGGCCCCAGTTGTCCCCAGCTGCTGTTGCCCACCACTCTCTACAGGTGCAGCTGACCTACATGGCCCCCTGCACCACTTGCACAGGGTCTTGAGCTTTCAAAAGCAGACATTTGGACAAGGCTTTTCTAGAAGTCTGTGAGCTGGGCCTCCCAGGCTGCCCAGCACATGAGCAGAAAGACCTGGGGCAATGGGAAATAGGTGCTTGAGCATGAATCTACATCTGGGGTGAGCAGAGAAGGTGCAGGAAAGCTGGGACCTTTGCCAGCTCACAGGAAAACCAGAGTGCTGTGAGAGAAGGAGGGAGTGCCGTGTGAGGAGCAGATGGTGTCTCCAGGTACTGTGGTACCCGGGAGTATCCAAGTGCCAGGAGGCTAAGAAGGGGCAGAGTGTTGGGGATACCACAAAGCTCACTGGAGGCCCAGGCACTGAAGGACGCAGTTAACAGATATGCTTTCTCCTGTGTGCCTGAAGAGCTTTTTGAAGAACTTGGTGTAGTTCTTTACAGAGTTTTGATGCAAATTATGTCCCATTCTGTAAATGTTAAGTGTACTAAATGAAGTAAATTACCTAATGATGCTTTTATTTTATTTCACCCTCTGTAATCACTTAGGACTACGGTAATGCTACATGCCTATGCCTGAAGCTTCTGCTTTGGCCTATCAACAATACTGTAGCATCTCTCTATCCAGTCTACTTGTAGCTCATGGCATTTGTCTTCTAATTTCTATACAGTGTCTCCTCATATGAAGTTCTTGGTCCTTCTCTAGCTAAAAGATGGGCCTGTAATGTCAGATCACCATCATAGCCTGCATCTACATTCTCTGCTGTGAAAATTTTTGTAGAAAACACTTCCAGAAGGCAAAATTTTCTAAAGATACACAGTTTAACTCTGTGCATAGGCAGACAAGCCAAAATCAATCCATACTTCACCACCTTCAAATTCTTCACCACCAAATTAAAAAAAAATAATGCATATTATATGCCAATGAAAATAAACCCAAAATATTTTAAAATTTCAGCAAATGATTTTGTAGTTACCTAACCACAAAAATACTAAACTTCACATCCCATCTCCACATCTTGGAGAAAGAAAGAAAGAAAAGTAATGAATATTAGTCATAGTGCTAAGGGCACTACTGAGAGACTTAATGAAATTGTAATATAAAATAATATGTGAAGTTCTCTAGATAACAAACTATGTATTAGTTAGGGAAGTTAAGAACAAAGAGATTGTTAAGTCAAGTCCTCAGCATCAGAGACAGATCTCAGTGATGCACACATTGCCAGTATTTTGACGACCATGAGGTCATAAAAACACAGACTACTAAAGATCATTTGCACATTTAATTCGATACTTTGGAAGGGAGAGGCCAAGATCAGACAGGTCATAAATGTATAAAGCTCATAAACACATATCATGTTCCATAATGACTAGTCTTTTCCTGAAATATATTCTAGATTTTTTTCATTAACACATTGAAAATACATAGTTTTAAATTAGTCAGCACTGCTGTGGGAGGAGTAATGTTTTACTACTGTCACAGCCTCAGAATAGATCTACTGAGATTGTAACATTTTTCCCTCTATATATATTTAAAATGTTAAATGTAAAACTGATACTGGAAAAGTGTAAAAATATTATTTTTAAAAGTGGAACTGCTGAAGGGTCAGTGTTGCCTTAGTACTCCAGCCACAGTCTGAACTTAAATAATACCAGTATGAAATGCTTATTGAACACAGTTCTCTTTGTAGTTTTACAAAAGGTGTGTATTTCCCCATAAAGCTGAAGACATAGTTTACCTACACAAGTGTCCTCCCAAACCACAAAGTTTATTTGAAGGTGTAGGGGCTGATTCCACAATCCACCTGAACAAAGTATGGTCATTCAGTACCAAGTTCAATATAGTCTATGTAGACCATGCTCACAGAACAGGCATCAGCTCCCCTGCAAAGACAGGCTGAGGAAGCTGGAGCTATTCAGTCTGGAGAAGAAAAGGTCGTGTGAAAAAGAAAAGGTCTTGTGGAAACCTCATGGAAACCTTCCAGGATCTGAAGGGGACCTACATGAAAGCTGGAGAGGGACTCTTTCGTCAGGAAGTGTAGTGACAGGACAAGAGGGAATGGGTACAAACTGAAAGTGAGGAAATTTAGGTTAGATATTACAAAGAAATTCTTTACTGCGAAGGTGGTGAGGCACTGGAATGCATTGCCCAGAGATGTGACGGATGTCCCATCCGTGAAGCGTTCGAGATCAGGCTGGATGGGACAATCTGGTCTAGTGGGAGGTGTCCCTGCCCATGGCAGGGGATTGGGGCTGGACGATTTGCAGGGCCGCTTCAAACGCTTAACATTCTATGGTCTATGATTTGCGTACCTGAGCCCTTGACAACGAGCACCAAGAAAACCCTGTCAATAAACCAAGCTCAGCCATCAACTTGTTGCACCAACCGAGCGTGATTGAGCCGGCACCTCCCAACCCCTCCGCGGCGGTCCTGCGCTTCCCCACCTCCCCGAGGCCGGTCCCACATCCCGCTCCGTGAGGGCGGGAGCACCCGGAGCGGGGCGGGAGCAGCGCGTGCTCCCCGCGCCGCAGCCAATGAGCGCGGCGCCGCTGCCGCTGCGTCGCTCTGGGGGCGCTCGGAGCCAATCAGCGCGGCGAGCGCTGTGTGGCGGAAGCTGGGCCTCGGCGGGCGCGCGGTGCCATGGCCGCCGGCTCCGCGGGCGCGCTGGCGCGGGCGCTGGGGGCGCTGGGTGAGAGCGGGGGGAGCCGGGGTGAGGGAGCGGGGAGCTCGGGCAGGCGGGGGCTCCCTCTAGCTACCGATAGGTTAGAATTAATTGCGGTAAATGAAGGTAAATGCATGCGCGATGGCCTAGGCATTTCTCAGAGAAAGATTAGATTTGTTACTGTAGCGCTTTAGGTGTTTGCTTCTGATCGCTACTGTTTTTCAGATGGTGGTGGTGCAGCAGATAAGATTCGTTTACTACCTCAAGACTTTTTTGCAGAGCTGGTGAGTAGAGCGATAAATGGGATGGGAAAGGGCTTCTGGCATCTAGGAAGCCTTTTTATTTAAGCTCTTTTGGATTTCGTGTGTTGCAAAGGGAACCTTGTGTGTGTTGTAGCTTGAATTGACTCATAAAACAGACCAGTCCTGCTAAGAGCAATGGGTTTCCTTTAAATTTATGTTTTTATCACAGAAGGCTTCTAAAAATCCGTTTTTGTCTATCATCTAAATGATATATCAAGGTAACTTGTCTAAAAAACTTTTGGCTTGTTTACTGTAGCGTACACTTGAACAGTTAATATGAAACTGGTATGTTAATTAGCAATAGTGAGGTAGAAACTAAAGTCTTGATTTGGGTCATTTTTTTTTCTTGGATTTGATGGAAGTTTAAAATCAGTCACTTCAATTACGTCATTCTTTTCTCTGCACTCTTCACTCTTTTTGTCCATTTTTGTATTAACAGTTTTCTTTTTTGTTTTGTAGTCTCCCAAGTATTCAAATTATCTTTGTCTTGTGTGTTAAAATATGTATTAAGAATGTCTTCAAACATGTTTTCTTCACAGTGTGAACAAATAATTCAACATCTGAACCATAAGATCCCAGGTGTAAATACAGCTGAATTGTGTCAGGTAAGTTGGCACACCAGCACTTGTAAGCAAGTATAGGAGCTGTATCTGCTGTTAAGGATAGAATTCCCAAGTGGATGTGGCGTATCTTGTGTGTGTGTGTGTGTGTGTGTGTGTGTGTACAAAGATGCTTTTACTTATGCGTAATTTATTATTTGTAATTGTTTGAACGTTCTGTTTCTAGAGAATTCAAACATCGGGGGTTGAGATTAATATTGGTGACCTGGCAAAAATAGCTAACATTCTTTCATTTCTATTTAGGTAAGCACAAAATACTTTACTTTGCACCATGTCTTTTTTCCTTCCATCACAACTTAATGGTGGTATTGAAGTTATGTTAAATGTGGGTATAAAATAAACTGATTTGGGAAAAGGGCAAAAGTTTGTAAGTCTCACTACACAAAAAAGAACTCCTTGACTTAGTTTGTGTCATTAAAAAGTGTAGTTACTTAATATATAGTATCACTTTTTATAGTAAAAAAAATAGAGGAAGTTGTTCCAAGATGCCATCTGCAAACTCTAGAACTAGTGGCAAAATAGAGGAAGTTAAGCTCACTTTTAAGTCTAAGTCAGCTGGGTCTTTGCCTGGAAAAAGTGTGTTTTAAAAACTTCGTGTTTCTTGGAGATTAGAAATCAGCATTTGTGCCTTTTTGAAGGATACAGAGCCTATAATATTGCATTGTACCATTTCAATTGAGGGGTTTATGGCATCATTTGACTCCTGTTAGTACCTATTATACTGTGACCTAGAAGTCCTTACTTTTGGTGATACTTAAATTCCACCTGATGAATGTTTAATTAAATTGCCTTGTTTCTAAAGCAATAATGCTGTTTAATGGCTCTACGCACACATCCTTCACTGACTTGTGCCTTCTTCCAGTTGCTACAGCACTTGGAGGCTGTGATTATTTTTGGTTTGATGTTGGATGTTGCGCAAGCCCAGCAAAGCTGGGTCTCTGCATATTAAGACGTTTTAAAGTAATGTTGTTTTTTGCACATGGATACAAAAAGATCAGTAATATTCTGGAAAAAAGGTGATTGCTGGCTGCTACATTGTTTTAAAGTACACATAAAGTAGAAATAAAAACTGGCTCTTTGGGGTAAAATGAGAAATTGTATTACATTTGTGGAGAATGAAATTGATGCAGTGATCTCTGGATGTATCTATTATAGCACAGCAGCCAGAAACAATCTCTCTACAGAAGAACTCGTCACCACCTTGGGCAGTGCTGGCAGCACGCTGCCAAAACATGCAGTTCAAGTTATTCGTCACGTGTGGAACGAGCAGGGCAAAGCCATTGCTGTGTCAGAAGATGCAAGAAATATGGCCACAGTGGGGCAGGTAACTGAATGACAAAGTGCAGCTGAGCTAATGATGAACATTTCAGAAATGTCAGTGTCTCCCTGTGTGTGTTGTGTTGTCAGGCAGGCAGTGGTATTTTGACTGCTGAAAGCTTTCCTACCTGTGTGTGCATGTACATGTTGCCAAATATCTATCCAGATAAAGCAGCATACACAATAAAGGTTGTCTACATGCTGAACAGTTTTCTAATATTATTGTTTGGATGATAAATTCCCATTTCATACCTTTTTAAAAAATTCATGCTTTGTAGTACTCTTAGGGAAGATGAATGACAGTCTGGCAGACTATTGTATTGGCTCATTATGTTTTAAGTGTAAATTGATTAAAGTTGATAACACCAGCACTTGACTGCTTATTCTTTGTCTCCCTTAAATTTTAACATTATTTTTAAAGATCATTTCCAGCATTCCCTTTTTGCTTGAAAAATTAGCAGTCTGTTTACATTTTAAGATTTTTTTTTCTGACAACAGTTTAAAAGAGTATAGAATTAGGAAAAGAGAATCTTTTTCTGAGTCTTGATAGTAAGCTTCCAAAGGCCCTTCTTCACAAAAGGTTAAAAATTGTAACTTACTCGTCTGAAATGTATCTGTTATGTACTTTGGTTTATCTAAAATGCAGTTATGAAATGCCATAAATTTTCTCTGTTATTGCCATTATAAATTATTTGGTTTAGACTTAGAAACTTTGGTTTTGATTTAGAAACTTCTAAAAAAAAGAAAACATGACAAAAACCCCCATGCATGATATACAAGCTGGGTGAACTCTGTGGCTTAAGCTTCTCTTACTAGAATTCTAAGAGTGTACTTGACTACCTATTGTACCTGAATAAGGAAAACAGATAAAGTGAAATAACTTATTAAATTACTTCTTTATTCACCATTAAGGGGAAGGGCAGATGATTTGTATTCACAATAATACCCGAATGGTTGTGTTTGCTTTCCATTTGGATAAGAACTCTAGATGTCCTGTATTGTCTGTGAAATATCCCTCCAAGTGAATAACAATGGGAGGGTAGCTCTCTTTCTTTGACGTGGTTGCCAATGATTTTCATCTCTGTAGTTTGTAGATATGAAATGGAAGCTGGGAGTTGCGATGAGCTCTGACACCTGCAGGTCTCTGAAGTACCCTTATGTCACAGTGACACTAACAGTGGCAGACCCTTCAGGACAAATAACAGACAAATCTTTTGAAATGACGATCTCACAGTTCAAGGTCTGTAGCGAGTGTTACTTGAATGTTACTCAGTCTCCTAAAAACAACAGTGCCATTGTTGTGAGGGTCAGCTGTATACCCTGATGCATATGTTTGTGCTGCTTGTTTACTCATACAGTCATGCAAACATGAAGCATTAAATAACTATTTAAAACACAGAAGCTAAATACTTACTTCATAGTATTTAGTTCTACATCACTTACCTGAAAATGTTAATTTAACAGTAACCGATCAGTTCTCTTGCAAATAAACTAACAGCCAAAGACATAAAATCTTTCAGAGCTTGCCAGCTATCATTCTGCCATATTAAAAATTCGTAGAATGTTTTTGATCTACGGAACTCTTCCCCAGCCTCAAAATCTAACACTTGGCTTAAGTCTAACAATTGCTAATGATTTGCAATGGAGATCAGTCTGCTTTGTCACCGCTGACTCTTAATTGCTATGTCTCCATCTATGAATTGATGTAACTTTAATTTTGCATAAATGTGGCCCTTGTATTGTTGTTCCTGTTTAAAGGGTCAACACATCACCTAGACTATCATACAAACTTAAATAGATCCTTGGAATTTGATTGGCAAATATTTGAGAAGGATATTCTGAATCCTTGGGTGTTGTGAAATGTTGTATTCATTCTGGTTGAAGCCTATTTAATAATTTGTTGTTCAACTACTTTAGGAAATGAATACTACCTTTGAGAAGTCTGGATTATTTCAGCTGGGAGTAGAAACATTCATGTGAGAAAGGGTTTTTTTTAATTTTATTTTTTATGGCACGACAGCTACTTTGTATTTTTCTTTTGTAGCATCTTTTCCTATTAATAGGCAAGCCCATGCTATTAAGTCATCACCTTTAATAGTTAAGGTATTCAAATGCCAACCAGCCCACAGAAGGAAAAGCAGAAACTTTCAGTTCAAGCTGTACATTGAAAGTGAGAAATATGGACAGTGTGTTTTGTCTAACACATTAGTTTGAAGTGCAGTTCCAGCTTTTCTTCAAGCAACTGAAATTTGTCTCAATTCTTGCTTTTTAGAACTTCTTCAGACAGTTCAAGGAAATGGCATCTGTTCTTGAAACAGTTTGAAGGGAACTTTTATTTACAGTGACATTTTGGAGAAGGATCAAGTAAACTTTCCATTCTGCACAGGGAATAAAGTGCCATTGTTCAGCAAGGTATGTATCCTTTTCTTCTTGACAGGAATTGGTCAGCATCACCCTTACATTGCTGTGAAGATTTCTTCGCTTTTGATTACTTGAAGCCAACTCTGCAGTGTTTGTGAAAATGTGTCCAGCTTTGCTTGTCCTGGTAGACAAAAGATCAGGATGTGTATGGAGAAGCATCTCTGTAGACTTCCTAATACCCAGGAGTAAGAAACTACATGTAAGATACTACACACTGAACTCTGTAGTGCAGAAAGACACCTGAAAATGTTGACTGGGAAGATACTGATAGAAGTGTAAATCCCATGTTAATATTTTTGTCTGTAAAATTGGGATGGGCTTGGACTCAACAGTAGTATTACATATAGGGAGAATATGAAGTTACGTGTAACAAGCATACAGCTACTCTTGAAGAATAGCACTGTCAGGTTGTTGGTTGCAGCTATTTGCAGATCTGGCTTCTAGTCTTTTAATAACTGGAGAATGTACTTGTCCTAGCAGCTTGTTTATTTCAAATATTTATTTCCCACCACCTAGGCTTATAAAGACTGAATTAATGCATTAAGTTTTTCCAGAGACCCAAAATTCTCTCAAATGAAGCCCAGAGGCTAATTTAACATAAAGGTAGAAAGGCAAATTTAATTCAAAAGTATTTTAATGTGCTTCTGCTTTCTCATTTCATCCATTGTTAATCTGTGGCATTCTGCTTGATGTTTTGTTCTTTCTAATTAAATTACAATACTGATGTAGTTCCCTCACTTCAACCTCTGAACTAGAAGAGTCAAGAGGAAACTTGAAAATTCTGGCTGGAGAGGTAGACAAGCACACCGGAGAAAGGACCACACTAAAATATTTCTTTGCATGTTGCATTGTAACAGGCAGCCACTGGACCGTGCTCTGCACACTTGCCCTAAGAAGGTGTCCTAACCAACAAAATTTTGACTTTGATGTTGAAGTATGGGGGCATTTCTAAAGGGGAGTGATAAATCCAATGTGCTTGCATGTGCTTCTCTTAGCTTTTTTTCCTTGAATTTTCCATAAAACAAAACACACACTGCAAATATTGTGGTATGTAATAAAAGCACTACTGTTGCATCTCCACTACCAGATGTGCTGGTGGTGTAGTAGAACAAGTAAATCTGAAGAGATAATTCACACTGATAAGCAGATTGAAGCTTGTGCTTCAACTTGCTGGTAGAGACTGAGTACTTTGCTGGGACAGATCCTCAAATTATTTCAGGCCCACGTAAAATGCAAACATCTACTCTACCTTTCTAACTCAAATCTTTTTTTTTTAATTAACTTTTTAAAAAGCTGGCTGAAAGTTATTGATACAGGTTATGCCTGCCTTTTTGTGCTATGAAAATAAACTGCAGCACATTGTGCATGCTGCATATGCTACAATCCTTTCAGGAATGCCCCTATTTCAGGTATTATGAATGATGCATAAAAACAGTACTTTGAATTGATTAGAAGCCCAAATAAGTGAAACAATGTTGGCTTTGACAAAAGTTTTCGGCCATGACCCTGGATCTGGCTGATACTTCCCTTATGCTGGTTGAAATCTGAGGTGTTTGCTTTGTGGCAGGGGAGAGCAGATTGGTCTTTTCTGGGACTGTCCCACTGGAGTGTCACAAAATGCTCTTGGGAGCAGACTTCCCGTTTGCCTCTTCCCTCGTCTGTCTGCAAGGGTTCAGGACTGAACATAGAGCAAACAAATGTGTATGGAAAAGTGATGTGAGCAGCTGATTTTTTTTGTTGTTGTTTTTTAATTTGCAGAAGTTGGAGTGTAAGGCTCCTATAACTGGAAAACATTGTCATGCTTTGGCCTAGTGAATTAATTGTTTTACATCAATGCAAGAGTTCCAGAAAAAATAAGGTTTTTTATTTTAGTAAAGCTTGAGCCTTACAGATAACTTCCTATGTGTTCTAATGCACATAAATTCTTCATATAGCTGGAAATACTTGTGCCTTCATTGCAACTGCATGGAAAGGAAGAATTAATAAATCATGTCTTAACAATTCAGTAGATGTTGGAAGGTAATGAGGAAACTTCCAGTTACCATTTTTGCTTGCTCCATCAGCAAGAGGAGAAAGTTGTCAGCCTTTGTAAAGACTTTTATTTTGTCAAGTCAGATATTCTAGAAGTATTGATGAATATTTTTTTTAAATGTCCCTGAACTCCAGCATGTTGTAATTCTGGCTGGAAGATGCTTGGACATGTATGCTATACCAATTTACTGTCTTGGGAATTGTCAGAGGAGTTACGATTTAAAGTTGGCTATGTACTCAAACTTTGGAAATGTGTCCTGATCTCTATCAGCAGGAATTCCTCTACTGAGTAATGGAAGAATTAAGTACTTTATTAAAAGGAAACCAAACTAAAAACAGTTTTCAAGGTAGCAATACTAATATGTCCAAACAAGCTGGTGATTTGTTTGTCTATATGTGCAGAAACCAGATCTTTTCAAAAGAGAATCAGGAGTCCTTGTGTGTTCCTAATTCTAATTGTTGATTAATAGAAATTGTATAACATGAATATTTTTGTAAGTCCACAGACAGTCATTAAACATATAGGTAACAAAGACAAATCTGGTCTGTGTTTTGTTATAAGCCTATTGCATGGAAGTGTGTCTTGTAAATACCGCAATGAGTAAAGTTCAGGACTGGACAATTACTACATTTCTTTCCTTATTAAATTAGGATGAAGTTCAGACATAAGCAGTCTTTCTCTGTGATGGGGTACCAAGGAGTTAATGAGTAACTGCAGGCTGCAAGGACTCTTTGTATCAATTACTTAAAGCTAGACAAGATGATGTATTGAACCAGAAAAGACAGAGTACATAGGAGATTAATGAAATTTTGCAGGAAATTACAGTAAAGTAATTTTCTTTCCTTAACAGTATTTAGGAGACAAGTAAACATTTTATTTTTTTCAACATTTGCCTAGAACAGAGCAGGAGGAAGGAAGGGGGAGTGGGTTCTTGCACAGTCAACAAATCCAGGGGAGGTAATAACGAAGGAATGTCCTAGCCATGACTGTTGTCTTCATCACATGACTTTTTTTTTTTTTTTTCATAAATTTCAAACACATCAGCCCACTTGCCAAAAGCTATTTTGTAGAAACCTTCATAGAAGGAGTGCACAAATGGCTGGAGCATGTCTGTGCACTAGTGTTTTATATGTTTAGCTTCTGCACACTTTGGCCAAGTAAAAGCATGTCTCTGTTCCCACTTCCATAAAATTGTACTGCCTTTCTTTAACCACATTTTGAAGGTATGTGACCTTCTTGTTCATCGTGAGCCCACCCCCTTTGTTTTTCACCTTCCCCTTTTTAAGCCTTTGTGCTCTATTTGAACACTTGAAGACACATTGCCTTGGACCAATTAAAAACAAAGGCAAAGAGGTGATAAATTGGGGAAAGAATGTTTCTTTTTCCTGTTTGCCCTGTTTGAATGTTTTATTACCCTTCTGGCTGTAGGTATAATGAGAGGGTAATTTCCACTCCTTTGCAGAGGCATGCAGGGTGGTTCTGTTAAGACCTTTCGGGTACTAAAATAACACAAAAATGTGTCTTGAGTCATTTATCTACCTGAAGGAAAAAAAAAAATGCTGCATCTCTGAAGAACCTCTATAATGGTCGGGGGGTGTGGGGGAAAGCACTTGAAACTGAGCAGCCTCTATCCTGTCCAAGACTCGGTGGTTGATCATGGTAGGGCTCCTTTCCCAGACAGACTTTTAGTACAGTTACATACCCGTTGGTTGGGCTGATAACTTGCTGGGCATTCGCTTCATTAGGAAGGTGGATTGGTGCAGGTCAGTACCTGACCTGAGTGCCTCAACCTCAGCTTGCACGGTATGCTGTTGCAGTCCTTCCTTCCTGAGGCTCAGCCAGCTCATAACTGGATTTGCTTGTCACTGTGGAATTTTGGCCAAATGCTTCCTTTACTTTTGCTTTTATTGTACAGCAGTGTCCATACTCACTCATACAGATCTGCTCTTGGCTCTTTAGTGTATGAGGTGCTGTGGTTTAACCCCACCTGACAACCAAGCACTGCACAGCTGCTTGCGCAGTCCCCTTCTGCAGGACAAGAGGGGCAATTGGAAAAGTGAGAAAACTCATGGGTTGAGATAAAGACAGTTCAACAGGTAAAGCAGAAGCTGCACTGGCAAGCAAAGCAAACCAAGGAATTCATTCCCCACTTCCCAAGGACAGGCAGGTGTTCAGCCATCCCCAGGGAAGCAGGGCCCTGTCCTGTGTGAGGGTTTACTTGGGAAGACAAGCACCATCACTCCAACTGTTCTCCCCTTCTTCCCCTGGCTTTATATTCTGAGCATGATGTCCCATGGTGCTGGATATCCCTTGGGTCAGTTGGGATCAGCTGTCCCAACTGTCCCCTCCTAATTGCTCCTGCACCACCCACCTCACTGGTGGGGTGGTGTGAGAAGCGGACAAGGCTCTGTGTAAGCACTGCTCAGCAACAAAAAAACATCTCTACTATTATTAACAATGTTTCCAGCACAAATCCAAAACAGCCCCCTACTAGCTCCTGTAAAGAAAATGAATTATTCCCCAGCCAAAACCAGCACACAAGGAAGCACACAAGTCAGAAGGATGATGCTCAGCATTCCTCATACCCAGTCCTAGGTGCTTCCTGATTCTTGTTTCCAAGGCTTTTCTGAGAGAAGGTGGAGAAATGACCTGGCATTTAGCTGAGTTACTGGGATATGTCTCTTAATTATGTATGACTTTGTGTCATTGAGCAAGTAAGGAAGCTGAGAGCGCTGATCTTCTCCATGAAGGAAGGCTAATTTTAGTACTTCTGGTTTTCTTTTCCCTAAACTGCATTTACCTGCTACGGCTAATTACAAAGCTGCCGTACTTTGAGAACCCTTTCTGTTTGATATGTGTAAGTGCTATAGTTTCCAAATACTCTGTCAGTGTTTACATTACAAATATTTTTACATTTATATAAACTGGAAGTTTCAATGTCAGTTTTTTTACTTCACATAATGAGCTTTGGAAAAGGAAGGAAAATTTATTATTTCATACAATAAGTCTCTGTGCTAGATAATAATTCCAGAGGACTTTGTCCCAGCATCGGTCACCAGGTGGCAGTGCTACATACAGTCTTGCCTCACAGCAATCGTTTGACAGCATGACTAGCTATGGCACAAGGACCTCTCGTTTCCTCCCCTCTGTACCTTGGATCTGAAACTGTACGAATTAATGTCACCATAACTTCCATCCCACTTCTAACATTGTAGGAAAACAATCTAACTTCTCTTTTAATTATTATCAAGATGAGCACAAAGATTTCCAGTTACATAAACAACATTGAGCATTTTAATGATAACAATACATAACATATATTGCATATTTGCAGCAGTTTAAATCAGTAACTTAATTATACTAACGTTTCTGCGTTATGACTTGCTCTTTAAATAGTATCATACTCCATTTGGGGCCTAGTCTCATTTTACTCTTTTCCCTGTCTACATATCTCTCAAGGAGATTTTTCTAGATCTGTATCTTGATCATAGAAAAAGCATTTGCATTTCTCTATCCAACATTTTCATGCTGTTTGACCACTCTAAAATCCTTCTTCCATATTCTGTTATGCAGCCTAGTTATCAGTGTCTTTATGCCACATTTAGGAATACGCTTCTCTGCCACTGGAAGTGGCCTGGGTGCTTAATTCCCCTGTGAATTACCTCTGAATCTGAAAAGTCATGTTCAGATGTTCTTGGTGTTACTGAAGCTGAAAATAATTTTTCTGTTTCCCATGAATGTCATCGCTGCTAAGTCTTTGGCAGTTTACAGGTGTTTGTAAAAAAATATTCATCTGAGAGCTTGCCCAAATTAAAGCAAGACAGGCTTCCTTCCCAGTGATGCTTCTGAACAGGGAAGTCCAGGATGCTACAACCAGACATGAAGCTTGAGAACGGTACTAAAGTTTACATTTAAAATGCAGAATGTAATTGCGTGTCTGGCATGAATCACTGGTGTGCTGTGCCACGCTGCTTCTCGCAGTTGGGAATGTGGGGAGATGAGAGATGCTCAGCAGTCAACAGAGTCAAGACAACAGATGTCAATTTACCTAGGAGAGAGTCAAGGACGACGAGAAAGAGGATTAAGGGATTCCCATCTGTTCTTTTTTTTTATGTTAGCAGATACACTGGCACCATTCTTGGTATTGTGTTGGGCCTACCAGTGCCCTGTTGTTCATGCTAAGCTGTACCTTCTTTTGCCATACATACAGTACAAAGTGGAGAAGCTGGAATAACACTTTAATAGTGGTACACTTGAAGTCATAGTGGTATTTGCATTTTCCTCTTGAAGAGACATAATTTGTGCCCTTTGAAGTACTCTTGCCTTCCAAAGCAATTCTCTTCCATGTTATTTCTGCACTCTACTCCAGGTTTGCTAACCTTTCTAGCCTGCGGTTCATCCTTTGTAATAATATATTTGTGAAAAAATATCAATATGTTCCTTTTAGCTTTGGCAATGACAAGATATTCTGTCTTAGCTTCCATTGCTAGAGAGTTGGAGCAGACCAGGATCCCTTCCAAATCCCAAATGAGGTAGCTGTAGTAGGCACTGTTAGGGAGAGAAGTAGACTCCAGCAGTCGCAGTACTTCATCTCTTCTTCCTCATTTTTTTCTCTTATTTGTATGTTACTGCTACTGCAGTGGCTGGGGAATAGTAGAGAAGTAAATGGCTGCTTTTTATAAAAGCAGAAATAATTGGGAATAGGGAAGTTCTTGTTGCAGAAGTTGCTCTACCTCCTGCAGTAACTAGCTTTGCAGCTGATCTGAGCTGCTGACAGCCACCAAACTCTGTATTACCTCAACAACAGGGATTGTAGTAAGCTGATGTGACACACTTCTGGGGGACAGGGGGCTTATTAAAACAAAACAAAACAAAACAAAACAAAAAACCCAACAAATTTAAAATGTTTCCACATGGAAAGATTATATGATCACACAGGACTCCAGATTAAAACTTTGTTTTAAATAAAATGCATTGTGGTTCTTCACTGCATTCAAAGTCTTTTGTCCTGGAAAGTTTAATAGGATGACTGTGATATGAAAAAATGACTTCAGTAAGAATCTTTCCACAATCAAATTTCTCTTTGAAGAGAGAAATATAATAATTTAATGCATTGTCTCTCTTAATTGGTGCTGCATTAAATGGAATAACAATAACTGAACACAGACATAAAATGTGGCAGGTTGCTTTAAGTTCTAGAGATGTTTATAAAATTTCTAGATAGGGATTACTCTCTTATGAACTTTGCTCATTCCAGTTCCCCTAAATCTGTTTTGGAGTGGGTCTTATTGGCAGAACAAATTCTAATCTGTCATTTTGATCAAAAAAGATTAGTGTGATTTAAGAAGAAAACACCAAAACCAACCCGCCTATTACCAGATTATTTTTTCATCATTTTTATTGTTTACAAATTGCAGCAATTGTCCCCTGCTATTGACATATCTCTACAAGACCCATATGTCTTACTCAAAATTTTGGCATTGCATTTTAAACTATTTTAATCTTTATACATCCTGCCAAATACACAATTTTCATTATTTCTAGTGAGGTTTTTTATGTACTTTAAAAGAGGAGGCACCAGAGCAGCTAAAGCTTAAAGCCCTGGTAACAGGTCCAGTCTACTGAACTTTCTAGTACTTCAATTATATCTCCAGAAGTTATTTCATTACAATTTCAAATTCAAAAATATTTCATTACATATTTCAAATAAGATCCGGTAGTTGAAATTAATTAAATGGTTTTAAAAGTAAAAATGCCTATATCTCAGATCTTACAAAAAAGTGATCTTAAAGTAAAATAAAATATGACTAGTTTAAACTAATGCAAATATGGAAATGGAGCTTGAATTCCCAGACAGCTAAGTGAGATCATTCTTAGAAAAGCAATTGAATCAGAAGCAATTTCAGCTTCAGGGGATATTACTGAAATAATAGTCCAAGGTGACTGAAGTTATGCATAAATTATGGGATTGTAAAGTCAAGCCTACAGCTTCTCTAATAACTTAATATTTTTTCTGCAATTAAAATTGTGGCTAGAAAGCTTAAGGGGATGGATAATTACTAGCAATTAACAGTCTGATCATGTGAGATGCTGAGGTCTCTCCGCTGCTTAAGAAGTTGCTGAGAGCTGTGGTTGCTTACCATTTTGCAGGTCTAACTCCTTTAACACTGAGTATGAACTGAAGATCCAGGTATGATATCTGAAATGGTTGCTGTGGTGCCATGTGCAGAAACAGCATATATTAACAAGGTATGGTCTTACAGAACTAAGCATACTTCCTCTAATAAACAGAAAGAAAATACATTCTCTGTTTTATTTGGAAAAATAACCCTTACGTGTAATACTCCATTGACAAGCATATCAAATCCAGAATGTTCAGAGGCACTTTTATTTAGTAAACTTTATCTGTGTTTGGTCACTTCAATAATATGCCTTAATTTAAGAGGTTTTACATCTAATGTCTATGTTTGGAACGAAAACCAATGGCAGGTTATCAGTAATTCAAAAAAGTCTGACTGGGTCTGTGGTTGGTTTCACTTAACAAACTAAACATGCACTTGCAGCACATGCTATGGCCATTATTGCCCATAGTACTTTAGGTACTTCAGGTTTTCCAATACAGTGTTGCCTTTGGATTTTACAGTTTGTTTCAAGAAGCTTGGTCAATGCTAACGCTAATGATAATAATAAAAAAGGAATTGTTAAAAAATTGTGGCTTTTCACCAGAGGCTTTGTCTGTCATGTCTCTGGCATGGGTGCTGCATTTATACTTCTGTTTGGGATGATCTGGAGAGAAACAGTTCTTTCATCAAGAACAGACATATTTTCAAAGCTCTGTGGATAAGGGCTGTGGAAACTTGTTTTTTTCTCTGTCCCAAAGTTTTTGATTCCCATGAACTGAGCTATAAGGATTATATATTTTATGCTAATTCCTAACTACATTGTGCAAAAAATTAGATATTTTCATTATCATTATAGTTTAAACACTAGAAATTACATGAGAGTCATGTCAGATGTCATGGGCAAAGGAATACTGTACTCAATATGAGAGAAATTGGAATTTTAAGCTTAAAGGTGCATGAAATCTTAAAACTGAAAAGAAATGAGAAAAGGAGAAAAGGGGAAAAGGGGACCAACTTCAAGAAGAAAAGTTATATAACAAAAGGACTGACTTCCTACTGAAACACTCTTAATGAGATGCGGGGATATAAAGTGTTCGGCAATTAAAGGATAAGAAATGATGAAGTAAATGGATAAAAGTAATGGACAGCTAAAAGGGATTACTATGAAGAATCAATTCATAGAGACATAAGCTGAAGCAATAAGAAAGCAGGAAAACTTTGGATTAACATCTGAGAATTTGATTTTGAAGGTAGTTAAAATATTACTGGTAGCATTTATGTAAATTAATTTCATCTTCTAAGGGATTTGAATAAAGAATTCAGTAATAAAAAGAAATTAAGTCAAAATAACCAGATCTCACACCATATTAAGCAAATTACCCAACAGAAAGAAAAAACAAATAGCTTTACAAAACAGGCACAATGGTGACAACTGACGTATTTCACATTCATTTTTCAAATTTTAGAACTTAAGTTCTACCTGGTAATTTGCAATAATTGAAGTACATCCTTAATCAGCTGAAAACACAGCTCTGTAACATCTTCAAGTGAAGACTTCTTGTTGCATTTGTGTGATGCAAGAACATCAAGGCATCTGTAATTGCTTAAAAGATTTTTTTGCTATTTTAATGTGTTTGCATGACTGTCTTCAAGTTTCCTGATTATTATTAATTATTTGTATTGCCATAGCACCTAAAAGTCTAGGTGGCTGTCCACAAACTGGTTTTGGTAGGTCATATACAAACATAAAACAAAAGGGATCTAGTAGTCCCAGAGATGGTGTTGGTAAGCAGCTGCAGCTGTTCAGTATGTTGCAGCCTCCCCCTTAGGCTTCATTGGAGCAATGCTTCATTGGAGCCATTTAATGATTATCCCATCTGAAACCATTGCAAAAGAAAGTATGCGGGGGTTTTACCGCTGCTCTAGTGCAAGCCCAGTGTTTAGTTCACTTCCCAGGTAGGTTAAATTGGTCTTTGCGCTCAAGTGACTGAATTGCAGCTTCACGCTCTAGATGAATTGTCTAACCAAGCACCCCAAAAGGGGCGAGTAGTGTTGCTGCCCTCCTCACCCCCGAGCAGTCATTCCCGCTCCCTTTGTGCCAACAGCGCTCTCTCTATAAGCGCTGTCACTTAAATTAGAGGCAGCTCCCAGAACTGAGCTGGCAGCATTAAACCAGTGCCAGAGCTGCTGCCAGGAACCAAATAGCTCTTCTTCCAGGTGCACTGGTAAGAGGCTCACAAATTGTCATTCCGCAATGCTTAAATACCATTCTCAGCCAAAGGGTTAATACTAACTCTGCAGAGAGAGGGACAAGAAATTTTTTAGGTTTGTGATCCACAAAATTTGGCCCTTATTCTTCTAATTACCCTGGCTGGAAAATCTACTGTACAACAATGCAGTTCAGATGATCAAGTGTGTGAAAACAGTCAGTTTGGGAAAGCAATTCCAGTCTGGCTTTAACTTGTACCACTGTAGCACATATTAAAGCTGGTGCATATTCATATGAACATATTCAGCCTGCATAAGACTTTGTGCATTAGGCTCCCCTGTCCTAAGGGACATTGTAGGAGGTCCCTTAAGGCTTGTAGGATGCCATGAGAGAATATATATTTGAGGTCTTACCAAGCAACAATATTAAATTGAAAATTACAACTGATAAACATTTGAGGTCTTACCGAACAACAATATTAAATTGAAAATTACAACTGATAAACCAGAATGCATAAACTAGATGGTTAAACTGGAAAAAAAAAAGAAGAGCAAAATGGTTCAGGAAATGAGCAGAGTGGTTTGTAACAGTATGAAAATACCGCAGATGCGACAGTTTTTGTCAGTTCAGACTACCTGAGCGCTACATGACCCTCCTCTGCACAAATAATCATGCAATCTCAAATTACACGGAGCAGCTCTTCAGCTCAAGCTACGGATGTTTTATTTGTAGGCAGGGTTAAAACGGTGGCCGTAACAACGTGTAACTGGGAGTTACCGCTGCTGCTGCTACAGATTTAAACAGGGGGACACTCGCTACAACTGGCAATTACCAAAAGGATACGGATGCTATATGGCTGGCAAAGCTTTGTCCAGCTACTTTATCAGGTAGAGGAGACTAGTTACTAACATCTACAGTAGGTGGCGGATTTGTCGTTGACAAGAGATGTTATCGCGATAGCGACGCGGAAACCCCCCCCCCGATTAAAAGCTCAAGCAGGAAACACAAACTGAGGGGGAAAAAAAAGGGAAAATTAAAATCAGCCGTAATGAAACTCTTGACTCGGCAGTGCAGCGGGCCGCTGCTGTAGCACGGCCGCGGTACGGCTGGTTCTGCTCGCGGAGGAGAACCAGCCGGGGGAGAGGCGGCCGTGGGAGCGAAGCCCCAGCCCCGGGCTCCTTGCCGGGAGCCTTTCCCCCAGCGACTCTCCGACTCGTCAGAATCAAAACCAACTCAAGAGAGTGCTTGGGAGCTTCTGCAAACGGAGAGGGGGGCGGGCCCGGCAGCCTCCCCACCTCCTTCTCTCCGCCGCTCGGCGACCTTCCTCCCCTTGCGGACCTCCTCCTCCTCCCTCTCCCTGCACGGCCCGCCACGCTGCGAGCCGCAGGGAGGCCGGCAGCGCTCGGCAGAACGGGGAGCGGAGCGGAGCGGAGCGGAGCGGAGGGAAGCGCACGCTGTGTTTTCCTTTAGGGCCCGGGTCGGCGGCGCTGTCCCGCCCCTGAGCCGGGGGTGCTCGGGACGCGGAGCCACTTTGGGGCATATCCCCGCCGCTCCTCCCCGGGGCGTGGAGGAGGAGGAGGAGGAGAAGGAGGAGCGGGGTGTCTCGGCCGTCCTTCCCCGCCCCGCGGGCTGACCCCGCGCGGGCAGGCAGGAGGCGGCGCGGCGGCGGGGACGTGCCCGGCGGGATGCGCGCTTAGCGGCGGCCCCGGCCGAGCGCAGGCCCCGCCGGCTGCACCTGGCGCCGGGGAAAGCGGCCGCGGAGCGCCGCGTCCTGCGCCCCGACACCCGCCATGGAGAAGCGAGGGGAGGGCGAGCCGCTCTCCCACCCCCTGGAGCCCGAGCCCGAGCCGCAGCCGGCGCCGCCGGGAGAGAAGCGCTTCAGGCTGTGGTACGTGGGTTCGTCGTGCCTGGACAGGCGGACCACGCTGCCCATGCTGCCCTGGCTGGTGGCCGAGATCCGCCGCCGCGGCCAGCGGCAGGAGCCCGGCGGCGCCCCGGGCAGCGGGGCGCCGGCCCGCGAGGTGCTACTGCTGCTGGGCTGGCCCACGCTGCGCTGCGTGCCCGCCAGCCCCGGCCCCGCCGCCGGCCCCGGCCGCCCCGGCAGCCCCGCGCCCGCCGTCTTCATCTTCGAGCACAAGGCGCAGCACATCGCCCGCTTCATCCACAACAGCCACGATCTCACCTACTTCGCCTACCTGATCAAGGCGCAGCCCGACAACCCCGACTCCCCCATGGCCTGCCACGTCTTCCGGGCCACCGACCCCAACCAGGCGAGTGGGGGCAGGGGGCGGGGGCGCTGCCCGGGATCTCCCCGCTTGGCTCCTCTCCTCGCCTGGCGGGACCCCAGGCACTGCTCTCGCAGCCGCGGAGGGCCCGATGTGCTCGGGCGGGGCAGGGTGGTCCCTGCGGGGCGCTGCGGGACCGCAACCCCCGCACACTCACCCGCGGCGTGGGGGGAGCCCGCCCGGGGCCGGCCGTGCCCACCGGGCTTGTCCCGGGCTGCCCCTGCAGCGCCCTTGGGCTCCGCGGAAAGGGGGGTGTGTGGGGGCACAGAGCCCCGCGTGGCCATGGGGTGCCTTGCCGGCCCCTGGCAGGCCGGGGGTACCAAGCTCTGCGGAACGCAGTGCAGGGCGAGATGGAGCCCCCTTCTTCCCGGTTCACCCTCCGTGGGGAGGCCTCGCATCCTGCGACAGCTCAATGGCAAAGGCACGGTTTGCTCTACGAGCAGAAGGCAGGATTTGTGTTAAAGCGTCCCAGCGGTGCTGTCAGCGTTGGACAGGGATCGAATAGTGGAAGATGGTGCTTTTCCTCAGACCCCCGTGTTACAGAAACCATCGTTTGTGACCAGCGGGCCCTGTTGTGCTCACGGGTCACGCTAAGGACACCTGGCCGTGCTCAGGCGCATGCAGTAGTGCTACAAACAAGGCTAGGTTTGGGTGGGGACATTTTTGATAAAGTGCCAACTGGAAAAAAAGACCTAACAGTAAGATTGTATTTTCCTGGCTATCTAGCTGGCTTTGGCTCACATCACACATCAAATGTGCAGCAGACTTCTTTCTCTTCCCTATTTAGAGTATGTGAGCAATAGCGGGTGGACAAGTAGGTTGGATAATCAATTTAGCACAATGACAGCAAGAAAAAGGCCATTTGATAATAGTCTTTTGGTTGAGTAAGTTAGAATACCTTCTCAGTTTTCATAAACTGGAGGAAAAACTCTTGCAATTAGAAGATAGCTGACTTACTGCATGTACTGAACAGCTGCTCAGGTTTCTTTTGTTTGGGTTTTCTTAAGTGAGGATGGTAGGAAGCATTAAGAAAACTACTGAAAAGTTTTCAGTATATTTAATTTGTGGCAGCATACTGCCAGAGAGAACATGGAGGCATTTAGGTTGCATTCATAGCTGTATAGGCATAGGACAGGCTTAGGACAGGCAGTATCCCAAGTGGAGGTAACTGTGCTTAACTTGTTGGCAACTGCTGTGGGTTGTGCTCTGCCAGGAGAGCACGAAGCAAGAGCATGGAGGAGATCATATCTGGCAAGGAAGGAGCCCGAATGTCCTTTTAGGAGTTTGGCAGTATGGACTGAGGCAAGCTACGGTTCCTGCTGTTGGCAGAAGATGCTGAATCAAATTTATTTCTGGGGTGGGTCTGTGCTGGTACCATGAGTTTGTAAAACAATCTTGCTTTAAGATAGTGAATCCCTGGTACTCTAGTGAGTGTGCAAGCTACTACATACATTTACATTTGGAAGGCTGTTTCTGACTAGAGCTTTATCCATATGTCTTTCCTTCTTTCCTCGTGGGGAAAGTGCCCTTATGTGCATTGAATTAAATCAAACTGATGCTGTAAGCAAAGTCTTCCTATTGAAAGAAGTTGTTAGTATGAATGTATCTTGTTCGGTCTTTAGTTATACCTGTCAAGATTGTTTTAACTTTGTTATCATTAATAAAGAATATATCCCTCCCAGAAGCGTTACTCAGCACATGATTTTGAACTACAGTGAGGGTAGTAAACGCAGAGCTAGTGATGTGATTCACAAGTGTCTGACTAACAGGCAGGTTTTTTTAAGGTACCAAAACGAAAAGAGATGGATTTTTTTTCCCTCTTCTGAGTTTTGTTATCAATTTGTCGAGGCTTGGTTGGCTAAGCATGTCCAGGTATCTAGCTGTTGGTCTGTGCTAAGGCTTATTCCTGAGTAGGTAAAGTCAAGCTGCAGGTTGCTAGCTCTAAAAATCTTCTTTTGAAGCTCTTAATTGTTTATTATAGAATTGATGCTGCCCTTGCATGCTTTCGAGATCTTTACGCACTTGTGTTTCGTAGTGGTTATATGAGCCTCATGTTGTGTATTAGCTTAGAAAGTATTTTTCACAGCTGTTATTTTAAGATGACCTCGTTTTCCATCTTAGGCTATAGTGACTTTCAGCCAACCTAAGTTGGCACAGCTACTGAGAAAAGTGATCCTTGTCCTCTTCAACCCTCAACCCCTTGTTTCTTCCTCTCAGTTTTGTCCTCATGGCAGCACAACTGTTTCTGCAGCCATACAGCAAACAGGATCAGGGAATTGACTGCTATTAAGCCTGCTTTTCCCTTACCTTCTCTGGAGTATTTCCAAACCGCTTCCCTCATTTGCTTTACTATGCAACCCTAATAACTATTTACATCAAGGCAGGTGGGTTGGAGGCACGAGGTATCAATGAGTGGCCAAGAAGGGGAAGGGTCAGATAGCCTTTCCAGAAGTTCTAGAGAAGATCATTTCCAGAGATGTTGTGGATACTCTATCCCTGGAATTGTTTAAGGTTGGATGGGGCTTTGAGCAGCCTGGTCTAGTGGAAGGTGTCCCCTGGCAGTGGGGGTGGAATTAGCTGGTCTTTAAGACCCCTTCCAAGCTGAACCATTCTATGATCCTGTGAAGTTATGCTGACTTCAGATTAGCCAGAGATGACTGCAAAGCCATGGTATTGTCCATTTTGGCAGTATTAGGTTTAGCAGCATGCTAAGTAACTCTGGAATGAAGGAAGGGTACAGGAGATGTCTTGTGGTCTCTGAGTTAGAAGACAGCTAGCCATAATTTTGAATGGTGGATGTTAGTTATAAAAGTGAGAGGTTAATGATTGACTTTCAAGGGACAAGTGCTACCATGATAATTCAGAAAACAGTGCAGGTGAGGATGAAAGTTTTGGCTTCAAGCCTGTAGCTTTGTCCCACCAGCTGTACTGCACAATGTTTAGGGTGCACGTGCATTCACTATGACCATAAAAAGGGCTGGTATTCATAGAAAAAAACACTGCCTCTTGCCATTCTCTGCAAATTTCTTTACCAGATGACCAGTAGAAAGCCAATGCAATATGTGCTCTGATGACATCAGGTGGGAAGATAACATCATTTGATATTATTTGCTGTGACTGGAGAAAAATGAGAGAGTGAGCTAGTAGTATGAAACACCTTCATATTTTATTTGAGAGCCTGCAAATTTTAGGCAGAGCTGAAAAGTAGGAGCCAGTGGGGTGACTCCTGTTCTGGAGTAGTACTTTGGCGGAGTGTCAAACCCGGAGCTTGTCGACGTGGCGATGGATGCTAAGATGCTTGTACTGGAGGGGCAGTGTGGGTGTGTGTCTCTTTCTTTTGCTGTTTAATTACAAGGGGAGACATCTGAAGCCATCTGACTAGTAGAGATGGGAACAGAAATTTTTGCCTTCCCCCCCCCCTCCCCCCCAGAACTTACTACAGTGTTTGCTGCTTCTTGTAACTGCTCAAAGCAGTAGCCAGCTAGAGTGGGTAAGGGTGGTTGTCTGTTTAGTGTTGCCTGGTAGCTTCTGGGTAGCAGCCAAAGATTTGTTAGTTTTGTGTTGCTGTCATTTGAGAATTATCAAATATGCATAGACTGTATGTAGACATCAGATGACAGCATTGTCTCATTTTATATTTGACAGATTTTCTTTACAGTCCTGGGAACAGGTTTGTCTTTTCTAACCCAAAAGTTGGAGTTTATAAATATGGCAGGCATACCCTTCTTGCAGTCAGAGAGAAAAGGCTGTTTAATTAGTATTTTCAAGCTCAACTTTAACACATATTTACCATGAAATACTGATTTTTATTCTGTAAACCAGATTTTAATTGTGTGGAACAATCAATGCAGTTTGACAATGGCCTTGAGTTCCCTCTTCTCTGGGGGAGAGGCTTATAATACGATCTCTTTCTGTACTTTTTTTATTATTATTATCATGCTGATCTAGATTGTGTGTTTCCTGCTTGAAACATGAATAAGCCTGTTTTGAGAGGGCTTTTTTTAACCTGAACTGGCATCCTAAATCAAATTATACTATACTTGATTCTTATTAGTGAAAATACTTGTTTCCTCCAGTTAAGTAAGAACTCGTTTCATGCATTTTGGTTTTCTCTTCTTAAACTTATAAGCATCATGAAAATGTTACAAGGTTTCAAAAGTAATCCAGGCTGGCTGTGAAAAAACAAAATGTTCAGGTGGACAGACCTCAGTTGAATTTAGCTCTTGTGGGTATAATCTGTGGCTGTGTCTTTGTGCTACACCCATGTGTTAAGGGTCTAGGCTTTCTCAAGGTGAAGCAGCAATAATGGAGCCTTTTGGTGACAGTGTAAAGCTGTGATAAGAACTGAAGAGATAGAAAGACAGAGACAAGAGCCGGAGGCAGCTCACTTGTCAGAAACACTTGTCTATTCCAAGAGTGTGTTTCTTTTCTGTTGGATAATGTGTTTCAGTGAAGCAAGGAGGTAAGACAATTGTTCTGGAAAAGCGAGGCAATCAGTACAAAGTCCAGTCAAAGCAGGCTTTTATGCTGTATTAGTATCATGTTACTTAAAGTTTCTTACTGAAGAATGTAAGTTAGAAATGTTTGAAGAACAAAGTTTGTCAAGTTTCCGTGCATATTTCTGTTGTCCTTTGATTCTTACGGGATATAGGAGCATGAGCTGAATGGCAATAAAGTCATGGTGTAGGAAGTACATATATACAGCATTGTTATAATTCATATTAAAGTATTGCACTGGTTGAGTTGTCTGATAGATGTGTTTTGAATAGGTATAACAGACATGACAAAATAGATATGCTCTAGGTTTTGAAGGATTCTGTAGGAAATGGGAGAGATAACATTTGGTTGATAGCACAATTTGGTTGCAGAGGAAAGATTTTCCATGAGAAAGATAGGTTGTCCCAGTTTTTACCAAGAAAACAAGTCTTGGAGGGACCGAAAAAAAAGAAATGTTTTCTAAGTTCATGGGGGTCAGAATTTCATTCTTGGGTTGAGAAACTGAAAAGCAATGACTCAGAACACAGCACGGATGTAAAGGGCTTGCAATGAATGCAGAATTGTTTGGTGAGCAGCCTTATTATCTCTAGCTTACATGGGCTATACAGCCTCAGATGAAAAGTCTTGCACTCCCTTTTTTTGAAAATGAAAGTTGAGAGCTTAAGGTTTCATTTTTGATTTCCTTAATAGATTTGGCACTTTTTTTTTTTCCCTGAAAATGAGAGTACTTTTCATTTTAGGCTTGTAAAGCTCTCTTTAAATTTTGGTTTTGAACATCTTGTCCATAATGCTTTTTTTCCATGTCACAAGCAGAAGAAATAATAAAAACATTTAAATTGTTAAGTGTTTCTAAATGGTGGTATGTAGCCTTTTTATTCCTGGCTAATGTTTAGGAGAGGAAAGGGAATGGTTTTAAATATACTTATGTGTCATGTTTGTAGAAAGAATTAATTCATTTTTCCTTTTGCAGTTCATGAAAACCACCCATTATTTGAGTAATAGAAGCAATGTCTCCGAGGACTGTATTTTCAAAAAGGCAAAATAAAATACATGAAATTATGTAAGCTCACTGAGACTGGCTGTAGGTAAACAATGACCAGATAATAAGGCTGTCTTAAAGAAAGGAGCTTGTGTGTATCCGAGAATACCAAATCAAGGCTTCTCTTCTGATTATTTGTTTCTAGGGGTTTTTTTTGTCCTGTCTTTCAATGTAGGGGCAGTTTCTTTTAAAAATAATGAAATAGAAATCTGCCTTAAAAAGGGTTTGGCTAGCATATGTGTGTTTTGGCAACAAGGAGAGTCTGATTTTTAGGGGTGATGAAAATCTCAGACCAAAATGGTTCAAGGTGATTATTCATAAAAGTGAATTCTAGAAAAGATTTCATTTCTAAACAGTGATTACAAAATAGTAGTGTTCCCGATGCCTGTCAATCTCTGCTCTTTGCTAGAGTTTGGTACAGCATTTGATGTGCACAGCTCACCATTCCTTGCATCTCTTCCATTGATCTTGCCCATTTAGAACTCCCTGGACATCTTGAGTTTCTCTGAGGTGAAGTGGCCAATGAATACCGCAGTGAGTTGGGACCAGTTCAGAGATTGCTGTCTGGTCTGTAGGTCATGCAGATTTTCAGCAGCATTGGCATGGTCCCCTCATGGTACCAGCTGTCCTCTGCCACCTGGTTTTGTTTCCTTTCTGGTTTCAGATAGTATTTCAAGTGCAGAGACAAGAAAAAAAAGGAGGCATTTATTTCCAACGTGGGTTTTCTCACTTGTCACGTATGTGAACTGTGGCATCTTCCACCTTTGTGTTATACCCTGTTCTGAGGCACCTTTAGAGACCACAAGGAGATAAAAATACCTACAAGACCTTCAAGGGTAAAAATCTACTTGTAGAGGTCATTAAATAATGTGGTGTTTCAGGGCTGCTGGAAACCAAATTTGAGGCAGCAAAGTGAAGTGATTTAATTTAGAAACAGGCTCTGTGCCTTCCTGCTCTGTATCATCTGTAATATGGTGTCTATCCCCTTATGTTCTGACACTAGCAGGTACATCAAGATCATATGCAGTTACATGGGTTCCAAAACAGAGTAGAGCATCACCAATGCAAGATACCATATGATCATTTCACAAACGACTATATTGTCCCTGGAGAGGTCAAAGTATAAAAAGACAATACTGAATGTCACAGGGCATGATAAAAATATGTAAGTGGTTACACCAGGGATGCATGAACTATGTGACTTCCTATTTTGTGATTTGTTTTGGGTACCAGAGAACATGCATAACCTTTGGGTATGCCTGTTTTCATCTATGAACATGTTGGGTTTTTTTACGCCTTCTTAGGTGTATTAATCAGGTGACATCTGGTAGATCATTGAGTTGGGCAAATAAGTATTCTTAGTGGTCCTGTAGATCTGAAATTACTCTGATATTTCAGTTTTCCTCTTGGCCTTGGTCAAAGGTAAACCTGTTTGTGCTGGATGGGTTTAGTTCTAATAGTGTGTTTAAGACTGCAGAGAAAAGAACATAAAAACCTGAGCAAGCAAACAAAACCACATGCATTTGACTGAAAGGGCTCACGGTAGCCCTTGAGTTTTATATTTTTATAGAAGTTAACTATGTGTCTTGAAAAATCCATTATTATTATTATTCTGAATGCAGAATAATTATTTCTGTTATTCTGTTACAATAACGTTCTGTTATTCTGAACGCAGTCATGCTCTACCAGCACAAAGCCTACGATCTCAAGCTGCTCTCCCCTCCTTGCCTCTGCCTCTCTGTAGCAGCCGCTGCTTGAAATGAACAGCAACTGTGCCCCACTGTTGGAGGCAAAGCCTGCTTAAAGCCATCCCTCTTAAGTGAAATGGGCTGCTTAGCCCCCCGCCCCCTCTCCCTGCTGCAGGGAATTAGGATTTAGAGTGAGAAGTTAATTACTTGATCCTCTTCTGGAGAGGGTGGTGCTGCCAGGATTTCCACTGCTCCCCCAGCAGATTCTTTCTGGGCGAAAAAAGGAAAAGCTTGGCACCAGCAAGACCATTAGGTATCATTTTATCTTCCCAAGATCAAGCTTGGTGTCTTGGCTTCAGCTGCAGTGCTTAAACGCAGCTTTTACGTCCTTTTGTGTGGTTTTAGTTGAGTCAACTGAACAAAACCCTTCAACGTGTACTTCAAAGGCTGTCATAGCGTGAAGTTCAGATAAGGTAGATGGAATATAGTAAATACATGTAAAACATGTCTTAAATTTTATTTTTCTGTTCAGAGCCTCAAAAAGATGTCATGAGCTAATAATTGCGTATTTGTGTTACAACGCCTTTCAGTTTGGATCATTTGTAAGAGTGG
Source organism: Lycocorax pyrrhopterus obiensis (assembly GCA_014706295.1). Classification (NCBI taxonomy): domain Eukaryota; kingdom Metazoa; phylum Chordata; class Aves; order Passeriformes; family Paradisaeidae; genus Lycocorax; species Lycocorax pyrrhopterus. The sequence goes on from JACSVZ010000001.1 coordinate 50,414,964, forward strand.
CAAAATACTTCAGTTGAACCACTGAAAAAAAGAATTTTTTTTTCATTTTTAAATTTTTATTGGACTCCTAATGCTATTCAGAACTCTGCTTGGTGCTTTGGAGGAATTGTATCTATTAAACCACATTTCCTGACTTTATAAGCTACTTGTAGTAGTGAGTTGTCTTCATCTCTGTTCAAATCTGGTTGCTTTCTCATGGAATCTGTAATTTCCTTTTTAAAAATCATTTTATGTATTCTGAATTAGATAGGCTTTTACAAATAATATTTTCTATAAATTTGGAAGGGTAATATGGTAAGGATTTTCTTGTTCTGCGTCTCTGGAACTGCTGAAGATAGGTAGGATCGTACAGTATTGGGCACGTGGCACTTTTCTGAAGGATTAAATTAATTTAAAATGCAAGCATGAGAGAGTGTTGTTCAAAGCCAGTGTGAAAGACTTGTAGAAGCTGTTGGGTAAGATAAAACCTATACCATAGAAGTGTGGCTTTTTTCCAGCTCTACCATCCCAGCTCTGCCGTTTTCCCTCTCCCATTACAGCTGACTTTAAAGGTATATTTCAGGCATGAAGTTCATTTTTGTAAGTTGATAAACCCTAACAAAGAGCTTGCTCTGTTAAAATGGCTGGAGTTATATTTTATTTCATTACTCTTCTTGGCAGGAACATGTAGCAGTGTCTACACAGCGCTGTTTAGAGATCCTTGATGCATTGAAAAACATGTTGAGGGAAGTCAGCATATTATCCTCCAGGGCATAGCAGTGACTGCCTTCCAGACTGTTTGTGATTTTGTTTTTCCTAGCAAGATAAATAAATATTTATTTTTTAGAATGCTGATGTTAAGTATATTTCATGTACTATGTGACGCAGATACGGGTTTCCTGTTACGTTAATTCAGAAAAAGGGCAAAAAGCAGCAATGTCCCAGGTACTTTGGGAATAGGCAGTGGTCTGTGGGTTCCAAAGTGTTTCTGAAACAGTAAATATTCAGTAACAGAGCAGTGAAAGGCTAGGACGTGCAGTGCTAACTTGTCGAAGCATATTTTTGTGTGCCTGCTCATAGTTTGTTTCTTGCTTTGGCTTGATTATTCCTAACAACTCCATCTCAAGTTACGGTAAGATTTCTAAATAAAAATAGAGTAGGCTAATATATATTTAACAGTGCTGTATTTGCCAGGGAGGAACCAGTTGCTTGCTTGCTGCTTGGCTGAAGGGCAGAAATGAAGCATCACACCAGCTCCAGCTAAACCCTGTGCTGAAAGCTGATGTTTGACCTTCAGGTGCTGTACAAATGCAAAGGTCTGCAATTCCTGCCTGCCCCAGCTCTGTCACAGTGTGCAAAATTACAGCTTTGGTAGTCTAAGGTGAAAAAATTCTTTCCTGTTTGTGTGCAAATTAGAAGGTGAAGGGATTGTGTGTATGAGCTGCTGCCGTACTTGACAATGAAAATAAATACCAGACTGCCCTCAGTGTCGTGGTACTTCTGTGGCAATCTAAGCAGTTAGGTCACAAATTGCCAACAGGCTACTGTAACTATACTTTACAAAAACAAAAGAACAAGAACATAACTTAAGATCCCAAAATGCTGCTCTGATATGCAAATCCCATAACAGCTGATAAGACAGTTTTCTATGGAAAATACTGCTCTTTCTGTAAAATTTGGTTTAGGCTTGTGTACAAGACTTGGTTTTTTAGGGAGAACAATTTCAAACAAGTATCCATTTTGTAGCCAATGCTTCTGACCTGACTTTATGGTCATACTCAGTGAAGGCCTCAATTTTCTGTGCAACACGACTGCAAACTTTAGCAGTACAAAAAATAACTTGTAAAGAGGATACACTTTTTTTTGTAAACCAACTACATTATAAATAGTTGCAAGATCTTGGCTCTTCTTCAGCCGTAGTTTTTTGGGTGAACCTTGCCAAAAGAAGATCAAGTGAGCCTTTCAGTAGGAGCAGCACACCATACTTTTATTTAAATTATTCATGAAGAAACACACCCAGATTATCTGTGGCATATGTGTGCATATATTCAGATTTAGCCTTGAGAAAATTTGCTGACCTAAACATGGAAGCAGAGTGGGAGCAAGGCAACATGATTAAAGCCAGCTTAGAAGGAGTGGGTTTACATCCTGGCGCTGTGCCTTGGATTCCCTGTCTGCTTAGTGCTAGGGAGAACTAAAAATATCTGCAGTTTAGTGGGATAGTGTGAAGTTTACAAAATGAATCAGTTTCTTCCATAGTGACCTTCTGTCTGCAGAAATCACCACAGAAGAAGGTAATATAAAAAAAAAATTATATAGCGCTATCAATCAATCTGTATGAACGCTGTGGAGTTTTTTAGTGAATTTTTTTTCCCCTTTGTTCAATATATATGTTGTCCTTAAAATATATAGCATTACAGTTGCGAGTGTGAGAAACATGGAGACCAGCCCAGACTGCTAGGTTTGCTTGAGTTTTGTGTTTCTTTATGTAACCAAGTGTTTTGTTTCTGTATGATTGCTTACTGTTCTGCATTTCATCTGTTTTACTTAAAATCGTAGTCTTGCTGGTTGTAGCTGTATGGGCGTTTGAAAGAGAAGTTCATGTTTAGTGAAAATTAGAGGTTAAAATCTGTTTTTAACAATACCATCGGTAGTAAGCTGAACAGGAGCTTAGTTGTGGTGCCTTTTTATTTCTTATCTGAGACTAAATTTTTAAGATTTGACAACCTATTTGATATGCTTCTGCCCCAAGTTCTCACATGACCACCATAAAAAGGTTAGATTTTGAGAAGACAATTAATTTTTGTATTTCTGCAGCACAACAGAGTGGATGCTTTAGGATGTTACTTCTAGAGGTGTCAACCTCAGCAAGGCAGGGATGTATATGTATATGCTGCTGTTCATTACCTATCAAGTAACAATTCTGCAAGACTCACATTATTATCTGGATTATCATGAGCTTTCCTATTATGCTAAGCTTGAAGTATCAAAGTGAAATGTTGCAGTGCTATTTCACTGTTTGCCAACTCAGCCTATAATACTGGAGATCCTTTTAGCTATTTACTCCTGCTGTTATGCTTTGCAATTCTACCATTAGACTCTATACACGTAGTTTACCACCACCTGAAAAACTCTGGCAGAGTTCCACTAGCTTTGACACTCATGTTGTGGATTTTAAAATTCTTACCGTAGCTCTCTGGAAAGCTCAGAATATTCTGTGGAGTCCCACAGGTTGTTGCTGTCCTTGTGGAGCCACAGCACCCAGCCCTGTCCGGGGCTGGTTGGTTAGAAATAAAGAGTAGGCTTAATAGTGTCCTGTTACACAGGTCAATGAATTCACTTGAGCGTACTGCTGCCACGTGGGCTCCCCATCCATGTTTCAGGGAGCAGTGTACACGAATTGTAATGGATCACTGCTCCTGGAAGGGCTGTTGTTATGTACCCACAAGAGCCCTGCATGAAACTATGCAGGGTCTGCTTCATGCTTTCATCCCGGGTTTAATTGCTTTGGGTTGGTTTCAGGGGACTATTCAGTGAACAACTTAAGACTCTGTCTAGAGAGCCCTACTCTGAAATAGGATCCAAGGCACACAAGTCATTGTCTGAATAGCACTGTGTTTTCTTGTAGGATCACCAGCTTCTAGAAGATCATGCTGCTTCACTACTCTGTTACTGCTTTAAGTGTCATCCTACTAACAAATACAGCAGTCTCTTACTATTACTATGTCATAAAAATAATACTCTGAAAGTTTTTTGGTTCTGCCTGTACCATTCCTCTTAAAATGTCAAAACATCTTTCAGCTCAATTGAATGAACAGGTGAGTAAGGATGTGACAGGTTTCTAATTCAGTTTCAGTATGGATTGCTATTGTCATTTGGAGACCTAAGAAAACAGCAAATCTACGTGCTGATAGAAGTTTGTGTGACTCTGTGGTAAGCACCCAGAGTGTTCTTTGGGAGCACACTTCCTGAAGGGATGTTTTCTCTAGTTAGCACCTGTGAGTGATCGCAGTGTAGGTGGGATTGGGAACTGCACCATGAAGGTAATGGGGAATCTGGTACAGAAATCAGAGCTGCCCGCAGAACAGTAAAGAATACAGATCGCTGTGAGATCCCTTTCTGATTGTTAACAGATGCATTACTTTTCAAATTTTTGGGCTTTTCCAGTCTTTTTACCATATGGGTATAGAAGGCTACTGCTTATTGTTTTCTTACGTAATATCTGTTGCCCTTCTGTTTCTCTCAGCTCCTTGAAATTGTACCAATCCAGGTTATAATCTTTGGTTTTTGCAGGAGTTGTTGGTACCACATGCACTACTATCAATCATGAAGAGTCATGATTCTGACCATAGGGGAAAAAGATAATAGTCTCTTTAACCCTACTGCTTCCCACAAGCCACTGGCCCCAAATTAAAACTTGAAAGGAAAAAAAGCAGTCATTTGTTATTTTGTTTGCTAGCTGCCAAAAGCTGAGCTTTTCAGATCCAGCCATCAGGTTTCTAAAAATTTTAACTTTATTCCTGTTCATATTGCTTGTTCCAAGTTTCACATTTTAGAAGTATCACCCGGACTAGTTTGGGATTTTTGTTGTTGTTGTTGTTTGGATTTTTTGTTTGTTTGGTTTTTGGTGTTTTTTGTTTGGTTGTGGGGGTTTTTTTTATTGATATTAACAGGTTTTTTTAAATGTATGTTCTGGTAACAACTGTTTATTGAATAGCAACTTAAATAGAAAATTCTATGTGAAAATAATCATGCATGATGTTAATTTCAATTTTAATAGAGCTGTTCTGCTGTTCTTACTTGCTCAAAGTTCCTTTGCATTTAAAGTTTAGTTTCACCTTCACACCCTTTTTTTAAAGCACATGACCTGGCACAAATTTATTTTTAAATCATGCCGCCAGTGGCCGATGAGAAGTGAAATCTGGTCTCCTCGGTAACCAACACAGTTGTATTGTGTTTCAGAAGGAAGGTATGAGTAACAAAAGATCCTCAAACAAATAAAAACCCCAACCTCTACTATAGAGGGAAAGTATGCTGTGCTGTATGGTAAAAGGCTGTAATATTAGCAAAGTAACTCCTGGAGCCTAATATGAACAGCTGAGTCATTTATAGCTGGTAGTGAGACAAATTGCTGCTGAAGGATGCTTGTTATTGCATGGCTGCTGCTACAGCTGGTGGATTGCCTGGTTAAGAGCAAAGTAAACTTGAAACTGGTAAAAACTGCTGTGAAAAGTACACTCCAGATAAGCCTACTTTAATCTCTGGAACATTTAATTGGTTCAACAGCATTTTCTAGTGCTTCAGGTTTTCAAATGTGCAAACATACTTATGACATTGACATAATTATCAATTTCTAATTTATTCTTCTCTGTCAATCCACTAGTAATAGTAGGAGAGAACATGTTCTTTTTTACTGTTGATACAGGTAGGGTTCATATATCAAATTATAATGTTAATATCTGTCCTTGAAAGTCTCCTGACTATTGCTTGTCTGCTTCTTAACGCAGTACCAGGCTGCTGTTGTAGTTCAGTATGCTGATGGTCATATCTATCTAATGAGGTTTGAATGTGTTTAATATGAGCCTCAGAGTATGCAACTATGTAAAATTAATCTGCTCAAAAATTTCTATTCAGTCTGTTATCTTTGAACATCATGTCTGTTGGAAGATAGTTTTGACAGATTAGTTAATTAATTATAAGTCAAAGAGGGCTTCTACCTTCCTTAATCTTGCCTTTGCCTCCCAGCTGCTTTTTACAAGCAAGCAGACTTAAGACTGGGCGTCAAGAATCATTGCGAGCCCCTGCCCCAGTGCACTGTGGCAAAGGGTGAGTAGGTAAAGTTTTTAACAATCCTTCAGTTGTCTCACTGGTCTTAAAGAAGCTAGCAAATTGATGTGACTTGAAACTATACATTGCAAAATTTCAGAGTGCCATTTCGGAGAGGACAGCAACATAGGTTAAAGCTAAAGGCAAAAGCAGGGCAATTCCCCTGCTCCATGGAGGAATAGTAATGCTTCCATGGGAGTCTGCTGGAGGAATGATTAGTGGCCACTGATAGGAAAGGGAAGCTTTTAGTGTCCTGTATGATAATCAGGCTCCTGAATAATTAACCAGTGACTCTGACAAATACACTCCTTCTGTTTCCTGAATCATGTTATTTCTAACACCAAACACAGCTAGTTGCTGGTTTGCTTACAGATGTAGCACTACAGCTACAAGTTTACAATATAAGTAACTATCTGAATACCTTCCTGGGCGTCATACCTCCTGTTATCCATGTCACCACTTGTCTGCATAGTTTGAATAACATGAAGGAAAAAACCCCAAACACAGTAGTAATTTTTTCAAGCATATTACATCTAGGCACTTACAGATTCGAGTCCCACAGAGAACCAGAGACATGCCCCCTGTCTTTTGACCAGTTAGCTCAGAGTGCTCTGATAGTTCTTTGTTACCCAGTAGCTTCTTTCTGTCAACCTGGATGGTCTCAGCCAGAATACATCAGTGCACACCTCTTGCTTGAGCCTCCAGAGTATAAACTAACAGATGGTGTTGGCTAAGGAATGAGGGGACATTAACTGCATCGGAGTTGCTCATTAAAAGATGCTGTTGCATGAAAATGTTTTTGAATAGCTCAAGCATGGAAATTCCTTTCATAAAAGCATTATTTCTTTGTGCCCCAGAAATAGGTTGGAAATAAATTGATATGATTAGACTAGATGTAGGTTGTTTTAGAGATGAGTAAATTTAAAAAAAAAGGTGCTGATGGAGGTGGGTTGACTTTATGTGCAGAATGCTTATTAGGACTATAAACAAGATCAGTTATTTTCAAAAATAGATTGAGTCACTGGCAATTTTTAATAGTCCAGATTAACAAAAATGCCTATTTCATGTGTTTGGGGAGCTCTAGTGCTTGTGTATTTCTCCACCTTTTCAGTGAAGGATGATTGTGTCTCAAGAAAATTTCCCTGCAGCTTCCACCACAATTACATTTTCTCAAGCATAAGTGACTTTTACTTTGCTGTTTCAGAGTCTAAGTATCTAATGTTTATATGTTGCATCTTTCACTGTGTATCCCAAGAAGTCCCACACGCAGTAGTATAAAGCAAAAACATCCATACCTCGCAAAAAATGATACATGGGAACACTTAGACCTTGTGAAGTAGTTGGGATGTGATCAAGCATAAGTGAGGTTTTGTAGCTCGTTCTGCAGTTTCACATAAAGGCATCTGCAACTATGGTGCTGATGGCTGCTTTGAACAACACGAGTCCTGTTTCAGCAAACGTCAACCTCCTGTCTGTGGGACTGATAATTTTTAAATGTCCAGCTCGCTCTCTATTGCATAGATAAGTTCCTTTCCTTCTAGATCCCCTGCTGAGAACATGGGATCATATCTATAATTGCTAATAAATTACCTTACTTCAGGTTGTTCCCCAGCTTGTAAACAACCTTTGTCTGTGACCTTGCCGTCATGCCGCCGCCTTGTGAGCTGCAGTTCCTGGTTGAACACAATCGCCCAGTGTTACAGCTGGGCTGGCACAAAAATGCCGGTTCTTGCACAGAACTACATTATTCTGCTGATTTTACATGCTTAAAAACTTACAAGTGGTGATTCTTTCCAAGCTGATTTCTAAAGGCATGGGCCTTTCAGGTGTTCTTGGACAGCTCTGGCTGACTTCAGGGACTTGGCTCATGTAGGAATTTTCCTGAAATTGGCTGCAAGCCCAAAATTTGACTGGGAAGGTTAATCTGAAGAGTGCTATGGTTAGGTCTTGTTTCCAGATGAAAGCTTGTTTGTAAAGTTTGATTTTTACCAAGGCAAATGTTCTTTCATTTATTCATGAGCTGATTTGAAATGTGCTTTGATAGAAAAGTGTGTAGGATGTCACCTATCCTCTTCCAGCAGGCATACTTTACTATGAAGTAGCAACTTCAAATAATTGCAAAACATTCTAAGAATAAGCTGTTGCTTGTTTTCCCGCAAACTTAGGAACTGAAGAACGTGCTATTGGATCTTTTCTTCCGAATACTTCTTGTAGTAGATCACAGTTTTATGTGACCTTCTCTTCAGGATTTTTTGGAAAAAGCAGTTTTATTAGAAACATGCCACAGACAATAAGAGTGAGGGCAAACTGAGGAATTTGCACAAGGCATTTCCACATGCCTTGACAGAGTTGCTTGTGGTGATTTTATTTTTTAACAGACCCAAGCAAAAGTTTATTTCTTTCTTAGCAGTGGCTGAACTTTTTCGAAGATGTCAGTCCAGAAAGATTGGCAAAGCTGTGATCTGAAAGCAGAGCCATTGTGTCATGAACTATTGCCTCATTTGAGCAGCTTTTAATTGTAGGAGTTGCATGTAACTTTTAAAATAAAACTATTGGTTGGGGAGAAACCAACATCCAAGGTGGTGCTCTTCCTTTGAAGAGTGGACATTATTTTACATTGTTGAAAGTGCCATCAAGTTTTTCCACATGGATTTTCTGGGCTGGGGATATGGAGGGGTGTCTCTTTCTGTAGGATATTTTTGGCTGAGAAGTAATGAGAACTACCAAAAATGTGGGGGAAAAAGGAATGAAGCTTAATGTATCCAGAAAGGGCCGTCTCCTTTAAGCTCACCAGGACATGGGACCTTTACGACTTGAGAACTGCAAATTTGGTGGGCAGCTGGTTTTGCTATAGAGATGTTAACACCTGACTTCTCAAACATTCAGTTTTCTGCAAGCAGCATGGTTCTACTGCTTTTGAAATTCCAAATGTTCAGAAGCATTGCTTCCATTCATGTTTTCAATAAAAATGTTGTGTTTTCTGTTGTATTTTAAGCACTGGTGCACTGTCGTTTCCCTCCAGCTGGATTGACAGACCAACAAGAGGAACTAGAGAGGAACCCTAGCCTTTGGGGGTAGGAGTGGCTCTAAAAATAGAGATTTCTTTTTAAGGTCATCTTCAAGAAGGATGGAAGATGTTGATGCAGTTAGCTGATCTTTTGCTCATGGTCTCATATTCTTACTTCTGAACAAACACTGGGAGACGGAGCATCTTCCTGGCACAGCAGTGTTGGGGTTATGAAGAGGTGAGCCTCAGCAGACCTGTTGGTCCTCCTTTGTACCTTAAGAGCAGACAGTGAAGACAGGACACATGAGCTAGATATTGTGTGCAGTCTGGAGAGCTGGTGAAACCCATGCGTGTGCCGTCCAGTGCTAAGCCTGCTCCTGCAAGAAGAGAGCCCTAAGGAGATGCTTTTCAGTTCAGAGTAAAACTAGGAGGAACTTGCACATCTTGGCTGTAAGCATCTAGAGCCAGGAGTGTGATAGATGTTCCCCTGATGTTATGGAAAAGGTAGATGAAAATCTAGTCGATTTCTGTAATTTCAGAGATGTTAAGAAATACTAGAGTTTATAAATTCCCTGCGCAGTTCAGTCAAAGTAATTTAATTTTCAAGAGAAAGGCCTTCCAACAGCAGTAGAAGTAATTTCACAGCTTAAATGAATTCAGTCACGCCTCTGTAGTAAAGAGTGCATTACCCTTTTTATTACCATCTGTGAAAAATGCATTCAGCTGCATTTGAATTCAAGACACGATGGTTAGACTGGGCTGTGCATAGCTGAAAGTGACTGGTCTCATTTTTGAGAAGGTATTTCCTGATAAATGCATCTGTTTATCAAATAGCGTTTCAGAAGGGAAATGATTACTCATTTACTGAATTTAAAGGACAGGCTTTTATAGCCTAAATTTTAGTAATCGCTCTGAATATACAGCAACTACTTTTTAGAATGTTAGCATGTATTAAGGGCAGATATGACTCTCTTTGAGAGGAAAAGTCTGTCACCTCTTAAAAAAATCACCATTAATCTTAAATGTAAATGTGAAATTCCCTGATACCCTTTGAGATACATATTATTTAGAAAAAAATTTGTGGAACTTCTTCAGATTTCCTCGGATTTTCAGTGATTAATACCTAGATTACCTGTAAAGACAGGTTAATCTGTCCACACACACTTCCATTTCCCTTTGAAGTTTCCAGCTCTGTCTGTTGGTAATGGCTGCTTGGTCTCTTAATTTTCTTTACAGAGTAGAGAAACTGCAGCAGTTTTTAATCACTTTTAGGCATTTCTGAATTTGAAACAATCAGCTTGGACAGGCTGCATTTGAGACAGAAGAAAATTTGGTGCCCTGAATCCATTCAGTATTACAAACTTGTTTAATAGGTTTAAAATAAAGAGACTTTATTTTTAAGTATGAGCTGACGTGGGAAGATCAAAATTCATTGCCAGCTGTGGGCAGAGACAAATGGGCCTAACAGGGACAGAGGTCTCTTAAAATACATAACGCTTTAAAGGGACAGCATTGTGGACCATATGCTTTATTTAACAATTAGACTTCACAGAAACAGCCAATTCTATTTGATTTTGGTTGTTAACTGTTTTTATCAAATGGAGTTTATCATGTGCTTTTACAGGTCCAGCTAAACGGCACTTCAAAAGAATATTAAGAATCAACCTAACTAGTTGAGAACATAAAAAATTCAGAAGTAATTACAGCTCTCAGAAGAAATACAACTCTCTTGGAGAGAGAGGATCATGGAGTCTGGCTTTTGTTTGACATAATGCTGCAAAGAGTGAGCACTCTATAAAAAAACCCGAAACACCACAACAAAATACAGACTTGATGGAGGATAGTCCTTCAGTTTTCTTAACTTTTCAAGAAGGTTGGAGTTGGTGATGTGGAGCACTGTATCCTCACCTTTTGAGTAAGAACGTGACTGGGGACAAAAATTGTCATAAGTCTCATTGTTACATGTATATACACTCACCCCAGCTGTGGTATATAAAGAGAGGAGAAATTCCATTCATTAAGACTCTTTCACAATTTTCTTTTTTCAAGACTGTTAAAGAGCCAAGGAGGTTCAGAAAGCTTTGGAACAAACCATGTGATGGGAGCAGTTGAGTGTTCAACAGTTATTTACTCTCATATTGTTTCAATTAGGATTGCAACAGGAAGGAAATTTCCATGGGAGATTGCCTCACGTACCCATCAGAATACCAGTCTATTTTAGTTGTTCAGTGCAAGCTTTATATAGCTGTAACACGAGTTCAGCAAAATTGCGCTGTTTTGCACAAATAAGCTGCACAAATTGCACTGTTCTAGTTCTCAGATCAAAGGCAGGTGACAGATTTGTCTTTACAAGGTGAAATCCATTGGGATTGTTTCTTGATGTCAGAAAATAAACTAGGTCCTTTGTTCGTACTTGTAGTATGAGAGAGACCAGGAATGGTTTTCAGCTTGTGATTCTGCTTTACTCTGTCCATGACATAAGGTCCAGGTTCACTGCCTCCTACGTACTTTTTATCGTAGACAGACAGCCCCCAGAGCAGGAGGAGAGCTGTGCTGCACCCCAGACGTCTCCTCAGTCTGAAGAGCAAGCCTACCTCACTGGTCAGAGGGTGTCATGGAATGGCCTCACCTCTGTCATACCAGAGTCATTTCGCATGTGTTACAGAAGAGGGTCAGGATCTGCCTCTGGAAACCAGGCATACCAAAAAAACCCCCTTTCCTCAGAAACTGGAATTGCTTTCTTACCAGAACATTTCTCTTCTGCTGCTTTCTGCCTTTTTAAAGCAGATGTTTGGCAGCTGACTGCTTGCTGATTCCCAGTGTAGAAAGGTCCAAGCTCCATACTAGATCTCTTGATTAGTTGGAGCTGAGGCTGGTCCCCAAAGCACTGGTCTTGTCCTCTGAGCAGTGAATCAGAACGTGAGAATTCCTGACATCCAGGCCATCACCCAGAAGATACAAGTGATTAAGAAAAAAAAGTTACATATATTCTCACTTTACAGTGGCTCAAGGTCAACCATGTAGAACCTTCTGGTTTAGGGTTCCTAATCTACACGCAGTCCTTTAAGCCTTTATTGGAAACACCAGAATACTTCTCCGGAACATAACCTTCAGGCACCATGGACAAGTATTGTGTTATGCAAGAGCTACTTTTAATGTATTAAAGATTAACATGGATGTATAAAGTTAATCAGGAATAAACATCCTGTGCTGATAAGGTAAAAATCATTCTCCGTTTGTTAATACTCCTATTTTTAAGAGATCCCAAATTAGATCTAAAGCTTGTTTTTTTATAGCCAGACATTGGTCCATGGAGTAGTCAGTCAGGACTATAACTTTTCTTAAAGAAATGTATTGTTTACAGTGACTGACCTTTTTTTCTTTGACTTTTCATCTTTATTATTAAATAAAAAAGTAAATCTGTCCCTTCACTTTTCTGCTGTTGCACGTTTAAATAGCGGTAGAAAAGAACCTAAAATCTAAGGCAGCGATGACTGTAATAAATGTTCTTTGACATCTAGCATGTGTATAGGCTGAGAAACAAAGTTATTATTCATTTTGGAATATTAATTTGCATTTTGTGGTTCCCAATCTAAATTTGACCAAAAAAAAATACCGTAAAAGCACATAAACCAATAAGGAAATGGTGAGCAGTAGGAGTTCCAGTGATGCATTCTGAAGGGTGTTCTTTAAGCACAACTTGAAAGCAGAGTAATAAGATTTCCAAATACTTTTCAGTAATTTTGCAAGTGTTAAAGCTCAGGCATTTCACATGGTTTGTAAGCAAAACAAAAAGCTCCCATGTAATTGGGGAAAGTGTGGTGCAAGACTGCATGATTCTGCTGAACCTTTTTTTGGCTGCGTCTCTCATCAGTCAGAAACCAGGGTTATGCTTATTTCTGGAGTTTGCTTAAGCTCTCAGCAATTATGCTTTATGATTAGCTACTGCAAGTTCTCTTGTAGTCCAAATAAGCTTTTAACTCTCAGAAGTGGAATAAGAGATTGTAATTTGTACTCAGGAGGTTTCTTGGCAGAGGTTAAATGTAACCCTGCTCCTTGGCATACATTAGAGAGTCTTTAGCTATGTCCCAGAGTGATAAGACTCGCATTCTCTCACATGCAGCCTCCCTTAAATGCCAGAAAGTTTTTATTGCCTCTGCAATTTTTTCATCCTCCTGGACACACAATCTGGCTACTTCCAGGGCCACCTTTTCCCTCCCCCTTTAGATGTAAAATAACACAACAAAAACTAGTTTGCAGAAGCAAATGAGAGTATTAGGTATTTGGAAGCTGTGGCCTTGAGGATGTTTTCCTTGTCCTGCCCTGGCAGGAGGAGAGGAAACCACAGCAAGCATGTGTTACCTTGCTTCCTACTCCTACCTATATTTAAACCTTTTCCTGTCACAAGCCATATGCTGCTTCTCCTTTGGAGGAGTGTGAAGTATTGGTAAGGATAGTAGGAGAAAAATGCCTTTAGAAAGGCACTACATCACCTGGAGGAGGAGGTTGCAAATGTGGGATCGCTGGACTTACTTCCCTTCAGGCTCTCTTCCAGTGCAAAGGCAGTCTGTAAAGCTGTCCTGGTTCAGTTTCTAGTATTTCTAGCAGTCAGCAGGCTGTTAGCCAGGGTGCTTCAGTTTGTGTATAGTTTAAGCTGTCACATTTTAATTGAAGGGGAAGGATGTCAGTTATTTAAAGCTTCCTCCAAAGGTTTTCACAAAATAAATCTGCTATAACAATGATGTTAATTGCACCAATAAAGCACTTGTGCCTCAGCAAAAGCCTTAGCTAGCTGTCTTGGATATATTTCTTGAACTGTTTGTTTCAGCTGCTTAACTTTGATTTCACTTGTTCAAGGGCTGTCAGAAAGGTTACCAAACTGGCTGAAGATGTCACATCAGCTAGATACATTGGAAGGCAGCTTAAATTTTTAAACCCTAAATCCTGTAAAATACAGATAAACAGGGAAGATGTTTCTGCTACAGTCATTTCATCTGCTTCTATATTTGTGTTGCAGTTTAAGTTCCAGTAGGTTAGAAATACAAGAGTAAAAATATGATGCTTTAAAGCAGTAACATTGTGCTGTTCTTTCCTGAAAAAAGTTAGTGTATTAGATAAAATATGTCATAAGTTACAGGAAGGATTAATTTTGACAGTAAGCTTTGAAGTGATGTGGTTGGAAAAAAAATTTAGCAGATGTGGATATTTGCTGAAGAATCTGGATTTGCAGACTATTAAATGTGGTATGAATTACAAATGAAGGCTACTTGAAAGCTTCCCCACCTTCTATGCCTGCAACTGTGTTCTTAGACTCCATATTCTGAGAAGTTTTTCTCCTCCTAAATTAGAAAGTGCTAAAGAGTAACTCTCAGTTTTGTTAGCTGATTGTTCCTTAATGTTCAGTAGTATAACTGTGTAACAGCAATCTACAAAAGCATGCATTTTGCTAGTTACCATTATAAAAACACAGCCAAGAAAACATTTCTTTGAGAAAGGAAGAAAACAGTAAGTTTTTATAATTTCTGTTACAATGCTTTTTTTTTTTAGTATGTCTGTTATAATGCTTTTATTTTGAAATAAACCTGAATGTTTCTTACGGGCATGGAAGTACGTCTTGCAGAAGAGCTGGGCAAACAGCACCAGGAGCTGCTGGAAACAGCTTGGGAGCAGCTAAAGGGAAAAGAGTTCATGTCTAGGTTTGGATATCCATTGGTCGAGTTGCTGTGGCTTTCCACAAGAAAGCTACAAAGAGAAATCCAGACCTCTGTTTACAGCAGATGCTGTCATTCCCTGACTTTTTTTTTTTTAAACTGCTAAGTGGTTAAGCATCTTCCATCCAAGCATATTGTTCTGAATGGGAATGGGACATCATCTTACAACAGGTCTTAGCTTTTTTTTTGTTGTAGCTACAGCAGTGCTTTATTTCACTGCAAGTTGAAAAGCTTGTATCAGACAGGTCTTGACAGGCAGGTGCAAAAAACCAAAAAATCAATGTAATTTAAATTAACTAAGGGCTTCAGCCCAGGTTGCTGAGTATTTGAAAACGCTGATTAGCATTTACTTTAGATAATGGAAACTTGGGCTAGGTTTTTCCATGGGAGCCAGTGACTGACAAAATCAACACCTTAATCAGCCGCTGTGTTCCTCATGCACAGTCAAAGCTCCTGCGTGTTTTGTCATTAACCAGGAATGTTTACATGTTTCTAACTGAAATGTTAGTTCAGAGCAGATGTCCCATGGACCTGTTCTGCCTCCCAGCAAGGTTACCTGCATTCTGCCCTCAGTTATCCTGATGAAACTCCAGGCTCCTGATAAAACTCCAGGCAAAATTTGCGGCTGTAGGAGAACGTGGTGCAAATGAAGGCAAAAGTTTACAGTTGCATTTTATTTGTCAGCAAAAAAAATACATCTTCCCCTCAAAACAACAAAACAATAGTACTTGATTTTTTAATTTTAAGCTTCATTACCAGAACTACCAATGGAACTAAAAACTGGTTGGATTATGAAAGGCAGGTTGTTACTGAAGTACCAGAAAGTAAACTGTCTCTGCTATTTTTGTGAAGCTACAAAAAAAGCACCTGTCCTAAAACACATGGAGGTGGTTTGTATGGGCTGCACTGGAGCTCCTGTTTTCCCATGCAAAATCTGTACTCTAGTCAGTTTTACTATTCCTTGTTTTCATCTACTTGCCTTTCTTTTTCTACATATGCTGAGAGTTCTGTGGTGTTACCTTGAGAGTAAAACTGTTTAGGATGATGATGACAGGTTTGGCTCTTCAGAACAGGTTGCCATGTGGGTTGTACTTAAAGTGTCATCTGGAATGGTCTCTTTGGAGAGAAGCTCTAAAATGGTTTAGCCTTCAATAGGAAACTCTGATTAGAACAGCTGCATTGTTGGGACATCCATTATTTTTGGGTGGACTTTGTCCTGGATAAAAGCTTGAATGGAGACGAGGAAAAAACAAAGGAAGAGTGCAAAAATCATAGCATAATGATCTGTATAGATTTATAAGTTGCTTAAATACAGAGATCTCTAGTGTATTTAGTGTTTCTGTGTCTGATAGAGCTGAGACATCAGTGTTGCAGAACTAGTGCTTCAGAGATCTATGAAAGTGCGGTAGATAAAGAAAAGGAGGCTTGCTTTGGGCAATGGGTCCTGTTCCCCAAACATCTGGGGGGCTAAGGTAGAGTCTAAGTATGATGTTCTTTCAGTTGTGGGAGAAGAAAGCTGAAGCTGGGAAAAAAAATTCACTGTGTTACACAGACAGAGGCTTTAGTGCACCAAGTTATGCTTCAGGATGTTACCTTCTTCTATCCAAAAGGCCTTCACCTGGTACCTTCGTGTTATAGCTGGGAATTCATATTGAGAGGTAGTGAGAGATAACAGTGAAAATCCTGTGACTGTGCACTGTATTTCACAAAACACTACCATTTTGAAATGACACCTCCATCAGTGATACAAGGTGCGTCTGTTTACCAAAACACCATTTCGGTGTTCAGATTGGAGCAGGTATTAGATGTGTTATGAACCCACTCCCATTAAATTCAGTGTGTTACAATGAGGATCTATCATTCTTGGGGAAGAGACTGCTGAAACAGTAAATATTAAACATATTAATACCAAGAAGCATATGAAGGCATCACTAGTTGTAACATTTTTGGTGGATAATGACATCAATGAACAGCTTGTGCCTTGCAGGATGTTTAAAGTGTTTTAAGTACAGTTTTGAGTGGCAGATTTAATCTAATTAGCATGAAGCTGATAGCATTAACAGTTGCAGTCTCTCTTGCACAGCTGAACAGTTACAAATCAGCTGCATTGCAGAGGGAGCTGTGCAAGCATAAATAAAGACATGATCTTGTCCTTGAAGAGCTTCCTATTTCAATTGGCGTATATCCTGATAAAGGTATCTGCTTTGGGAAGTGGCTCTTGACTCCAGCACCAAACAGATGGGAGTCTTGTGTTTGAACTTACCCAGCTAGCTCCCTCCGGAGGGTTCTGTCTCTGTCCACACTGGCCAGCACCTTCTTGGAGTTTTATCTGGGTCTCTTGTGGTCACAGGGCCTCCAAGCATAGGTAGGCACTTTGCATGGTTCAGGGAGCTAAAAACACGAGGTGGGAGTTGGCAGTCGCAGGAGTGACACAGTGGCATGGTGTTGAAGTGATTGTATCATGTCCTGGGAGTTGGCTGAATCGTGGAATCACCAAATATCCTGAGTTGGAAGGGACCCACAAGGATCATCAGTTCCACTCCTAGCCTTACACACAATCACACCATGTGCCTGAGAGCATTTTTCCAACACTTCTCGAACTCTTGTCAGGCTTGATGCTGTGACCACATCCCTGGGGAGCCTCTTCCAGTGCCCAACCACCAGCTGGGTGAAGAACCTTTTCCTTACATGAAGAGTAGTGGGGGGTGCTGAGGGTGGAAAGCAGCACTTGCATGTAAATGTTGGAGATACAAGGGGATAAAGGGTCAGATCTGATGCAGTCTCACTGTTTTTCTGTATTGCCCTGCAAGCAGGTGCTGCTAGGCTTAATCCTTAATGTTTGAGCAAGCCAACGGGGCGAGATGGCGAAAGCCAGCAGAGTACTTGGGAGTGAGTTTGTATGCACAATGTGGGTGAGCAGGGATGAAACTTTGGACTGAAATTGAAAGCAAGTGGCAGGCTGAAAGGAATCAAACAGCATTTTCAAGGGATTTTATTTTGAGGGCCTTAAGAGCATCAGTGAAAATACTTGGCCAGCAGCTTTATCCATGGTGAACAAGAGAAAGCTGCTGAATTACTTGATAAACTGCTGAGGATCTGGGTTTTTTAAAGGAAAGCAGGTGTGAGGGGACCTTTTTTGACTGACTTCCACATTTCTCAAGAGGAGCTTACAGGCAGCTATAGCCACTCAGACTGGTAGTATGAGAAGCAAATGACTGAACTGATCCTGGAAAAGCTTCTGGGTGTGTAGGGAGAGTTAGTTGTGGGGAAGCTGGTCACATCTAACAGCAACTGTGTCTACTTGCCTTTGTAAATGAGGTAGTCTTAACTGATGAAGAGGCAGTTTCTCTAGGAAGAGGGAGCTCCTGCAGAGAAGGGTGTCATTGGACCATCTTCATTCTGATGTATGTGGCAGTTTTGGCATCCGATTTTACAGCTCATTTCCTTTCCATTTACGCATGAAGTAGGTAATTAAAAAATGGTTCTTTTTATTGGCACGAAATAGGATGTTTGTGAATCATTGTTTATCTTCAGCAGAATGCATCTTTAAGTAAATGAATTAGCTATTCCTAAAGAAAATTTATCTATGCATTTATAAGTTTATAGCTTATTTCCAGTATTATGCAGGAATATGAAAAAAGTGTTGTAAATTCCTTGGATTATTATTTGTGTCAAATAAGGAGTTTGCCAATGCTTCTCTTAATGAATGATTGAATGCTTATATGATGCTTGGATTTCACTGCCTTTGTATTTAATTAATAATTGAACCTAGACTCCAAACTGCAGACCCAGAAGTATTTCTCTAATGTTTCCACAACAGGGTTGTCAAATTGCCTGCAGATTAAAATTGTCATGATGAAAAAACCCCACGGTAATCTTTTCTGTCAGGATTTGTGAAATTTTGCATTGCAGTTTAATATCACAAATGAAATCACTTTCCATGCCAGACTAAAAAGAAATGTCAAACTATAGAGTCCCAGCCTATGCTTGGGTACAGTTATGGATTATGGCACTGGGTTGCTGACAGAGCTGATGTTCTCTTGCTCTGTGTGGTTGCTGAGTGAGTATGGAGTAGTGGGGTTTTTTGGGTTTTTTTGTTGTTGTTATTTGGTTGGGGTTTTTTTTTAAGTACTAGTATCTGACTTTCAAAAAGATCATTCTCCAACAGTAGCAAACACAGCCATGTGCTGAGGTTCTGCCAGGCACTTGTGTTCTGGGTTCTCTGATGCATGTTCTTCATAGCTTGCAAGAAGAAATGCATGCATCACTGATTATGAAATTACAGCAAATGCAAAATACCAATTTAAGATCTTCAGGTCTTTAGAACTAAATTGTTCTCTAATAGTTGTAGAACCTGAGTGGTACTTAAGATGTTTTTAAGGTATTTTCTGCTATACTGTCTTGATACTATGATTTCTCTGGCTTATTAAAGCTGGTAGGTAAGTAAGGTTCAAATGTTCTGCAGGAATAACAAGGTCAGGTATTGAAACCACGCTGTAGCTAAAGAATCTGTTGTGCAAATGATGATGTAAACTGCACTTAGGTATGAGCTACAGACATGGATTAAGAAAATGGAGGAGTAATGGGAATGGAGGGGGGGGAAACCAGATGAAACATTCATTATTTCTTACAACATATGCGGGGTTTTTTTGTCTCCTTTGCTTTGTTACAGTTAGAAGTTACATGTTTTGCCCCTGCTGTTTATTCCTCCACTTGATTGCACTCAATAGCAAAGGTGGTTCATGCTGCTTTGGTGGTTAAGAGTGCACATAACGTTAGCACAAACACAGACTTCCTGGACACATGCTACTGCTATCCATAGTCTGGTACCCCCACAATTACAGCCACCAGCTTCCTAAGGAGTGTGTATTTTAACCTAAGGTCATTGTTTCATTGAGCCAGCTGTATGATGAACTCTCTTCACTCTTCCAGCAGTTTCTGTTTAAAGAAATGTAAATAGAAGTATTCCATTCATAAGCTTAGTGTTTAAGAGGTCCAGCAGTGAAAATCATGATAAGATGCTTCTCCTACACACATTAGAACAATGCTAGAGGAGATAAGAGGGACAGAAGGATTGTTATTGCAGGAAGAGTTGAAATAGTCTGAGGAGAAAAAATAATCTGCATCAGTGTGTCTTTGCATTCTTCTGTGTCCTTTCTGTGGTCTTGGAGCTCTGTTATAAAACTTTTTTAAAACCCCGAAGTCTTATTTCCTCCTTGTAACCCTGTATTAATTAATTGTGTTTTTCCGTTGACTTGTGAGGATTGCATCTCCGTTAAGGCGGGAGATTACTTTTTAAAAAAAAGTTTTATGTCCATTCCTTTGTAGTTTTTGGAGTTCCTTAAACAATGTGCTTATGGAATGGGTGCCAAGCTTCCACATGTTCGCTATTTTTAAACCTGAGCACTAAAACGCAGTGAAATTGTGTGCAGTCATGTACAAACAGTGATTTAGATCTAACTTGACTACTGTAATGCTTACATTTTACAGAATGTTAAAAATTGAAGGGTTTTGGCCCCAAATTAAGTTGTTTCATTTATCAAAAATTGTAAGACCCTAGTTGGAAGACATTCTGCGCTTGTGCACCTCACTCTGTATCCACTTTTTAGAAGCTGCATGTGTTTAGTAGTTCACTACTCAAGTGCTCGTATTTATCATCGATGCAATAAACATTTGCATAGCAATATATCACTTATGTAGAAAAACATTGGTTCTTTCCTGCTTCCCACACACTTTCCCACCTATCTATCCATGACCAGAGCTGAGTGTGCAAGGCCTGGCCTCACAAGACATTTCTCATGCTGGATGAAAGAGGCTCCCTAAGCCGCTGCTCACAGGGGTGAGCTGTGGCTGCATGTGTGCTTCTGTAGCTGCTTTCAAAGAGGGAAGCTTTGAAGTGCTTCAAAGAACCCAGCAGTATCTGTACCTTTTGATTAAAAGGATGTTCAGTACAAATAAGAGAATATACTGAAATATTAAGATAAGCAAATTTTGTGGTCATGAACAATAATTCCTAGGGGAGAGTTGATGGTGACCAAAGTGTACCTAAGCAAAATCGTACTTTCGCCCAGCTCATAAGGGCTGAATAAACAAACAAACAACCTTGATTAAAAAGAAAGTGGACTGAAACACAGTAGGGACTGTTGTTGCTGCCCTGTACTAGAAGACACAAGTTACGGGTAAAGCTAAAGTCTTCACACTACTGAATTTTTCTAAATGTCAGATCAAATGTGTCAGGGTTTAGTTTTATATCTTTTACTGCCAATACTAAACAAATAATGGGACTAGCTATATTTTTTAAGTGGGTAACCCTCTTAAAAATGTTTTTACTTATGCTGAGTTGGTTTTTTTTTTTTTCCTCTAGAAAAATGAGGTTAGGGTTTTGGCAGAGGAGAGTTGTCTGTAATGTAACAGAACTTAGTTCATCTCATGCCAAACACCAACACTTGATATCAATAATCATTGACTCAAATACTGCTCTTGGGTACATTAATCATTCCCGTTGTTCCATAACACAGCGGGAAAAACAGTCTTTAACAATTGCTACTGGGGAAAATTGCACAGTGGGAGCTGAAGCAGTTCGTGCAGTTGTGTAACAAAACTCCAGAATGTTGGCAACACTCTGGACCTGGACGGGAATTCTTGTTGGTGAATGCTAGCAGTGGTTTCAGACTGGTGTGCACCGTCTTTTTCTCTCTTTCTGGTATTGAGTTACACTGCACATGCAAAAATGTAATTCTTAAAGGATGTGTTTTTTCTGCTTACTGCCCCAAGGAGGGTAGCTTGTAGGGAATATATGACTGGCAAATTGTGACAGTATGAATTTGAATTTCCTTACTGAACAACTGTCAGTGTACATTTGATGGGTGATACTTTTGTACTGTGTAGTCAGATCAAGCTTTTTTAGCATTCAGTGGTGCTAGCCTGTGCTTTAGAGCATGTACATTTTAACAGAAAAGACGGTACAGGTTATTTCCCTTCGGTTTCTTCCTAGTAAGAGTAACTAAAGTAACTAAAATCCAGAATATTCTCTTCCCTCCTGTACCTCTCTTCACAGTGTTTTTACCACAAACCATGCTTAGAAAGAGTAACATCACTTCGTAAGACAAATGGTTTTAATTAAACTTCAGGTGAAAATCCTTCTGACTTCAAAGGATGAAGATCATTTGAGAAACAGATATTTCTGAGGAAGGCACCAGATGATGTCTCCCCTGCTCCCAGTTAAAGGAATCTATTTCTTTACATTTATAGAAGATAATTTGAAACTCTTTGAGGCTTAGGTGCACTGTTACCTTGATGCTTTATGAAGTGGAGAAGCATGAGGCTTTCATATCTCATTAATTGGTTCAGTGTGCCTTCGAGTACATTTCCACTAAACCCAAGCTCTCATTCATTGGCTATGGCACTGGTGTGGAAAGTCTTCAGACCAGCCCTGGGACTGTTGGAGGTGCAGGTCAGAGCACGAGACGTGTTCCAGCTGTTGTTAAGACCTGTCCGCTTTGCAGCAAAGGTGCAGGGCAAAGAGCTCAAGTGCTGACAGCTCTACAGTAGCTCTGCCATAGCTGTGTTTTACTTGGAGTGGTAACACAGCAGGCGTACAGCACTTCCCTCCCACCTCAGCCAGGTGTCAGCACAGCCAGCATGGGAGATGCTGTGCAGAGAGCAGGTGAGCATGTGGAGCTCTGCTTGGGTAGGTGATGTGGTCACTCATTAGCTGCAAAGGTGGCATTTGCCTAATAACTTGCAGTGTTAGGTGTACACTTTGACTTCTGACTGGTCAGTGAGACGCTTAGCATTTCTAAGTCTCCCTTCCATTAAGATTTTGAGTCTCTATGGTAGTACAGTTGGATTCAAAGGGACTGGAGTTGGGTTAGAGAGGGATTTCTTTATTAGGAATTGATCCGTAGTAGGACTTACCACCTGATACATGCATAAGTTTTCTAATGTGATCTCTTGAGTGTTTTAAGCATTTATTTCAAGTTAGTAATTCATTCCCCTAGAGTGTTGGCATGCTTCCTTTCAGTTAGTGGTTTCAAAGGATTTTAAAATTATCCACTGGCTGCTGACATATTCTGCCTTTATGGTTCCAGATACTAGGATCTGGGTATATTGCTAGCCTGAGTCTTATGCCTGAGAATAAATATTACACCCAAAAAATAAACTTGCCCTGTCTCAGGCCATCTGAAAACAATTTTTGTTCTGGGTGCATTCATTTAGTTTGCATTTTGTAGTGGGAACTGTTGTGTTCAATATTTTGTCTGCATGTCTACTGGGTCTACAGAAAGCCTCTTCTGTTTATGTTGATGGTTTTGGAGAGACTGCCAGACTGAATCACTGACGTAGCAATAGTATTTTATAATGCTGCAATGTAGTTCCCTTGACTCTGCCATTTTCAGGAAAAAAGTCTGGGTATGGAGTTACATGCTGTCAGGTAGTTACATGCCTACGTATCAGAAGCAGCAATGCTGTTCTTCCGTTAGAGCTTTAGTTTGGGAAAAAATCATTACCTCTTCTGGAATATTTCATGGTGTAATAGTTGGCAGTTGTGACCAAATAAAGGATTTTTCCATTGTAGGATGTATGGTTGACAGGATATATTCCTAGTTTGTTTTAGTGGTCTTTTTAAGTAGGAGCTGTAAGGAGCAACTTCTGCCCACTTAGCGTTGGAATGGGCTCTCACTAAAGAAGAGATCTCACTACTGCTTGTGCTGTTTTCCCCAAAGCACTGGGAAAATACTGGCTGCTGCTCTTCTACTTTCTGTCACCATGAACAAAATCTCTTACTAATTTTTTCAGGCTTCCTAGAAATGTATTTTGACTCCTGCCACAATTAATGAAGAGCTGTCACGTGAAAGATGTACATCTGTATAACTCCAACAGCATTCGTCATATTTAAAGCTGAAGTTCTTCACTCTTATCCAACTGTTTCTCCTTTGCAACTGTCTCTATAGCTGTACTAATTTCTTGGATAATATTCTTTAGATCACAGCTGGGGCAGGAGAAAAAAAAGCAGCGGGGAGAATCTAAGTTAGTACAGGTGGTGTTACACTTGATTAAATACTTTGATAATGGCCCTTACGAGCCAAGAATCAACTGATATAATGTAGCTTGGGTTTGTGGGATTTTTGCAATACCTTGTTTCCCAGATGATGGCATTGGAAGATGTTCAGGTTGCCCTCACAATGCCATGCAACTTCCAGCAAACAGGTTGTTTCCTGCAGTTTACTTTGTTGTCCTCACTTGTGGATGACACTCTCTGACCTCATTTGCATCATTTCACCCACAAACAATTTTCCAGTTGTAAGAAGTCAAATTGCTAAAGATGATCACTCCTGTTTGATAACTGTTTTAAGTCTTTTGTATGATTTGAACCTTGATACAGATTCGTTAATT
This sequence comes from Lycocorax pyrrhopterus obiensis, assembly GCA_014706295.1. Lineage (NCBI taxonomy): Eukaryota > Metazoa > Chordata > Aves > Passeriformes > Paradisaeidae > Lycocorax > Lycocorax pyrrhopterus. Next base: position 50,438,880 of record JACSVZ010000001.1, read on the forward strand.
TTTTTTTCCTTCAGCAGATATAGATGAAAACTCAGCTTTCCTTGCTCTAGTAGTTCAGACAGAATCAGTTGAAAGAGAGGTTACATGCAACTGGCAAGGGTTTATCTTTCGCAGGACTCTTTGAGTCTCAGTATTTGAGCTTTTCTTTTCAGATCTGGTATGCTTTGTCTAAAATAATAAAAACCCACAACAACCCAGAAAATTAAGTTTCTGTGTATGTCTTCCTCAAGCAGGGAAGTTGGCTTTGGGGTGCAAAAAGTTTTTTGTATGCATAACTTCATCACCGCTATGAACCAAATTGTAAAGTTGTCTTTCTACAAAATCATAGGATGGTAGAATGACAAAGGAGGATTTCTTTGTAAAACTGACAACTTTCTAGACAGATTTGTTTTTTCTCCAGCTTGTTAATTACTTCTATAGTAGACTCTACTGTTTTCTGGAAGTTCATGCACTTTCGTAGAAAACTGTCAGTGCAAGGCACAGTTTTGGTAAAGCTGGTCCATGAATTAGGGTCTGTCATAAAGGACCTTGGGCATACTCCTTAAATGTCTTTCTTTTTAATCAGCATAGTTGCCCAAAGTTAACCATTTGGACATAGCAGGACTGCTTCCTGTACAGAAGGGAGTGTGTATCTCAGACTGCTTTTAAAATGCGTAGTTGCTTTCTGTGAGCAAAGGTCATCAAGAAAACATTGATTAATGTCTGAAACTTGAGCAAGGATTTTTTGGAAGCTAGAGAATCCCTGCTGTAAGGGAAGGGCTTTCTGCAGCTTCCAGAGCTGTCAAAGTGTGTGTGATAAATTGTTCAGTAAATGCACATGAGCTGATCCTGTAGCAACTCACTGGAGCTTTGGGATGGGACTCCCTGAGGATCCCAGGCTTGCTAGACACAAATCAGCATAAGCCTCCTTAGGATTTATCATGCTAACCATAAACTCTGCCCAGAAATGATCCAGAGCTGGTAGCAGGGAGACTGCTCCCTCTGAAATCAATGCCTCTTTTCAGGCTTATTAAGAAGGGAACAAGCTCTTAAAGGCCACATGACGGTGTGGTGGAGGTGGTAGGGCAGAAAGTTGTTATTCTGACTGGAGTCTGCATGTGTGACCTTTCTATTAGAGGGTACTTATGACCCGAGACTAAAGTGGAAGCCTTTGAAATACATCTCTCAGATGATGCTGAATGTCATAGGACATGTCCTGTCTTCCTGGCTGTCGATGCTTTGGATGATAACAAATAGTACCCCTGATCAATAAGCTCAAATGGCAGTTGCTCATTTAGCCAGGCTTGAGGGTTAAAGATCTCTTTGGATATTAGTGGACTATAGGAAGAAGATATGATGGATTTTTTTTTTTTTAATGCAGTTATTGTCTTACCTGGAAAAGAAAGTTAAATTCTGGATAGGAGGCAAAATTGAACTACATAAGTTCTCATAATTAGATAGTTGGATATTAGGAAATACCCCTGTTGCCTCAATACATTTTTTAAATGGTATCACTGAGGAATTTGTGAAGGATTTGCTTTAGGAGGAATAAGTTTCTTAAGAGTAAGCATTAATTTTTGACTTTTACAAGGCAGTGAGAGAAAGGTAATGGGAAATAACTACGAAGAGAATGGTAGGTAAATGAAAGGTTTTAATCTGCTCAGTATAATTTGAAATACCGGATCGGGTTCAGTAAACTTGATTCTGATGTGGTTACTGCAAAACTTAACCCTGTCCTGAACGGAACCAGGACAACTGGAAAGTGGAAGGCTGTGTTTATTTGTGTTCAGAAGTAACTCTTGCCAGTTTGGGATACTTAGACAGTAACCTTGGGGTTTGTATATGAAGAGATGATAAAAATCGGAGCTGCTTGTAAGTAGATTCTCTCTATTGCTATTTCATGCTTTTGAGTTTATTCATAGGCACCTACACCTGGCACATTATAGTTGGCAATGGTCTACCAAATTCAGTCCGAGGAGTCTGGGGTGCCTGACCAGATGTCAGCGAGATGCAGGGCACTCTGCTGTCTGTGTTTCTCCTGTGAGAATTCAGATTCTTCAGTCAAACTCATTTCAGGGGGGAAAAACAGAAATCTGTTTGGGGATGGGACAGGGCAGGATGGGATTGAGCTACAGGTTTAAGTTCCATCTCCTACATGAGGTGGCTATTGTACCTCACTTACATGGAGTAGTAAAACTCCTCTCCATCTTTTATTCGCTGCCCACTAAATTATTAATCTGGTCTGTTCACTCACAATAAATACTCTTGCCTAAAGCATGAGAAAATTGTGTTTTGATTGACAGCAGCAGGAATACTGAATGCATGAATTGCTTTAGCTCATTTTAGAAAAGACAATCAGCATAAGACTCAGACTAAATAGTTAAGTATTACATAGCTACCTAGGATTTGAAGATTCCTGACTAGCCAAACACAGTACTTCTACACTAGCATTTTATGTGCTACTTAGAGTCCATCTTTCTGTTGAAAACAAGTATGCCAAAAAGTCAACTTTACTAATTTTTAATATTGAATTTGATGGTAGCTTAGGTAGCTGTGGCATTGTCTTACAGAATGGCAAAATCCTTGCTGTCTCTTCCAAGGCTGAAGAATTGTTTCTGTGCATGAGGGTTGTGTAACACTCCTTGAGGTCAAACACTTAATCATTTCAGTCCTTGAAAACACATAACAGATATTCCAGCTTGGCAGTATAATGCCCTTGAAAAATACTTTGTGAAAGGAGGTGAGGGGATAGTTCTTATGCATTTGGAAAACCTGAAATCTTACCATCTAGGGGCTCTGGATGTGCCCTGTGTGACAAGCTGATGGAGGTGTGTTAGGCTCTCTGCTGTCCTGCTGGGGATACAGCTCTGTCTTGTTGCTCTTTGTAAAGTTCAGCTGTTAAGTCAGCAGTTTGGCTTCGGAGGCAGTGTCTAAGCCAGGGAAATGTTGTGCAATGTTTTCAGTGCTCTTAAATAGTGGGTGGTGTTCAGTGACATGCTGCAAAGTGTAAATAGGAACAGGTTGAGCTTAAACACACGAAATTGGTGTAGCATTGGAGATAATGGATAATGTAGTCTTAATGTGAAACATTTGGCTTAATACTCTAGAGAGCTGTGACTGTAACTGATGAAATGCTGCAATGTGTGTATGGCTAAGAGGGAGCAGGAAGGACGGATTCAATTTGTGATCTTCACCATGCCTGAAATAACACTGTGTTAACTTTTATGTAAAACTGTAATACAGCTTCTCCTTCACAAATTGGGAAAATCCAGATTGCTGCAGAACAAACATTCCTGCCACTTCATGAGTTACAGGCTTTCTTGTTTTGATCCATTTCCTTCTGTTTAAAAGAGATAAGAAAGATATAATATGCTGGGTACCTCAGAAGATTCAGCTAGGCCTTCAGCATTTCCTGGAAAATGAACGTGAGATTGTCCAGTGAGGTGGAGCAGAAGTAAGAGGGCATGGAAAAACATGCAAATAAAATGCACAATAAGAATTTCTTTCATATAAAGCAGTTTATCACGTTCTTTGTTTTAAACAGTCTTCCAGTTTTTCGGCTTGTTCTGTGTCCTCGAGTAGTTGCTGGGCAAGAAACAGTGTGTTATGCCAGCTGCAGTGATGTTTACTGTGCCCACACTTGTGTGTGCATTGGCCAGCAGAGCAGAACAGATGCCCTCAGTACAAGCTTGCCAGTTCTGCTCTTTAGTGGGCATCTGCTTTACATAGACCCTTGGTCATGTTCTCTTCTCCACACCACACTTGTCCTTCCCCAGCAAAGGTTACTCTAAAGGTAGACATAGCAGTCAAATTCGGGGGAAGACATGGACCTTAGGTGCTTGTGAGAATGGAGAAGTCAAGAAGGAACTGATGATGTGACTTCAGAAGCCTTTTTTTTAGCTAGGAAATGAGGTGTACAAGGTTCCTGTAGATGGTCCTTGATGTTTCACAAGGGACTTGTGATTATTTCTTCTAGTCTCATGGCTGGACATGCAACTCTTTCATTGTGAGAGCCCTGCCAGCACACTGTGATCCCTTACAAAGGCAGATCAGGCACCTCCAGATTGTCTGTGGAGATCCCAATAAGGTCTTTCACTCTTACTTTCTAGATAGTAGGTGTTTCCTTCCAAACACTCTTTCCTTTTGCTGTCTAGGAACTGGGAAGCTCTGCTTTTCTCTGAGAGGTTCAAATATCTGAAGCAAGGAATGAAGTTTAAGTGCTGCACATTAGGTAGCTCATAGCAAAAGAAGGCCACTGAATGTACCTTTGCTCTGTCTGTGCTTGAGGATGTAATTTCTCAGTCTTATCCTGCCATTCCTCACGATGCTGGGGGTGAAATACAACTGTCTGTACATGGGCAGCATTCTTGTATCACTGACTGTCCCCCAGAAAAGGACCTCTGTGATATACTAGGCTCATCTAAGAACAGAACTAAGGCAATGTGGAATTCTAGTCTGAGTCGTGTTTCCAAACACTAGTTTTATGCAAAAAGGAAAGAAAAAGCATATTGTTATGGTCTGTTGCAGTAATCACGCAAGGGCATGGCTCTGCACACAAGATGGAAAAGTGCAAGCATTTCTTGTGCACCCAAAATTCCCCGAAATACCAGCACCCAACAGGATATCACATCATATTAACAGGAAAGATGTTCACCTGAGTGTCCCCCAATCACCTGGGGTACTGCACAGATATTACCTATTATGGTAACAGGCAAACAATACCCTATAAGGTCACAAACTACAATTATCACATCTCATAGGCCCGACACTGTCCACAAACCCACAATCCTCTCTCAGCCCATCCCCGGTGACCTGGATGCACTCCCAGGGTCACCTCTGGGTCCAAGAAAGAGGCTCTCTCTCCGGCCCTCAGGGCCTATCTCTCTTCCAGCACACAGTGCACCCCAACAGTGTGTTACACTGTACTTTTATTTTGATAGTTTCGTTCTGTGAAATGATAAATGATAATGCTTTGTAAGCAGAAATCAGCCTTGCTTCCTGCACTGGAATTTAATATAAACTGAAGGGTTTATGAAAAATAAATCTCAAGTCCTGGTTGTTGCTACAAGCACTTGTTTGCTTGTAGGAGTGGTTAAGCAGGCTATGCTTTCAGCAAAAGTTAAGATATGCAGACGCAGCCTACCGTGTTGCCTGGTTTCTGAATCCTCAAAACAAGCTTTTGAGAGCGACTAAATCTCTTCCCAGCCCTGTTGAGTTGGACTGAAGAACCACAGGTAGGCAGATAACTTCCTTCCTAAGAGATGAAGTTTTGAGTAGCATGTATAAATGTCCTGTCTGTCGTTCATGAGGCGCCACAAATCAGATTATGCTCTTTATGCTACTTATGTGCTATGTAATGTAAATCAGCTTAACTAGTGAATGAAGTATCCGAAATCTCATTTTTTGAAGTATGACAAAAATTCAACTTGATGCCTAAAAATAAATTTGGATATAAATTGAGTATGACTTCAGTAAATCAGAGCTTTTAATTTTTTTAATGCAGTTCTCACCAAATTTTTGATAGTGCTTGGCAATGCACTGAAGTGTTTCCAGTCAGATTTCGCTGTAAAACACCTGTATATCTTATCTGTCCAGGTTCACCTTCAACTTGTATTGTTGCCATGTTTTCGATTGCTCGGTGCGTAAAGACTCGGTGCTGTATTTTAAAAAAAAAAAAAAAAAAGAAAGAAATTTGATGGTGGCTGTTTCCTGTTGCTGAAATTTGAGGGGCTGGCATCTTCCAGTCTTCCATCAGATTCCTTTAATGTGTAGAAAAATGATGCTGGCAGGAGTGACTTCAGAAACACTTAACAGAGATACTGAGGGGACACTACTGGTTCACCTTGTGTGAGCTACTGTATTGTTTGCTAGAACCTGGCTGCTTTGGGAAGTGTCACCATGCAGCTGAATGTACAAATGACACAGGTCACATGGAGGGAAAGCTTTGTCTTCCGTCATCTTCTTCTTGGGAAAGATGGACTTCATTATTTGGTTCAAGTTTTGGGGAGAGAGACTCCCTCCCTCCTCCCTGTGCAGATTTAACTTATTCATTATTGGCTACAAGACATAATAAAAACTCATTTTTTTTCTTTTTTCCTTTTTTTTATAGATAAGCTGCTCTTGTTTAAACATTTTGATACAGAAAAAACTTTTACAAAAGTGGTACTTACTCTCATACAAAGATTTTCTTCTTTTTTTTTTTTTTCGTTTTCTACTGCATAGCCTTTGCAATTACTTCATTGCAAACTTACCACGTACATCAGATCAGATGAGCCTTCGTAGGCATTTAAAACTGACCTTGCAGTTTGGTTTGAGAGGAAGACCTTCTGTCCTTTCACAGAGCCCTGCTGACTAGAACTGGTTGATCAGTCTATCTGGACTCTTCTGGGCATGGCTGTGGAAACAAAGAGATTAAAGCCTGCACTTTTACAATAATGGAGAAACAGTGCTGGTGCAGGGGACAGTTTGCTGTTAGGGGTCTCAATTTTTCATCTAATTCTTGAGTGTCTCAGAAAAGCAAGTTCTTTTTTTCTCCCAAAGCAGTTATACTGTAGCAAATTCAGTATTGTAACCTTGTCCTTTTAATGGTAAACTTGAGAGATCTGCCAAAGAAATTAAATTGCAGTTGTAAATATAAAGAATACTGTAGTAAACTATTTTCTTTGGGGTTTTTTGCCTCCAGAGTAAAATAAAGAATAATTTAGTAGCTTATGCTTTTAAAATTAAAAGCATTTGCAGAGGGTCCTCACAGAGCCTAAGAATATGGCAAAATATTACAAATGAGGGTGAGCATTGCAGCCTCTTGGCCACACTTCTGTTCCAAGAGCCAAGCACTCTGTGCATTGTTGCAAGGTTAATTTAGTGCACCTTTGTATGTGGATGTTGCTTGGACCCTTCCTTGATGACCTCAGGACCTCATTAAAAGAAAAAAAAGTCTTGCAGTCTGTTTTCTGGCTGTCTAAATGGGAAGCTCTTGGCTCAGGCGCTCAGCCTAACGTGGCTGATGATGTTAGAAGCTAAAGATGACAAGATCTCAAGTTAGAATGAAAGTAAAGCAATGGCAGCCAGTGCTCTTGCAGGCTTATGGGTGTGCAGAGGCTTCACTGTGCGGCTGCTGATTAAGTCCAAGCTGAGTACATAAAGCCTGAAGTCATCTGTTTTTGTGCCGCCTGTAATAGGGCTCAGGACACATGTTCACATTCTGGTGGAGAGGTACAGCTACCTTAGCACAGGGTGTTCTATCAGGAAAGTGCAGTGTGTGTTCTGTTAGATAGCAGAGGGTGGTGTTCAGATAAGCAGTGAAATTAGACAAAATGCAGCTTTGTTCTTAATGTGTGTTGTAAAAAGCAGCTCCCCCTCCCCTACTCAGTCTATTAAATATTTTTTAATTATCTGGGAACTTAAAAGCTCTGAAGCTTCAGTTTAGTCAGTTTATGAGCAACATCTGCTGGGTAGAGTCTCAGCTCAGTTCTTTGTATTCAAGGAAAGTCTGCTCATAAAGCCTGTGAAAGTGCTGGGTAAAGCTGGGGTGGCAAAATGGAATGTTTTGTAAGTGAGTGTTTGAAAGTACACTCTTACCTTCTTGGGCGTGAGCATCTAACCAAGCTTTATAGAAATACCATGATGTCTGCAATCCTATTTGTATGCAGCTATTGGGATAAATCATAGATTTGTTAAAGTTGGAAAATGCCTCTAAGATCATCAAGTCCAACTATTAACCTGATACTGCCAGGTTCACCGCTATTTTTGGTGTGATATCTTGTGAGAATACTGGGGAGGTGGTAGCGGGGAAGCTCTTCAGCATCTCAGCTTTGAAATGAATCTCTTCCTTTCCAGCTGCCCATACGAACCCTTCTAAGGACCAGCTGTTGGGGAGTGGGGGGTTTCCTCTTCCTGTAGGAGTTTCTTCTGTTGTCTTGTCACCACTTGGGGAGTTCGTCTTGAAATTTGACTCTTTGCAATTATGCTGCACATAATTATGGGTTAAGAAACATTTAGGCTGTGCACTGTAGTTTTGATAAATGCTTGGGAGTTTCAATGTTGGGTTGACATCAAGTGTGTGTTTTTAGCAGCTTACTCTTTTTAAAATCCTCTTTTTAAATCTTTCTATTTACATAAATATTTTTCCAAATGTCTATATGAGTTTTTTTGCAGAATGAAATTGTAGGATATTCTATAAAATAGGCAAAATGATGATCCTTTTTTTTTCCTTAGAAGAATAAATGACAACTATTTTACTGTGAATTTATAGATTATGAAATAAGATGTAACTTAAAGTTTGAGGGGAATCCTAATTTCTGAGTAGCAGGTGTGCATCCCCCAAGTTTTATTGAGGTGGGGCTATTTGTGAAGTCTGTGCATCATGAGCAGTTCTTAGCTGCTTGGGAATTCACAACAAGCAGTGTAGCTTATAAACAATACAGGATTATTGACAAAAGTTGCTTGCAAAGATGACTCTGCCTTTTTTATTTCTGGTAAAATCCTTGTTACAGTCAACATATATTATAGCTACATGACCTCAACTTGATCTTAATTTCCTGCCTCTGTTTATAGATACAGAAAAAAACCCTAATAAAATACTATGATTGCCAGTTTTTCTTCACCTGTGTCCTAATCTTACACTATTTGTATATTTGCCATTGGAAATAAACCTTTGGTGTCTTAAACCCTGTATTTCACCTTCATGCTACTTATGAACATGGTATAATACCAGGATGTTACTACATGACATGTATCTGTTGTTACCTAATATGTTTCTTTGAAGTGCTGCCTTAAAATCATCCTTCTACTTAGCACTTTATCCACTTAAACCAGTGGCTGATTTCCAGAAGTGACAACTTCTGACACTTCAGATAATTTTTTTTTTTAACTCAAAAGACTGTTATTCCTTGATTGTACATAAAAATTTCAGACCTATCAATCCAGTAACTTCTAACAGGCTTTCTTCTGTGTCCCCATAATTAACTGAGCTTGTGTGTAACAGTCTTTTTCCCCCCTTTCTTTCTTTTTCCTTTGATTAGCTCTTATTTCATGGATTGCCTTTCTCTCGTGTTCTTAACACGAAAAGAGGGCGCAAGTTTTAAATTTGCTGTTCAGTGGCTGTTTTTTACCATATGCTATTGAGGCTTACAAATTCCTTCCAGCAATTCTGCTTTATTGTGTCCTTCTAGAACCCCCGTCGTCTATGGTCAGCCTCAGAGCTGGCATCATCTAAATAAATTGGGCTAACAAGGATCATGAAGGTGCTACTAACTGAAAGTAACACAGTTTTTCATGTGTTACGTGCTGGTAGCAATTCCAAATTGCTTGATTCCAAGACTGGTGTTTATATGTGATGCATCTTTGAAGGAGTCCAACAGACTGAACAAGGATTGTGGTAAACATAAGGACTTTGGCATAAAAAGGCTCCTTTAGTACTTCCTCTGCTTGGGGAGAGGAGGTGCAGTACTTTTAGTGTGATATTAAATTGAACATCCAAGTCTGAGATAGTCATTCCCACTGTTCCCATGAGGGGAAATAGGATGTTAAAATCTCTTTATGGGATGTAGGTTAGAGCACATGTGGAGAGCAACCTCAGCTGGGCAGGTTGTAACACTGCAGAAAGCTGCTCTCAACTGGCACTTTGAAATTGTGTACGTACCAAGTACTGGATTTGGGAGCAAACATGCCTGTTCTTACATTTTCCTGTTACTTTCACTTAGGATTTTGTCATTGTTTGCTCCAATGGTTCGTAAACCTCTCATAAAGGACTCCCCCACTTAAAAAAATAAAGAAAACCTGAACAAAAAAATTTACACGCTGGTGGACTTGGCTTCTGTTTATGAAAAAATATGGATGGAGATGTTAATATATTCAATTTTATTTCTGTTTATGTAAATCCCTTTGAACTACATCTTGGTTAACGAATTCCATAGTGGCTTCTCAAATGGATTACGTATTTTTCAGATTTTGCTTCTATCTGACAGTCCATACTAATTTCTGAACCCTTATAAGTTCCAATAAAGTTCTCTTGATAAGGTATGAATCTGTTAAATCTGCTTCATTGTATCATAACTCTGTTTTGAAGTTACCTAATTTATGCGAGATGTTAAGTTTTTACAAGAGCAAAACCACAGAAATGATCCAGTTTGTGTCCTGTGCTAGCTTCAGCTCCCTGAGAGCTCTTGAACAAACAGAAACTACAGCGCTTGGGACTATGCCAGACGGTTTAAAGATTCCCTAGAGAATAACGAATCTAACTAGTGTTGTATATTTCTGTCATGTTTGGCATAGCCCCTGAAGTTGAGATGTTTGTTGTTTCTTCTTGAACTTTACCTGTATCTACCATATAGAAATGTATGGAATTGTTTTGGAAGCCCTTGTAGGTGTCACAGCTGAGAAAGGACTGAGGCTTGGTGAATAAGACTACCTCTCTTCTGAGATAGGATGCTGGGAATCACAGAAGAGATAGTTAAGAAATATGCTTAACTTTTATGAGACAATGTTTCCTCGCTGGCTTTGCAAAACAAGTTTCAGCCTTGACTTCAGTGAGAACAGGACATTCAGACATGACCAAGAATAGATTCCTAACAAAGATAATTCCCAGATCAACTGAGCTCCCCCAGGGGAGGGAGAGTTGATGAGCAGAAGGAATGAAGTTTGCTATTTAGGGGACCTTTTTTCTGATTTCGGTCAGCAGTTCAGTTAATATATGTTCACTGCTAACTCTCATCAGCAAACCGACTTTCAGTTGCGGAGAAATCTTTCATAATCTGGGATATCGGAAGTGAAAACTAAGCTGTAGAATGACCAAATTGTGGATAAACTGAGTTTTAAGTTCTTCAGTCCAGAAAAGACTGTTGCCTTCTATGAAAGAACAACTCACACACTTATTTCTGAAACTTTAAGTTACTTGAAGGTGTATCTTGCTTTGATGGCCGCTGAGCATGACAAGTCATACCTTAGGTGAAATTATTAAGAAACTCCTGTAGTAAGATGAAGTGAATGGGGTTTATATTATCCTTCCAAATAACTTACTTAAATATCATGAGAGCACTGTTGTGTCAGTGACAAAATAACTCTTCCCTTCTCACCCCTCGCCCATCAGACCAGAAATAGGAGTTCCTGTTTCCAGGCCGGACAGGAGCCCCATGATGGGATTTGCCATGTTACATCTAAGTATACTTTCACCAAGCCCTAGACATTAGGACTATGCTGCCCTTCTCCTTTACAAGCAGGGAACATACCTTATTATACAGGTATCCAGATAAGATGTGCTGATAGTACTGGTGTGGGGGCTGCCCTGGCTGGACACCAGGCACCCACCAAAGCTGCTCTCTCACTCCCTGCCTCAGCTGGACAGGGATGAGAAAACATAACAAAAGGCCTGTGGGTCAAGGTAAGGACAGGGAGAGATCACTCACCAATTAGTGTCATGGGCAAAGCACACTCAGCTTGAGGAAATCAGTTTAATTTATTACTAATCAAATCAGAGTAGGGTAATGAGAAGGAAAAATCTGAAAACACCTTCCCCCCCACCCTTCCCTTCTTCTTGGACTTAACTTTACTCCTAATTTTCTCTACCTTCTTCCTCCTCAGCAGTGCAGGGACAGGAATTCATCACACGCTGTCTCTGCCGCTGCTTCCTCCTCAGGGGCAGGACTCCTCACACTCTTCTGCTCCTGTGTGGGGCCCCTCCCACAGGAGATAGCTCTCCACCAACTTCTCTAATCTGGGTCTTTCCCATGGGTACAGTTCTTCAGGAACAGACTGCTCCAGTGTGGGCCCCTCCCACAGGGTGTAGTCCTTCGGGAACAGGCTGTTCTAGCATGGGTCTCCTGCTGGTGTCCTGCCAGCAAGCTGTCTCCACTGTTGGCTCCTCTCTCTACAGGTCTGCAAGAGCCTGCTCCAGTGTGGGTTTCCCATGGTGTCACAGCCTCCTTTGGTCATCCTCTGCTCCAGTGTAGCATCCTCCTGCTGCAGGTGGACCTCTACATCCCCATGGGCTGAAGGGGCGCAGCTTCTTCACCATGGTCTGCACCAGGGGCTGCAGGGGAATCTCAGTTCTGGCACCTGGAGCACCTCCTGCCCCTCCTTCTTCACTGACCTTGGTGTCTGCAGGGCTGTTCCTCTCATGTGTTCCCATTCTTCTGTCCTAGCTGCCATTGCACAGGTTTTTTCCCCTTCTCAAATACATTATCTCGGAGGGGCTACCACCATCACTGATTGGCCCAGCCTTTGCTGGTGGTGGGTCTGTCCTGGAGCCAGCTGACATTGACTTTGTTGGACATTGGGGAAACTCTGGCAGCTTCTTATAGAAGTCACCCCTGCAGTCCCCTTTGCTACCAAAACCTTGCCATGCAAACCCAGAACAACTACTGAAATGAAGATGCTGCTACAGGATGTGAAGCAGTGTGGACTTTGCTCTGCATTAATAATGAACTTAAATTCCAGAAATCCTGGGTTAATTTGTCGTTGTGTTGCTAGGACATCATAAAGCCAATGCCGCTCTTCCTGTGAATATTGTTACCTAAAAGTTAGCTGCAGTTATTTAATGCAACCCTAGCTGTTCTTCTTACCTATGTGGTCTCAAGCAAATGCCCAAAATCTTATTGTTTATGCTGTCAGGCAGTGCTGTGCAGCTGCTGGCACAGAAATACCTAGCACATACCAGGCACAATAAATTCAGAAAAAAAAGTTTAGCAGTACTGAAATAAGTAGCATCTACCAGTAGCAGTTAGTGAAGCAGGCAAAAGTTACTTTACCTGATGTATATGAAAATGTTGCCTAAAAAAATGAGCGGAACCTCCCCGATGATCTCAGAAACATCTCCTTCCCACCCATCTTGACTCTATATACCTATTGTGCTTTCTCACTTACACATTGATTAAGTGCCTCTGTGCTCCCTTTTTCCCTTCAGTTTTGTAGAACCCATATTCATAACCAAAACAAAATGCTCTCACGGACTTTTTGGAATATATGTAAATGGTGTCATGGTTCTCTGTCACACCCGTAGCTTACTCTTCATGTGTGTCACTATTGGTGCAAGAATCGCCTTATAAAGCCATTTCTCTGAAAGGCCCTTACTGTCTGTTTCCTTTATTGCCTCCTGTATATCAAAGCTTTCTGGGAAAGCATTTCCTTTTCTGTTGACCCTGGGTCTTGTGGGTTGTTTTTGTTTTGGTTTGGTTTTTTGTTTGTTTTATTATTGGTAGTAGCAACAGTAGCTCTGTAGCTCTTTCAGAATGTCTCTGTGTCAAAAAGCAGAAGGACCATGCATTTAATTACTTTCAGCTATTAAATTTGAATTACTTGTGCATCGAGCTGTGTCTGTATGGATTTACATTTGAACACCAAAACTATCTAATGATTTAATTCTCTTCCCAGCTACCATAACCAGCTGATGAAATCTTAGTATTTTAAACAGGTACTGATTGACTAGATAAGACTAATGTGACTCCCAGGGAGTTAGTAGTGTTTGGTGTTCTGTGCTGTGCTAACTTTGCCTTCAGGCATGGTATTCATTATTCCTCTGACTCCTAGGCAAAATGGTGGTTCAGGACTTCAGTGTTGGAGGAAGTCTAGTCAGGTGGAAGTTCCCTGCTCTTCCCAGCACCTCATTTCAAAACAGCTGGTAATTCAGCATCTGGAAGAGTATGGCTTTGAAATCCTTCCTTGCTGTGTTTATGCTTGGGTTCTTTGCTGGTTGTTATCTGGGAAGAGTTAATTGCCTGTTGCTCAGGCATTCGATACTTTCACAAGACAGTGCAGTTGCTCTTGTGAACTGTGAGATTAGAAGACAAGCTGGAACATGTACAGGTGCATATCTCCAAAGTACTAGAAAACTAGTGAACATTATTTGGCAGGTGTGGAGAAGCTGTTGAAATGCTACTAAGTTGCAATCTATTTTCTTTATCCTCCATGCACATTGTTTGATGAATCATGTGCATTTGTCTTTCACAGTTTCCTAATGAATGTTCTTTTAAGAAAAGGAGCCTTGAACCCAGTAGTAACATTTTTTGTCTTTGCCACAGTATCACCTGCTGTTGACACTGTTTTTGGTGTCCAACTTTCTGTAAGCAGAGCCTTTTTTAAGGAGTGTGTAGTCTGAAACCTCCCACTCCAGTTGAGAGTTTGTGGGAAAACATTAAATAGGAAAAGAACTAACTCCTTGGTTTCATGTCACTGAGGAATTTCTAGCCTCATTAAGGGAGCTAGAAGTTATTGCAGTGCCTGACTTTATTGGACCAAGTATATCCACATGTGCTACATCTGCTAGACTGAATACAATCTTAACTTTTCCAATCTCCCAGGTCAGCACTGAATTACTAACCCTTGCCATCTTCTCCTTCAGTGATAGTAGAAGAAGGTGGTTATTGTAGCAAATGAGTTATAGAAGTGGTGTCATCCATGGGTATCATGGTGGGTTTCAACCAAATCTGGGATGATATTTACTTTAGGAATCTTCATGATCTGCCGTGTAGGAGTCCTGAAACTTTGATCTTGTGACTAGGGAAAAACAGACTTTTCAAAGTGTGTTCATTTCATAGTGAATCAACATGTTAGTTAATATTTTAAATTTAAAATCTTGAGAACTTCTATCTGAAACTACAAAATTAAAAAATTGCCACCTTCTTAAACATGGTGCAAGGAGCATTTATTTCAGTGTTACCACTTTAAATCTGCTAAAATAAAGTTCATGATCTTCTGATCTGTATTTGAGAAGTGAGTAGTGACCATAAAGGAAATGAATGCAGAGAATGTATTAATTGTTTGGGACTGTCCACGTGACAGCCTTATCTTCTCAGGCAAGCCCTTTTAAAAATAGGGTATATGTTAAACATGATGGAGTTTTGAAAACAACATCTTTAATAAACCTCTTACTAGAACTGCCAAGTTAAGCTAAAATGCAGTTTTCGGGAGAAAATTCCTAGCTAATATCTGAATTTGTGCTTTTATAGTTTGTAAGAACTTGGGTTAAAGAAGTTTAAGAAGAACTGCTGTTCCAGGCAAGCTGTACTTTGCTGAGAACTATGTCCTAAACTTGGAAACAAACTTGGATATGCTTGAAGTATAAAACTGGTAGATGAATTGACTTTTACTAATCTACATATTCAAAGAGGGTAAGGATCATCGTGAGACCTCTGTACTGACACTGCTGTGGGCTGCAGAGTACTCAAGCTGAGTGGATGTGAGCTGTATCTGAAAGGTGGAAAAGCATCAAGCCTGACTGGCCTAAACATAGGAGCAAAATACTGAGTGCAAGAGCCTTCCTTGTTTAAGCCCTGCTCCTGTTGTGCTGCGCTGTCACTGCCATCACTGAAGTTCTTTGATACACCGAGGTAGAGTGCTTACACAGGAGTATAAAGAAAGGCACCTATTGTCTGCTCAGGCATCTAAACTATCTTGTAACTCTTAGACATTCTTTCCTGTTAAGTAACTTGATCCACCTGCTGTCATTATAGTGCTTATTTAAATTTGGATATTTGGCATAGAAGCATCTTGTGTGTGTGTGTGTGTAGCACTCAGAATATGTTGGGTGATCCACGAGTTTCTGGCAGCAAATTAGGTACTGTGATGGTTTGCTAAGTGTATGCTGTGCAACTCTGGCACTTTTTTCTGCTTGTTGAATGTATCAAAACTAAACAGTGTAAGTAATTGCTGGGTTGATCTTGGATGAGAATAATTTTGAAAACTGAATTTTATTTTATTTTAGCTTACCTATCTAAAAATAGATCTCTCTTTAAGATGGTGTAGTAGTAGTCTTCAGCTTTGCCTTCGGCAGGAGTATGTGATCTCCCCGGTATGTGGTGTGAGGCTGAATGTCAGAGTAAAATACATGCACTGCTCTGTAGGCAGTTCTTTAGAAGCAAACCTAGCTGGGTCTTGACCAGTCACCTGGGAAAAATACAGGCCAGGCAAATAGGAGGAAGACTGTCTCCTGAAAGCAAAACTTTATTCTATGCAATCCTTTAATGTTCCTTTATGCAATCCTTTAATGTGTTTTCTGATGCTTTAAGCTTTGGCTAAAGTCATGAGCCTGTAGAGAACAGCAGAAATGTGAAAGCACTAGCTGTCAGCGGTGGCAGTCAGCTTGAAGCCCCAAAAACTGCTTTCACTGAATCTTTCTTTGCCAGCCCCTGTGTTCCAGCTTTCTGCTACTGGGCTTGTGTTGTGTTGGCCCAGACATGCAGCAGAATGAATTGGAGTTGATGGCAGATGCTTATTACTGCCTTCTGAGAACCTGACTTTGAATTTTCTAAACTGTATTTTTAGACTGTACACTAAGTGCAGATGGATTATAGAAATACTCAGTAATTTGGCTGTTACTCCTTTCCCTTTGTGATAGCATTTCTCTTGGCTACAAATCCTCCTTATTTCTGTAAAACAGAAGATGGTCAGTATTCCTTCAGCAGTAAGTCGGCTGATGGAGGCAGAGACTTCTATTCTAGTTTCTGAATACCTCTAGCATAAACAAAGTCAGCAAATTTCTTGTGTGACTGCATGAGTTGAATCATGTTGACCTGATCTTTTATCTCTTCATCGGAAAGATGAATTTTTAATGGTGAAAACTGTTAAGTGGAACACTGTCACCAGAGTGGGAAGCAGCAGAATGCAGTAGTTTTAGGAGTACAACAGGTCTGAATGATCAGCGCTGGGCTAGCTGGATGGCAGTAAAAACATTTATAGCAGTTAAAGGAAAACAGTTTTCTCCCTCTCCCACCCTTCTTCCTAGTTGAGACTAGTTACAGATATCTGCACTTTGGCTGGCACTTGGGTGTGTTTTTATGTAAGATAAGAACTTTGCCTCCATGTCAAATGCCTGGTACCTAGCAGGATATGATATAGGGCTTATTTTGTCTCTGTTCATGTTTCACTGTTGTGGCTGGGTTCTCCTGTCTCGTGGATATGCAAGTTAACACTAACTAAAAGGAGAGTTGTTCCAACTGCTCCTAATTTTTTCTCACATTGCGCTGCTTTCTAGTTGATAGATGTCAAACTCCCAGTAATTACAAAGCTCAGGGTGTTGATTTCTGAACAGTATCCTGTTTCTCTTTTGTTTGCTTTTAAGTGTACATAGCTTGATCATGAGTGGGATGCATTATTCAAATCCGAGGCAGCGCGGATGCTTCCAGCCCCGAGTCAGGAAATACTTGGCTTTTGAAGAATAACGGCTGCTGCACGGATCTCTGGCTCTGCTGTGATACCATGAAACGAGCCTGAGGAAATGCCGTGACAGCACTGCCAGCCCTTTGTGAGAGGGGGATCCTTTCTGCTCTCGCTTATCCCAGGAATCTGTTCCTGAGTCTTTGTGTTCATGACACTAAGGTTTGGTGGCAGTTCTGCTTGGGCATGCCTCTGCTTCTGAGCTGGATCTCACACCAGAAGGTACTGACTGCTCCTGTTGTGTGTGTGTGAAGTTCATTCATCTCCCGTCTCTGCATACAGTGGAAGGGATCTGCCACTGCTCTTTGTGTGGTGATGGAGTAAGAGGGGTTGAGCTTTTTCCTTGTTTTGAAAATAATTGCCTTGCTAGAATTGCTGTCATTAAGTAGCCAGATTTGTTAGGCATGTTTGTTAGATTAGTACTTCACAGTCACACTGATGTTTATAAGCTTTATGGTATGAAGAGCGGCTTTGCTTTGTTAATAAATTCCAGACTGAAATTTTCCATGTGGAAGCTAGACACAAATTAGGAAGAGCTGCAGCTTCTCTGCAGGGGAATTCTGTTCATCTGTGGAAATAATGAAATACAGCCAGTGAATTTTGTTCTTTGCAATATCCGTAGCATGCAAGTTCTAAGTTTGGATTAAAATTGAAAGCACTGCTCAGTAATTACTGAGGGATGCATTTGAAAGTTATCACTCCAGCAAAAAGGAGACATCCACCTTTGTTCACTGGAGGCTCTGTGAACATAATAATTCAAAGGGATTATTATTATTTTTTTTAATCCTTCCACTTCTGTCTCTGCTGTTCAAGAAAGCATGTAGTGTTACGATGGAGATGCTCTGCCTGTTCTAGAGTTGTGACAAAGTGTTCTACTGTTATGCTGCAGCGGACATGATTTAGTAGGCTCAATAATCTCTCTATTTTGCAGCTTCAAGGTATTGATGATAATTGCTCATAACTGAAATTTTGTTTTTGAGGTTTTAGGGGTTGCTGAAGTTGGAATTAATTTTAACAAAACCTCAGTTACATGATGTGAGACAAATTTGGTGGTAATTATTTTTCTGCAGTCCTCTCTTTGGTTTTAATCCTCACTTAGGTCCGATGAAAGACCTTGCATTACTTATGTCAGTTAAAGTGATGTTTCTTTCCAACATGAGAATACTGTTCTGTGTAGAACGCAGTGAAGTGCCTTGATGTATAGTAGAATATTTCTTGCAGTACTAATCTCATGCCCTTTGTGTGGTGTGCTACTAATGCACGCGGAAGGTGTTTGTTCTCCTTTATGAATTGGCCATATTGCAGGTCTAGTCACGAGAGACAGAACTAGATCTAGCCCTTGAATTGCAGAGCAGGAATTAGCCGAGTGCTGCCACCTTATTCTACACTGTCTGGCCGAATGAATGATGTGGTGCAGTAGCTCAAAAGGTGTCTAGCCAAGACCATAGGTGTGTGGTACAAATAGAGGAGATGGGGGATTATCTGGCTAAAATTGGTGCTGTCATTAGTTTCAACTATCAAAACTATTACTACTGCCTGTAGTAAACAGAGTTTGTGGCAGTGTCATGCTTTACTTCTTAAGTTGTTTTTTCAGAGCAGGATCTAACTTTAGGTGATGCAGAACTTGGCCTGTGCCATCTGTTCTGATTTGAGTACAGCTAGCTTTTCCTTATTGAATCGCCACGTATCTAATCAGATCTGTTTGGGTGAAGACTGGTTCATGTTATCTTGGGCTACTCAAATGTGAATAACAAATCTGATTTGGGTTCCCAAGTGTGGGGTTGTTTTTTTCTTTTGCTTTAATTACTCTTATTAGATAAATATATTTCCCTGGAGGGGAATATATTACCCCTGGAGGGGAATATATTACTCCTGGAGGGTAACATTGCCTCTTGAATGAGCACTTATTATTTGCCTCTTAACTCGCAGTCTTGTTTGGTTGATTTTGTTACTGGGGTTTGGTTTTTTGGTTTTCTTTTTTCTCAACCAAGTTTTGTAGTGTTGTTCACACTGAAGAGCCGAACTAGTATCACATGTTTACTTTTGTACTTATGGTACCCACTGTCCATCCTTGTCTTATTGGCCTCTTGCCTTTGGGAGCATTGTTTGGTGAATACTGAAAACCCATGCAATAACTCATTTAACATTTTAATTTTGCTCTACTGTAACAGCTGGTAGTAGATGTCCAGGAAGATTGTCAGTGGCCCCGTGGGTTTCAGGAGTAAGAATCCCATTTCTCCCCTCTGGCTGCTTAATTTAATGAGACTTCTGCAGGGAAATACTAGAACTTGGAAACATATTAGTAAGTTTTGACTGTTTCAGGAGTCTGTCTTCTAAACTGATTTCCTAAAATCAGTTTTCCTAAACTGATTTCTAAAAGTAATTAAGCATTTTCATCCAGGTAATTCAGTATTTTAAAAGCTCCATTCTGCTTATTATCTTGTCTAACTTTGCCCTGGAATTTTGACATTCACAGATAGTAAGCTAATATCCATATCCAAAAAAGTTACACAACTTTGATGGTGAAACTTTGTGACTGGGATTTCTTGATACACAGAGGAGCAAAATGTCAAAAAACAATTATGTATGTCAAAGAAATGTGTAAAAAGCCATACTGGGATGTATGCTTGATAATTACATAACTTTTCCTGTATCTTGCATTTCAGGAAAATACAGATGCAAACTGTTGTTTAGGCTCCACTTGATCCCACTTAGGGGTTTTGCTCAAAGTAAAATCTTTACATGAAAATTCTGTATTCTGCTCAGGTACATCTCAGAAGTAGCTGTTGGTTCTTGATAAGAAAGTGTCACTTTGGGAGTGAAGAGGGTCAGGTCTAAGAGCACAGGCTGGCACGTTGTCAGGCATTGGGTACATCATCATCAACACACAATTATTCCTGTACACTAAAGACCAGTAAAATCCATGTGCACTCCAGTAGCCTGGCAATGTTACTGTCTGTCTTGAATGTTATTCTTGAAGCTGTTTTTTACACCATGCCACTCAGAGTACCCATGAAACAACCAACAAGCATCTGGAACTAGTTCTGGGCTGTCTGACTGATAATAGTTATCAATTGTGATATTCCTGTTTTGCATTACATTGTTTTTCTCTTCATCTGTGTATAAGGAAAGTATTCGTAATTACAGAGACTAAACAGGTCTCAAAATGTTCACTTTGATTTTTCACTTTAGTTTTGTCTATAGGTTGAAAAGAAGAAAAAAAGTGAATGCTGATGAGGGAGCACCGAAAAAAATAACATAGCCTATAAAAAAGTTTACCTAAACAAAGCAGGAAATAAGGATTGTTTGGGTTGTATGAGCTGAAACTCTGCTCTAATGGTAGGGTCCCTCTATGCATAAGTGAAAATACTGTAGGAATTTATGTGATGCAAAAGCTTTTTAAGGAGCAGAGATTCTGAAATAATAATTGTGACTTAAATACTAGTGTCTGAAGAGTATACACAATCTGGAAAATATGGAAATAAAGTGATAAACAGCAGGATGCTTAGGGTGGTGGGTTTCTCTAAGTAGAATTGGAATAACTTAAAACTCTGTGTATTTGTGAGGGAGATCTCTCACTGAAGAGGGGATGGATGGGTATTCCTTTGGGGTAGAATTGGTAGTGTCTTATCCCCAGCCTATCTGGACATTTGCTGGTGAGGGAGAGAGTGGGAAGGATGTGTTAGGAGGCTATTGGGTATTTTTAGAAAAACTTAGGAATTTCCAGTTTTTTTGTCTTAGAGGTGGTGAGCAAGAGGCAAAACCCAGTTATTGGAGTGGAAGTGAGGGTACCCTTTAAAAAAAATTTAAATTGCTGATTAAACAGCTGACAGTGGTTACTCTAGTTGATTGTGTGTAGAATGTGTGCATTTTGAATACAATTACCATTTGTCACTGTAGTTTGAATAGAAATATATGTGAATTGCCCTGTAACAGCTTCTGGATTTTAAAAAGGGAAATTTTAGTTAAAAGATAGCTAGTTTGAGAATTTTGTTAAAATAGAGAACTAAGAAATTTAAACTCCAGAACTTCTTTAAGCACCGGCCATAGAGAGAATAAGAGCTCGATCAGTGGAAAAAGAGCTGTGTCTTAGAATACAACAGGCAAGTGCCAAGTGAGGACTGTGCATGTCCAGCTGAACTGGCATGGCTGGGAGGAAGTGCACCTTGGGTGATGGTAAAGCAGCCCGGTAGTGAGAATGAGGAAAGAATAGTTACACTCTAGTATCTGTGTCAGATCTAGACTTAGCTTTTAGCCTCACTGAAAACTGAGATGGTGATGACATCTAACGCGATAGAAACCAAACGGTCAGCAGACCTTAGGGTAATCGAACTTCATTTTGCAATTAATGAACTGGAAGCAGATTTGAGTTGAATGCCCAAGGGATGAGGATTGTGTAGTGGGAGATGGGGATTAAGATGAGGTAATCTTCCACTGTGACTTGCAAAAGTGTTGGTATATGAGATTGCTGCCTCAGTAGCAAGCTTCAGCTGTATCATGTGACTGAAAGAAAGAGATACTGTAGGGAGCATGGATTATTTACTAAGGTGTGACTTTAAAGTTACCTTTTTTTAATGGAAAAATTCTTGAAAAATATCATATATTATAGATACAGTGGGAAGCTGTATAAAATACAAAAGCTGTTGATTGATTGTATTGGATTAGTTGAATGTTGAGATCTGATTTCTCTTGCAAAGAAAATTGGATAGATAGTGTGTCTTTATCTTATTGTCACTAGTAACTTCCCCAATGCATGTAGTGTGATGCCATTCATTATACTTCTAGAGAAAACGGGACATGTTGGAAAGAGGTATGGTTCAGAAGGGTAAGTACTGTCTAAAGAGCAACTATTGTCACTCTGATCTGCAGTCAGTAGAGTTGGGTAAGTCCTTGTTTTCTTTAGTGAAGCCAAAATGAAAAACGAGCTCGTGTATTAAATATGCTGGTACTGAAAGCAGACTCCTCTCAGGGTGATTGGGATTAAATGGAGGAAGAGCCAGGTGGCTGTGAAGGACTGTGTGATACAGGGCTGAAATTGTGAGTTTCTACTGGAGATGCTCAGTTTGGCCCTACAGGATATAGTAGCGGTCTGTGCGAAGGAGAAAAGAGATTTGTGTGTGCTGCTTAATTGCACAATGACTGAGGCAGCAGAGAAGTGTGACCTGAAGGTGAACTGTGTCATAGGATGGATGAGGCAAGGTTTTTATAGTTGATAATAAGTGAGACCTAATGCAATTGCACATGTTACTTCAATAGAGTGTCCATATTCTTGCTACCTGTATTCCAAAACTGTCGGTTGAAACTGATGGAGATTGCTGGTCTCTTTTCCACAAAACTGTTCCCGAAACAGTCTTAAGAATAGAATAAGTGGCTCTGCAAAATAAAAACATATGAACAGTGATGGCCCTTTACAGAATACAGCAGTAAAACATGCCAATGTGGGCAGAGGACCGTGGAAAAGAGAAGGTAGTCTCAGTTTAAACAAACCAATGAAAAAAGATGTGAACATTTGCCAATCGACCTTATGTAATTTAAAACCTCATGTATTGGAAGACGTTCCAGGAAAAAATTAGAAATTATTTGCTCTGCTTCCACTGCATAAGTTGTCCATACAGAATTTAGACTTTACTGGTTTTATATTGTTTGCCAAGAAGCTTGTGGCACTCTGCAGGAGAAACAGCAAATACTTACCTTAACAAATGCTTGAGGCATCACTGTCTGTGCTGTCTCATTTGTGGTTGCTAAAAAGGCCTTTCACACTGTGCCCTTAGGTTCCTGATGTCATCAGCAGCATAAGACAAGTCTCTAAAGCAGCACTGAAAGAAGATGCCAAACCAAGTAAGGATAGCGAAGATGCCTTCTATGACTCTCAAAAATTTGAGGTCTTGTACTGTGGAAAGGTGACAGTGGCTCACAAGAAAGCTCCCTCCACACTAATTGACGACTGCATAGAGAAATTCAGCCTTCATGAGCGCCAGCGCCTGAAACTGTTAAATGAGCAGCGGAATAATGAGTCGAGTTTGGACTTGCCCCTGTGTGAAGAAAATGTGCCAGCTTCTCCACTGGACAGCCCATTTGAGGAGCTGGAAAGCCCAAACAGCACTTCAGGGAAAGCTGCAATGTTTACAATTGGCAGCCAGACCAACTTGACCAACCTGGCCAGCACTCGTGGCTTCTTTCCAGAGAGCATTTTAGAGGACTCTGGCTTTGATGAGCAGCAGGAGTTTCGCTCCCGGTGCAGCAGTGTCACTGCAGTGATGCAGAGAAGGGTTCATGACACAAACCTGAAAATACAGTCCCGCAGAAGACACGCAAGTGCACCCAGTCATGTTCAGCCCTCCGATTCTGAGAAGAACAGGACAATGTTGTTCCAGGTGTGTACGAGGAGGAGCAATTAATTTCCTGTTGGTTTTGTACCATATCTTCTTCCCCTGTGCAGTTTGAGACAAGTTTTGCAAGATAAGTAGTATGGATCCAGTATGGCTTCATTATTTGAATTTGTTGTAAAAATTTTTGTATCTGTTCATAAACTGTTGGAATACTAGCAGCTGAACTTTCTTAAGGAAGTCACCTCAACCCACGAGCTCAGGCAAATTTTAAGAAAAAGTAATTACTTACGGAGTAATCACTTAAAGGAGCAGAGTTTTTAGAGAAATAATTCTTTTATATGCAGTTCTGGATTGTCTGTATTGGTGATATCTAGAACCTAGCTGAAAAACATGAATATTTTTTCAAAAAGAGAATCAGTGAAGACTACCATGTAAACAAAACCTCTTTTTTTGTGCACTTAAAAAGAAACTCACAACTTCACATAAGACTTTCACAACCTTATGTTTGAGCCAGCCTCTTTTTGATAATTTGTATTAATGTCTCCTCTTTCCCAGATGAGTATTCAAACATCTCTGCACTGAAGGCTTCTTTTTTCAGACTCCAGTGGTTATTTCTTATCTTGCCTGAAGTGCACTTCATATCTTTGGAACTTGTGTTGAGAAAACAGGAGGACACATAAAGGAGGTGACCCATAAAAGGAAAAATCTTTGGACCTTAAAATAACGACAGGCTAAATGCCTGGATTTTGTCTTTCCATTTGTTTTAAAGATCATTCTTGTTTTTTATTCTCTTGGGGAAATGATAACTGAAGTGAGAATGCATTGCCCTTCAGAAAGCCACAGATTATCACTAATACTGAAAAGGATTTAGCTGAAAAAATCTCTGAGGTCTGTAGAATAAGTTCCATAGGCTTAAGAAACAGTTTAGGAAAGCTGAAAGGTAGTTTGCTGCAGAACCTGCTCTTTCTCATTTGGAATTAGTACAAACCAAAAAGTGTTGTCTTAGTTTCTCAGCTTACCTATGGTATAATTTAAAAACCAAAAATCCCCAAATTATTTTTTTTCTGTGGCTTTTAATTTAGCCACATTGTTTCCTAAAGGTTTTAGTATTGTCTGTCAAACATGAGATGTTTGGACTAAAATAACTTGGAAAAAAAAGGTGGGGGAGGGGCAGAAAAGCTGTCTTCTTTCCAAGTCTTCTTCTTATTCAACGGAGTGTATTGTTCTTGCTGAAATATTCTTAGTCAACATAAGCTGAATTATGGCACCCTGGCACCCTTGTTCCTGCTGAGTAAGTGGTTGTGCCAAAAGGTGCTCTATGTGAACAAGAAAGGGCTAGATTCTGGCATTTTTATTGCTGTCAGTGCTGTGCCCCCAAGACAGTCATAAATTAGATTTGTTTTCCTCCCCCTTAGGTTGGAAGGTTTGAAGTTAACCTCATCAGTCCAGACACCAAATCTGTTGTGTTTGAAAAGAATTTTAAAGATATCTCCTCGTGTTCTCAGGTAAGCATTAGTGAGAAGCAGTATGTAGATCATCGAGAGAAAACTGTTTTATTTGTTCTTCAGCTGTGTTGCCTTACTGGTCAATAGGCAGGAGAAAAAAAAGAAATGTAGAATTCTTCTTCCGGAAAAGTCCAGAAAATATGAGTGCAAAATAACCAGTCTGAGATGTGTGATAGCAGCAACTTCGATCACTGGTCAGCAAACAAAGTATAAACTGTTTTGCTTTGGGAGACTATTGGATATGTTTTTGGAAGTAGTTTAATCTCTATTTAGGATGCTCTGAGTGTGCTGTTTCTGAGCAGATAAGCTCCTGAAATCCTTCAGAATGAAAGGAGGAGAGCATCATATCAACCCTTCAGAAAAACAGCACTCCACTTGCATCATTTCTTCTGGAGAATATGGCAGTAGGTGTACCTAGCTATGTTCAGGAATAACTATTTCTTGTAAAGTTAAATGTCAGTGCTAAGAGGTTCACCTTTCCATCTTGCTCTTGTTCAGAACCAGTTACTAGAGACACTTTCTGGTTTGAGGTCTTACTTTATTGTCTCCTTTCATTTGCCATGCCACATCATCACTTCAGGCCTCCTTTAACATGATTATTCTAGTTTAAAGTACACTTTTAGCATTCTCTAAACCTGTATTTCACCCCCAAGTGCTTTCATTTTGATGCTAATAACAAGTCTGCTGTTGTATGACTGGGCTACCAATGCTTAGACAAATTAAGAATTAGGCAATACTTGTAACTCAAGTGGAGTCTTGAGCTACCAACTAAAGGTCCAGGTCCTTAAATCGACTCTACTGTTTAACTACAATTTGTATTGCTTTTGGTAGAGGAAAAAAGCTAATGCAAATACAGAATGGGACAGTATAATCAAACAATATCGTAATAGGTTTATAATACAGATTAAAATGATTCTTAAAGCAGGGGTCAGGAAAGCAGAATTTGCAGATGACTTGGGTCTTCTCTTGCTTTTTGAGTGTACTGAACTAATAAAAATGACACCTGAGCTTTAGGTACTGGGCTCCTAGGTTGTATACACATAATGGTCAAACAAAACAGTCCTAAGTGGGGACAACTTTTTTTCTGCTGACTTTGAAGTATGGTGACCAATAAGACCATGGAAGACCTTCAAGGCCCAGCTTTCCTTCAGGAAAATAACTTTGTATAGTAAATAGTGTCAGGTAATTCTGTGTGTTGGGCTTTGGATGTGTTTTTCACTCCACCTCTTCACTTTCATTTGGAGCAAAGCTTCTGTTACTTTGCATTCTTGAGCAGTCACAATACTTCCGGGATTTTGTTTGTTTTGTTTTTTTTTTTTTTAATGAAAAGCAGTTACTTTAGAGAAGTCGAGGGGGTTCTGTGTTCAATAGAAATAAAATATTATTTTGCTCAAGACTAAGCATGGTTGCATAAACCTCATCAGTACTTCCTTTAAGAACTTGGTGCTAGCCCCAGGGCTCCTCTGTTACAGATTTATAGGGCAGTGATTTACTATGTATTGTGGGACTGCAGCTTAGGAGTATTTGTCCTTCCAAGCTTCACAAACAATGAAAATGAGATGTTATCGTCAGTTTGCATTCTGGATTCTCTTAGTCTGTTCTAATAAAGGTATTTTTTATCCTACAGCTTAAGCATGGTTGCGCTGCTGCATTCAATTAATTATCCACGCTCCTCATAATTGATAAGCAGCAGACATAATTGATGATAAACCTCTGTGTATGCAGTCTAAACTCAGATATCAAATAGCTGTAGAAGCTTTCTTGTTGCAGCCTTCCCCTTGAGGGAACCCAGAAAAGCAGAAAACTTGGCTCTTTTGTCATGACAAGTCCAGCCACCCTCTTAAAGAAATGTGATGGAAGTACTGTTGATTTAGGAACATACCATGCTATTTGTGCTTCATTAGGGCAAGTGTCACATCCGTCTCCCCCCTGAAATGTTCTCCTGTGGAGACTGAGAAGTCAAGACAGCAGTAGACTTGTTCAGGCACTGTCAGCAGTGAGGGAACTGGCATCTCACCAAACCACCTTTAGTAAATATGTTTTCTTGCAAAACAGGGGTCAACACTTCACTGTTCTATAGATCAACATGTGTATATATCTGACCTTTTTTATTTTATGCTTTTGAAGACTTCAATGTGTCACAAGAAAATGAAGTGAAGATTAGTTGGACTATAGCTCAACTAATGGCATTTGTGTCATCTTAGCGACCCTCTGCACCTATTAAGTTTTAAGTGGCACAAATGTGACTTTTGGAATTTTGTTTTTAAAAACAACAGTGTGTAGTGACAATATGTTCAGTGTGTCACATACTGCATCTCCAATTTTGTCTAGAGTGTTTTCTGTAGTGACAGGCAAGTTGCTTTGCCTCCTCCTCTCTTTTATGATATAGGTGTTTTCTTTGGAGATGGATCCAAGCAGCCGTGTTCTGATTTTTGTTGTATTTGAACTTGAGGGATTAGGCTTTCATTTTGAGAAAATCTACTATTACCATACTCAGATGATAAAAACATTGGCAAAAGCTTTAACAATAATGAGTCATGTTCCATGAATTGAGACTGGGAATATAGTGCTTCTTAGGAAGCAGCTGTCTTTGATCTTCTCACTGTTTTTAGCAAGGCAGTGTTCCCTGTCAAGCTGTTGTACTAAGATCTTGAAAGAAAGTATCAGTAGTAATGTGTAGTAAGTCTTGAAACTTCTGGTATGTAACTCAGTCTCAAAGAATTTATTTCAGAATTTGGTTGGAATTCTATATGTTGCCACTTATTCCCTGGTTTTTTTTTTTTTATTTTTTGTGTAGTATTACAGGAAAGTAAGGGTCTGCTGCTACCCTGATACTTCTCCAATCCTGTGTTTTAGCATGGGCTTATTACATCAGATTTTCACTGTGGAGGCAATTCCAAATGCAGTCTAGCAGTCTTTAGTTTGCTTCCCTGAAAATCCAGTTTTGCTAATGGAATAAATTCAGGTCCAGATTTATTGCTGTATAACTTGGCTTTTGATTGTATAAAGATCTTTATATAACTTAAATACAAAAAGCAATTTTAAAAATACTACTTGTAAAATAGATCATTAGGAGTATGCACTTATAGTTTCTCAAATTTTTGGAAACTAAGCCTGTTTATAAAATAGTCTCCTAATGCTGTTTTAAAACTCTCTTAGGGTATAAAACACGTTGATCACTTTGGTTTCATTTGCCGGGAATCTGTGGAACCTGGGTTAAGCCAGTACGTTTGCTATGTGTTCCAGTGTGCAAGTGAGTCTCTGGTGAGTATTTATTAATGATCCTAACCTTTTCATCAAGAGCATTTCCAAGGCATTTCCTGAACAATAGGAGTCTCTGTTATTCTGCTGTATCAGCTGAGCCTCCGTGGTCACATCTGCTCAGGTGCAAGATGTCAGCTGTGCATATACAAATTTGCAATAGGAAATGCATACATTCCGTTTGTACACAGCCGTATCCTGCTGCTCTGCTGATGCATGTATCAATAACAAATAGATAAATCCATATGGGTGTGTTCCTGCATGCAGACTGTGAGCATATTCGGCTCTGTATTTGATTGCAACTCTTCCAATTCTAGCTATCGAGAGACTTGGTTCCCCATTAGACATGTAAAGACGTGTATTGATTTGGTAACAAAGCTGGTGATAAAACCCAAACATACCCTTCAGGGTAGGGTTTAAACTACTGGCTGATCTTGCATGTGTCTTAAGCCTACATCTGGCTTTAGCTTTTTCCCTGTAGTCTGTTTTGTTCCTCAGGAGAAGAAAATAGCAGCATCTGATCGCAGAAGAAGAAAACCATAGTACTCGTGCATGTATGTAACTATAAAAAAAGTACATAGGACATTGTATAAAGTATGTATCAATTAACAGAAGTTCCAGATGCCACTGATTTTACTGATAACAGGTAGCTTAATAGTACGAGATGCATACAGAAAATAATTTTGACTACTCCATTTTTATTTTAAAACTCTGACATGTTAAAAGAAGTTGTTTCCTGTTCTGAAACGTTTGTTTCTGATGGCTCTGCTAATAGCTGCTAGCGCTTTCTCAGAAAAACCTAAAAATCACTTTTCTAGCTAGCTGAAAATATAATTTGTTAATCCATTGACTAGCTTGAAAGTGAATAGATTTACATCAATAAAACTTCAAACAGCTAACAGCTCTAGATGTACAATGGCAGCCGAGGCTGCACTTTTGTCAAAATGGGAGCTTGTTATGAAATCAGCTTTATCATTGCACTAACAGAAAATGTTACATCTGACCTATTGATAAATCTGACCTTGCATAATTCAAAGGCTTAAGTGGTCTATAAACCCCCCATGTTTTTATGGACCTCTTTGCCTGTTCTAGTACTGATACGTGCGGGTATGCCCACATTGCAATATGAAATAAGAAGTCCTGAGCTACTTTCAGATGCAATTACTGAGATCTTGGTGGCAGTTTGACTGTGGCAGGGCAGAGCTTTCCAGATTCTCCACTGCCAGGCAGGCTGTGTTGGGAGGCTTGGGTATATTTGCTCCTACAGTTTGTGCTATAGTTCTTATGGTTTTAGTGTAGTCATAATCCATAGGCTTAGCACTGTTCTATGGATCTTGCACTGGAGAGGGATTGTAGCCAACTTAAAAAACTTACCAGTCCGTGCTGTAAGATGGACATTCACTGTTCAATGTCCTGCTTTATTGGTAAGAAGAGAAAGCACCCAGAAATTACTGGTAATGCTTAAAACTGTGAGGTTTAAAGCAAACAAAGCAAACCTAGACGTACTGGGACATAAACTAGTTCAAATTTCTACATTCAGGTTCCTTTCCTACTTTTTTTTTCTTTTTTCTCCCAAGTGACAGACCCTCAAAAAAGTCTGTATGTTTTCAGTGTTAAACTGCATGATTTTGGTCTCAATATTCAGCTTTCTTCTTCCTGCTTATAAAAAAAGCAGAGTGAGGACCTGATCCTGAAGTTGAATACTGATTTTCATTCCTAAAATTGTTCTCAAGCTGCTGTCTCCCTCTTTCCTTGCTAATGCTAAGACTCAGCAAACAGCTTTTAATAAGCATTGTATTCCCCTGAAATACAGAGAGGGGAACTCCAAGTGCTTTATATGCAAGGTCTGGGAGAATATTTGAATGGATATGGGGAAATGCTGTGAGCTCAACCTTCCTTAGATACAAGTTGAGCTTTTCCAGTGCTGGTGTGTGGGAATATGACACTGCTGTGTTTGTGGTAGCAGCAGAGGAAAGATCAGGGCAGACTGCAGGGCAGGCCAGCAGTACTTCAGGATATGCCATGATTGTAATGAAGCTGGTAGGCAGTCTGGTATCTGGGTGAAAAGTGAACTGCTATGGGAAGCCCCTGTCTGGCAGCAGGGATGGGTCTGTGGGGGTTGGTGCTAAAATGGTTTAGTGGTGGGAGGACAGAGGTTAAGAGGGAGCATGTGCAGTTTACAGGAGAAACTTGAAGCTAAAGAAATTAATGCTTTTTATTTAGCCAGCATATACTCAAGCCAAAAGTTCCCACTTGCAGCTTCTTAAAACAGTGGGTGCCTTCCCAGTAAGCTTGACTAGCTGCAGTTAGATATCAAAATTACACTGTCTGGCTGAACTTAAAGATGGTGAGTGTCTACAGAAAAGGTAGAAATCTGGGAATTCAACCTTGATCTCTTTAGAAAACAGAAAATGGGTTTGTATGGTTTTGGTTTTTTCTATAATTCTAAAGCACCTGTGATGTGATTTATAAATCTAATTTTGTGTATATGGTATGCATTTTTGTTTATATACTCTTTTCTCTCCATCCCATATAGGTTGATGAGGTAATGCTGACCCTGAAACAAGCCTTCAGCACTGCTGCAGCTCTGCAAAGTGCCAAGACACAGATAAAGCTGTGTGAGGCCTGCCCTATGCATTCATTGCACAAACTTTGTGAAAGAATTGAAGGTAGCAGCTGAGTTTATTTTCTGATTGGTGTTTGCTGATTTTTCTAGAGGAATAACTTAGACAGTGTAAGAACAGAGGGAAAAGCATCCCAGTATGCAATTCTTACTATCACTTTGCATTCTCTCTATTTAGGTGGAGTGTTAGCAGTAGTGATACTGTGACAGCAATAGTATGGCTTCTGTTATAAATACATACTCTTTCATCATCATACCTTTCTTATGCAGAGCAGCAAAGCCCACCAGTTGACCCTCCATTTGTTTGGTTTTTTTTTTTTTGAATTTGCATGCTTTCAAAATGACTCATAAAAAGACAGTCATGATCAAAAAGGATCTTTCTTTCCTGTGTGTTCCTTCTTTCCTGTGTGGGGTTATTTTTTCCTTCTTTGTGTTTATTCCCTCACACACTTCAAAATCTAGTTATATTATGGGAAAATAAATTATTAAATTAGGAGATTAATAAAAGTTAAGGCAACTACCCGACTTCAGATATGAATAGACAAACTTTTGTAGTGTCTCTGGAAGTGAAGTATGCCAGAACACATGGAAAAAGTCTTACAAGACAAAATTAAAAAAAAAAAAGGTAGAATCCTATTTTTATAGTCACTCTGCTATGTGTCCTTGCAAAGTATGCAAAACAAAAGCATATATGTTACAAAAAGCAAATAGTCTTGTATCTTCTGGTCTAGTGATCATGGTGCTCCATATTTACAGTTCTCTCATTCATTGAAACTTCACTGAACTTGCTTCCCTCTGGTGGACGAAAAGCGAAGTGTAAAATACTAGTGGGGTGAGATTTTGTTAGGCTGAGACTTACAGTTGCCAGATTTAACAACAGGTGTTCAGAAGTGGGAAAGCTTAGCTGGGAAGGTTTTCTGTAAATGATAAGATATAGAGGCTGCTGTACAAGGCAGTGTAAGTAACTTGAACACAGGGGCTTGCAGGATAAGTACCCAGTATCAATATAAAATCTCTCTTAGGGCAACAACTAGAGTACTGTAATGGTAGTTTCATAAACTTTGTACTTAGTGACTGAAAGACTTATTTTAGTGTCCCTTTTCTTTTAGTCCATCTGCTTTGTTTTGAGTCTGGAAGTTTAGCAAAATCAAACCTAAAGCTGCATGACTTTGAAAAAAATCTTTTATCTGTTCTGATTGCAATTTTCTGTGAATGGTATCTACCTTAGAAAAAACCTCTTTATCTGGTTCAAAGGGTTTGTTTTCACTCACATTTTTCGTAGCTTCCTAGAACGAGCTCTGTGACAAAATGTGCACTTTATTGAGTATCAGAAATTCTTTCCTTTATTCTTACAGCTCTTATGCTATTCTTGCTTTTAAAAGTGTCTTCATTTCCGTGGTATGACCTCTACCCTATCCTTTCCTTGGGCAGAAAAGCATCTAAGTTTTTCAGTTAAAAGCATCTGAAAACTTCCAAGTATCCTATGCATTGATTATCTCTCCAGTTACAACCCTGATCTGTTCCTTTCCTGCTCCTCTCCCATTCACTTGTCAGGTTTCCAGCTGTCAGTGATCTCTTGGTATTAGGACAGAAGCCATTGGTGGGGTAGGGAGCACGACCTTTTACACAGGAGCCAGGCACTTAGCTGCTGCTGGTTATATTTTTGCTGCTAAAGAACGGAGACAAAGCCATGTGGTTTAGCAAAACCTCAATTATTTTGTATCGTGTATACAGCGGATATACAACTGTCATACATTTAACTTGTATAAACTCAAATACAGGTTTGTATCTTCTACTGTCATTTCGCTTGAATGTTTTTTGAGAGATCATTTGAGAATCTAGAAGCTTTAATGGTCCTTTATTTTCCCAGGACTCTATCCACCAAGAGCCAAACTTGTAATTCAGAGACACCTGTCATCACTAAGTGATAATGAGCAAGCAGACATTTTTGAAAGTGTTCAGGTAATACCTTAGAAGCTGTTCTTCCTAACTTGAAAAAGACCCTGATAAAATGGACTAGATATTTTTACTTTTGATTGTGTTTGTTATTTAGTTGATCTAGAATTTACTATTTTTCCAGCAAACATCATACTGAAATAGCATGCTCCAACTTAACCTTATGTGTGATATACTGCTGTTGGAAAAGTTATGTTTCCCAAACTTGCTGAGATACTGTGTGTTTTTACCCAGAGTATATTTTTTATTCTGAGCTTAGTTTTTCATCTGTAAACATGTTTCCCTGCTTGAAGGTGATGTGGGAGTAGGCTGAGAGCAGGAGAGACATTCTTGTATCAGGAACATGTCTGGCATTTTCAGAATTTGCCTTTTTTGACTTACTTTGGCACAACATTCTGGTGTAAGCAGATGTACTCTAGTGTATGAAGTTACAGTGATTTAAAGGCTGTGCTCCTCTATAGATTCCTGAAGAATAGAGTGGCTTGGTTTCCTTATGCCACTTACAAGGCTGTATAGTAACAGACAATCTTAGAAAACAAAATGCATGGGCATACGACTCCCTTCTCTCTACAGCCTGCAACATTTTTCAGTTTTTATTCTATCTTGCTCGGGAGTGTGAAGGCACATAGACAGAATTGCAATTCAACATAGTAACAGTGCACTCTGGCATTTGTTGTACCAGTATATTTATTTTAAAGAATACCTACATAGGAAGAAAAAATAAGCAAATCATGACTTGAAAGACAAACTCCTTTCTTTGCTGTTACTGACAGAAAATGAAGCCTGACAATGACCAGGAAGAAAATGAACTTGTGATCTTACATCTCCGTCAGCTCTGTGAGACTAAGCAGAAAACGCACATCCACATTGGTGAAGCACCATCGGTAAAGCTTGGTTTTGTATTATTACTCTCACTCTTCCCACCCTATTAAAATGCTGTCTTAATTACTAGTAGGACCACTGCTAGATTTCTTCAGGAGTAACTGAGGCTGGGTATTGTAATTAAGAAAGGACTGTACAGGAAAAGAAATCTGATTTGATTTGTAGTGGCTTGCTTGGGTTTTATAAGTTGAGGGGACACGACAGAAAGAAAGACAACCAATTACTTTTATGTCTATATTTCCTTATGTTGTGAGGATAGCTCTTCTTCTTCTTTCCCCTTTGATCCCCAATCCCAAGCAATAATATCTAGGGAGGATAGGAATGAAGAGGGCATTGGTTTCAGTTTAAACTATGAACTCACCTTACAAAGGAAATGGGCAACAGTATTGTTAAATTGGTATGCTTTTACAATATCGTCTTTGGGGATGGAGTGTGCCTTTAACGGTGGGTTTGTTTGTTTGTTTGTTTGTTTGGGAGACTGTTTTGGTTTTTTGTTTGGGGTTTTTGTTTTTTGAAGGAGGGTAGTGTGTTTGTGGTAGTTTTTTTAATAAGGCCAAGGGTATTTTGTTTCTTACGTAACTTGGTTCAGCTCTAGTCTTTGGAAATAGTCTTCACCATTAAAAAAAGAATTGGCAAAGCTGAATACTGTCCTTGCTCATTTCAACAGGTCATTTCTAACAGTGCGATTCCAGAAAGTACCACCAGTGGTGGCAGGTTTAAACTTGATGTTCTGAAAAACAAGGCCAAGAAGTCCTTGACTAGCTCTCTGGAAAATATCTTCTCAAGGGTAAGTTTAACAACTCATTATCATCAGCTGTCCCAAATACCCTTGACAATAAAGACCTATCAGACTTTTTTTGTTTTGTTCTCAGTCTGATAAATGCTTAATGAAGCAATATCCCTGTTGTGAAATCAGTGAGTTACAGCTGGGTTGATTGTGTCTTGACTGTACTGGAAAGTTTACAGTAAGGCCACACATACTGAGGGGAAAAAAAGACAAATTTGTGAATAACTAACATTCGTTGTAGGTGGCAAGTGAGCTAGCTGAGTATTGTTGGATGTGTTGCTTCAGAATAAAATTTAATCAGGATGGTTGCATGATCCCGTAAAGAGGCCTTATCGGTTTTTCACAGTGTGAGTAAATGTGCCTGCATATATGGGAAATCTTTCTGTTCTGAGAAGTAATGCCTTCCAGCTCATACCTAAAATTGCTCATATTAGGCACTAAGAATCTTTAATATGTAGTAACAAAGCTCCTTTTGCAGGGGAAAAAAAAGCAATAGTCTTAAAAAGTGAGTTGATATTCATTTTAATGTTCCTAGCCAGATATGATGTGAAGTTGCAGATAATCACTGAAACTCTCTTACATTAAGTAGTCTTTTAGTAAAGAAGTCTGAATGGCAAGTTTTGCTTAGTGTCCCCTGCTCAGAAGGGTGAGTCAGAGAAGAGGCATATAGGGAAGTATCTCCAGAAGGCTGTGTGCCTGGGATCCAGTGTGTCATTATAGAGGAAATGTCATGAGCTGTGAGTATGGGATAATTTGGACCAGTGACATTAAGTTCCTTCTGCTAGTAATTTTAAAAGCGCTAAGATGCACATGTCCTGCAGCTTACATGGACATGTCATAAAGTAACCTACAAATGTAGGACGCCACGGATGTTCCCTATAAAGGAAACAGATAAGTCTTACCCAGTGAGAATCCTTAGAACTTACAGGCAGGTGTCAATTTGATCTAGGACTGAAACTAGCAGTAAAACTCTCTGGTCAAATTTGACCTCTGTGGTGTAGCAGATTTTACAAACTAGGGACTTGGTGTGAATATGGAGAGAGAGAGAGAGAAAGAGAGAATGTATGTGAAAGAGAGCAAAAGAGTGATAGCAGTCAGATGATCTGGGTAATTTCAGCAGTTTGGAATATCATCAAATGGTGACAGCTACAGCTGTGCCTTTGATGAGTCTGGTTGCTTTTCCCCATCTAAGGGACATGTGACTGGCAAGTAATGTAGCTCTGGTGGTGGGTCACTAACCCTGCGATGGCTGTGAAAGAAGCCTGCATCACTGAAATAACTCAGCAAAGCATATACAGCCATGCTGGCACTCCAGTCGTGTTCAGGAAAAATCATTTGGAGGAAATACACTGCTTAAATTGAAAAGTCTCTGAAGGGAAATTTCTTATGAATAGATGTTAGGGGTTTTTTGGTATAGTGTATTTCTTCTCACCAGGGCCACTGAGACATGCTGCATATTTTAATATAAGGATCTACCACAGCCCATGATTGAGTTCAAGAGAAGGGGACACGAATCTGAATTAGAGCAATTTCAAGTTTGCTGTTTATGAAGCGGATTTGTGATTGTGAGAAAGGTTGTCTCATCTTTAACTTGATAGCACGGTAGATCAGGAACCAGCAGTATGTTGCAGTGAGTCTTGATACACACAGGGGTTCATCCTTGCAGATCCACTTAAAGGTTACACAATGCAAGACCAAGAAAAATTACTTAGAGTGCAGCTCAACCACTAATTATTTGTTTAAAGCAGGTACATACAAGTGTCTGTGCAGGTGTGCTGTGTGTTATGTGCATACATGTGATACACAACTGTTTCAGTAGTTCTTACTCTTCATCAGGCTATTACAACAAGCCTAATGGATCATGGGTAATTCCTAAAGGTATTTAATCACTAAATACCTATTGGTGTAGTGGGGTTTCCTCTCCTTAAGCCAGGTGCGGATGGTATTGATGTAATAGAGCTAATTATGCATAAGTTGCCATCCTTATTTAAAAGTACATTTTGTAACAAAGAGACCAAGAAAGAACTTACATTTGTTTTGTTTTGATTTGTTTTGTTTTGTTTAAGGTGGCATTTGGCATCTTCTTATAGATAAAAATTTTTAAATAAAAGTTAGAAGTCAGTATAAGTTGGGGAGAGTCTTAGACAGCCTCAATCTTAGGAAAGTTAGAAGGAAAGAAGTATGTAACCAGTATCTAGGAGCACGTTAAGTGGATGGCTTCTTAGCTAGGTAAATAGCATCAAGGGACATTTTAAGCCACTCACTACTTGCCTTAGGAAACATGCTGGTTTCTGTGCCTTGGCTTCACATAGTCCCAGAGGAATGTCACTTCTTCACTTGTTTGTTTTGCTGGACTGATCTTATTTTTGCGAGGTTTGAACCAAAACCAGGCTTCCTAATGAGGTACTTCAGAGAAATAAATATAACCTTTCTTTGACCTCTTGAACAGATTTCACCCAGTCCATGCTGCACTAATCTCTTCCGTTGTTCTTTCCTTATGAAAAAGACTTTTTTACAGTGCCAAAATTGTGTGTTTTCAAAGGTAGTGAGAAACTTCCAAGTTATACTTTGCTCGTGGTTTTTTGGGAGATTCAGTGAAGAGATGCTTCAGGCAGAGTATTTATTGGTAATGCGCTTAAGTGGGATAATGTACTTAAAGGGCACTCCAAGTCTTGGAAATAACTCTTACCAGGAAAAAGTAGGCTAAATAAATTCTGATGATGTTGACAAAACTTCCCCTGGGAGTTGCAAGCATATCAAGAGGAGCTCTGTCTATAGTTTTTTTAAAACCTAGGCTATTTTTCTCCTGAAAGCAACTTGCTTCAGAAGTCAGAAGTGTCCAACAGCAAACATCACCGGGGAGTTATTGTTAGGAGTGAAAGGTAGTCAGAAGTGTTGTGGATCTATTGCCTTTTCTTGTGAAACCAAAGGACTCTTACAGATTCAGCAAAGATCCTTTAACATACATTTCTAGCAAATTTGCATCAGGTTTATCTGCATTATAAATGAAAAGTATTGTCTTGTCTGGTGCTGTTTGGCTGGATTTGCTGCCAAGAGAGCATTTTTTCCCTGTTTTAGTACTTTTACTCCTTTTGCCCAGGTGGACTTATTTGTCTGAAATGTTTAGATATCAATAGACTGTGTCTCATGGGACTGTGGTGTGTCAGATGCATCCATCAGGAGCAGTGCTTGCACAGTACTGAAGTCTGGAGTTTTTTGAACTCAGCTGTTTAAGCCGACTTAGCTACTTTGCCTCGGTCGTGTCAGGAAATACTCACTTGCCTCAAACAATAGAGCTGCAGGTTTAAAACTCCTGGGAGCAATGCAGGAGAAGATACAGTTTGGCCAGTTAAAGGTGTCATTTTTTGTAAAGTCCAGTGCTTGACCCATGATCTGTGGCCTTATGTCAGACGTGTCGCATGCCTGAACTGTCCCGTGTTCACAGGTGTTGCCATCTTTGCCTAGCCTTCAGAAAAAGAGGAAAAAGACCAGATTAAATTGCTTGTCTTTTTTCTTGCAGGGAGCCAACAGAATGCGAGGCCGCCTGGGAAGCGTGGACAGCTTTGAGCGCTGCAGCAGCCTTGCTTCTGACAGAGTACGTAAGGAGCTTAGCTTAAACTGGTGTGTTCATACACAGGTGTCAGTGAAGCGTAAATACGGCACTCTGCTTTAATTTGAAGGAAGTAGAACAAAGCACATCAACTTACAAAACTCAAAGATGTTTCCACTGGAAGGCAGAGGGTGTAAGAAAGCTGGGGTTTATGTTAACTTGAAGCTTTGGCTTGACTCTGATTGCCAGTCCTTTTTTCCTACGCTTCCCTTGCTTTTACAAAAAACAAGGAATTTCTGGTTTCTGCCTTGTTTTACTGAAGTAATTAAGTAAGGTCATGTCTCAACAAAAGGAAGTGGTCTGAAGGTGAAGAATCCTTTCTGTAAGTAATAGTTGCTTTAAGGAAGTAAGAATTTTTGACCTAAGCCCAGCTGTTGGGGATGCTGTATGGTAGCAGGAGGGCGGAACTCTGTTCACTTTCTTTTTATTTCCTGTTTTTAAAGTTCTACCTCACATGAGGGTTGGTTACTGGTTTTCCCAGGCGGTGAAGATTCTGTTATGGTTTTCCTGCTACAGTTACTCATAAACTGACTGTGTAATAACAGTCTCTCTTCCAGGATGTCGCTGTGACGGTACAGGAAGTATGCTCGCGATATGTCGAGGAAACTAGCTAAAAGCAGTTTCCCTACTCTTTTCCATTCCTGTGTTTTCCCGAAAGAGACAGAAGTCTGGTAGCTGGAATGCCAGTCTCTGTGAGAGGATGCCTGGAATAATTAGTATGTTGTTTGTGTTGCGTATACATTTTTATTCCTCCTTCTGCTTTCCCTTTTTGGAAGAAGGACGCTGCTGGTTTGGAGTGAACTATCAAAGGATGTCTGGTTTGGGTGATATTAGCATACAATAGGCTGTGACCCAGAAGGGGGAGAGGCTTTGGTGCCCTGGTGCTGGCGGCCGTGGTTTAAGCGAGAGCTCCCGTAGGGCACAGAGCCTCAGGCCTTACTCTGCCAGCACTTCCTTTCAGGACACTTCGCCGGGTGATTCCCCGCCAGCTACTCCTCCAGCGTCCCCCGTGTCCTCGGCCTGGCAGACGTTTCCCGAGGAAGGCTCGGACTCCCCTCAGTTCAGGAGGCGCGCACACACCTTCAGCCACCCGCCCTCCAGTGCCAGACGGAGGATCACCTTCCAGAACGGGAGGTCCCAGAGCGCCCGGTCCCCGCTGCTGCGGCAGAACTGCGTGGAGGCGGCAAGGTGAGTCGGGGCACGCCGTGCCACCCGCCCGCGGTCCCCTGCCATTCCCGTGCTCCAGCCTCACCCGCGTCCCTCCTTACGGAGGCTGCCACAGCCCTGCTTCTGACAAAGTACGTAAGGAGCTTAGTTCAGATTGGTTTGTACACTTCTCTGGGGTTGGTTTGTTCATTTATTTATTTATTCTCAGCCTGTCTTCTCTGCCTCCGAGTAGTTTGGTACTTTGCAGTAACTCAATAATCCCTGAATTAGTGGTTCGGGGGAGGCATCAATCCATCAAATTGATGATTCGGCTGGATGCCAGCAGCAATCTGTTTATTTATTTGTTTGTCACCTCTGAGCTGAGCCTTTTTGGCAGTCTTGGTAGTCAGAACCTTTGGAGAAGAGGCCGTCAGTGCTTTGAATGGCAGAGATGGCAGCCTGAAACTTTTATACCGGGTTGAAAAAGGCACTGACAGCTTCGTGTCTGTAGCTGTGTTAATCGAAGCTCACAGAGAGTATGTCCATAATTAAAACTGGTGAGGAGTCTTGCAAAAGGACATAAGGATTAAACACATCCACTGAACTCTGAGGCATGTGATTTCCTCATTTGCCTTTCTCCGGAGCTTCGCTCTGTAGCTTCCCTCTGTAACTTCTTTCTCCTTCCTTTTTGGAGACTCTCCAGCTGTTAACATATGGAACACTGTTCCTTCAGGAGTTCCTTCACTCAGCAGAAGAGGTCCCCAGAGTTCATTGTGGGCCTCTTTGGTTGTACCTTCTTTTTCTCCTCTATGCTGGCTACCTGCAGTGAGTGACTATACAAACTCCAAACCCTTTACAAAACTCAGGTCCAGATGAGCTGAATTTTTTTCTGTTGGAGGCTCACATTCTCCAATCTATTGTCTGTTTCAGTGCTTGGCTACAATCGTACTTTTTGTGGGCCCTTTTCTAAAAAGGGCTTTAAATAGTAATTTGTTGCCTGTTTGATGTCTGCATTAAAATATCAGTGTGAATGCTGCACCAGCTAGTAGAGGAGGGCAAAAAATTTTATTGTGTTTTGAGAGAATGGAAGGGAATGAAGGGTAAGAAACTAGCCTTTGTTAAATTGTGTTTCTGTAGAGATAAATAATGTGTTTTTTACTTAGATAAACTTTTTTCCCACTGCCTGTGTTGTATGCAAACAGGAAACCCTGACAGTTCAAAGTGAAGGACTTGCTGACTGCATTTCTTTGTAGTAACTTGTAAGAAGTCACTGATTAAGTGGCATCAGCAGATTTTTAGTCAAAACAGTTTGTACCAGCGTGGTTCTAGGCTGAGATTTTTCATTCTTTCCTTTTGAGAATTAGTCATAAATGTTAAGCAAAAGAAACTGAATTAGTTTTTATGTCCCCTCCAATACTTGTTACTACTGCTAAGTAATATTTAACTGTGTAGTAGGACTACTTTTCTTAATTTAATTACTTCACAAAAATTTGTCCAGAAAGACTGCATTTAAATAATCTCTACTTCCTAATGTGTTGTTTACAAAACCAAAAGAAAACTGAAGGGGAAGAAACAATGCGGTTCATATTATTGGAAGAAGGTCTCTGAAGATATTTTCTGAATGTTTAAGATATTCTTTTTTCTAAATTTGCTTTGAGAATAAATAAAGCTAAAGAAGTAAGGTGGTCTCCCTGTTCTGCAATGTCATTAAAAAGTTTTTTAATAGAAATCAGCTGTAACAGCAAAATCAGTATCCCCAGGGAAGCTGCCCAGGAGTACACATGGTACATTTTATCTTCTGGGAAACAGAGTTGATGTAAGCCAAGATGAGGTATTTGGCCAGTGTCTCTAATCTGGTGGTTTTGTTGTTGTATCCAAATCCGTGCTGACCCATCTGCTGTGTTCTCTTGTTGCCTGCACAGTCCTGTGGTCGGGGTTCGGCGCGCTCTCAGTGAGAGTGAATCTGCGTCACCTGGTCTCCCCTCCTCTCTCTCTGCCCCTTCTTTCCTGAAAAGCTTTTACCAGGGCTCAGGAAGGTTGCTGCAGCACTCAGAAAGTGACCTCTCCAAGAGGTGAGAGCATTGTCTCCTGCCTAGTTCTCCAGTGCCACCAGCTTAACAGCAGGATTCCCAGTGGAATGCAGCACATGGCATCTCTCCCACTCTGCCTTGTGCTCCTGCATTTCTAGCAGACTTCTGTGATGCAAATGGGCAAACAGGCTTTTGGATAAAAAAGCCTGTTAAAAACAGAGGCTTCTATGCTGACACCTTGCAGCTATTAACCTATTTCTGTTGTAGTGTTGCAAATCTGCTGCATTGATTTGTCACGTGAAATGCAGTGGATTTTAGGAGTGTTATGCCAATTTAATGCTTTCTCTGCTGAATGCAAACCAGCATGTGTTGCCATGATCACTGGCATGTGAAAATAAGAAAAGAGCAATGTGAAGAGTGTACAGTTCTAATGTGGGATGCCTGTGCATGAGGAAGGGGAAACACCAAGTTAACTGAGTGATACTAACTGTGAGACGTTTAGAGAGAATTAACAAATAACTTCTAGTTGAAGAGGATTTGGGAAGAAGCAAAGGTATGAGAAGTGGCAAAAAAACCCCCAGACTTGTCTCTTACAGACTCTATTTTGGGTTCCAGTCCAGCTTTGTTTCTGTGTTCCCTTTAGATAGCAGACTTGATCCGAGCTGAACCAATTCCCAGGTCAATTTGTACAGGCAGTGGACACCATTAAACCAAGGTTTCTGGGTTTGGAGAATGAAGGATTGAGTATTGTATGAAAACTGTACTTTATTACCAGATAATTCCAAACTGAAATTTCTGAGATACTGTTTTTGGAATTGGTTATGCAGGCAGGTCAAGGTACTGTGTTTCATTATGGCGGAGTTTTGAACTCTTAAGGTGGGGAGATTTTCAAGGAGTAATTCCCAGAAGACCACCGTGTTTCTACTTAGGTTTTACAGTATCCACATTCCTGATATCATTTGATCTTTAATTTGTACGAAAACTCTTGTGAAAATGGGGTCTCCTTAGCTCTAGGTCTTGCTGGGAGCAAATGGGCCTGAACTGTCGTGGTGAGGAAATTTGAGCAAGAGTGCACAGTTAGCATCTAGTTGGGTTTGTGGAGGGAATATGACGAATACAGTCAGAAAGAAGTGCTGAGTGAATAATGCTGATGTGATAAGGGTCACTGAGGTAATCCACTTCATCTGGCTAATGGAGAATGAAACATATTGTCCAACTGATGGTGGCCAAAACTTGCAAATGGATGTTATGCTGTCAGGTTTAGGAATGACAGGAAGTTCTAATTTTTTACAGTGTTTTTTCTTGTGGGTTTCTTCTTTGGTTTGTTGGGTTTTTTCCCTTTTGTTCTTTTTCTCAGAGAGGACCACCATCTATCCCAGTAGGATCAGTGTGAGGTGTTCTTAGTGTTCTCATGTGAGTAAGTATATGATAGGTTGGAATTAAGCTTTGTAATCTGCAAACTATAAACTGTTTGACTGTTAGAAACCCTAATTAAAACTTCAGTGCATTTTCCAGAATAATCATGGTTACTACGCATTCATGAAGTGTGGAATTCCTATTGTGCTGGAGAAAAATGCTGTAGTCTCCCTTCTTTATCATGTAGCTTTGAGACTACACATGGTGCAGCAGGCAGCTTTTCTTGGTGTTCTGGCAATCTTCAGTGTGAAGGAGCAGAGACAGTTTCAGTTGGAATTCATTTTAGAAGGATTTTGGAATTGTAGCAGCCGGATGGGCCTATGCAAAGGGAATGCTATAGAATGGCATGGGATTTTTTTTGTTGGGTTTTTTAGGTTATTTTTTGTTTGTTTGTTTTCATTTGTTTTGGGGGGGTTTTTTATTGAATCACAGAATGGTTTGGGTTGGAAGGGACCATAAAGATCGTTTAGTTACAACCTCCCACACAGTTCCATTCTTTAAGAAATGAACAGTATAGTAAATTTTGGCATCAACATAATATTTATAGGTGCCTTCAGAATGTTTTTATGGCATTGTCAATACATTTCTCTGGAGAGAAGGCTAGGATGGAAATGGTCTCCCCACAATCTTGACTTTTGGCAAATGTGTTGTACAGCATTCAATATTGAACAGATTTGCAGAAAAGGAGTAAAAATAAGGTCTGATCAACATAGAGGTAAACAAGGATTTTTAATATAAAAATAAAACCAGCACTTTTAAAAATGGAACAACCTTCAGTGTAGGTTTGACTAGCCCACAATTTCTCTGTTCATTGCATTGCTGTGCAAGGATAATTTAAGCTGAATTTGAATTTGAACAGATTCCTTTTTTAAAAAACAGCTTCATGTCTCATGAAGGAAGTAAACTACTTGAGAATATTCTTTAAACAAAATAGCAGAAAGTAATTATTCAGAATAAAAATGTATGACAGGAGCAAGAACCAATAGAGGGGTGTAAACTGATAGAAACTGGTTTTTCTTCTTCCCAGATGGGAGGAATGCTTCATGTATTAGTCTTAAGTACGGGCTTCTGCTAGCTGAAGTGCTGGGAAGTTGAATTCTGTACTTGATCTGGAGGATTTTGTACCATCTCAGCCTCCAAATTGCAAAGTAGGTTGCATTGATTCAATTGCTACTCAGAGCAATCAAGAAGAGAAGTTGAAATGAAAGCAAAATGGGGAAAGTACAAGTCTTGGCATGAGCAACAACAGTGTTTATTCACAAGTCAGTTGGCTTTCATGGACTCAAGTGCAAAGTAATTCAGGTAAGTATTATGTAAAGAGTTCACAAGAAATGGGGTAGCATTGTGGTTTTTTAAAAACCAGTCTTTGGGAGCATTTTAAAGAACAGTTCTGGAAAGAGATTTAGCTAATGAAAACCAAGCAATAAGCATATTTGTAATCTGACCAATTTTTTGAGAGTTCTTCTTTCTTCTCTTTTTTTTTCTTCCTCTGAAGTAGCTGTCTCATCTTCATGCTATGCATTATCTGATAGAATAGTGAATGGGTGAAACTGAGTTGCAGTTA
Source organism: Lycocorax pyrrhopterus obiensis (assembly GCA_014706295.1). NCBI lineage: Eukaryota > Metazoa > Chordata > Aves > Passeriformes > Paradisaeidae > Lycocorax > Lycocorax pyrrhopterus. The sequence goes on from JACSVZ010000001.1 coordinate 50,483,113, forward strand.
AAACCTGAGATAAAACCTTAGATGATCAGTACTCTGTACTCTTGAGTACTTGGGTTGTTGCTTGGAACAGCTTAAGGATGAAAGTACAGACTGAAATATTTGAGACATTATACTGAATGTACAGCTGTTCATTTTTTATTGTATACAAGCTGATTAATGCATTTTCGTTTCTGTATTGGGTCAGAAACGTAGGCTAAGTAGCCCTACAGAGAGCCATTATTCTCCAAACTGAGTTGGGATGCATATGTGTTAAATACAGAGTATTACACTGTTATCTTTTTCCAGAGATTCTTCTGCTAGGTGACCTTGCAGCATGTTTCCCATGTAGGTGTCTGCTTAGGTGGTAGTGAAAATTCTGCTCTGCTTTTCAGTAGCAATGACTGAACTCTATTTAAGAAGTTGTTTTTCTTGTTTTGGAGGTGCTTTGGCTCTTAGTCTCTCCACTCACATTAATAAACCTCTTCGTTTTGCTGGGAGCTCATAGCTGATTTTTTTTCTTTGCCCCCACCCTGTTTAGAGAAACTGGTTTTTGCACCAACCTCCTGAATCTTTTCTTTAGGCCAGGAGACACTACCATTTTACTCTGGCTTCTTCCTGCTTTCACTCTGTAGGGTATTGTTTCACACCTTCAGATCTGATACTAAGCTAGGAGTTGTCTGTCTTGAAATGAGGAAACTTTCTTTGCTCCCTTTCTACCCTCCCTTTCCTAAGTCTTTGTGTTTTCCTGGGTTAATATGACAAGGCATGTTTCTGAGACTTGCAGAAGTTTTCCTCTAATCACTTATCGGACAGCTCTTTGAAAGAGGAGGTGATTAATATTAGTTGCCTAAAATGACGGGATTTTTGTGAAGGGAGGATTTAATGACAGAATACAGGTCCTCAGAATTGTATGGTTTGCATGCTTCATGAGGTAGTGTACATGATTAGTTCATCCCAATGTAAACTCCATGACTCAAATGGTGTAAACAACTTGGTTTCATACCCTAAAATAGCCACCTTCTTATTCTGACTTTTCTGTGATTTTTGCTACTGTAAATTGAACACTATTCCTAGGACTGTCTACAGGCACAGTAGCTGAACATAGATTTTTGTACATAGCAGTAGAAAGGAAATTTTCATTCCCTAGTGCCTGTTTAGTAAGCCCTGGAATTACTGTTTTTGTGTTGTAACATGATGATATGTAAGACTTGAAATAGTAAGCAGTAGTTCTGTTGCAGTTATTTATGGAAACATGAGTTAGAATTATATATATCCAAACTCAGTATCCCTTTTCCAAGAGCTGTTGGACTGAAATACCTTTGAAAAACAGCACCTATAGGTTCAGAATTAGTGTTACAGTCTATGTAGTCTGTATTTGGCTACCACAGGCAGTGGTTACCCATCACCAAGGACACAGAGTTAGATAAAGAAGATTGTCGCAGTTGCTGTTTAGGTTAATGCAACGTGGGGATCTACTAAGAGCACCCACCAATAGTGTGATGCTCTAGGGATAGGGATACTGAGGCACTACGGAAGCTGAATCAGGAGTGGAGAACCCTTCAGACTATGTGTTATTCAGGGCTCCCAACCAGTAGCACTGTTCTTAGAGGAGAGCAGGGGTGGTGCCTTGTGCTGGGTAGGTGAATATGAAGTCATGGTTATTTCTCTGCCAGGATATGGAAGGAGGGTCTTATACCTTGGTGTGATAGTGAGTCCAGTTGGTCACTCAGGCTTACGAATATCAGGGAGCTGTTGCAGATCATTAGCGTAGTGACAGCTTTGGTCACCAAAAAGGCCAGTTCTAGCTTGGTGAATTCAGCACGTCATTCAGCGCAGAGTATTAGTTCTGAAGTGCTGATTAAGATAGTGTTGCTGGCAGACTGGTGTAGCTGTAGCTTCATAGTCCTCCCTTGCACAGATCTCTCCTGTGCAAGCCAGATGTGGGGGGACAGACTGTAGCTGGCAAACTGCAATCATCTGCAACTGCCTTACCACTAAAAACATAGTGAACATGCTGGGCTTTCCTTTCATCTAACTTTTTAGGATCCTTGCACTATAGCCTGGAAATTTGTTACAGGATGAAGGTTTAAGTGTAGCTACTATTTTGATGTAGCAATTTTCCCTGTCATGAAGATGAAGCTGCAGAAACAGCTCCCCCTGTTTGATGCTCTCTTCCTAAAAGCTTGTAATTGTGCCTTGTGCTGTTGACGTTACATGGAAGGATTTGTGGCAGATAATCAATGTACCCATTGCTATATAATATCTGTGCACGTAATTTACTACCACAAATACAAAATTCTGAAATATTTCTGAAAGTGGATCAAGTACTTATGAAAGCTAAATGTCTTTTTCTCTGGCAGTAGTCAGTAGAAAGGTATGCTTGGTGTGTCCTCCCAGTAAAGCTTTCCTCTGTCCTCTCCTTACTTCTTCCAGCAGCATAAGATAATATTTAAATTAATGTGTAATTATGTTTCTACATGGCAGCTGGGGAGAAGATCTGCCCTCTTTTTGCAGGGGCTCTTTTCCTACAGCTGGAGGTGCTGATGAAACATGAGGACATCTGTCCCCATTTATCCAAGTGAAGCGTCCACTTCTTGAAGCTTAGGAAGGAGACTGTATGAGAAGGCAGAACACTGTCTCCAATGAAATAGTCACCTGTGAGCTCAGCATGACATTTAAAATGGCACTAGATGGAGTGTTGTGCTCCATTGGAGCACCATCTCTGCTTTTAGGGGTGTTACATCAGATCTTTCCCAGAAGACCGATGTATGGCAAAATAAAACCCATTGCTGTCAAAGTTAGAGGCTAAGTATTACCATGTTTCTCTCTTAGCTTCTCCAAAAGTTAAGCTTTTATTCTAAGCTTCCAGCTAAGCCCTGTGTGAATGCTCTGAATGTTTCCTGGTGGTATATAGTGCAAACTTCACAGCACTGTGCTACAAGAAAACAATTGGGCACTTGGGTATTCAAGGTGAAGCTCACACACAGCACGCTTTGCCTTCTTAAGCTTCACCGCAAGTGCTCCTGCAGGTTTGGTTATACATTAGACAGAGAAAATAAAGGTATTTTTTTCCCTACAAGGAATACTGACTCTAAATACCCCATCTGCTTTTTCTTTCCTTCAGTGATGGGGAGGGAAAGAAAAGAACATCAACCTTCTGCAGCAGTGAATCTCTAAATGCTGTGGGGGCCACGCTCACACCTCGCCGCATCTCCTGGCGGCGGAGAATATTCCTGCAGGTAGCTTCACCTATGAATAAATCTCCTTCCAAGATGCAGCATCCAGGTCTGTGTGTGCTTTTAAAGAAAATAAACAAGCAGTTGTTACTTAATACTGTAGTGAACTGCAACATGTTATAATATGAAAGGGAGAAGGGACTCAGTGTGGTACAATATTCATGCTAGAACCTCGCCTGAGATCAGTTGTGCTCATTTGGCTTTAGACTATTTAGGTTTTTGTTGCTTTGAAGAGAGGATTTTGGCATCAAAATCAAATGAATTGCAATCTGCCATAGCTGCTGTAGCAAGGAAATTAAGATGTCTCTTGCTGACAAAGATACTCTTTTTAACAGTTAGGAAACGTTTACACTAGCCTCTGTACATAATAGGAGTATTTGCAGAAAATGGTAAATTTTATGTCTTGTCCTTGTGGTGCACATAGCACCTGTTGAGCGTGTAAATAATTCTTACAGCTTTAAGCCATTTAAGGTAGAAACCTCTGAAACAGCTGAAATCATGCTATTGATAAAGTCCTGTTTGGCAGAATTCAAAACCATAGGCAAATGACAAACTATATTTAGTGAGCATAAAGTGCTATAGTACTCTCTGTAGTGCAGGTTAGCAGATGGAAAAAGTTGCTTTTAATATAGAAGCTGTGGTAAATTACAGCAGTAAACAAGTTCAGCTGTAAAGGAGACTTTATGGATAAACGCTTCATGGTAAGGCCTGTGGAAGGAGCTGGCAGGGGAAAGGTTTGAAATACTGGGTGACCCTTTATTTAGCTCTATTTAATTTAAACATAACTTTATTTAATGTAAACTAAACACTTATTTAAAAAGAATTCTCTACTGTTGAACTGCATTTTCTCTGTCTTTGGAATCAGCAACTCACTGCTGAATGTGAAAGACAGCTATTTTTGTTCTGCTGTGACATAGATTTTTGTATGTCAAACAATCTGAGCTTCCTGTAATAGCTTTCTGATTCTTTGCAGATGGTCATGATGGAAGTGAATTGTTACCCTTATCCCCTCTTGCTCCACCCCTGGAGGAGGACCCTCTTGTTCTAGTATTGCAAAATGAGGATGGTCCAGATAAAACTGGAGAGAGGAAAAACTCAGAAGAACTGCAAAGTCTGTGGAGAAAAGCCATCCATCAACAAATTCTGTTGCTTCGAATGGAAAAAGAAAACCAGAAGCTGGAAGGTTAGCTATTTAGAAAATACCCCTAAAAGCTATTGCAGATTCTGCTGCCTGAAGATGAAAACTGTTCTGATGTTGGGCACCTCAAACAGAGATGTGGTTCTGTAACTTTTTAGTTAACGGTACTAGAAAAAACCTGTGTTTTCCTAGTCCTGTCTCACAGTCTACCAGATTCTCTGTCTACCTGACTTTAAATGAGTAATCTTAGTGACAGAAGAAAGTGATAAATTTTTCTTTTTGAGTGCATGTTAGACAAAGGATGCTACAGTCTGTGTTGTATCTGTCTGAGTCCAGGAGTTCTAATGTGAAGTGGAGTGATGAGAACAGGAGCTGTGTGAACACTTAGGTATGGTAAACCTTACCCTTTCTATCTCGTTTCAGTCCTTTGCAGCTCATGGCCTTTCTCTCCAGGCTTTTTGTTCTTCATTAACCACATCACAGTGGTAACTTATTAATGCTTGAATCCAAATATGATTTTTGAGCAACTGGCTCTTGAGGTATGTCAGAAAGTTGTGTTTTTTGGAACATGAGCACTGTACACTGAAAATTGAGTGCTGTTAGTGAGGGTTCTAAAGATGACCGTTCTGATTGTCAGTTGCCTGAGCTTCTGGCTAAGATATTTTATTATGACTGGTCAAGACCCGCACAAATAAAAGATAGGATGCAATGACTGTCCTAGCATATAGAAGTTCTTCAGTATAATAGACTAACAAGCTTTTGGTGCAAGTTGAAAATTCCAAGTGTTCTCTCTGCAATTGCTGCCTTCATCTTCTCCTTCATGCTATATAACCTATATGGTAGTCTGATTCTTCAGACAAAACATAATGATCTTGTTAAGGTCAGTTAACTCTTTTTCCTTCTTTAGACTAGCTTACTGGGAAGGCAGGGAGAGGAAAGAAAAACATCAGGACAGAAGTCTTTCCATGTCCCTCCAAGCGTACATCCTTGAATGTATTTCCTGCACATGTAGTGTGTTTCTCGGTGCCATTTCTCTACAGTTTGTCTCCCTGTTGATACACAGTTCTGTGGAAACTGCTAGATTTATAGGGAACATCTAGAGAGAACTTCAGCCAAAATCTTCATTTCATAAGCCATTTTAGCAAATAGTCTATTGTTGTGGGGTGAGGAAGCTGGAGGTCTGCCGGGGTGACTAATTTCATGTTACTCCCTCTGTTATTTCAAGCTGCTGAGGGATAAAGTCTTTGCTATACCCACCCTGTGTGGCTAAGGGTACTGAAAACTCTTAAATCAGTCCAGTTCTGTAAAGTCTCAGCTACAAGTTGCTTCCATTCTGTAACAGATATGTAGAAATCAGGTTCTTCCTACCTGATCATTTGTGGTGAAAACAGGAGTGTTGGCAGTGGAGATGCCTAACTGGCACTCATTTGCCGGCCCACATTCTTGGTTTGTGCTGTGTGAGGCATGTCTCCATTCTTATTTCCAGGTTCATAAGTACTGCTAATGAAACTGGTGCTCTGGCTAGCTAGAATTCATCATCTTATTTTCAAAGGGTGAAAAGTAAACTATTCTAACACCTATCTCTAGGTTTCCTTCCTGTGGTCTGTTATAACATGGGTCATTTTATGGACAGGACATGTGCAGAGCTGACACATTGCAAACAAGCCTTGGTTCAGGTGGTTCTTGGCATCCTAGCCTACAATTAAATGTGCGTCTCAGGAAAGGGAAATGTAGTAACAGAAATGCAGAAATTTCTTTACTTGAAGCCAGGTTCCTAGCTGTGAATTTATTAGTTGTATATATTCGACCGGTATAAGACTGGAATTGCTGTGGAACTGTTTCTAGTGGTTTTCTGTTAATCATTTGTTGACTTTTATGTACAAAATATTAATAGAACCTCTTTTCCTATTCCTTTTGCTGTCGAGGAGACTTGAATGCTATTAGTTCTTTATTTTACAGAAGGTAAGTTCTGTCAGTTGTGCAAACTTGCTTTCTTTTTCTTTTCATTTCTTTTTTCCTGAGAAGCTGGAAGCTCCTTTTTCCAGTAGGTCACCTAGAAATATAATAGCTGTAAAAAGTATCAGGCCACCTAGCAATGATTAGGAAAAATGTGAGGATGGCTGAAAACAACCAAGGATGGGGTAGTAGTTAGGGCACGTATGATCAACGTGCAAACTTGCTGGCTTTCACTAGGGTTAGCTGCACAATTAATGTGGGAGTTTGTTGTCACACTGAAGTATGTTACTGCTGTCTTGCATCTGTTGCATGCTGCCTCCAAGAGTGAGAATTCTTGGGTGAAATTGTACAGCAGTAGGGTAGCATTTGAAATCGCCCCAGCTGAGCTGCAAATTCCTGTGGTAAGATCACGTTCCCATTTTTATAGCAGTGTACTGCACTTTGCATAATACCTGCTTCTGCAGGAGCCCCTGTAGTATTGAATGGGTAAGATCTCAGAGGTGTAACACAGAGCTTTTGGAAATAATGTGTCATTTTTGAAGTGGGCTAGGCAATGATCCTGTGGATTGATCCAATATTGACTCTCTGAAGTGAGATGAGTAAGCGAAGGAACAGATTGTCTTGTTTTGCAGGATATATAAGAATGTGAGCGAGAGTTTGCTTTTACCTAGAGGTGATGGTGGGGAAGGGGATACATTTGTAAGAGGAAGGAGGCTTCTGCAAGAAGTATTGTGCACAGATCAAGGCAAATTTGGGATAAACTCAACTGCAGCTCAGAGGTCAAGTTGTGAAATGTACAGTCCACTCCAGTGACAGTTAAACAAACCTCTCATTAATTAAGACACATGTAAGTCTTGATTTCAGTTTTTTGTACCTGTAGTTAGAGGAATTGGAGTGTTTTTCTGTACGTGCATCATGAATAATAAAATACCCAGAGTTAATTTCTTAGTAATGGAAATGAAAGCTGCTTCTCCATGAAATGCCAGGATGACAATGCAGCTTTGTTTCAGAAGTAGTGTAATAAATACTTTGTGCCAGGTAGTCCTACGCAGCAAAGCTTTTCAGTTTATAACATCAAGAGTTCTGTGCTTCAGCACAAATGTATCTTTTCGGATATGGTTCCTGTTGGTTCATTCTGTTTGCTCAGCCCGATGATGCCAGGTAGCAGTGCCAAGAGCTCTTCTCACTCTCTTAAGGGACATGTAAGAACTGGAACCGGTGTGACTGACTTCAGTTCAGAAGACTTGCTTAGCTTGCTTGTCTGAATCTCTAATACAAACATTCATATGTTTGGGAGTTTCTATACTAAAACAATTGTAATGTTCCATATAAACAAGAATAAAATGATCAAAGGTGTTTTTGCAGGGCAGGTTCTGTGAGGTTTTGTTGAGTGTGGGTTTTTTTGCCCCAAGCTTTAAAAAATGTTTTTATGTGCTTCATGAATTGCTAATATTCATGACCCAGTAAGAGAAGTTAAATTGTTATATGCAGCATTTACAACAACTGTCCCCATCTAAGCTATAAACAAATGAATTGTAGATGTATTTATCCCCAATCAGCTTATTGGATAGATACATTTAATTTGAATGAGGTTTATGTATTTGTTGTTATCTTGTAATTTTTTGATATTCTGGTTTTCCATGTGCTCTTCCTTTTTGTTCTGTGTTCTAGCAAGCAGAGATGAGCTCCAATCACGAAAAGTAAAACTGGACTATGATGAAGTTGGCACATGTCAGAAAGATGCCATAAATATTTGGGATAAGAAGTTACTAAACTGCAGAGCCAAAATCCGATGTGACATGGAAGATATTCATTCCACTTTAAAAGAAGGTATTTTGTAGGAGGGCTTTTAGCTATGAGGTCTGAAGATCATATTTTTTGTTCCCTTCTGATCCAACTGTCAGCAATACACTTCTCCCAGTAGCAAAAAATTGCCTTCTTTTCACAGAGGCACCCACCTTCTCCTGCAAAACAGAAAATAGGTTCTGCTTTGTCTGCAGCTTGCAATGTCAGCAATGCAGAAACATGTACAGTCGTACTCCTGAAAGTAGCATCTTGTTTCCATGTATCATTACATCCAATATTGAACTTGGAGCCTCTGTACCTCTGACCTTCTGGTTTCTGATCAGTGGATCCAATTGACTCTGAGTTTCAGATGCTCTGATTTTACTTGCTTACTGAGAAGGCTGGACCATAATGTCTGCTGTGGTCTGTGCCCAAAACCTAGGGGAATCAGAGCCAAGCTTTGGAGAGTCTGGAATACGGTCACTTAGTATTTCACTTCCTGGAGTGAAAGGCTGGGGATTTTGTCTTGAAGTAGATCTTCCTGTGGACTAGCAATAGGCCAAGAGAGTATCCAGAGGGACTTGTTATGATGCAGATGTAGGGCCTGATTGCACTGCTCTGCCCTCTTCCATAGAATCTCATATCTGTGTTACAGATGCTGAAAAATAATTGAGTCTAATCTGGCTGTGGTACAGAAGGGAAGTTTAAATTGCTACCAAAGTAAATTGTAGAAGATATAAAGCAGTTCCTGTTAGTGACCTGCAGAAGTCTGCCAACAAATTACTTACCTTGATACCCTGTCTTCTGTTGTTGGATTGCAGTTCAGAGTTGGGAACAAGGATATGGAATTTTTAACTTGCATTCTTCATAAATAATTATTTACCTAGAAGGTGTTAGCAGAGTTGACATTTTGACTTTCAGAGGTTGATTTAGAGAGTCAGATATCGAAGGGAAATGTATTTCTCTGTGTCTATGGACTGACATGAGCAGCTCTTTGAGAAGGGAAAGAGGAGGTGGACTTCCCTGTACTTTACACTTGAGAATTTAGTTCAGACTTTCTAAACAGGTCGTTCTACATTCTGTGTGTAGTCGTGCATCTTTTCCTTCTGGAGTCTAATGGCTCAGAAGTGGCAAAGCAAGGGATATCTGTACCTCAGTTGCCCCAGGTACTGCTCAGTGTAATTGCCCTTAAATTTGTAGTTCACGTTTAGTTCGTGGGACTGAGCCGTGGCTACTGAGTGAACGCACTGCAGAGTGGAGTTCCCTTTGTAAGGGATCCTCCAGAGTGGTTCAGCCAAAATTATGACAAAGCAAATTCTTGTGTTGCAGCACTAAAAGTATCCCCCTGCTTAGGCCTCTTATTTTTTGACTGACCTGCAGGTGTACCAAAAAGTCGTCGGGGAGAAATTTGGCAGTTTTTGGCTGTGCAACACCGAGTCAGGCACAGGCTGCCAAACAAGCAGCAGCCTCCTGACATCTCTTACAAAGAACTTCTGAAACAACTGACTGCTCAACAGCACGCCATCCTCGTAGATCTAGGTAAGTCTGTTCTTTCTGACTGGTTTTGTGGGTATTTGAGTGAAAAACACACCTGTCAAAATAGAAGCTGTTGCTGAAGATAGATGCTGCTCTATGAACACCATTTTCTATGTCACCAGGATACATTCTGTGTATGCCACTTAGAATCCTGTAAGCAGATGATTTCTTAGGCTATGCCATTCATATTTATGCCCTTCTGCATCTATCTGAAAAGAGAAGTCAGGCAGTTGCTTCTGCAAGCTCTGTGCAGATGAGAATATTAAATGAGATAAAAAAGTACAGTCTAAAATCAGTGGTAAGATACAGATTGATCTGGTTAAAGGCAAACTGCCTATGAAAGCAAAGAGAAATGGTCTGAGTGAGGAGAAATGCTGTTTGTCAGATGGGTTGGGGTTTTTCTTCAGAAGAATTGAATATCAACTACTCTTGTCTCTTTACATCAGGACGGACATTCCCTACACATCCTTACTTTTCCACCCACCTTGGAGCAGGACAACTATCACTATTTAATCTCTTGAAAGCATACTCTTTGCTGGACAAAGAAGTGGGTTATTGTCAAGGTATAAGCTTTGTAGCTGGAGTGCTGCTTCTACATATGAGTGAAGAACAGGCCTTTGAAATGCTGAAATTCCTCATGTATGACCTTGGCTTCCGTAAACAGTACAGGCCAGACATGATGTCGCTACAGGTAAGTCAGTCCTTCTGGAGCAAACCGGAGTTTTAAATCACTTTTGAGCTCTCAGGGGTTGCTTAGGTTCTCCAGGGCCTTATGAAGCTTCTTATGCTGTTTTGGAGGTTGTAAGGTGCATGTATATTTTACTGTCAAACCCCTCTCTGCCTCTCAATTTGCAAACAGAGAAGCTTAAAACTTGCAGACTTTTTCCTGTCGCACATCCCTGTCATCTCCTCTTCAGAAATTCTGCTTTCTGCTATTTTTCCCTTCCGTTTCTTTTCCTCACTGCTCTCTTCCTTATGCCAGAAAAAAGCTGATATGCTTTGTCATGTGTGGATGGAGTTTAAAAAATAATTCGATTTTGTTTTTCTTCAGTGCATGAGCACTGGGCTGTAGATTTCTCTCTTGTGACGCCAAGTCAAGTCAATAGTGACACACAGTGGCCAGTCAATGTATTCCGCAGGTATTTGTACTTGGGACTGCTCTGCCTTGACTCATCATTTCACCTCTTTTTCTCTCATTGTCTTCTACTCCATCACCCTCAGAGAGAGAAAACAGATGAATTTTTAATCGTTTAATTAGCTTATGCAATGATGCAAGCTCTGCAGTATTATTTAACAGCTAGCTATAGATACTCAAGACTGTTTAGGAAGGAGACAAAATTTTTCAGATCTGTATGAATTTCAGGGTTTAAAGTTTGAGAAATCTTTGATCTTGACATGCAACTGTCCACTGACTTGAATAATTATATGTTATAAACCCCTTATAATGTAAAGGAATATATCACTGATGAGTTTTATAATCCACAGAGGAGGAAGAGAAAATAAAGCAGCAGATACAAAAGTCTCCTTTTTTTCCCCATGCTCCCTGCAAACAGTTATAATTAAGTAAAACTCAAAGGGAAAGTTTCAGCCCACTTTTCATGACCAGTCTCTTTAGGTGATTATTTGGCAAATGTCCAGAGCAATGCAATAGATTATAGTTAAACAAACTGTATGTGCTTATTCTAAAAATTATAGAGGACTGTGGATGTGGATGTAAGTGTGCTATACCAAGTTTGTTGTTGATGAATTAAGGGTGAACAGCCATAAAAATCATTGTTTTACCTCCTCCTGTTCCATTTCCCTCCACAAATACATTTTAAACCAGTGAGGGTCAAAGTGTGATAAATGCATGTTTGTGGGGTTTTTTTCCCTAGTAGATGCTCTCTGAGTGTGTGTGTGTGTGTGTGTTAAACTGCAGTTGTAGATTTCCAACATCTGATGATTTGAGAGCATTCACATGTCCAGGATTTCACAGTTTAAATGAGTGTGACTCTTTCATTGTAAGAACACTTTTAAATTCGAGGAAGTTTACCACTTGTAGTACTGTTTGCCTTTTAAATTAAATGGCCTGTCTTTTCCCACAGTTTGCTCCTAGGCAGTTCTTCTGTTAAAGTCAAATTTTGTCTGCTCAAGACAAACTAAACAAGAAGACGTAGAGGATCTTACTATATTTGGGTTGTTTTGTAATAGAAGTAGAGTATTGCAAATTCTTCTGCATTTACAGTAGTGAAACACAAGCAAGCTTTTACGCAGAATTGGCTTCACTCCTGTAGAAGAGAAATGTTGGATGATTCTTCGAGATAATGAAAACTTACTTGTCTTAGATTTTTTAGTTGTTGTCTGGAAAAAGTAGTAATCTAGATCCTTAGTTCGTAATTGGTTTACTACTCTGCGATGCAATTCTGACTTCACATGTGTGTTTTGTATTGGCACTGTCCAAACTGGGCTTAATTGGTATCTTTTGCAATTAAAGCAAGGACTCAAATGCATGCACAAATTTAGCTGATTTGCCAAAATGAAAGTGATCCCTCTCCATGTACACAGTGCTGACAAACAGGTAGCTTCAAGGGCTCTCAGCTTTTGGTAGGGAACAAACATGAACTCTAGAAGTAGGAAAATAGCTGGATCTAGTGAGTCATTTTCTTATTGAGGAGCAGATTCACCTTAAGCATGAAGCACTGTTGACAACAAAATTTGGCCTGACAACTAATCAACATATGTCTGCTTCTCATTGTCTGCTTTCTGAGAGAAGTGTCGCAAGGAAATAATTTACCACAGAATGGTATTTTTAGCAATGAATAGCACCTTTTAACCGTTTTCCCTTTCAACCTTTTATAGGTTGTATAGCAACACTTTCTGCACAGTATCTTAAATTCCTCAGGACCACTGGGAGGTGTGCTGGGAAATATGTATGTGGTACACCTCTGTGTAAAATGTGTTCTGTGGGTACAGAAACTGTGTAAAGTGATGAGTGTAGCATTGGTGTTTTAAATGCAGCAAAAATAAGGCCAAAATTCAGAGAATGAAAGCTGGAATGTGTAAATTTAGTCAGAAATAATTCATGGAGGGTTTGGACATCTTGGAAGAGGTACCTCTACTTTCATTGCTGCGAGACTGAAAGTTCTGGTTTGTGGACAAAGTTGGAGCAATATATTCCCTTCTTACCTTAAGCCTGTGAATCTGAAATGATACTTCATTAGTAATCAGGTTCAAACTGTTCTTTGTTATTGTCTACCCTGTTGGTTTTAATTCATTAGTGGCAGGTTGTTTATAAGTGAGTAGATATCACTTGAGGCCCCAGGTGGCAATTAAGCTTCATTTTACTGTTCCATCTGTACTGCAGTTAATTTCTCTCGAATGAAATGTGAATGATTTGGAAAACTGAGTAAAGCTGAACTTTTCTTTCTTTACTTCCTTCCCCCGCCAACCCTCTCATGGACTGTAGATTCAGATGTATCAGCTCTCAAGGCTTCTACATGATTATCACAGAGACCTGTATAATCATCTTGAAGAAAATGAAATCAGTCCCAGCCTTTATGCTGCACCGTGGTTTCTTACGCTGTTCGCGTCTCAGTTTCCATTAGGATTTGTAGCCAGAGTATTTGGTAAGAAAGTTTATTCTATTGCGATAATAAACAGTCCATTGTGTTTTGAAACTCTCCAGGAGTAGTTTTCTACATGCTGGGGACATTTGGGATGACTGTTGTGGGTGGCAAGTAGCAGCACTTTTCATGGTGGGATGTCAGCTCTTTCTTAAAGAGGAAAATCCAAAAGGTATTCCTTGAAACATCAGACTTGAGCAAATAATTATGTCTTCTCTAACTACCTAAGAGACTTCTGAAGTTTAAACAGCAGAAAGTTTATTGTTGCAAATGTTTTTATCTATAGAAAAGTTCATCTTGGCCAACTTGCAAACTGAAAAAAGAAAATGCATTTCCGAATTCAGATTCTAGAGTGCTTTCTAAAAAAATTTAAGCAAATTTGAACTTAAAGGCTGGTTTAGGTATTCATGTATATATTGAACAATTTCCAAGTCTTAGTATGCCTCTGATTTCATTCATCTAGTTTTTTCATTATATGCTTCTCTTCAGGTAATGTGTAGTACAGAAACCTAAATATTGATTATGCCTGGTAGTGTTTACAGTATCAGAATGTCAAGTAATTGTTTTTTGTCTTCTTTTCTTATCCATAAGAACTGCCAGCTTAGTCAAATCTCTAGTAATGCACTTTTTTTTTTTAATTTAAAGTTAGTTATTAATGCAAAACTCACTGTACTTGTATATGCACCAAGAATCTAAATGCATGTGTAAGGTACTTTCTCTTCAATTAGATACTTTTTTCCCTTTGATCTTTCTGTTTTCGTATGGCACCTTTTGTCTTTTCTTAAGAAATTCAACCTAACTTTGTCTCATGTTTTAATACTGGAGTGTGTTAGGTTCTCAATTTGTGTGGTGTGTTGGCTTGGGGGTGGGAAGAGGGTTTTGGTTGGTTGGGTTTGGTTTTAAGTTTTTAATTTTTTCTTGCCCAGTGATTTCTCCATTATACAGGGCTTTTTCCATTTACAGCAAATGTTTTCTGTCTGCTGTCTGGGTGAACAAATGATTGGTGTATCTCTTTTTCAGTGGTGTACCAGTCATGTGAATATCTCTTTCCCGGTGGGATTACTGAATTCTGGGACACTTGAACATTTTGTGTTTCTTCTTTGTTGTTTGGGTTTTTCTTTTCCTAAATGAATTTTTTAAGGATGGGAGAAGGTGGGAAAAGAGGTTCGGTGTTCATTTCTCTGTAAATAAGTTAAGCAAGGCATGTTCCCATTTTAAAATTGCAAAGTTACTGTATTGTTTTACTTCCTAATGCTTTGAATTCCTGAATTTTCACTGTCTTACGGGCCATTGTAATATACCAGGAACAAATGGCTATTGCCTACCCTTCACAAATTATATACCTGTATTTATGCTCTTTGAATGTCCATCATAGACTTGAGAAGGGAGAATTTCAGAAACTGCATTTGGGGGAGATGGTTGCCTCATCAGTGTCCTTCTGCTATTGTCCCTATGATACTGGATTAGGCCAGGGATGACCTCTTGAGTATCAGGATCAGGAATTGAATTTCTTCAATTGTGTAGCCCCGAACAAAAACATGTTGTGGTGTGACAGAGCCAACAGCTCAGGAGGTTTATTTGAAATGCTCATGTGCTGCCTTCGTCTCAGTAACTGCAAGTCCACCAGTGCTTCTGAAGCAGAATTTCTATTTACTGTCATCAAGATTCCCATTTCTGTACAGTCTGTGTCTACTGACCTGCAGAGCCCAAACTTGCCTCTCGTATCCATGTAATTATACCTCAAAGTAAGGGTTTGGGGCTTAGATTATAGCCAGTAAGATCACTAGTATGAATTTTGAAAATATTATAACCCATTACGGAATCTACATGGTTGTTTTTTAAGGACTAGCTTCTGCCTGTAGAAAACAGTTGTGTTGTGATCTGCTCCCCAGTTGCTTTTCAGTCACAGGAGCACTTAAAACCAGTTAGCAGTTGGTTAACAGTCTGTGGCAGACAGTGATGAAATGCTTATTGCAGATAACTGCTACAGACATAACAAGCATGCAGTGTTTTCTTTAATGCTCTCTCACATCTGTAAGATGAAAGGAAATTCTTTTATATGCTTTATCCTCTTGTTGAAATAAGACAGATAGCACTTCTGAACTGAATATATCTGCACTGTGTTTGATTACAAAGAAGAACATCTCAGCAAATATATGTATTTATCTGATGACTCTAGCTCCCATTTTCAAGATACTGTAATTATTTTCTCTTTTAGACATTATTTTTCTTCAAGGAACAGAAGTCATTTTTAAAGTAGCACTGAGCCTACTTAGCAGTCAAGAGACATCTATAATGGGATGTGAGAGTTTTGAGAACATTGTTGATTTTCTTAAAACCACTATTCCAGATATGACTAAGCCTCAAATGGAAAAAATTATTACTCAGGTAAGGATGTTTTTCTCTTTCCTTTTTTCCCCCCATTTAGTTTACTTTAAAAGAATCATGCCTACAGTATAAGCAAAAGTCTTCTCAGAAGATACAAATATCTTCTTGAGAAATACTGTCTGGGGCTGGAATCTTCATCTCTATACCTAAACTTCTCTGCATTGAAGCTGCAAATTGAGAATGAGCCGCAGTCTAGTACCTTATTTGTGAACCTGGGAGCAGCTTTCCCCCTTCAGGTGGTAGTTCAGAGATAACAGAAGAGCTCTAGAAAACCGTGTGCAGGAGTGGAGTAAACACTTACGCATTCCTGTGGCTTGTTAAGGTTTGAATCTTTCAGGTGCTTTTAGATAAGAATTCATTTTTAGACAATGTAAATCTTCATTTCCTCATTGCATTGGCTGTGACTGCTGTGCTAAACCTGTGTCAGGCACTTTCGTGTCTGTCTTCACAACTCATTGATTCTGGCAATGATAGAGATGGTAGTTTAATACTTTTTGATACTTTTAGACATTAAATCTATTCTGTGCTCTGCACGAGTTGCAGAGCAGCTGTGCTGTGTGGGTGTGGTAGAAATGGCTTTGTGCAAAGCCAGGTCTGATAGAGTAAGGAATGGGTTTTGTTGCCTGCAGAGCTAAGTGTGGTTGCACACAGCTCAGCTCAGCTCAGCTCAGCTCTGCTGGCCTGTGCTGTCGTCTTATGCTGAGCAGCCTTCCAGATCTGCATCCGTGTGTAGGCTGCCTGTATCCTATTGTTCCTACCCAGCCTGGCTGCAGGGACAGTTGTTTAGCTATCTCAGTGTGGTAGTTCCCAGGAACATCCCCTTATAATGGGTAGTAGAAGAAAAATGTAGACATTATGCAGATCTGTAATACACAGATGATTGATCGGGTGGCTATGTAGAGGAAAATGGTTGTTACCCAGCTTGAACACTACATAATTTAAAGTTTTATCTCATTTGAATAGAACAGTGAAAGTAATACAGAACTTGGTTTTTCAGGGAATCTCTCTGTGTCTTGTGTTGGTGGAATATTTGTGATCTCTAGGATAAGGAACAGAAAATTGATGTCACTGTAGACATCCTTCCAATCCTAGTCTAAAATCTTTGGTAGTTTTCCAAAGCTGAGAAGCTGTGACTAGATGTGTAAACAGATAAGAGTCATATGATCCCTTCACTGTCAGAGGCTCAGTTCTGTAGTTTTCACAATGCTTTGTCCCTAAAGTATCCCAATAACAAAGTAGTGTGTCATCATGCAGAGACAGAGCACATGGAAACTGTAACTGTGAAGAATGTTTTTATAGAAGTCTGCAAATGAGCTCTTGGAGTCAAGGGATCTAGTTTTGAAGGCAGAGATCTGATGAATCCCAGATTTAAAAATTTTGTTTTGAACTTCTTAATATTCCTGAGCAAGACTCCATAAAACTTGGTCATATTATAAAATTCTTGGATTGAATATGACTTTTCTGCTGATACATCTCGTAGTAAGAGAGGGTATTTGGTAATTGTAAAAGGCATGATCCAGTTTTTTCTGAAGTCTATGATTTATTATGGCTGCAACTCTCTATGTTATAATGCTCTTACTGCAGACATCCCCTTAAACACTTTTTGAAGGGGACAGGAAAAGCATTAATCCAGAAGAGTTGACTCTTAGTCAAACATTCATGTGGAATAAGTCTTCTCTATTGCAGTTAAAAATGTTTTTTCTGTCATGCAGGTGTTTGAGATGGATATTTCAAAACAGCTCCATGCCTATGAAGTAGAGTACCACGTTCTTCAAGACGAACTACAGGAAAACGTGAGCCCCTGTGATGAAGGTGAACCCCTGGAGAAGCTGGAGAGGGCAAACAATCATCTGAAGAGGCAAAACATGGATTTGTTGGAGAAGCTACAGGTAAATGACTTAGGCTACAAACTCATGGAGAAGTCATTTCTATGATTCAGCCAATGGAGGAGAAACTGTTGTTTTAAGTCTATGTGAGAAGTCTTCTTGCTGCAGTTGAGCAGTTCTCTTAATTACAGTGATTCACTTCTGCTAGGCATACTTCTAAATCCTTTGTCATTCCTTGGACTTTTCCTTCTTGATTTAGATTTCTTTTTTCCCAAAATCTCTCTGCCCCTATCTTCCATAACATCTGTTGGCAAAATTTGTGTATCTTACTGAAAAATAAGTTCTCTGTCGCTTCATCTCTTTTCTTCCCTGTTGGAAAGTTTTAAGAAATAATCCATAGTGCAGCAGATTTGTTTTCTCCAGGCCTTTGTAGCCAGTGTTGTTTCGTTTCCTTCTGCTGAAACTCATAGACCTACTTTTGGAAGGTGGTCTCTTCTAGCAGACCTGACTACATCTGAAAGCCCACCAGACTCTGCCTGATAAAGTTGTGCTTTAAAAAAGTCCTTCCTCCTTCACTATTCACCCTTTGTCCCATAGCCTGGCCAAGATTTGTTTCAGTTGCAATATGTATTGTCTTGCATTTTCTTGAAAGGCAAGTTCTTGTTTTTTCATCACCATTATATTTGTTAATTTGAACAAGCACTGCAAAGAGCTCAGAAAGCACTTGCAGCTTCTGAAACATGAAAATAGAAGGAAGGAAAAAAGGAAAGATCAAGTCCTCATTTCTGTGTTTATGGGCTAAGGGTGCTGTGCTGTGTTCTTTTGATACTGAAAACAGGAATCACTTCAACTTTTTACTATTATTAATTTTTCTTTTTTATTTTTCTTTATTTATTTACTTACTGCAGCTTTAGCTTTTACCTCTGTTCTGAAAATGCACCAAAGGCATAAAATAATTGAGTTGCTGATTTGAAAGGCTCTATCGAAGCTTTTCTGTTCTTTCAGAGTGCCTTACAATAATGCATCTTTCTCAGTTCCTTAACCTCTTCACCTTTTTGTTTGTATAACTTCTTCATTCCTCTGCTTGTACCCTTTCCTAGGAACAATCAGAATTCTTCCAGTTTGCACAGAGGGAACTGCTACTGCTGTGGTAAAAGGTTTCTTTGACTAGTCAGAGGAAGCTGTAGGTTTTTAATTGGGCAATAGGGAACACAGTCTGCTTCTAGACTTAATGTTGAGGTTCTCTTTCCCTCCAGCCTCTCCATCCTTCTAACTTTATCACAGAGGGTTCCGCTTGTTCCGTCACTGTCACACAGGTCATGTCTTCCAGTACTACTCCAGCTGCTGATTTCCTTTTTCCCCCTCCAGCTCCAGTTCCTTGTTACTCTCATCTGTCCCTTGCTTGCTGCAGCTTGTATGTCTCCTTCCCTCTGTAAAGCTTTGAGAAATCCTTCAGATTGATCTGGTCACCGTGAGGAGATTTTGTGTATGATACACAATGCACATTCCTTGTATTGTCTGCCTACACAGATGTCTTTTAGAAGTAGCTATGTAATTCTTTCCTTAACAGATGCCTTATCATAATATTAAAAGAAAATTATTGAGAATTTATAAATTTATTATGATGTTATTGTTTACAGGTTGCTCACGCTAAAATTCAGAGTCTGGAAGCCAGCCTGGAGACTGTTTTGACTCGGGAGAACAAAATGAAGACTGTGATTCAGTCCCTGGAACAGGAGAAGATAACGTATCAAAAGACTCTTGAGCAGATAGTGAAGTATTTGCCAGCAGAAGTGTTGTCTGACTGTGAACTGCTCCTGAAGGAAGTAAACTACAACCCAAATAATAAAATATGGAGTAAGCCATAAACCAGGGTTTTCTAGGCAGCATTTCTTCAAAAAAAAAAAAAAGGGAACGAAAAAATGAGTATGCTGCTTTCAATAGCTACTTAGCAATAGGCAATGGTATTACCCAGTGCTGGGACACTCATAGCTACAGATGGGCCTTCAAGTGTCAGTATGCAAATTCAGGCTATTAATTTTTTTATGATGATGTAAATAAATCACGAGGGGGAAATAAAGGATTCTCACATGTAATTATGATGAGTAGATGTATATTTAGAATTGACCTAAAGGAAAAGAGGAATTGGAGTAGACAAAGATAATGGTGATCTGCAAATTCACTCTGGATGTGCTTGTCTTGTAGTGAAATGAGGATAGTGTGTCTTTATATATATGTATATTGAATATGTTGAATAATACTTGAAGAAAAAAAAAGGAGAATGTAATTTTCCCTCCAAAGAGCAGCATGTTTCACATCTTCTGTGGAAAATCTGTGTGAACTCATGCGTGCCTCTCTTTCAATTCTACTGACATCGTGAGCACAGACCAATAAGCAGAAAAAGTATCATGACATGATTTGCACAGAAAGAGCTGTAGTGCCATCCGCTGCCTGGGCTGTCCCAGTCAGCAGTGTGATTCCGCATGCATGTTGGAACTGGAAACAAAAAAGCATTGCATCATGGCTCCGCCTCCGTCACCCCGAGCTAAGGAATAGGTGTCTGCACGCACTCGCAGAGCTCGCAAAGGCAAGAGCTAGGTGGCTGCTGCTCCCTTCCCGGCCTGTTTGCTTCCACCTGTCCTGCAGCTGATGGTGATGAGGAGAGGAAGGAAGCACAGCAGTGGGATGGGATTCATTCCAGTGTTAGTTTTCCACCAGAGACTTGCCTGTTGTAAGAGTTAGGTGTGTAAGGGGTTCTCGTTTAACCAAAGAAATGCTGCAAGAAGCCTTGTGTAATTGTATTGGGATGTGGAAAGCTGTTTTAAATTTTATTTGAGAAGAAAATTGAGGTAGGTTGCAGGAAGCTAAGTGTGAGTGCACAAGAGAGGACCAAGCAAGTCTCAGATATTATGTACCTTTCAGTTTTCACATATACAGTGGCTATACATTTCAAAGGGGATCCCGAAGTACAGGCACAGTTTTAATAAAGCTTTCCAGGCTATTCCTGTTTTAATACTGCTTTGTGGTCTTCTTTTTAAAACAAAAGTAATGAATTTGTGTGTTCTGGACAGAAGGTGAGATAAACTCTGATCATTTCAAGGGAGAAATTATGTTTATAGGAGTATAAAAAGTTGCATATAGATTTGAAAATGTTTTTGAGTGGAATTTTTGAGAAGGCTTAGACAAATGTGTAATAGACAAGTATTTTGGAGTGCATGTCTGAACCCTTAATTGCGTGTTACAGTGGCTCATTTTATCTCTTTCTGTTTATACTGTATTTCAGGAAACACTTATTCTTTTTAGTAAGAAAACCAATTAAGCAAAGTGCCAAATCCAGCAGTGTCTTTTTGCATAAGATTGTCCAGTTTAGAAAGCAAGGACTGAATATCACTGCTTTCTAAGTATTATGCTTTATGTTACCATAAAAGTGAGCAACAGCAATGCTTATTTGCTGCACACTGCTGTGGGACTTAGGGGCTTCGGCTCTCCTGGGTTTTTTCTTGTTGTTTTTTTATTTCCGTGATGTTTTATTTGATTAAAGATACTGATTTACTGAACAGTCTCTCTTTTTACTTTTGGGGTGAAAGGTCTTAACACTGTGTATAAAATTATGTGAAATCTGTCTAGATATTTCAAGAATGTCGTATTGTACTAGATGGGGAAATGCCAAGTGAAAAGGCAGTTCTTTGCAGTTTTGTTCAACAGTGAGTTTTATCTGATGTGTATATAAAAAACTAATCCCAGGAACTGCAGCAGCATCTATTACAAAGAATCAAGATTATTCAGATACATCTTTGTTTTGAAGATGCACTGAATGAGCTTTATCCTCTGTTTCACTTTAAATTTTTTTTCATGTAATGCCTGGAGAAATTCCAATAAATGTCATTGCTGCATTTCCCATAGCCTCTGGCTAGTATTATTTTTCTACACTTCAAGTACCAATCTCATTCTCAATAATACTGTTCATGTGACATATGAAAAGGATCTGGGTTTAGTTTCTAGTCATGGGGAAGAAAACCTGCAGGATTTGTAAAAGTACATGGAGTACAAGGATATATATTCTTCTCAGGGAGAATAACCTTGCATTGTTCTTAACTGAAGATGAAATTGTTAAAAGGTATTTTTGTTGTGTAGCAGTTCAGTTAGTACACATGCACGCTGACAATAGTAATTTCATGAACTTTGTGTATCTACCTTTGAAGCGGGAGGAGAGTGCAACAACACGTGGGAATAAACTACAGAAGTAAAACCACAGTGAGGTCAGTGCCTCGTGGCATCAGGACACTTCTGATAACGTTTGTGTGCTGAACCCAGGAGTGCTTTGTAACTGGATATCTCTAGGCTGTGTAGCTTGAAGTCTGCACTCAAGCAGCTGTCCTCCAGACCATCTTCAGATGAATAACCAGCAAGGTTATCTAGAAGACTGAATTGGATGTGTGTTTGAGTCCATCTATCTAATGTATAGATAGCTTTACAGCTGTTCTGTGCAGTTGCACTTGTGCAGCTGTGAGGAGGGAGGTCTTAAGGTGCAGTGGGCTAGAGGCAGAGCTGCAAGGATAATTGCTTGGGAGAAGGGGCATTTCCTGGGCTCAGACAAATTGCTCTTCTATTTCTAGATCTTGTTCTTCTGTTTGGAAAAAAAGTTTTCAGAATAAAACTGTTCTCTCTGAGCTAAGCACAACAGAGCTCTCAGTTTTTGCACTAAACTTGTAGAAAACTAACTCTTGAGGACAAAGTATCTGCTGTTTCCAGAAACAGGTAACTTAGACTGCTTCCTGCTGGTAGAGGGCTTTTTTCAGTTTTTGCACTAAACTTGTGGAAAACTAACTCTTGAGGACAAAGTATCTGCTGTTTCCAGAAACAGGTAACTTAGACTGCTTCCTGCTGGTAGAGGGCTTTTTTTCAAAGTCTGGGAAGACATATGTCCTTTGAGCTAGCAAACTGGCTAGGAATAGAGCTGAAGTAAGTCAGTGTGGTAAGAAGGGCTAATGTAGGAGACTCTGGTATTCACTTCTTTTATGGGTGAAAAACCTCGCCAGAAAGTTGTTTGTTGGGATTTTTTTTCTTCTACAAAGTAGACTGTTTCGTTCTCTCCTCAAAAGAAGAATGCTTATTTAAGGTGCCTGAAAGTTGCATTTGTTCACTTTTGTCTAAAAAAAGCATTAGATTTTACTGAAAATTGACCTTACTTGAAATCACAAATCTAGTTAATCTTAAGTGGTTTGATTGTGCCCTCTTCAACATGATACTTCTTAGCTCAATATCACTACAAGAAAGATGGACAATTTGTAACATACAAAAGAATTTCAGCAGTTTGATCCAAGAATTTGATATTACTAGTGTGATCCAGAGGGTCTGCATCTGGACACTTAATCTAAACCTGAAACCACATAGGTATTACTGTGAATAGCCTTTTCTGTGCTGAGGTGAATAACCCCAGGCAGTGTTAATAGTGATTATCCAGTCAGTCTTTGTAGTCATAGATGGGTGTTGACAGGCATGTGCAGGCTGTAACATGTCAAGATTTATGCCAGGCTACACCATCCTTTAGAAGAATTGTAATTGATTCTGTG
Source organism: Lycocorax pyrrhopterus obiensis (assembly GCA_014706295.1). Lineage (NCBI taxonomy): Eukaryota > Metazoa > Chordata > Aves > Passeriformes > Paradisaeidae > Lycocorax > Lycocorax pyrrhopterus. Next base: position 50,506,132 of record JACSVZ010000001.1, read on the forward strand.
CTTCATCTTTTACTGCCAGTGTTAGCTATTGAATGCATTTAACATATGCTTTTCCTTCCTCAGTCTTTATAGTGACTAGAAAAAACAAAATTTAATGCTCTTTTCAAAAAAGACATATCCAGTGTTTGGCTCTATCCTTGCTCCAGTGTGCAAGAGGGAGTTTATATGCCTAAAGTTTAACATGTTAGCTCACTCTGTCTGAAAGTGTGTTGAACTGTGCAGTGACAGTAAAAAGCTGGGCAGTGAAGCAAAGATGACTGGTGCCTTGAGCAGCTGATGAGTTGTGTGCTGACAGGCTTGCAGTGTAGTAGAATCTGGAGAGATTGGCACTTGGTCTGTTTGGTTTTATTTTAATATTGACCTTAATTGTGGACCAAAGGAAGAAGCTGGCAGTGGTCCTTTACCAAAATGTTGTGTTGGCATTTCCTTTGAGTTGAGAAGACTTCCAGTCCTTAACTGTGCTCTTCAGAACTCTTGCTCAGCAGACACTTTTAACAAGAGATTTGGGAATTGTTGTTTGTAGTCTTACCATTAAAAAAACAACTCCTGGAGCTCATCCAGGCTGTTTCTGTGCTCAAATTGCAGCTTACTCAAGTCTTCACTCTGATAAAGGAAAGTAAGAAGGTTTTATTATATAGGTTTTATTTTTGATGAGTGTGTGTGCTGAGAGGTGACACAAGTGCTGTACATCATTTCTTGCTGAAACTTACACAGGGAAAAGTATTCTGTGCCTGATGCACCCCAGGGCGTGGTTGGCCCTTTTGCTGTCATGGCTGTTGCTGGCTCAAATTTAACTTGCCATCAAACACTTAGATCACTTTCTGCAGGACTGCTCTGCAGCCTCTCATCCTCCAGTTTGTACATATGACCAGGATTGCCCCATGCTAGGTAGAGAATACAGCATTTGCTCTTGTTAAATTTCATGCAGTTGGTGATTGCCCAGCTCTGTAGTCTATCCAGATGTCCCTTTACCCTTGAGGGAGTCCACAGCTCCTCCTAGTTTGACACCAGCAGCAGACATGGGGACTAGAGATACCCTGGGGACAGTGTGAAGTGCAGATCCAGGCTAGCTGGAGCCCAGAAGCCGCCACAGTAGTACCGTGCAAAGCCTGGCTTGCTAAACAGCCAGGACCAGTCTGTGGGAGGCTCTGGGCAGGCTGGCCATCGCCTCCATGCTGCATGTTTGGGCTCCTTGCTGCAGGTGAGGCCAGGCCTGGCCTGTGCACTGAGTGCCCATTTGTCCCGTGTAGTTGGTGCTCCCGAATGTTGGCTTCCAGTTTAGTGTTATGTGCTGGGACAGCACCGGGATGCAAACCAAATTGGGGAAAGTAGGGGTGAGGGGGAGATGTCCTTTGAAGTGCACACCTGATTCTAATGAAAAATGCTGCTGTGGGCAGGCCCCCAGTGCCAGGCAGGACTGCACTGGTACTGCTCCTGGAGGATACAGGACTGCTTTTGTGTGGAGCTGCTGGGCTGTCTGCATTATCCTCTACAGCACTCAGTAAAGGGTGGGTTGTTTGTTTTTTTTTTCCTCAGTGCTACAAAAGAACATATGCCTTCATTTTTTTAATGATCAATCTGCTGAAGTTGATGTTCCGGAAGAAATCGTAGTTACTATAGTTGTGCTCGAATATTGCCCACGAGGTGTCACTGTTGGTTTTGTACATGCAGCTCGTGTGTGTGTGGAGGTTTGGTGGTTGCTGTGGCTCTTATTTTAGAGAGGACAATGAACTTAGTCTCCTGTTTGATGAAGCATGATGCTCTATTTACATGCTGTTTGTAATAAAATGTGATGTTTGTGGTCAAAGACTTTGTTATAATGAGAGGACTTACTAAATGACATACAGGGCCTTCTCAGAAATGGATGTCTTACTGTGTTTCGTTTCTGCTCTTGTGCAAGAGAATCATGGAAGCACTTCACCCTAAAACAATATATTGTTCCCAGCAACCTGATCCCAGGTGTCTCCTTTTGTACTGTTCTGTTTGAGCAGAATCTGTGTTTCTTGAAAGCAGCATCAGGTTGATCTGGTCTAACTGCTGCCTGGTTTCACACTTACCCTTTTTTTGTCTTTTTAAAATAAGGTTTCCTTGCAATAAGCTTCCCCATGTCCACTAATTCTTGAATAATCAGTTCTTCTTCCCTGGTTTTCTTTTAATTAGTCTTACCAGGTTTTAGTGGTCAGAAGGAAGATGGAGGATTTGCTCCTAATTTTCCTAGACCTACAGAAAAAAACATGATTTGCTGCTTCCATTTTCCAGTTAACACATTTTGCCTCCAACGACAGTGCTTTCATAGTGAGCACTGTGCTCGCTCTGAAAGGTGAGGACATGTTCAGATAACGTGATGTTCCAACCACCCAGACATGGCTGTTCCCAAATGGGCCTGGACAACAAGCACAAGTCGTGTTTACCTCCCGACCAGAGCCCCGTGTTCAAACCATACTCAGGTAATTATGGCATCAGCAATTCCCTGGGGACCTCTGGGCATAAGCAAAGAGACCACAGCCCTTCTTCAATGCGTTTGCATTTGTAAAAGCACCAAATTATAGATGGGCCTAATGGGTTGAAGGTGCTTAAAGCAGGGCCAGTGCACTTCATGTGCAATATACCATCATTTGAAAAGCTATCACGTTGTGGAAACATCATTCAAGTGCTAATTTAAATAATACTAACATCTGAAATGAAGGCATGTTCTGACATTTATAGGTTTAATGTCTATTTCTGCACTCTACCAAAATAGATGGGCTGTGGGTGGTTCTATGATTATTGCTGTGCATTAGCAAGACAAAAATCATGTAGGCAGCTGCTATTATGCCTGAGTAAATATAGATGAGGGAGAATCTACGGAGTAATTTTTTGATGTCACATGTTTATTTAAGATATAATTAGGAACAACATTAACTTCAGCAGTGCTTAAGGCTTTGGAGAGGGAGAGAATATCTTAAAAATTCAGTGACCGACATGCCTTCATACTGCATAGCTTGCGGTCCTGGGAGCAGGGATGGGGTTACACAGTCCTGGGAGCAGAGATTCCCTGCAGCCCTTTGCCTGCCGAGCAGTCACAGCTATTGAGGCTGGATGCATGTCAGGCCATCATCCTAACCAAAATTTGTGACCTTTGTGTCGTCTTCCATTGCAGTGTTCCTGAAAACTTCAGAGGGTTTTGTTAGGCTGAAATGGGTATTTTTGCACTGAGTTTTGGTATTGCATGTTGTGGAAGGAGGAAAGGTAGCAGTTCTTTTGGAAGAACGTAATTTTATCATGTTTTGCCCTAGCCAAGTAAAAGCTATGTCCTTCCTACTCTAAATGGGAAGGGAAATGAGGAATGCCGAGCCACTAAACTGCTCAGAGTGGCATGACTGCTTTTAATACTTTATATCCTCGGCAGGAGGACAGGATCTTGCTGCCTGTCTTTTTTTTTCCATCTGGCCCCCACACGTGTAGCCACTGTAGTCCTGCTTGCATTCTTCATGAAGCACCGGTGAGACTACTGACCATTTCTTTGGCTTGTGCATGATATTTTTTCCAACCTCAGCCTGCTGGAGATCCATAGCATCAAAGCTCTTGTGTTTTCCTAAGAAATGTATTTCCGTCAGCTCAATGGACAGTAACATTGCTTTCCATCTTCTGTGAAAAGGCAGAGAGCCTTGTCTGGCTGTTCCTTGGGATTAGTATCCATGCTCTTGCAGAAATTGTGCACAAGCAATGCCAGAGGATGTTTCCTATGCCTGGCCACAGCTGGCCACTCATTAAAAGGTCCAGGGTTTGGATGTCAGTAACACCCTTAGTACATGAAGGTGTTGGGGTTTTTTATTTTGAACTGTCTCTCAGTGGAAGAAAGCCTGATGCAGTTAAACAGCCCCAGAGGAAACTTCAGCTGAGGGGGCTGGAGATGTGTAAAGTGGTTGTTGTGTGGGAGGGCAGGAAGAAATGGAATTAAGGTAGGAAATCATAAAGTAGATGTGACAAACACTTCTGCTTTTATAGCAGCTTGTTTATACCAAAACTCATGATACTATGTCAGTTTTTGAGGAATTCTGGCTTCTTGACATTTGTCCTACTTACTCTTTACAAAAAGTATGTATTTTTCCTAGCACCACCTGAAATGATCATAGTATCAATGAGCCAAAGTACTCAAATGGTGCAAAGCTGCCAAGAGGAGAACCCTGCATTTAGGAAACTATTTGTGATGTAACAGAGCCTAGAGAGATGCTACAACATCAATCTCATAAGATGGCAAAAGATGCGCACTGTCCCAAAAATTAACCATTAAATCAAAGAGGTGGGAAGAGCAGCATTGGCCCAGGGCAATTATGATCAGTTTAGGCAGACGTACCACTGTATTGTAAGTGCCTGCTTTTGGAGGTGGGATGATTTGATTTAACCTTCATCAAGCTTTTTGGGTCAACACTGGCTTTGTAGAGATACCTCCAAAGAGTAAGTCTGATTCATTTAATTTTGATGTCCACCTTATTCTGGCTATGGTGGGTCCTAAAACATTTACTCCTTCCTTCTCTCCCATCCACTGCAAATACCAGCAAGAAATGTATAGGTGCAGTACCTCTTTTCACACCCCCTATAGAATAGCCTAATGGTTAGCACAATTGTTAAGGAAGCAAAAAGCCTGATTTCTGGTCAAAAATGCATCTTGGAAAAAAAACATCAGTGGAAACATGTAACATGGACAGCTTCCACAGCCTCTTTGTTTATTCTTATACTTAAGAGATTCAAATAATGAGCATGACTGAACCCTCAAAGGATCTCAGTTACTGAACCTCTCTTCCCCACCCCCCCTCCATTTATGGCATGCTTTGAGGGAAATTATAATGAACGTGCTATTAAACAAAACATGAACCCTCAGGCTGTCTGGGCTGTGGCAGATCTTCTGCCCCTTTCAGTGTGCTCTCTCCCCTGTGTGAGCTTCAATCCTGATAGGACTTTCCAGCCCATTCTTGCTCCCAGGCCCCAAAGTTGGGATCTCTAGTCACCATGTCGGGGAGGGCAGGAAAAGGAGAAGAGGGACGTGTGATACTGTCACTCTCTCTCCACACGTGCCAAGACTGCTGTTCTTCAACCGCAGTATCATCTGAGCTAGTAGTTCCGGGGGGGTTTATTATCATGTTTATTTTCTTTCTTTTCTTTCCCCTCATCTCAGGGGAGTCTGAGTCTGAAGAGAGTCTCAGTGTAAACCTCTGAACACAGAAATAAACTGTAGTCCGCCCTGTGTGCAATAGGAAAATGAATAGCAATAAAACTTTGCCTGGAGCTGGAGGGAAAGGTGAAGGAGGATTTGCTGCTGCCTGGGGATGCAGAGAAAGGTGAAGGAGAAGGATTTGCTCCTGTTGCTGCCTTAAGTAGATAGAGCATGCTGGAGTTTAGGGCCTGGTTCCATATATGTGTCACAAGATGAATGTGTGCTCTGTCACCATCTGTAGTGTGTGCACAGCAGCAAACCACTTCAAACAACTAAAACTGTGATGGCCCAGAGGCAGGGAAGGAAAAGGAGAAACAGAAGGGAAGGAGGGAACATATACTGCAGGAGAGGACAAGGGCTGAGGTTGCATTAGGCATGTGAGGAGACACCCATGCCACTTTTCTTTGCCTGCTGGAGGTGCATGTCCCCATGAGGTCTAGAGTCACAAATCAGATTGGGATATCTCTCTTGGGCTCTGCCAGCAACTCTCTCCAAGCTGTAAACGTTTCAAGATATAATGTTTACTGCCCTTTAACAGTAACGATGTAGGGAGGAGAAAGCACCTACCAACAAAATCCTCTGTAGCCCTAAAGCACACCGATGGCACCTGCAATCACTGCTCCCCACAAACAGGGTTGCTTTTCCCACAGGATACAAGTCACACATCAGTTTTTGCCACAGTCACTTTAACACTGAAGTGGGTAAAACATTTTCCTCTACCCAAAGAGCAAGTTCAGCAAGTTCACTTAAAACTTCTGAAGTCATGGAAAGGAAGAGGTGACCTTTTGAGCAAAGATCCAGTGCACAAAATCCCTGCATCTTTTTGGCTTGGCCTCTGACCTGCAGGTGAAGAGGAACTCTTGTTTTCAGAAAAATCCAAATGCCAAGTCGGGCAGTTAGAGCACCTCCATGGCATTAGCTTTTTATAACTCTCCAAAAGTAATAGTGACTGCTGCACTTCTATTTTTTCTTTAATGTCAGAGTATACATTGGCTTGTGCACGTAAATGATAAATCTAATTTCATTACAGAGGGATCAAGGATGTGTAGCATATTTCTTTGATTTTGCAGGGCCAATAAAACTTGTGTACTGAGAGTGGCTTCCTTTAGTCATCCTTTTACAGAAGCTTTTATTGCTTCCTTTGCCTTCACATGAAAAGCCACACGTAGTCATGGCTATTATACCATGTAGGATTAACTGAGCTTGCAAAGGTTTGGCGTGTTGAGCTTTCTGCAAAGTCTGCTACCTAAGTATTTAAGCACTCTTCTCATTTACATAATCTAATTGTTACATTCTATTCTCTCTTCCAAATCCTACATCTGATCTCCACTACGTAAAAGTCAGAGCAATTAGATAGAAACGAATTAGGTGTAGATGGGAGGAAAAAGAAGATCACCAGTTTCTCAGCAGGGTTCGTAGCCCTTTAACCACAGCACAGAGCCGATGTGATCACCAATCCTATCCCCTTATTCAATTTTGCCCCTAATAGTCGTGGGAATAAAGAAATGTCAGTGAAAGTAACTGTTTCACTCAATTCTTTCCTGACCACAGCCTGCACGAAAAGCTTTGTTATTTTCTCTGCGCTCTGCGTGCTGGAGGGAAAGACAGAAGAAAGCCAGGTGGCTCACAGAGGGCAAGGTTCACCACCGCTGTGGCAGGGAGGGATAGAGGAGCAGGGCATCAGGCTGAGAGAGATGACCCAGGAAACTGAGATGTGATGTAAACTTCAGAGAAAACAAGACCATGTCGATGTGCCCTCCCTGTCTGCCTCCTACCCCACGCTCCTTATACTGCAGCCCTGAAACCTGAAGTGAGGGGGCAGGTGTGGGTAGTGGTGGAGCTCCAGCAGAGAGAGCTCCACAGAGGAGTGTGGGCAGCGAAGGCAAAGTGGGCTCTTGAGGGGCTGAGGAACAGTCCTCAACTTTCCTCTGCTCTTTCACCAGCTCTTTGCAGCCCTCTGATGGCGGCTGAGATAGGGCTGTGAAGCAGGAATGTGGCCCTGAGGAAAAGGAGCATGGGTAACTGAGGGCCTAGGGAGAAGTCTTGGGTTGGGCACTTGTCATTGATATGGGAAATAGGCAGGAGGCAGCTGGGAATATTAAGCTTTGAGATAGGAGAACAACCTTTCTTTAAGAAAATGGATGGGGGAGGCAAAAAATAAAAGGAATTGAGGAAGCATAAATGTGGGTCGTGGAAGAGGTGTCAAACAGGACATCAGTGTTCCCAGGTGAAGGCTGTGCAATGCCCTCACTGGAGTGTGAGGCTCAACAGGCTGTTCTAATAATAAAAACAGATAAATAGGGGAATGAAAAAGAAAGAAAAATATGGTCATGTCTGATAGCCATCAGTAGTCTCATGCTATGGAATACTTGAAGGTGGTGATAAAAACATCTCCTGTTCTTTTTGTAAAACCCTTGACTGTGAGAGAACTTGGTAGGAAACAGTCAAAACCGTAAGTTGTTCTTAATTTTGTCTCTATCACCCAAATAGAAAAATAATGCAAAAAAAAAAAAATCCCCAGAATTTTATTCATTGCTCTAACAAAGTGAGGTATGTGTACTTGCTGCTAGGTTTTTGGAGATTGAAAAGACCAATGAATCTGAAACCCAGGCTTTGTGCAAATTTGTACAATATACACAATGATAAAGTTTTATACAACTTTTTGGTTGGTCTATGAATATTAAGTTAACCACAGGGCTGTTGGCTGTAGTGTCTAATTTTTATCACCTTGATTCCCAGATAAATACTTTCCAGGGGCTCTCTCCCACTGAATAGAGTTACCCACACAACGCGGGTTTTGCCCTGCGTAGTCGTGAGGTGTCACCTCAATAGTGCCACTGAGGTTTTCCTTAGAAACTGGTGACTGGGAGCTAATGTTAATGGGGATCATTTTAGAGTATTAAGCCATGACTCAACTTTCTTAAATCCAAAGGAGATTGGGTGTACGTGAAGAATGATTGCTGCTAGGAGCAGGATTGAAAGGGAATTACTGTATTAAATATATACTTACATGCTTCATAAAATGCTTAATAGAATATATACTTATTAAAGTATATAGTGGAAGAGAATAGTCTCACCTGGAATAGTTAGGTAGGACTAGAAATCTTGGCTGTGTCTTGGATGTCCTTCAAACCACTGCAAAGGAAAAGTTTCATCACAAAGGAGGTGGGTTAGAGGACAGTTATTGTCCACGTTTACCCCACACTGTTTAGGCACTTATTTGAATATTTCTGTGCACTCTCTGAAGTAGGGGAGAGTGGGAAAAGTCCAGAGGATAATCCTGGCTTTATGTTATCTTTCAAGTAGTTCAGTCTAAGACTAGAATTAGTCCCTGGAGGGACCTCTCTTGTTTCACTGACTTTTGAAGAAGTGTTAAATTAATTGGGTGTGCCTAACTTAGTTGGGTAAACCTAGGCCTAAATGATGGGATTTTCCTGTAGTTGAACTGGTGCAATGGTTGCATGCTGTGTGGCGGCTGCTGAACTGTTCCTGGTTTTACAAGTCCCTCTCAGAACCTTGGTGCTTGTGATGCCTCTGTGTCAGAAGCCTTCTGGAGCTCTTGGCTAGCCTCAGTTCTCTTTGCTGATGGTGGTTTTTAGTTCTCAGTGGTTTTACCCCACAGGACAAAGTAACAGATCTCACCAAAATCTTTCTTAGATTTCCAAATGAAAGGATGTATAAGAAGCATTAGCAAAATCCCACCCACCAGGGTTAAATCTCTGCTGCTGTCTCAATTTCTCCGAATAGCAGCACTTACCTGTGCTGTTCAACACAGCTGGAAACAACAGGGTAAATAATGCATAAGGATGAATGCCAATATGTTATACAGGGGTTTTTAAAGGTATCTACTGTATTAGTACAGGTTATTTAAACAAGAAGCTTTTCCTCTGGATCCTGAAAACAGCGTAACAAAATGTAATTTTTTTAAAATATTTTTTTTGTATGCGTGTGTGTAACTTGAATCATGTTTCTGTATTTCAGGGCTGGAATGTAATCATAAAAGTTAACACAGCTCTTCAGATTGTTCTTCTTTCTGTAAGCATGGCTTCATAATGGAGATTTAGTGGGCTGTAAACAGGATGTCATATGGTGCTCTCTGTCAAAAATTAATGATGGCAATGAAGATTAAATTATTCTTCCGTGAAAATACAGCACATACGCAGGGAGATGTTTGCAAGCAGGCTTAAAATAGTCCATTCCCTGAGGACAGCCCGGGAGTTTACTGGCTGCTCCCTGTTCCTTGTGAGAGTCTGGGTCTACCACAAAGAGGAGCTGTGTTTAGTTCCTGCAGAACCCTGGGACACAAAAGGAGGCTTTTGTTTCTCTGCCTTCCAGGTGGAAGCTGTAGTCTGTGGTGCCTGGATAATCTGATACTCAGCTACCTGCAGTGTGCTCCCAGAACTCCAATTTGCACTGCTGGCCTCCATTCGCTGCCCTTCCTTGTCAGAGCTCAGAGCATTTCAGTCTGTGAGGATTCATTGTGAATCTGACTGTGCATGTTGAGGGGGGTGGAAAGAGGGGGAGAAGGGATTTTCCACAAATGGAATCCAAAAACCTGCAGCATATCTGTATGGAAAAGTCTTCCATTCCATCATCTGCTCCCGATTTTTTTTGCCCTAGATGCAGCACGAACATGTCAGTGGGAGAAGAAAATATTACATTTCCTGAGACAGGTTTGTCCTGATGCTGGCTAGCTTGGATAGTCTGACGTGCCAAGCAAAGCTGTTTCCTGTGAGGCATGGTTTTCTGTAAATGCAGCTCTCAGGAAGCTGGGGGGCTGCTTTCTATTTCATTTGTTGGCGGTAGATGGCTGTCTGCCTCTGCAGAGCCTCAGACCGGGCCAGAGTATTCCCCAAGCTGCCTGCTTCTACACTCCCCAAACCTGTTTTCCATATTACCACTCAGTAAAGATGTAAATATTAAGCAGAAGATTTCACGCCTTCCACAAGGGCACAGCTTTCTCAGTGAATTCATTCCTGGTACTGGGGAGAAAATTAGGCAGCTACATCTTGGAGAGAAGACGTCATTGTGACCTTTCATTCTCTTGTGAAAGAAATACTACCAATATTTCAGCTCAATGATCTTTGTCTTCTCACAGCTTCAGCAGTTACTGGTTAGGATCCTGAAAAGCATGAGGTTTGGGGGTTTTTGCATTTTTTAATATCTTCTTTTTTTCTTAGTCCCATGAGCTGCCTTGATTTTTTTTTCTTTATTCCCACCATCATATCCTGTGTGTCTTCTCATGTGAATCCCCTTGTCAATAGATCTTTATAGCTATATAATCCTCTAAGCCACCTAGCCCTGGGAAAACACATCTTTTCCCCTTGTTTTTGAAGCCTGTTGTCTAAGAAGACAATGTGCTCGTGTATGCTTACAATATATGTGAGCTGATAAAAGTGAAAGAGGGGGAAATAAGGTGACTGCAGTACTGACTCCATCCCCTGGCACAGGGAACACAGTCCTTTGTGGCGGGAAGCAGCTCATTTCAAACAGGTACCGTGCTGCACCTTTGACACACATGGATGTGTAAACTGAGTCACACCTGACATTTTAACTCTCCTTTGAAGCTCCGTCACAATAGCAAAGCAAAAATGTATCTGATATGTAAAAATTGACAATTCCTGTCTCTACTCCTTCAACTGCTTGCGTATTTCATGGGGAAAATTACTCCCCTGACAGACTTAGTCTCTCAGAAAGCAGTGAATATTGTTGCTGTTGTTCAGGAATTAGCTGAATAATGTAAATTATTCTGATAAACCAACCAGTGTGCAAGCATGTCTTTCTGTTTTGATTTATTAGTTAGGGATTATCAGCACTGGCTCCTGTTTTGGGGCAGAGGTGACTTTTTGTTCTGTAGGCAAGAGAACCTGGCAGGGCTTCTCAGGTTTGCCTTTCAAATACGCACTCTATACCTGGGTACATGTGTGGTACTTTTGATGTTGCTGTTCTTTTATATGGGGAAGGGTGTCTTTAATGAGACTTTTTTCTTCTCAGGAAAGTAGTAGATTTTAATTTATAGATTTTACTTTTTAGATTTTACTTTAGACATGATCCTTGGTTCTTCCAGTTGTATTGGAGAAACACGGTAACTGGGATGTAGCCACCTAGCAGGGATTGTCTAGAAGAGAGTGAGAGCAGAATAACCCCCTGTGCCTCTGTGGCCATTGCCCAATACACTGTGTAATCCTGTGCTATGTGATGGGCAGCTGCCTGCACACATTTTCATCCTCCATCACCCATGCACTTCCACATTTTCCTGTTCTGGTCAATGTATTGAGATCTCTGCCATGGTTCCAAAGCATGCATTTTGCATCTCTGGATTTAGCATAGTGGGTTTGATTATATCCTGCAAGCTGTATAACCATTTCTGTCTCTATGAATGCAGGTAAGGTCTAAAACACCTTCACAACAGAATCCCTTCAGCTCTGGCACAAATCAAGGACTTGCCACCTGCTCCATATATCCAAGCTGTTCGCAGCTGCTTTCATTGCCCTGGGACGAGTATCTGTGGGCCTGGGACAGAGACCAGATATGTGGGCAGCTTGTGGAGAGAGAATGATAACATGCTCCAAATGGCAGAGTGAGGTGGAGAAGTCTGCCATGAGTTACTGCAAGGCTGCCTTCAAATGTTGTTTGGTCTGGTGTGGGAAAGGAAAAGAGATGGTCAGAGCTGTCATTTGTGGATCACACCTGCTATCCAGGCCCTCCGTTTACAGCTGTGGTACATCTTCCTTAAAAACAAAGCTTCTGTAGAGCGATGCCTGAGTGACTGTGGGAGGTCCTTTTGCTTTGAATTCCATCCAATGCAGAGTGCTTGTCCAAGCATCCCTTTACCACAGCTGCCCATTTCTCAGTAGGATGGACTGTTTGAATAATGTATTGGCGCTTCTTGGAATGTCTGTCACACGTATTAAGTGCAGATAGTGACAGCAATGGATACTGAACTGTATTTTCAGATAATTCATCTCTATTTCTTCATCCATCCTCAGAGTTAACTTGGGTTGGGGATTCTTGCCATAGAAGGCCCAACAATTGTCTTTAAGCCTCAAAGTAGAAGACCAGCTGAACTTTTATAAATACTACCTTGTTTTTCTCTAGCTGCAAAACTGTTCAAGGAGCCCAGTTAAAGGGTGGTATAGCTACTCCTCACACTGGTCTCAGGATGCAGGTGTTTACGCTGCCTCCTGGATTTTCCAGACCATCGAAGTCAGTTCTGAAACGTCATTAAATCAAATCCCATTTTATTTAATAAGTAAGCCTCCTTCTGGCATAAGTCAATTAAGTGGTCATGTCTAGATTTTTAAAGAAATCCCTCCAGAATCTGGCCAAGGAAAGCCAAATTCTAGTATTAACCATACTAGAAAGTAAAGACTTTGCACCTAAGCAATGTGCAGCTCAGCTGAATCTAAAAATGAAGAGTTGTGGACTCCTTGACTGAACAAGTAAAGGTAGTGTTTTCAAATAAACTATATTCTTCTTGGACATGGCTATCAGTGAAATAGAACCCTAACTGCTGCTTCAAACCTAACCTACCCTGAAGGGAGAGTAGCAGAAAATATGAAATTTGTTGCTTGCAACACAACAACTGTGATTGCAACAGAAGTAGCTCTGGAAAGACCTCTATCCTTCAAGTACCTCTATCCTTTCTGTGGAAAAACAGAGGTGAAAACAGTCAAGAGTGAATGACCTTCATTAAATTTCTGTTGAAACAAATAAATAAATAGAGTCCTCTGTAAGGGTAGCAATGAACATAAATAAGGAATAATGTTGTCTCACTGTAGACAGTCTTCCAACATATGACAAGAATGACTCTTGAAATTATTGAGGGGTTTTGTGTATATTTTGGGAGTTTTTCAGCTATTATCTGTGTATTTCAAATAAGCCAAAAAAATGTGGATGGTTATCTGAATAAAGCATCCAACTTTTGTCTTCTATTTGATCTTTCTAGCCATATGAGTAAGCCAGTCAACATCAGAGACTATCTCAAGCCTAGGAGAAAGTAGCTGAGAGGAGATAATATCTTTCTCCACTGACTCATCTCAGAGAAAAAGCCCATGAATAATTTCCCAGCTTCCTAACACACTGGACTGCAAATACATATACACTGGAAAACATCTTGTTGCTGCTGTATATTTTCAATTTTTTTTTTCAAGTTCTTAATTGAACAAAAATCAAAATATGTTTTGCCTCAATCCCATCTCTTCCCCCAGTTCACTGAAGGAATCTTTTTCTGGATACCTGTGTTCAGTGATGTAAGCCTAGTCAATAAATTCAACTCTGTGTATTCAGCTGCAGTATAGAAAGGCTAATACAGCTGGGATATCAGACTTAATAACCTCTACTCTATGTATCTGTAGTGGTCTCAGAGAAGTACAAAGGGAGATAAATACATCTCTTGTCATCAGTACGGGCTATATTTGGAAGATCTCATGTGATGTAAATTTCCATTGTTTAATTGTTCCAGAAAAAAACCCAACATAACAAAAGCAACCAAAAACCCCCCTTACAAGTTCTCAACCCCTGAAACAAAGATAGAAAATCATGGTGTCCCAGCGTGGTCTGTGGGTCAATCTGTCCTCTGGGAAATTAGAGGTACCTTTGTGCGGCATTTACAAGATTACTGTGAAACTAAATGAGGGCTCTCTTTCACATTTGAGTTGCTCTTGAACCTCAATGAACCTGATGTAATAAGCAGGTCTATGTATAGGGCAGCAGAGGCTGTCAAATGAACTAGCGAGTACGTGCAGTTGAAACAGAAAATGGGTAGCAGAAAATGGCAAAGGGAAACGGACCATAAGAATGGTGTCTGGAGCACAACCGGCTGGTCTTGCTTGCTCCATTTCTCACACTGTACGGAAGCAGTGAAAGCCGTGAGCTTTTTTTTAAAATAACACTTAATCACAAAATGGGCATCTCCTTGTAGTGGAGACTCTCTAAAATCTCCTTCTCCTTATTCTGGGCTGGGCAGGGAGCATGGCTGGTGTATTATGTCCATTTTCTTTTCAACACTGCAGTTTCATTTACCCTCTCTACCCCTGCAAAGGCCTAGATAAAGTGTGATTGATTACCTGCTTGGATCTACAGCAATTTATCTCATTCAAAATGCTAATTTGGACCTATTCATGCCCAGGTGAGAGACTATCATTTTAAAGGCTTATTTAAAATCCTCTATCAGTTCCTAAGTTCTTTATTAACATTGAGGGACTGTATTAAACAAACTTGAGGTTTTCCCCAAGCATCGTAGTGTCACGCTGTGTCAGGCCCATAAGATACATCATGGGTGCTGTGACAAGGATGGTCATTTGAAACACGGGTTCGTACTTGTATGAGGCCCAGTGAGGACACAATGCTGTAGTTCACCACAGACCTTATCCAAAGTCCACAGGACTCTGTGTCACTGTTAGGCCTGAATATGAATTTTTGTTGAAGTTCAGCTCAGAGAAGAAGAGCAAAGAGACAAAAACCCCCATTTCACTGGAGAAACAGCCAGCACTTTAACAGATATATGGATGGCTTTGATTTATTTAGGAATCACAAGTAAGACTTCTCTTTATCACTAAGCCATTGGTACACAGAAAATAAGCCTGGAAAAGCTGGATCCATTACACATTTCTTTATATTTCACTTCATGGGTTAAGATTTCAATTCCTGAGTATTCAACAGTTCCTTCAAAAGGTGAGTCTAAGTGTTGCTCATATTCTGGACTGCATTTATGTTTGGTGATTGAATCAAGTCTCATAAATATTTGTGCACAAACACCAAAGAAAATGTTAACTTCTAAAGTGACCGTGAGACTTTTCTTGGGGTTGTTATGAAGGAGTTAAAATAATTTAAACATCTGAATTTGAAAAAAATTAATCCCACTCTCATGATATGATTGCCAATCATTATAATAACATCCAGATTTCTGTGGACTGGAAAGCCCTTTATAGAGGAGGTCGGTATTGTTAGCCCTGATTAAGCTGAGGAACCGGGGGCAGAGCAAAGGAACTGGCCCAGCATCACTCAACCAGTGATGGAAGTGACAAGAACAAAGTCCAGATCCCCTTCATCCCAACCCAGTGAACTTTACAGAGGCCATTAAACATCACTATCCTCATTTTGTGAAGGGCAAAAACTGACCCTAAGCAGAATGGGAAGGCATGGGACCTCTGTCCTACCTGGCTTCCCAAAACAGGGTGTCTCGTGGGGCATCACCTTCCCGGCTCAGACTCTGGGCATTCTTCCATTCCTTGTACTGTTATTCCTCCTGGTTTCTACATAGTCTATTCTGCCATCTGTGAAAAAGAAAAAAGAAGGAAAAAAACCCACCACCCTTGGTTTTCTTTTCTGAATTCTAACCAGACCATTATGCTGAGCTGAATATTTCTGAACTGAAGCAAGTCCAAATGCAGTGGCCTTGCCATAGGCACACCCTAATTAACAGCAAAAATTTCCATATGTTCCACCCTTCACACAGACGTGACTGTTCTGTGACCCCAATGCTCTCATTTGTCTTGTGTAGGAGAGTTTTCACACTGGGGCCACTTTGACTTGTGTCATTGCCTACATCTGCTTACCTTTCAGGTGGTTTTATCTTTTTCTGTCAAGCCTCTGTGACCACTTTCAAAGGCATTTCAAAGCTGCTTTCAAAGGTTTGCTTCACCAAGTATTTTTAACCCCACTGCCTCTTTCCTCTTGCTTCATCTCACCGTAAAGTTATGATGCTGGATTTGTGACATGGCAATTATTTAGATGGTGACAGACTAGCATTGTAAAGAAGAATTATGGTGACTTCACCGAATTATCAAGCAGAAGTAGCCTGGTTCTAGAAAGAGAAAGTGAGGTAGAGAAAGTTCTTTTTTGAGAAAACATGAATATCTTCAAAACAATAGGAGTAAAATAGTTAAACTCAAATTGCTAGTTGCATGAACAAACCTTGTTATCTCTCTCCTAGTGAGCAAAGCCTTCCACTGATGCACAGCAGATCTTTGAGAAACATTCAAATCCTGGAAACCCTCATAGTGCTTATTTTTAGTTTTCACTTATGTATTTGGATTTCTTTTTTTTTTTTTTTAACTGGGCAGGGATGGGTCTTGAAGTCTTTTGCATGAGCCTTCCGTGGCTGCTATTATAACTGCCAGTGTTCTGTTGTATGTATGTGGGCTTTATGGAGTAATAAAAAAATGAGGTTTTGCCTCCAGCCGCCCTGAACCATCTAAACAAAGAAAGCAAAGCTTGGGTGAGGCTGGAAATAAACTCTCCTGTGGTAGTTCTGTACTTTGAACTTCAAATGCAGGCAGTTAATGATATTTACTATTTGCTCAGGTTTTTTAGCCAGTTTATCCTTCTTTTGACCAAAGCACCACATGCCTCACTCTAGAGTGGGAACAGGCAGGAACAGGTGTGGTCCTTCTTCCCTTCTCCTTCATGGAGGCCCTGTACAGTGGGCATGTATTGGGGGAGCCTCTGAGATACCCAGGCTGATGACAAGATATGGCCTGTACAATATAATAAATAAATAACTAACAGGAAAGAATAAGACCTGATAAATATTGTTTTTGTAAATATATGCAGTGAACAAATCACACCAAAGCAGAGAATTCTTGTAACTGGACTTCTACTGCAGAAATTTATCACTTCTATAGCTCTTGTATTCCTGACCAATAATAGCTGTTCCTGCCTTGGAGAAAATTACCGTGATACATTTATCTCCCCTTCCAGGTTCTAGTGATAGCTGTGTCTTATGGTTTTTGTGGGACGGTATTTTCTGACCTTGCATTGCATCTTTATGGAGCCAGCTGGAAACACCGTGGACATCCTAGCCAGACTGCTGTTCTTTAAGGGGGATGTTTTGTCTGTACAAAGGATCTCTCTCCACCTTAGCTGTGGAGCCATCAGGGGTTAATGGGGTGTTTCACGGGACTCAAGCCAGCCCTCTGCAACAGGAATGAATTCACTCTGATCCTGTTTTTGTTAAACCCTATGCAAATACAACATTCAACAGTTCTCTCCACTTGGCTCTGTACCACCTATCTTTATTTTTTGCTAACTCCCCAAAGCCCTAATTTGCAGTGCTGGTATGAAAAATCTGACAGGAACATATGACAGCTCTGGCCGCTCTCTCCCCTTAGATGTAAGAAAGACAGCTAATAACCTTTTTAGAAGGATGAGACAAAAAGCCTGTATATATCATCTCTATGTATTAATATGCTACATATGTGGCCTCTCCACTGCATCTGTCTAGGGAAAACACAGGTTTCTGATGTTGCTGTAGGCTGCTATTTTCACAGTGCAACTGAAGAACATGTTGGTGCCATCTTAGCCAGTTAGGACAATCAGTCACCTGAAACATGTCTGCACCCCAAACCATTCAGACATCCCAGTTAAGAGGAACACACCCTCTACAATCATTAGAATTTGGATTTTAAAAAGAAGATATAAAGAGATTCTTCGCATTGCAGATGATCTTAATTTTCTTTGTGTTTGGGAGAAAAACCCAGTTTTTAATATTTAAAACACTTATGAATTGCAGCTTTTTCCTTAAAAAATTTATCACAGATGTGTCATAGGTATATTCTAAGGCATTTTAATGGACTGTGTATTCAGTGACTAATCCTGAAAAACCTTTGTAAGACTGCAGAGCTGTATAGGGTTTTGTCAGCATCAGCCAAAGGGAAGGCAGATTCTTGTGAATGTAGATGCAGAGACATTTGGCACTGGGCTCTCTGTGATAAAAATAAGGTAAGATGCCTGTCTCTCAGCCTCCTTTTAGGGTAATACAACACTCAGAGACAACCTGGACACAGCACAGAGGTTTAGCATCAGCCTCTGAACTGCTTCAGCAGAGGTGGGACAGGACTGTGCTGGTGCTGTGCCCATCAAATTCTTTTGTCTTTCTTCCTTCCAAGTATCTGGCAAGAAGTGCGACAGTGAAAAAAAATGTTTCATTCAAGGAGCACGAAGCCAAACTGCAAGTCAGATTTAGCTGGATTTCCAAAAATATTAGCTTACAAATTAGAATGGAAACACTCCCCAAACAGAGTTCAAAATTTTTGGCAGCCTGGCTTGGTCCAGGATTGTCAATACCTTGGATCAGCAGAAATCAGTGTGAAGGGTTGTGTCTGCATGTGCTTGCTGAGCAGTCCACAGCCGACAGGTTTGCTGCAAACCTTCCGAGGGCTCAGCTGCCAAGCCATGGGGCCACGGCATGCAAATCGGTCCCTGGGATCCACCGGCAAGGAGAGGGAAAGCGATGTGCAGTCTGTTATCCTGTCTAAATATCTGTGGTATCAACAAACGCTTTATAATGATAACAGCTATTTGATTCCCCCAGTTTAATTGTGCTACGAGAACCTATTTATTACGCGGCTGCCTGGTTTCTGAGGGCAGCGCAACAAAAGCCTTGGCACGGCCAGAGGCTCTGTATTTGTCGGCAATTTGCGAGGCTCACCCACGGAGTGCTAATTTTGGGAGGGTGTGAGAGAAGTGCCAGCCGACAGCGCCTTCCTTAAGTGAGCATCAGCGGCGGTGCGAGGTGATGATGGTGAGGCGCCGTGCGGGTGATGATGGCCCGAGAGAAGGAAACAAAGGGAGGCAGGAATTCTCTTCCCGGTCTGGGGGAGCAGGGAAGCCGCTCGCCTGCCCGTTCGTCGCACGTGATGGAGGCAGGAGCAGAAGGGAGATTTTCAATCCAACTCAGCTGTCTCCTCCTGGTGCCGGAGAGCGGTTGCCATGGATATCTGCTGATTGGAGGGCACCAGCAGCGCCGCTGCCTGGGGAGCTGTCTGGGGTGAAGGATGAAGTGGAGGATGCCCAGGGGTGCGGGGGCTAGCAGCAGGGATGTTTCCAGTGGCAGGGAAGCTGAAGCGATTTTGGAATGGGATAAGGCCTTCCCATGAGTGTGGCATCTTCCCCCCCCCCCCCCGGCAGCACTGATGGGGTGACTCTCAGGCTACCGAGCCTTGGGATGAATTAGCTGTGCCCGAAGAGCTCAGAGGGTTATTTCTGAGCCATAGCTTTGTTATTTCTCTGTGTGTGTGTGTGAGTGAATGCAAAATTTGTCTTTAAAGCCCCTGGTGCTGCTCTCTAGCTGCAAGGCAGGTGCAGAGCTGGTATTGTCCATAAAATTGGCATTGCAGGACTGTGTCTGCATGTCTGTGTATGTGCAGTGCCATACTGGAGGTTATGGTGTGTGGCTTTTTTCTCTCTTAAGAAGAACCCAG
Source organism: Lycocorax pyrrhopterus obiensis (assembly GCA_014706295.1). Taxonomy (NCBI): domain Eukaryota; kingdom Metazoa; phylum Chordata; class Aves; order Passeriformes; family Paradisaeidae; genus Lycocorax; species Lycocorax pyrrhopterus. Next base: position 50,525,530 of record JACSVZ010000001.1, read on the forward strand.
CTGCACAACTTTATTTTTGTGGTCCTGGTTGCTGATTTCAATGGTGGTTTTGGGTAGACAGAAGTATTTATTGTGTGAATGAAAATGCTATGATTATCTGAACCTGTGTATTTCTTGCTCTGCTGCTCACGTGCTGCAGTCCCAATCCTCTCCTGTTTTACTGTTGCTCAGAAATGGTAAATGCCCATGTGAAGAATAACAAACTGCAGTTATTCTTCTGTTTTGCTGAATTAACAAGAATGAATTCAAGGTATGCTCTTCTGAAACACTATTTAATATGATATGTGGCTAATATTTTTTTACAGCCCTGGTCCTTTCAAGCCCTGTACTCATTGGGTTGGCCGCTGCCACAGTAGTTTAATTCAAACCTCCCTGATCGAGCTCCATCCCAGCTTGAACCTATAAAAAAAAGGATGGAATTTACCTGAAATATATGAAACACATAGGTTTGAACTTGTAATCATGTCCTCCTCTAAGTCAGTCCTCATGAAGTGCTGTTAACAGCTGTGCTTTCTGTGGGTAGAAACCAGCATGGGACACAGAGGTGAGGCCTGAGGAGGCAGTACTGGCCTTAGCTGACTTGTGACTCATTTAGCTGTGATGTACAGGTGATAAACTAGTCTCGCTGAGGACACAGGATGGATTTATTTTCATTAAATGAAAAGAAATACATACATCATTGATTCTTATACACTGTGCATGAAAGCACATCAATGAAAATTTATTCCCAGGGGTATACTCATCTCTAGGCAATGTTCCTGCTTCAAGATGCTTAGGAGCCAAGGAGTGATCCAGTGGACATGAATATGCTTAACCTTAGAAACATGAGTAATAGCCACATTCAAGTGTCATCAAAGTCAAGCATTTGCAGGATCAAGGCTTTGAGGGTGCAGTCTTGTAGAAACTCTTCACACATTCTGGTTTGATGAACGGAAGTATTTGAAAATGGCAATATTTTATGGCTAAGGACATTTTATGATATAAAGCACTAGGGCAGCTATTATGTAAAATACTGAAAGCAGCAACTTCCCAGAGAATATTTTATATGATGGCTTTCTACACAGATGATTATGGGTACTGCTGAATTTTCACTTTGAGAGAGACTTTGAGCTAATAACAGAATGATTATGGAGTTAATGTGTACCTGCATGCACCCTTGGTAAGTGCAACATGTGCCCTAAATGTCGCAAGACAAATTAATCCCTGGTGTAATATTGTTAATTGGTAGGGTTGTGTGAATGAATAATCCATTACGAATCACTATAAATCCATTCTAGCAATTGGGCAGATTTTCTTGTTTAGAGGAATAAAGGAGACAGCAATCATGTTTCTAATCAGCTGTCATAGTCTAAGTAATAAGGATAGTACTGAATCCTGATTTTCTGTGTTTAATAGGAAAGAATTCTACACAAAGACCAAGAAAAAGGGAGATAATCCATCTGATATACTAATTTCCTAAAACTATGGACACCAAAGTTGTCAAAAATTCAAACCCAGAAGTAACTAAAACCAGATTTAACTGAATGTTAAGAATGTTAAGAGCATACTAACTGAATGTTAACTGCATATTTTGAAAGAGTGACGTATTTATATTAATGTACAAAATTTAGGTAATTAAATTCTATCCAAATGGGAATGAATACACAGCTAATGTAATTACTCAAAAAAAAAAAAAAGGTTGCAGCTATTAACAATAAGGCATTTTGGTTAACACATAAAATTTCTGGGATTTAAAGGTAAAATGTGAGTCCTTGGCAGGCAGAGTTCCAATACATCTTGTCAGCATGGGAGGGGGCCTGGCTTTGAGAAGAAACAGAGATCCACAGCTAGGATCTGCTGAACATTGGGACGCATCTCATATGAGGAATTTCTTTCATGTGTTCATGTGCTATCTGTCATTGCGTGTAGAAAAGCAGATAACAGACACAGGAAAACTGTTTTAAAACATAATTTACTAAAATAAGCTTATAATTGTTTTTGAGAACATCCTTAATCTGGTTCTCAGACACTTGTCTGTAGGAAAATTACATGTTCATCATAACTTTTTACTCTTCTGTATCTTACTTCCCAAACTGGTCCCCAGGCTCTTGTCCTGCTGCTTTGCTCATCACTGTGTCATTGTCCTTCCTGTCTTTGCCATATTGTAGCACTTTGTTCTGTCCATCTGCCTTTTGCAGTATTATTTCTTACTACCCACAGGACAGCACACACAAAACTGTTCCACGGTGATTTAAGAATTTTACATAATTCTTAATCTGCAAGGAAATTTAATATGAAGTGTGGACAGAATGGAGATAAAGCCATGTTAGTCTCTTTTCCATTCTTCATCAGCTGAAGTGGGCATTCAACTCATAAGCAGCACTGTCCTTTCTTAAGTGCAAGGACAAGCTAATGAGCCAAAGAAGCAAATCACTTAGGTCTTCTCTGCAGAAGCATAGTTTAAGAAGAATAACATTCCTAGTCCAAGAGAATAGACTTATCTAATACAGAAATCAAAGGAGACAGTGGTAGCTGACAAGTAATCCTTCAATCTACAAAAGTTATAGGATAATCACATAGGTGTTTCTTTATATTTTGATCAGATAATATTGAAAGCTGTAGAGAGCAATTGGACAGAATGACACACTCTCTCCTCACGGTGCCTACAGTACAGACTCTGGCAGTGCAGTGTCCTGCCATATCCATAGAGCCAGCTTCTGGAGTAAAGGGAGTACTCAATCATTAGGTGCATGCTGAAACCACCAGGAGTGTCATCTGGGGTGATTTTTGGTATGAAGGTCAATTGACTTCAGTCTGCACTCAGAGTACTGGGTCATTGTGCTGGAGCAGTAATTCCTCTTGACCTTGACGAAGGGGAAACTTTTCCCTCTACCCCAGTGCCATTGCATAGGTGTGACATTGAAGGCAACAAAGCTGCAGGGAAACTACGGTAGCTGTATAATGGTTGGAAGTTGCCCCAAGGATTTTCCTCTGTTCTGGTCTCCATGAAGAGGCTGGTTTTGACAAGGTAAGTCTTGTGTTTTGCTGGAGAAATGTGGCTGCCACACATTTTACAGCAGACAATGTCAGCATGACATAATAGCAGTATTTTCCTATTTTCTCATTGCATTTCATGGTGGCAGGCTGCAGCGTGCTATGATGTAAATGTTGTGACACTATGGTGTGGGTGTCTGCAAAGCCACGCAGTGATGTGTCTCACAAAAAAACCACACAGGAGTCATTTCCTTATTAGAGAATTGCACATGAAAGCTGCAGTTTTGATAAAATGAACACTCACATGCATAATTAAGCAGCTACATGGTGTTGTGTGTCACACCAATTTGGTGAACAAGATGAAGTGCAATGATTTTCAAAAGTAATAAGGGAAATATAAACAGCAATAATATAACTATTTGTGCCCAAGACGTCATGTTACAGTTATACAAGCCATACAAGACAGAACTGACCTTAGTCTATGTTAGAACAAGGGGATGTCTTTGTAGATCCTCAAACAATATGATCTCAATAATTTCTGAACTTGGAAAGAGATGTACAGAATATTCCCTTCAGCAGCAGGATTTTGATTTTCAGCTCATCTGCCAGAGAAATTACAAACAATGAGAAAGTGGGTGTGAGGGGAAAGAACCTAAGAAGGTCCCTTATCTCCAAGTGTCTTGCTGTGGCAGTATGTTTTCAGAAGCCACAGTACTCTGAGGCATTCTCCATTGAAACACACCAAAGCAAAAATCATTCCTTGTCCAGCTTTAGGGAATCCTTTGTCATAAGCGGTAAACCAGGACTCTACTTGCCAAGTCAAACTTGCACTTTGTTATGGGGTAGCTTTTCAGGACTTATTGTCACTACTGAGCACTGTCAAATATCTGACCCGTGGTAGGAATGGCCCATGGTAGGCTTTAAACTGGTGAAGAATGACATGTCAAGTGCATGGGTGGTATAGAGGTGTGTATTACTTGTGTCTGAAGTGACAGAAGACATGGAGAAAGAGACAAATACATGCCAGGCATCTCTGTGGTGGTAAAACCACACCCTCTCCCTCCCCTCTGCTCAGGCCACACTATAATCTCAGAAAACCTGAAGGATGGAAAGCTGAGGGAAATTTGTCTGGAAATGTCTTGCATATGTACAGACACAGATGGTACAGTTTGAACTGACCAACAGTGCTCAGAAGGAGGAATGAATGTAATGAGGAACTTTTACCTACTTGAATCCTAATTTTTTACGTGCTTGGAAACTCGTGTGAAGAGGTAGGCAAAGGTGCGCTTCAGTTTGCAAGGAGAATGTTCACCAAGAGCACAGACATTCACCCTTCTGAGTCTGAAAATTCATTTCTCATGGATTAGCATCAACTTCCTTGTGGGTCAAAATATTGCTGGATTCCTGATTCTATTCTCTTCTCCTGCCAGTGCAGGACACCAAGTGCTGACAGTGAGCTGTATCAATGCTGATATTCAGAGGATGAGCCCTGAAAGCTGGCCAGGAGTGTTTCAGCCATGTGTGCCTCCCTTTGCATAGTTTCTTTCTCAATATTATGTTAAAGCAGTTCTGAGGCTGATCAGGAGAGATGTCCACTCACATTTTTGCATGACTTAGACTATTTGTATTTATTAGCACTCTCTAACACAAGTCTAGCCTATCAAACATCATAATTCAGCACTTGATGGGCTAGTCTAAGGCTACACTTCGTGTCTATCAACACTTTTTTCTGAGCCTCATTGCAGGTTTTTTCTTTGGTTTTTATATCATTTTGGTTTTAATATCAGTCAGGGAATTTTGAGGCAATTGAAAAGCACTTGGAGCTTTATGATTTTGTCCAGAATTTTTCTTTAAATAATGAATTTCTGTGTCCAAGGAATAGATAGATGTGTAGAGCCATAAAAATGAAAACCTGATTACCTAGTATTTATAGCCTTTCACTGCTTTATATAACGGTGTGTTAAGCTTTCCTCCTTTGCGTGTATCTGTGCCCCTGACAGGCACTTGGGCAAAACTTCTATTTGCCCCAACTTCCTATTCTTCAGCTGTTACAAAGAGGACCATTCTCCTTCACTCCATCTCCTCAAGGATGACACCCATGTAAGGAAATGTAAAATAATTCACATCAGAGATAAAATAATGCCTCTTACCTCATCTGGTCTGTCATGCTAGCTAAGTATTTTTCCAATGGATTTCCAGTCTAATTGTAAGCAGTAGGGACTTCAAATATGGTTAAAGTATGCCACTGATTTCTGGAACAACTAGCACCAATTATATAAAAATAATTCTCTCCCCAAATGTGATGGTGGCCAGCTTTAATATAAACACTCAGCAGCAGCAGCACAACAAATAGCAAGTACCACTTGTCAGAAGACCTGTACGTGTAAAGGTAGTTCTCAGCTGTCTTTAAGACACCTGGAGAGAGTTAATAACAGGTAAGCAAGAGTTTTCTTCCATGAACTCCAAGCCAGCATCAGGGATCGTACTCCAGAATCACATTATTACAGCAGTAGATGATCTATTGCCAGCTACCTAAGTACAAAGAAAACTTGCCGCAGCTTAGAAGTGCCCACTAGAGACCAATGCTTCCCTGCATCACTTCATCTTTCTTAAACAAGGGATAAATGCATTTCTTTAAGCCCTCACTCCTGGATTTTTCTTTTCATAATTCTCCCAGTGGGGAGTGGCTCCCGCTAAAAAATTGTCTGGGGATTCAGGTCCCAGAATACTTGTACTCTCTGAGGTGTGGGGAAGGTTGCAGACAGCCCTGCAGGGGCTCTGGTGCATCCAAACTGCAGCTCATACTCCTTCTGGTCCCTTCACGGGCAGTTGCTTCCTGCACAGCCCACCCTGGCCCAAGGGGTAGCAGAACAAGGAGACACCACCTATTGCTAGTGTTGCTTCACAGCCAGAGATGCACAGGAAGCAATTTTCATGCCTGAAAGAGGACCTGTGAGGCTTTTCCGAGCCTTAATCAGGATGAACAGGTGAAAATTTGTGGGGAAGGGAGAACAACTTGAAAGAAAAAAAAATTTAAAAATGTGTTGGTCAATCTGGAAATTTTTGTTCCAGATATTTAGGCTTTGTGAGTATAAATTAACTACTTTATAGAACAGTTATTTTCAACAGCAAAAAGCAGCTATATATCTTAAAAAACTGCACATATTAATAATTAAAACATGACAATTTCAAATTATAGAGGACAATCTAGTACTCAGCAGTACAACACTTTCCAAGAAAAAAAAAAGAAAATCAGAGAAAAATCCTTGTTTAAGAATACTCAGTGGTGCTGCACAAAGATTTCTGACCCCATCATTTCACAAACACATCTGCTGGTGCCTGAAAGAGACACCCTGGGAGATGAAGTTCCTGCCTGCCTCCCTCCCTCCCTCCCTTTCTCCCATCCCCACCTGCTCCCCTCTGGGCTGCTCATGTCCTTCCCACTGGGGCTGTGTGGCGTGGAGGAGGAGGAGCCTGCCCCAGAGTGGGGTTAAGGAGCACGTGTGGTGGCTGGACACAGGGTGCAATTAATGGTGTGCTGATTAACTGCACTGGCAGCTGCAGCCACGGGGAGAGATCTAATTTTTCCCCACCTTTCCATCCCACTGTGCCCTTGGACCAGCACAGAAAACTGATGGTCTTGTGGCATGCCAGTTTAGGGAGTCCACCTGGCAGCAGAGTAAATACTAAAAAAACGAGAGGAATATTTTCCTGCTAGCTTAGGTCCATTTGCCTAGAGATATGCCAGCCCAGGGAGATGGGATGGGTGGTGTGCCTTGGATGGGGAAGTCAGAACAGGCGGTGCAGCAGCCACTTGGGTTAGCTCTGCTTATCACAGAATCACACTGTGAATTTAGTCTGGATTAGCAAGCTTTTTCAAAAGTCTTTGAGGCCTAAGGTCCAGTTAGAAATATGTTTTTACTCACCTTTGCAGAAGTGAGAAATCAGAGCTGATGCTAAATATAGGAAAAATGAAGGACACAGTGCAGAACAACAGTACATTTTTTAGCTTCCTGAACTAAGATGTGTGATAGCATCTTGTTCTGTGCATTCATGGAATATTTGGGGGTTTCCTGGCTATCAGAACATGAGGTAGGTATAATTCACTGTGTACTATGGCCCAAAATATGCTTTTACTGTGAGAAGCAATAGTATAAATAGCACTGGAGTGATCCAGAATTTTTTCTCATTAGTTTTCAAGTTTCATTTCAAAACAAATGTTTGTTTGGGTTTCCCAGCTGCCAGGATCTCAGCTGAGATTCAAAAGATAACTGTACTTATTTGCATACCAGCACTGATATTTTTTCTTCAAATGTATTACAGACTAATTTTTACACTGGTGACATTTGATTCTCTCAGGTGGATTCTCACAGTAAAGGTAAAATGCAGGTATTACATCAATGCTTTTCCAAACACTTTGTAAATTAGGCTACTGAGGAAACTAAGGAATGAAGAGATGATACATCTTGTTTCACAGGAACACAGCAGACAAGCAGAAGAGATCCTAACTTGTGTCCTAACTAGGTACTTTCTCAACTGGACAGTATTACCAAATGTTACTTTTTGGAAAAAAAAATAATTATTTTTTTGATAGCAAATAGAACGCAGGTTTGTATCTTTCTCCTGCTGATAAATTCACTAGAGAAGGGAAAAAAAGTGGCTTTCACCAGAAGGAAAAGGCTGTTACTACAGAGTCAGCAGTTTTACTAACAACACTTTTTTTACTATAACACCTTTTCAAAACAAATCCCAACTTCATCAGAGGAAAAAAAAATAAACACCAGAAAATGCATTTAGTAGTACTTTCTCTCTTCATGTTTTAGTGGGTATCTGTCTGCCCTGTTTCATCTAATAAAAAAAAAAACCTAACTGTGTTCATATAAGAGTTTTGCACAGTTTATATTGATTTAGAAACAGTTTTGTTCAAGTGATGCAATCCTGAACTGCTGAACAACCTGAGAATAATCACTTTTATTGTTTCTTGAAGGGAAAAAATGACCCATCTTTTTTCATTTGTTCATGTTCTCTTTGTTCCCCTCCCTTCTGTTAAATGTGTATCCCCAAGCATGTTAAAAAAGCATCTTTTTGGCAAGAATTTTAAAAGCTGTTGCTAGCAGTTCTGGCATTAACTTTTAATTTCAAAGGCTTCTCTGCCTCCCTGTCAGTGACTGAGCAAGGAGTCAAAGCAGCTGCCACTCCTGGGCTGTGGCTTGGCGGACCAGAGCAGACTGGCTTGCTCTGTCCCAGCTTAGGCAGAGCCCCAGCTCCAGCCCAGGAGCTGTGTGTGCCGTGGTGTGGAGCACCATGCTGAGTGCTCCCAGGCATCTGCAGTGCTTTGGGATCCCAGCCTGTACTTCCAGGGTGCCCATTGCAACCATATAGCTGTACTATTCAATTTATTAGTGCAGGGAGGAAAAGGAGATACTGAGACTGGCTGCACCTATGCTGCTTTCCTGAAAGCCAGGGCCTTGCAGACAGCTAAGGCCTGGGTTTCTTCTTTTTCCTTTTTTATTCCCTGTCTCCCTTTGCCACTCAGCAGGTCCTGTTGTTCCTGTTCAAGCCAGTGCAAAGCTAAATCCCAGTTTTTCATTTTCTCATGTGAGCACAGAATTTCATGGAAAATCTGAACTGGCCTTGGACCTCTGCTTTAAATACATTGCAGATGTAGCTACTGAGACCAAAAAAAAGTCAGTCACAGACCTACACCAAATTGCCCTGGAGGAAAATTGGCAAACATGGTTACTAGAAAGTTGTGCTAAAGAGTGCAAGCTTATAACCTATGCTAAACATTAGATATCTCCTAGTGTAGTGTAGATCAACTGTAGTGTAAAAGGAGAAAAAATCATATTAGTCTATCAAAAGGCATAATCTAGTAGGAAGAATTGGATTAATAAATTTATTTTCTGCCTTAATATAGATTCAAACTTAAAAGAGGAGGACTGTCCCTCTGCTATATACTTCATAGAGATGTATTCTGTGTTAGGCACATTTGCCACAACCATTTTGCTCTATGAGATCCTGTGATCAACTGTTTGTGGCTTTAACATCATTCATGGCAAACAGAGGAAAATGACAGTGTAGACTTTTGTTTTGAGGCTCTAGGAAACAAAGCCTTAGGAAAATACAGTAGTTTCAATGGTGATACTAAGGATTAGTTTACTTCAACTGAAAATCTATTACACAAATAATATTCAAAGGCCTTTTGAAACATGGCCTTCTTTTCCTTCCCTATTCCTACAGTGTTTCCAGTATTAGGCTGTCTGTTGTCTTATTACACCATGCTTAAAACTTTATCAACCTACTGTGTAAGCTAAAAACATAAGCAGATATGCCTGCATAGAGAGAATCAATAGAACGATATGAAACAAATTTTTCTGCATAGGGCACTTAAAATGCAGACCTTTTTATTATTTCAAGCTAGTTTGGATTGAAAGAAGTTCTAAATCCATATTTTAATGTGTGTAGTGTGCATGTAGATATGATAGATATGAACTTATTAACTGAGACGTAAATTGCTTCTTCCCTTTATTCTCTGTTATCTCCAAACTTTTGTGTATAATATTAAGCCTAGCCCCCCAAAACTGAAACAAGAGAGGTATCTATTTAGGCACACTCACTTGCATACAACTTGAGAACCTAAAGATACATGTTCTGTACTATTCTTCTCTGCTTCAGCTCACTTTAGACAGTGCCAATATATTTGTCTTTAGTATTTGTAGACTGACTAGTGCTGTGTGTCACTCAGGGAGAGGCAGAAGATACTTCCAGGTTTACCAGTTTTACCTTTACACCACCCATGAACTCCTCACCACTGGCTCTTCCTCTAAACTTCTGAGTAGCTTCAGCCTGTAATATGCCATACAACTAAAACAAAACAAATGGATATACATCAAGTACATTTCACTCATCCATCTAAATAGAGACATACATTGTCTCAGGCTGGGCAAAATTCAGCTTGTGATGAGCAGTTGATTTCTATTTACTCTCTCAGTAAAGCTAAAATAGGAGGTTTATCCCTATGGAGAGGTTAATTACTCAGACTCCCCATGGACTGTAGGGAACTACAGCAGTGCTGCCTAAAAGAAAGCTCTGCAAACACAGAACTGTTGTGCAGAAAACCAAACAGTAAAATTTCACTAAAATGATTTAAAGTATTGAAATCAAGAACCTGAAAGTTAGTTTTCTATTTTATTCCTCTCCATTAAAAAGTTGTCTGCAGGGCAATTAGGGGCTATCCATAAAATATGGGCTATGTACTTGGGTGTACGTCAGTATTTATGGTTTCAGTTTGCTCCAGACTTGGGGCTGGGGGTTATTAAATGGATAGGAATTATGAGTGTGATTTGGGGTTGTATGAGCTCAAGCCAATGTGACATGTGAGGAATGGTATAGCAAGTTATTTATCTGAGATGGTCCCAGAGTCAAAGCTGGTACTCTGGCCCTTGGTCATTCTGGTTCAACTTCATACTGATATAAACCAGAAGAAACTTTGCTAGTGCCAAAAAACCCTGTGTTAGCATAGAGTGCACTGAGATCAGACCTGGACCTTGTGGGACTGGGGTGGTGGCAAGTGCTTTTGACAGATTATTTAATATGTTGCTCAAATCATCTGAGATATATATTGACAATTGAACTAGTTGAATCTGAATGTGGGAAGGAAACTTCACAGATTTCAGCTTTGTTTGCGTGGGTTGAAAACGATTCTCCAGGGTGCATCCACTACTTCTAACTGCTCAGCTGTGAGTCTGAATGAAGGCTGGAGAAACAAAAAGCTGCCTATGCAGACTAACCACTTGGCTCCATGCCCTCCTCAGTGTTTACCCAGGCTGCAGTCTGTTTTAGCAAAAGAAATCAAAGAATAAATATGCTCTAAGGTCTAAAGATTCTCTCAACTATGTAAAATCCAAAACAGGGGCTGGGAAGGGCAGCTGCTCATTTGCATTCCTGGCATCCACTGCTAACGACTGGAAGAAACTGTAAGAAATGCTGGTTTTGAGATGCATTAATGTTTAAAGGAAAACCACAGCTAACAGAACATTTTTTCCCTCATTTTTGCACTTTCTGTGCTCTTTAGACACATATTCGAAATGCCCTCATACCCGACATTCCTTATAGAGCATGTGTGTTTGTTTTTTTTACTCTGCTGATCTCTCCAGGCACTTTTTTCTAGGTTGAGCTCTGCAAGGCTGTGTCTTCCTTTGGCCTGGGGTTTTCCTCTCTCAGACACGCCTGACTTGTCCTAGTGACTTAACCTGGGTGCTGCTCTCTCAATCTCTCAAACTCTCTCCCAGTTTATGGTGACTATTCCTCTTTCCTTCCTTTCTCCAAATTGGAAGAAAAAAATGTAAATGACAAAGGTTTCCTTGCAGTAAAACATACCTGTGGAACTTTATACCACAGCAATTTTTCTTTTCAGATTTGCAGTGCTTCTGAACACACCTGGGCTGTAAACACCAGCACTTGGAGACCATTTATGTTTACTAGAGCGAGTCTGGTCAGGCAACCTGAGCACAGAACTGGAAGTATGAGTTGCTAAACTTTCCCCATCTCTGCCTGTAACGGTTTCTAGGCATATTTTGTCCTAACAGGACTTCCTAATGTTTACAGAATCTTACTAATCTTTATCATATCTTCCAGCATTCAGATGGATAGAAGACAATGGTGCACAGCTCATTTTTTGTACTAGTCCCCAGTTAGATCAACTGAAAGAAATGGACAGATGAGCAGCCTTTTGTCTGTGTTGGCCAAAGAGGGCCTGTGGCACGCTTACACCAGTGGTTTTTCTCTGACAGCTAGTCCACAGCACAAAGCACAAATATCCCTGTGTGCCTCAGTAGGCCAACAAGGTGGAAATTCCCATTCTCTTCTACTTTAGCAGAAACTGAGAACTTCTGCTCTTGTATCAAGAACATGTTAGTCCTGTTTGCTGTACTGAGGTGCTATTGAGATCTAATGAAAATTTCAGAGCAAAGCTGAGCTTTTGTTTTCCCTGACATCTGTGCACTTCTTGTCAGCATCCAAACCTATATGGACTGCTAGTTTGAGTTACCACCTGAATCAGCTCTGCTTACGTATTGCTTTCCTGTATGGTTTTTGTGGTGGCATTTCTTTGGCCCTATTTCCTCCAGCAAGCCTCTTTCTCCAGTAGGAAGGCCAAGAAGATGAAATCCCAGATCACTTGAAGGTAATGGCAAAACAATCATAGACTTTTAACAGGGCCATAATTTCAGCACCTAACACCATAAAGCAGCCTTTGGTACAACTGATTTCCTGAATTGAATTTGCTGAATATATGGTTTATTCTAAGGTTTCTAAGTAGTTTTTGTTCAGAAAATACCCACAGTGGCTTCTGGCTTTTTTTTCTTTCCTCTGTAACAATACATTTTATTGTTGTAATTTAACAAAATAATTTAAGGGTTTACCTTAATAAAGGATGGCATAATAATTTGTCTAAACTCACAATGGCACAAAATCACCACTTTTAAGGTTCTATAGGATTGCATAGAATCTCCATGCATTATTAGATGTAATTTCACAATCATAAATCCCCTCATGCCCCAAAAGCAGGGCACAGAACTGTCTTTTTCAGTAGAAATATGTTTTAGACTCAAGCAGTTGAGTCAAAACAAAGCTAAAAATCCTTACCAACTGCTCCATACATCAGGACCAATTGTGAAGCCGAGCCTTTATTTTGAAGCTTCGTTGAAGTAGAATTGAATCAGGACATGCTCAGTCTCAGCTGGCTCCAAATCAGAACTCAGAATCTTTTGCTCGTATGACTTTCTCCATGAAAATGAGATAGATGTCTCATCTCAAGTCATTTTGTCAACAACACCTCAGGCTGGAGATGCTGTGGTTAGTGGGAAGGCAGGAAGCTGATATATGGTTAGAGAGAGGATAGAGAAAATTAAAACTTCTTTAGAAAAAGAGAAGATGGGACCATTTTTGCATGTAGTAAGTGGGAAGGGTGGCATAGGCTGAAAAGCACATGAGGCACAACTGGCTTGGCAGTGGTGTGAGGAGCATGTAGAAGGTGACTGAGACTACACAAATTTCCAAATTACATCTGTGACCCTCCAGATCCTGCCCCTTAGCTGCGAACTGAGAACACATTATCCAAAAACACTGGCTTTTTTAGCAGTCTCACAATGCAATGTATGTGACATTTTATTGCACGACATGCAAGACTACATATTGCCATATATGATACTGCTTATTATGTCAGATGCAGTTATCCTGTGCAGTATATAATTCATCTAAGTATCAAGGGTATTTGGTTAAGCACATGTAGTTACCATGTGAAATATAAACTCATCTAATACAAATCAGTAGTAAAATCAGCATGGCATATTCAGTGGAAAATAGGTTTGACAAACAAGGTCAATAGAATTTTTACCTGTAAGTCACACAGAGTAAAACAAATAATGTTGTTTAGCTCTGTACAGTCAAAGAAAGAATCAGAAAATGAAAGGAGTAATCTGAAAATCAATTAGCATCTTGGCTGAAAACACTAACAGAGTAAACAAAGATTTTTTTTTTGAATCATAAAAGGACATGAAGGAGAAACATCTCACCTGATGTCCACAAAGCTGTCTAGACATGAAGTGCAATATTGCTGCCAGTAAATGCATATACCCCTTAATCAAACTACTGCAGGTAGAAACCCACAATTTTATAAGAAAGCATCAAATAAAATTACAGTGCAGTTTATCAACAGACACTCTCTCTGTGTAACTCTGATTATATTTATTGTGGGCTTATTCTGCTGAGCTGAATCCCACTAATAGTATTCAAGGAAATGTCTATTTGCTTGATTTGTGATAGGAGTTATTTTTATTTGCATTTCAGCTTCCCAATTGCAGATGAAGCTTTATTCAATGAAAGCTATTAAAAGCACAGAAAGAGACCTCTTCCCTGCCTGATGGCACATTCTGGCTCTGTCTCGCCCACAGGGTGATGTACAGCACAGACACATACAGACAGGGTGGCATGTGCCATGGGATTTGGTGGCTTATGTATATTAGAGAACAGGTTTTATAAACTTCTGCTATCAACTGCAGACCAGCTTTCTAGAAAGCAGGCTGGAAGCAAACTGTGCTCTAAGCCAAGCTGCACAAGGTTTCATATGAATAGGTTAGCAGGTTGTGCCAGATTTAAAGTTGCAGGTTGGTTTATCCATCTTTTTGGTAGGCTCTTAGGAGAGGACATATGTTTATTACACCCCTGGCTGAGCTACACACAGTAGTGGCTGGAAGATAAGATACCATTATTCTTAAAAGAACCAAATAAAATGAAATTAACTGAGCTGCAGTTTATTTGGTTTCTTCTGGTCTCAGTGTGAAAAACAAGGTAAAAAAAGAGGCAGTTGCAGAGAGCTCATGGCCCACCCTCAGCTCTGGCAACCACCCAAGCGTGTTCATGGGACTAATGGGTAGAAATTGTGTTTCCTGATGCCTTAATGAAGAACTCCTGGGGCTAAGGTGGCATTTGCATGGAGGCTTGGTGTGGCACTTAAAACCACCCCTGCACTTGTACTTCTTCAAGCCTCGCCTTGGCCGCAGCCCACCCTTGACTCGAGGGCATGTGGCTGCCCTGAGCAGAGGTGGCACACCCAGCTCTTGAAACAGCCCTGGTTCAGGCTGCTAAAGTGCGAGATGTTTACAGTCTGGGGGAGATTTATGATGATGTGCTCGTAATTTATGGGGTTTTTCCTTTCTTTTCCTCTCCCCCTCTCCCCCTCTCCTACCCTCCCACCTTCCGTCACTGGCTGCCTTTTAAATCATTGATGTGATTCTCAGTCATTCTTGTGCCAGGATATAAATCACTCACCTACCAACAGCTATTCACGTGTCTGCAGCAAAGTGCTTTCTGTGTGGCAATTTGAAAGGCAATGAGGGAAAACTGGTACAGATCAATAATGTAGGGTTTTTGGGGTGTTTAGCACAGAAAATGGAATGAAGGATATTCTTTGAGGATAAAACATCTGTTACAGCCCGTTACAAACAGACGAACCGGGATTTAATGGTGAGTCTGGCACGTGGCACTGTTATTGTCCTAACTAAATAGAGAATATGTGTTTACAAGGAATACATTAATGCTTGATGAAGCATGCACGGCACCATAAAATATCAGTTGCTTCATGTATTTATGAGGTGAACAGTGACTTTTCTACATTTTGTAGGAAAGTCTGTCTTGCATTAAAAAACTCACAATGAGGAGTTTTATAGCCACAAACACCAATGGCATTGAAGAAGACGCAGATACAGGCTGCAGAGCCTGTAAGGAAATATGTTGTCTGAAAAAAATGTTCTTATTGCTGTGCTGTGCTTCGGACTTCTTATTTTCCCCCTGTGGGGCTGAGGTGAGCAGACATAAACTTTTCCTGCCCAGGAGAATCAAGCAGAGCAGCAGCGCTCTCTCCTACGCTGCAGTAGCGACCCTTTCTGTCTCCGAACCCTGTGATTTTTCCCCTTGCAACCCAAGTGTGATGCCCCTACTGCCACCACCAATGCCCTGGTTAAAACCAACCAAAATCCCCTGAAGTGCCTCCTTGGAGTGCTACAGGAAAGGGTAGTGTGGTTTATGCGATGCTTTTAGAAGAAATAACCCACATTCAGAACACCTGTGTTAAGGTTATTTCGGCTTTTAGAGTGTAATGTTTTTTAGTCTTTAAGAGGAGCTAAGGGGAAAGCTTTCTTACTTGTGACAACATTTCTTAAACATTCTATAAGGCAACATCAGATTACATCTCTATCTGACCTGCAAAGAGAAGCCCTTTATGAAACTACTTTTATTTTTTATGGGTTTTGGAGGTGCAGGTCTGTGGAGATGATCACAGTAGAAGACGGATTTTGAAAAGAATAATTTTGGCAGCTTTATGCTGTGTAACCTCTCAGCTTTTTGCTTCCACAACTCTCTAGTACTGGAGTGCTGTGCATTTGCTTTTTTTTAGGGTGGAAGTAAAGTTTATTATCGTAACCCTTTTCTTACTCTAAGAAATGGGGCCCCTAAGCTGGCATGGCATGTAGTTTCTAGAATACTGTTGAATAAGGGATACAAAATATTTCACTTGACACTTCATATTGCCCCTGATTGCCAGCTTGAAAATTGCAACAGCAGTGACAAAAGCTGAAAGACCCGTTCTGCTGGCCTGATTCATAGGAAAACAATATATTTTTGTTCAAGCTGTCACAGCAAAATCCCCTTGAAATGTTACTCAACATGACTGGATTGCAGAGTCAGGTCCTCTTTGAATAAAAGTCCTTAACTTTCAGAAGAATTCAAGGAGTATAGTTTCATCATTTTAGCAAAAAAAGATGACAATGGAGAAAAGATTAATTTTCCCGTCTCTTGTTGAATCCTTGAAGACTTTTATATGATTCAGTATGTTTTATGAGCTGCGTTTCCAGGGATGCTGGCAGAAAACAGGGTAATCACTCTTTCACCATCATGTCAGCCTTATTTTAACTGGCCTCCACTGACTTTTGGGAAAATGAGGAGAAATTGGAGCCATCAACCAACTCAGTTTGTGTATACCTCTGTCTGGTACCTGACCTCACCAGTCCACCTGCTTTATCGACTTTACAGCACACATGGGCCCCATCAAATTATTCTGGGAGGGAGGAGCAGGGCAAAGCGTGGAATAACTTTGTCCTTTGAGTGCAGGAGGCAGGAGTCCTCCTGGCAGCTCAGCCAGCAGAACTAGCCATTTTTAAACCAGCAACTTGCTGTGTTTTCTGCTGGTGGCTGTCTGGATTGTAAGCCGGCAGTAAAACCCTGCCCTTCCCCTCCCACATCTCCTGTATCTGCTTCATTTTATAGGTTTTTATAGGATGGTTAGATAAAATATACAATAATTTTTAGGGTGTCCAAGCCAGGATCTGCTGTTCAGCTCATCCCAAAAGAATGCTGCATATGTATACTCTGTGAATATATGTATCCTGTGCTCTCTGAAAGTGATGCAGCTGCACAAATATAAGTCTCCAGTACCCTCCTAAATGCCTCATGCAGTCAAGCTGTCCCCACGTGAGTTGACAGAAAGGAGCTTAAAAGCTCACTTTTCCTTTTCCATTCCCTTCCAGAGTAGTTCCCTGGTTATCCTTCCCTCTGTGTTCAGACACTTTACATCAAAATAATTTTATCATCAATCAACCAAATATACAGTCTGCATCTTAAACGCTGCTGTTTGGGTCAGCCTAGAAATCTCTCCTCCTGTCTCTAATCATGACCTGTGACAGATGTTGAGGGAAAGGGTGACAGGATAAGGATGTGAACAGAGTGACCTTGAATTTGCTGTACTCTTCAGCTCACAGAAATCAGCTGCTTTGGGGCTTTGGAGATGAGAGCTGCATGCAGATGATTATACAGAGGTGCCACCTATCTGATGTACACTCAGTCAATCACTTTCTAAACCCTTTTTCCTGTGGTGTCTCTTACCACAGGCTGTCAGTGAATGCCAGGATGCTACTCTATGCTGTATAAGAAAGCATTTCCTTCTGCTTGCTTTTAAAATTCCTCTGGATAAATTCACTGGGAGCTCCTTAGTTCTTATTTTATAAGAAATAATAAGTCTCATGACTTATTTAATCTGTTCCATAGTGCTTAGGATTTTGCAAGCCTTTGTCATATGCTTCACATAGTCTACTGGGATGAGCCTTTATATGGGAACTGCTTCCTTCTCTGATGGTCCCTATTGTGCCTCTCCCCGCCTTTCATAGCTCTGTTAGACTGCTTTGGAAATGGGGTGACAAGAGTGATTGCACTATAAAGTTACACAGTGACATAACGATGCTTTTCTGTTCTCTTCTCTTTTTGACTACTGAGGAATGTTGCAATGCAAACTATGAATCTGAGCAGACTTGCCTAGTACCAGGTATCCAGCCAAACAGGCTTCAGTGACTTTAGTTTTCTAGTAACTATTTAAATGGTGCTAGCTTTTCCATACAGAATAGAACATGTTTTGTTTTTTTTTAATTAGGTTCTTTTGCTTATACCTAAAATACAGCACTGAAAAGAAAGAAATAAAAATGCTTTGGTGTGTTCTAATTGTGATTCTTAGCTTTCTGATGTGATGGAGCTCAACTTTGCAGCCTGAATGAGTTGTACTGCATTGAATTTTGTATCTTCAACTGTTCCAGAACTAAATATGACTCATTCCAGACCTCAGGAAAGCATAATTATATGGAATAAAGCCCACATTTGAAGGGGGAGATGGAAAACTTGTTCTTAAACTATTTGTTGAAAGCTGAGTAGAGTTTGAAACATTAAGAGCCAATTCCAGGGAAGATGGATTAGTGACCAGAATTCAAGAAAAGCAGTCAGATGTGAATAATAAATTGCATTTGTTCAAGGCTCTGTGGTTTCTCACATGGGCACTTACACGGTACAATACAAAGCTATATATATGTGAGGTATAGTTTCCAGACTTTTTTCTTTACTTTTTGTATCTGTCTTACAGGCAGAATGAATGTGGCGTGTTTTGTCCACCTGGGCACATACAGAGAGCGCAGCACAGCTCCAAGTGTCAGGGACAATTTGTGGCATAGTATTTATAGCCAATATGCAGAATATTAACGCCATGGCCGTCAACCCTGACTGGGCCTGTGAGCACGAGAGCCGAGCCAGCAACCGCACGGCCAGTGACATCACACTCTGCTCTGCCTGTCAGCCTGACAGAACAATGTTTTACCCTTATGTTGTTCATTGTCAGCAGCAAAGCCACACGACACTGCTGCCTGCAGGCTGGCGTGGGGACCAGGAGTCAGGGGCCATAATCTTTGTGCCTGTCAATAACAAGGTGCGTGCCTGCGCATTGACAAAAATCACATTCACGAAATATGTTTTTAATTCCTTTTCCGTGCCATCAGGGATTAAGGAGAAGTCTTGCTGACTGTATGTGATCCAGCTGTTTCAGGTGGCCGGATTCTGGGCTCTTGCTGCTTACATAGAGTGTTAGGCAGCAGGTCTGCACCTGGGATGTCTGCTTTTGAGATCCAGAGATAATATAGAGAGTTTGAAAGTACACGGGGTTTGAAAATTGGATGCAATGTAACAGCAATTCAGACAAATTTTAAAAGAATCTTGCAAATTTTTTTTTCTGTGGAAATTATTGGCACTTCCAATAAACAATGATGATTGTTTATTTTAATAATTTTTAATTATTTTAATGGAAAAGTATGCTTCCCCCTGGAAAACATGGTAATTTATTTTAAAGAAACCTCTGCGATTGACATTCCCTAAGGTTTTGGTCAAGAGAAGAGTATTTTTTTAAGGGTTTTTCAAAGAAAGTTGAAAACAATCCAACAACCAGTCTAATTTTCTGACCAGTACTAATCCATGCATTTGGAGGGCACTGGTGGACCCTTTGAGAACACCCCACGTATTTCTCCTGTTTGCTTCTATGTAGGATCAGGACCATTTTGTTTGACACTGTGTGAACTCTTTCCTTGTAGCAGCTGCCATTTCTTTACATATCCTTGAAGCAAATTAAGGCAAACAGAGACAATTTTAAATGAAGATGTGCTTGTAAATATAGAATGGCTAGGAAAGGGTAACAATTTCACAGATTTTGTGCGCATTGGATCAACATACTAAAAACTACTTTCCTCAAACTCTACCTCTCCAGTGTTTAAGGAAGTGAAGTTCATGCTTCAGGCTTGCATTCCTATCCCGTATATGAAAGGGCATATCTCAGACTCTTGGCCTCATTGTAGATGTGCAGGACCATGGCTACAGTAATGTAGAAATATATGGATTAAGAAAATGTCTCTGGGTTGACTTTCATATAGATTGAGAAACCTTGCAGATTAAAATGAAGCTGTTTTATTCATCTGGAGTAAAAAAAAAAAAAAACCCAAACATAATCTGGAAATGCTGGGCAGAAAAACAGTGCAAAAATATACCTGTTGCTTTGAGAAAAAGACATAATACCAAAGTCTTTACTATAAAAATGGCCCAAATCTAGGGCTTCCCCATTCCTGTATAAAACCACAATCGTACAGGTGATAGAGGGGAGAGAGGTGAAGTGGGGAGAGTAGATCTATGAGAAGATTGATTCTGGTTTCAAATTCAGAGAACTGAAACCCCTGAGGGATGAATTGCTGAACTGAGAACTCAGCTGAGGGATGAATTGCTGGGTGACACTAAAAGTCTTTACTGTCATACAGTCATCTCTACTGATAAACAGGCTGAAGCTGCTGGGCTGCAAAGCGAGTGTAGGTAAACTCTAAAAAATTATATTGAAGCATGTAAGACTGTCAGTTGTGGTTTGTATACTCATCATTTACTGCTAATCATATATAATGTATATAATATATGTATGCATATTATAACTGAACTGTGATGTTCAGACTCAGAGATGTGAACATCTTCCAGATTTGTGGCTAACTCAAGTGAATAAATTTCTTCTTAGCAACATAAATCATAAAATAGATTGGCTAGAGACATCTGCCAATGAGCAAGCCAGGACCTTGGGTGAAGGTGGTCTTGCCTTTTAGTCCAGCAATACACAAATCATATTCTAATACAAAAAATTTGAGGGATTACGGGGTAGATCGCTATGGTTTCATTAATTGATATGGATAGATGTCCTTTCTGAATTTCAACTGTTCTGACAGAAGGACTGATAGAAAATTCTGCAGATTATATTTATTCTGTGTTCCTGGAGATATTTCTGTTCACCTTGGATGAAGATAGACCCCTGTGATTTCTGTGGCTGTGTCGCTATTGAGCTCATCACTGAATACACTATCACTCTTGGTAAGACTTTGATATTTCGCATAAAGTATCCTAATATTTTGGCTGTTATGTTTCTCTCTGTTTCCCTTACCTCTAGACAGGACTAAAGTATGTCAGATAAAAATTTGTAAAGACGACAGTAAAGGATGAAGTATTGGTAATGGAAGAAAATTAGTTTCGTTTTTCCAGTGTCTTTACTAAACGTTTATGTCTCTCTTCCCGAATACCATGAAATGTTGATAATGCCAAAAGTCTTGCTGTGATAACTTGATTTGACATCTCTCTATATTTTGTCTCTGGCTGTGATCTGAAGCTCTGAACTCATAGATTAGGAAAATCCAGAGGTGGAGTTCGTGTGGAGATAACATCTGTTTGCCACCAATGTGTCTTTTAAAGGGCAATCCCTTATGCATGGAGCTGAGTGGGGCTGTATTTCACGGCATCACATGCTGTGATTGCTGATCATGTAGACATACCTCAAGCTAGCTTTAAATGTCTCATTTGGGTGGGGCTACCAGCAAAGCAGAAGAAATTTTGTGTTCAGCACGGGCTGAACCACCAGAATGTTTTTCTCAGTAGCTGGGCACATTTTGCTACCAGACAAAGCCAGTTTAAAAGCAGGTTGCATGTTTAAAATTATGTCTACATGTATTTCAGTTATGTTTTTGACCACTGCAGTTGAGGATCCTGACTAGCACAAAAGACAACTAAAAAACTCTGTACACAGAAAATGGTCCTAAAAAGGGTAATAAAGAAATAATTTCTCTCCCAATGCAGGTGACATAGGACATCCTCACTTTTGCCAAGATGATGCCTGGCCTTACAGCCTTGTTGTCTTCTTTGCTGCTTTGCTTTAGTTCATGATCTGTCTCATATTTTCCAGTACAGATGCATGTGATGTCTTTGTAGTGACAGCCAAAGCAAGCCAATTTCTTTCCAGAAGGACTGGCACAGTACTTTTCTTGGAACATGGCATCAATTTGATGGAAACACTTAAGGAAATAGCAATTAAAGTAGATCTGCAGTCAGATAGGAGGAAACAGTAACCCTTGATTGGTGGAGACAGGAAGAGGAAATAGCCTGGTTGTGGAGCTGGGGCTAGTACCTCTTGCACAGGGAAAACTGTAGAAGTAGTCCTTGTCTGCAACCTCATTAATCCTGTATTTGCTTTACAGCTCAGAGTCAAACAAGAAGCATCCCTCTGGTTCCTTCACTCTCCCAGTGCCTACTGTCCTGCTTCCATTTAGCAAAAGTGACCTTCTCTGTCCTCGTGTGTTGCACTTCCAACTCTTTTGGCTCTTTGTCCACAGCAAGCGCTAAATGAAATTAAAAATAGAACAGAAGCATAAGCTAAACTGCACCCTGTAGTATTACAACCATGTGTCCTATAACCACAATAAAGTACCACTGTGATAAATCTTTGAGTAGGGGTCAATAAAGCAATAATACTGTGCAGTGGAAACTGATCATTTAATGTAATGACTGATTTATTACACCATTAACTTGTCCTTAGCGTTGTCTTAGGACAGTTTACTGAGTGCTTGTTAACTACTGAAATTAACTGTTTCTTGGTGGAAATACTTAAATAAGAGCCTATAAGTTATTGACAGGTGTAAGATTGGTCCTTCAGTCTACCAGAAAATTAAAGTCTATAGTGCAAAACAAAACACATATAATTTGGCAATTTTCAGTCACTATGGTATCAAAGACAACATGCAAATATGTGAAAGTAAATACAATGAGTAAATAATAGCCTGTAGCAACTGATGTATAAAAATTTCACCTTTGGGAGGTAATTTTTGTTTACCTGCAGTAATTAGGAAGTCAGTGTGACTGGCAAAAACCTGTCAGACAATGCCTTTGGCCAGTAGAGACCTCTCATGGGACTCCTGCTTCTGATTGTGTGACTAGAGGGATGTTGCAGGAGGATAGAGGATGGTTATGTCAAAAGTGAGAAGAACTGGAAATCTCTGTGAAAGGAGGTAATGACTGTGGTAGCAGGGGTCAGAGACCTTGTAGGTGCCATCCAAGGGTCCTGCACTTTCCTCTGCGTGGTCAGGAGGAGCCAGTCCCTGACTTTTGCCCGCCCCAGCTGGAGAGCATCCCTTCACTCATACCTAGCCTGTCTTTGTCACTGATAATGGAGTGCTTCAAAATGTTCTTTGGCTGAAGAGGTGTGGGCTAGCCACAGTCCAGGCTGGAGCTAGACCTCAGGGTAGATTATTCTGCATTGAGATGTGCTTATTAAGACAACTATTTGTTTGTTCCAGAGTGGAATGATTTCCTAAGGTCTGTCCAATAGAGACAGGACCTTAGTGTGAATCAGTGGAGTGTCTGTAAGGATACAGCTTTAAGAACATCAGATGTGTTTGTGACGGTTTTCTGACACAGAGGCCAACTGGCGTGGAATGGCCTTTGACCACACAATTAAACCTTCTAGCTTCCAAACCAGGTGTCAGTGTTCAAACTGAGCATGGTTCCTGACTTGTGCTCAGGAGAGAACTATTCTGGGAGAGTGCTATTCTGTACTGGAGCCATGCCAGGATCTGCTCCAGCAGTACTGGAACATGATGAATTCTATTGCCCTGAACCGTTTCCTGACACAAACTAATTTATTTTATGCATGGAGTTTTAGAGTTTTAGAGGGCTGAGGCAAGTATCTGGGATCTGTACTATCATCATGATATTTTTTATTTCATGCTAGTGTAGCTCCACTGATTTCAGTGAGGTTACTTTAGATTCACTCTGATGCAATCAAGACAAAAGGGTTTCTTATATTTGGATTTTGGAAGAAAAACATCTGCTTTCTCCTGCTTATAACTAAGTCTTCTAAAATTTAATGCATGGATGAATATGAGAGAGGGAACATCAGAAGAACCAACAGAATAGTTATCTTATGAGGGAAACGTGGTGAGGGATAGGAAAGAGCAGATGTGTGGAGCAGGAAATAGTGATACTGGAAGTAGAAATATACAGAGAAAGAGTCAAGATTGAGCAGAAATAAAGCTAAGATTGATACAGCACAGACATTATGAAAGGTGGCAGATAGGAGACCTGGAAATACAGAAATTATAATGGACAGAGAGATAAAGTGAGCCCATAAAGCAGTGACTGTAGAAGGCGGGGTGCAAAAGAATTGGATATATGCCCAGTTTGGAGCAGGCTCTTGAGACTTGTGAATGAGGAGACAGAGGAGACATCTGGACCCAGCAAGGAGAATGGAAAGGATGAGATGCAGAGCTTAGAGAAGGAGAGGAAACTTAGACAGAATCTCTGTTGGATGCAAGGAAGTGTATGACACACTGGGCTTTAAAATGCTTGTAAATCAGCGTCAGGAGCAACATCCTGCCAACAAATGCAGGATGGGCAAAACAGAAACTGAAAACCTCACTATTATCCTGGGAAAAACCACATTTTTAAATGCTCCCTGCCTCCTACATGGAGCTGAATGCATCTGAAAATATCCTCTAATTTGCATACAAATAGCTACATAAATTGGACTTGATCTTGCTTGTGGTTGTAAACAGAGGGATGGGAACAGGAGGCAGAACAGCACAGGAATTGTTATGCTGGACTCGATTTGCAGCTCTGCTCCAACCTCACTTTCTGACCTAAAGGGGACGAGAAGACCATATTCTTGAGAGAACTGACTCTTTCTGGGATATTTAGAGTAGGACTGCCTTCCTTCATTTTGGATATTAAAAAGTTATACACCTAATATATATAATTATCTCAGACAATTACCTTAGGCTTGATTGATACTGAATGGAGGAAAATAGGTGGAAAGCCATTCTTCTGACCTATTACAAAATGCCTGTCTTAGCAGAAGATGAATTGCCCTTGGTAGATGGGATCTATTAGCAGTTGTAAAAAGAACATAGTGTAAGTACATTGGATTCCAATGTCCAAATGGTAGGCATCTGAATTACAGCAGATGACTCCAACCTAAATTGCCTCTTTTTCAGGAATTTGTTTGAAAATACTTATTGGCAATACCTATCATTCTCTCTAAGTGTGTTGAGAGCTTCAGATGTGACGTGTAAACATACATATTATTAGTAGTAAAAATAGCCTCAAATTTCACATTTTTAGCATTTGAAAGGTCAGATCTTGTAACAACTAAAACACTGAAATCTCAATATTTCAAAGTGTTTTTCTCACTCCTTTTCCCCTCCAACTTTAGTCATTGAAAACAAAAATATTTATATACTACTTCTATGCAGGCCAAGTAACACTGCATGCAGATGATGATGTTTTCTTCTAGAAATATTAAGTCTATTAGAAAGTAGCTTTTTTGACACTGTTATTTACAATATCGAACAGAAGTAAAATCTAAATCTAAATAAAATCTAAATCTATACATGTACATATGCATACACATATATATAAATAAAATTTTGTATGGCCATTTGTTTGCTAAATTTAAATCATTTTGTTCCCTCTGTATCGGACAGAGAGATCTC
Organism: Lycocorax pyrrhopterus obiensis; assembly: GCA_014706295.1. Classification (NCBI taxonomy): domain Eukaryota; kingdom Metazoa; phylum Chordata; class Aves; order Passeriformes; family Paradisaeidae; genus Lycocorax; species Lycocorax pyrrhopterus. Next base: position 50,550,702 of record JACSVZ010000001.1, read on the forward strand.
TCTGAAAAGGCAAGTCAATCCATACTAAAATGGACACCCAAGGCAGATGAGATAAATCCTTACTTGTTAGTGCACCTTTTCCCTACTGCCTACGGGGATAACATGGTTTAGACTGGGCGATATTTACATGCCTAAACTGAAGACAAATGTCTCATGCATCTTGATCTCCTTGCAAAATCATTGCCATCAATTTCAAAAGACTCCAGGATCACTAGGGTTACCCCTGCCTCCACAGCATCTTTTCCAGGATTTTGGAAGCAGTGAGACTACTGACATCACTGAATCACCTCCTGTGTTACAAACAGCAATGATAAAAACATGTCTGCAGACGCTTTCTTAAGCCCAGGCTCTGTATCTCCGCATTCCTGCAGCATACTCCTTCTTTTGGGACGCTGTTCTATAGTATCAGTTTTATTTGGTTTTAATTTTGTCAGTATTACTTGTTCCAGCACGAAGAATGATCACCAGATTTTTGCTGCTGCTTCCCGGTTTCTTCGTTGCTTGAGGTCCACATAGTACCTCAGCGTACCTGTCCTCTTGGCAGGCTGCACATCCCTCTGTGCTTGGGATGTGCTTGACTGTCAGAGTTGATGGATCTCCTTTGAAAGAGCCTACAATGATGATGAGGCTCCAATTTTTTTTCTGATACTGATATGCATGCCTTGTCCTTTCTCTTCCTCTCTGCCTTTTGGCTGTACATCTATCTTCTGTTTTGATGCGGAATTGCCTGCACTTCAGTTCACGTTCTCTATTTTCTGGTTCTCAAATATCTCTATTATCTCACAATGCTTTACCTCAGAGCTAAATTCTTTCATACTCATTGTCACCTCAGCTCATTATTTTTGCCAGTTTATTGTGTGTGTTCTCCAGCATAGTGAACCTGTTCCCCAACACCATCTGTGCATCACACTGCTTTTTCTGGTTTGTTATCATTCTATGCTCCCATTTTTGGGTAACCATTTTCATGTAATTTATGCCTGTGTCTTTATGTTCTCCTGTACTTTTCCTGTTTCTCAAAGATAGACGCCTCCACTAAAACAAGTCTAAAATCCTCAATCCCTGCACAAATATCTGAATAATTTGTCAGTGCGGTGTTTGTGAGAAGGTCTCTGATGTCTGAGTAAACAGTTCCATGAAATACCACAACAGTTTTTTAGGTTATCTCCATTGAGGGGTGACTGTTACACCCACCAGTTTCCAGGAGGTCCAGCCCTGCCCATAATAACAAATAATTCCCTTGCGAGAACTCATGTTTTTATTCCTTTGTTATAGCTGAGCTGAATCAGTCATGGGAAGTCAAAGCCTTTTTTCTGTGCTCACCATTAAATGTTTCTGCCCAGACAGTTTACAGACTTGAAATCAGCTAGCACAAATACAATCCCGTCATCAGCTGGAGATACAGAGAGTGAGGCCACTTCCACGCCTTTGATGTTCACATCATAATGCACACAGATATTCATGTCCCAGGTCAAAACACAGGAACAAACCAGAAAGCACATGGAAAAAAACAATGCTGAAAACAATCAGGGAGAAGTACCAAAAAGAGGTGGGCAGAAATCACTCTTGCTATTCTCATTTGAGAGGGTTAGGTCTTTCATGCAGTTCCTCTCTGATGGGCTGGATGTTGTGCTGCCTCTTTCCCTGACAGCAGATCCTGACTCTGAGTATTGTCTCAGACATTTCTTCTGATATTAGAGAGACAGAAAAGCAACCTTATTTGCTTACTTCACAAGACGGCTTCAGGTAGGGAGTTAAGGGAGTTCATACACAAGGGACTCAAGAATACATGTGCAAGCTTTTGCAGAATTTCCCAGGAAATTTGCCAAAAGGTTAGCTGTAGACTAGACTGTTTTTCCTTAACCTCCCACCTGTGAGATAAAATCAAGTTTCTGATAGAGGCATATGTCTGGAAGCTCTATGAAAAGACATAGATCTGCAGCTCTAGCAGGGTAAGAGATTGGTATGGAAAGCAAAGGAGCAGAGGGTATTTGGACTGCGAAGCAGAGGTACTCTGAGACGAGTCCTGACTGCGGCTTAGCCACTTTCTGTTTCTGAATTTAACATTCACAATTCTGCTTGAAACCAGTGCCAAATTTAGGTCAAATTGAAAGAACAGCTCTGACTGAAGAAAGGCAAGCAAAGAAAGAAAAAAAACAACAAAAAAAAGTGTTGGCAATGTCAAAAAGATTAGTTTCAGCATTGTCCAAGCACAATGTTTCAATTTTTTGAGCTGTATTCAAGGGGAGCATCTGCTGAAGTATTCCAGCTCTCATAATCCTGGTGATTAGGACTCTGGGCCAACATGTTGAAGACCCCGAACACCTACCTGATTTTGAAAGGGAGTTTGAATGTATTTCTTCTAAGGAGACTTTTCCCACTGAACAATCAAATAGTGCTTCTTTAGTTATTTAACTATTATTATAAACAAATATTCGCTGTGAAGAAGGAGACTCCATTGGCTGGGAGTCTAGAGAAGAGAAACCTGATCTCAAGTCTTTCTCCCAAGTTGCATGACAAGGGGAAATTGATCCCAGATGAATACTTTAATCAGCTTATTCTGGAGAGAAGTGACAAATGCTGCCGCATGCTTTTTGTGGTGTTTTTAATGGCTCCAAGAACTAGTTTTTCATGCATGCTTTTTTCCCTTTTCTTTATTTTGTTATATTTTTAAAAAATTCTTCTGTATCTGAAAATAAAAAGAAACCTATCAATTCCAACTGAATGAAAATTTTCATGTTTTGTTTCATCCAAATGCAGTTTTATTCATTATATCTGAAAAGAAGGGGAGGCAGAGGGTGAAGTAAGAGAGCTCTTGCTGGCATGTCTTTCATTGTGTTGATAGTATTGGTCTGGAATGAAAAGACTAATCAGAAAACCCATCTTTTTTAAACACGTCCTTTGGGAATAAAATAATTTTGAACTATTACCAAATGCACATGAATCCACTTGCACGTCTAGTGACCTATTGGATATAATACAGTAAGACTGCCTCAACAGCAATAACATTTTTGACAAGAAATGTAACTCTCAAATCCTCTCCTGGAATAAACAGTGCATTTATAAACTGCTTGGCAGTGAAGGTAATTATCTCCTAATGAACAGAAAATTGTGTCTAGGGAAAAATCATGATAGAGAAAGAGAAGTAACTAATTTTTAAAATGGAATTATACATGTATTGCTCTTATTATAATAATTAGTTTTCTCCTGTTATGCTTTTTTTCCTATGTTCCAGTAGACTACTAAATCAATAACAGTCTCTAATGTGTCTGAAAAAAGTTAAAGACAAATGAACTCTCACATATGGATGTAATATTTGCAGCCATAAATAAATTCTTACAGTTTTTGTCAGGCTTTTCACACACCCACGGATTCTGCTATCAGCTAGTAAATCTTTGTGTAAGACACTATGGGATCAGATTTCCCTGGATGAAATGTTGGCCAAACCAGACAGAAAATAACGTTGCAGAGAAACTAGTGTTTCCAAGTTCTGTCTTCCCTTCCACCCCAAGCAGAATATTTTCTTTCTGCTTTTCTTCAGAATTTCCAACATGATGTCTACTTGGAGGGAAGGCCAAGTAGATACTGTTGCTGGTGTGCCCTTTATTGTGATAGCAGAGAGGATGGTACTGCTGGACAGCTGGGATTTGAAAATTCAGAAGTGCAGCAAGTCACTTGGAATCGTTGCTGTATTTACCTCTTCTAGCAGGACATCTGCTCAGCTAGATCAGTCAATGTGCCAAAAAAAAAAAAAAGCCTCCATGATTTCTCCAGATCTCTTGAGATTCCTCTGCACTGTACACAGGGCTCCTATGAATGTTTTCAGAAAAGGTTTGCTTGCAGCTAATCACATAATACTTCATATAATACTGTACTTTCCTACAGACTATAGCTCTTCAGGTAAAAACTTTCCCTGGAAGTCATATATGCACATACTAAAGCAGTGAGGTTGCAGAGAATACTATGGTCTCATCAGTGACTCCATTAGACGAAATAAAATGGTACCCTTTTTATCAAAGAGAGGGTGAATATGAAGTATAGAACCTCGTCTTCCTGGAAGTCAGAGCAATGCTCTGTATGGTGTTAATGCTGAATAATCCGTTTATTTTTGCATCAAGGGATGCTACCAATTTCTTATTTCTGGGGAGTTCCTTCTTTTCCACAAAATACTTCCTTTAGATTTCTTTCCTTTTGAAACCATGGCAACTGTAGCCATGGCTTTTACCACCTATAAGAATTATTAATGCTCCACAGTTGAGTTGTCTTTAGTTATACCAGATGAAAGGAAATGGCTTAATAAGACCTCTAATTGGCAGGGTATTTCTTTTATGCACACTGGACTTGTGTACACAAGAAGGATTTGATGATGTCAGCTACAGATTGGTTCCTACAATGACAGAAAAGTAAATACCTCTGGGGAACTCTGTAAAATCCCTGCTCATTCTCCTGCCCTGATGCTGGAAAAGTTACAGGATTAGTTATCACTCCACTGACATGTCAACTGAATTTTGCACTTTTTGTCAGAGAGTTCTCGTGATGGAGATTCTCCCACCTACCTCTCTTGGCTTGAAAGTCCCCCTTCAGTGCTCTGTTATTCTCAGTGTAGGCTCTCCCTGGTGTGCCCAGAGAACCAAAGAATATCCTGAGTTGGAAGGGACCCACAAGGAACATAAAAGTCTAACTCCTTGCCCCACACAATACCTGCCCCTCCATTTACCCTCACAAGAAGTTGTAGACCACAATGATGTCTCCCCTCAGTCTCTTCTCCAGGATAAATAAGCCAAGCAACCTCACCCACTCCTTATAAGACTTCCTCTCAAGGGCCTTCACCATCTTCATAGCTCTCTTTTGGACATTCTCTAATAACTTTATATTTTTGTTGTATTGTGTTGCCCAAAACTGCACACAGCGCTTGAGGTGAGGCCACAGTAGCCCAGAGCAGAGCGGGACAATGCCCTCCCTCAGCTGGCCAGTGATGCTTTGCCTGACACATTCAGAACAAAATTGTCCCTCCTGGCTGACCTTCTCTCATCTAGAGCTGAAGTTTTGCTGGCACCTTTCCTTCTGCCATCAGAGATTTTAAACTGAGCTGCTTCCTGGTAGTGAAGTGTACATGGGGATGCATCAAGGTTCTTCCAGAACTAGTATTCAAGATACCAGTCCTGTGTGTTCAACACAGGGCAAATAAATAATTGTCTCAGGGATGGGTTTTTTTTTTTATATCTGAGCTCATAACAACCCCTGGTGCTATATTTATGCACTAGATAGTAGGACCTAAATTCTGCCCCTTTTTTAACAGTTACCTAATATTCAGGACTTGACACTTTCCAAGACAGCAGCGGCTGGAGACATCTGGCATCCCTGTTTGTGTTCAGATCTTTCCTATGAAAAGCATCATGACAGGTTGGAAAACAGAGGCAGTATCACTGGGCATTACCTAGATGATGTGCCAGATGTGCAATTAAGTTCAATGCAATATTAAACTCTCTATTCATTAATTAAGAAATTTGAATATATATATCGGCTATCTCCTGCTGAAGAATTATCCAGTCAATGCCCTGAACTGCAGTGCACGTTTTGAAGCTGTCTGTTAGCAAAAGCCATTAGCAGACAGGCATGCATTAAGAGATCTGCCATGGGACTGAGCACCCAAATACCTCTCATAGCCCTATCATGGTATGGATAAGGCCGCATCGACACAGCGAAATTAACACAGGATCGTGGCTTTAGCTGGTGCAGTGTGCTAATGTTATGCCATGATGATTTTTTGCCTTTTCTTTTATAACCCTGCTATACCTTTTTACAACTTCTGTATTCTTAGTGCTTTTTTGCCTACATTCTTGGACTTGTTTGTTCAGCTAGGAGACTAAACATTTTAGAAGCTTCATAGTTAGGGAACAGTGTGCCCCAGACCCCAAGGTCCTCTCCAGAACACATTTTGTAAACTAAGATAGAACCACCCAGAGGAAGGTTCCTTGGGGAGGGGGGGCTCACTCGAGCCTCTCATTGGGGAATTTTTGATAGATATGCTAATTAGTAAGGCCTATTATGTTATACCAGATCTTTTCGGGCTGTGCATTGCGGTGTGCATTAAGGTGCATTCGACCTGGACGTAGTGCACCTAAGGATCCTTAAAATAAATACCGAGGTAAAATCCCTTTTTCCCTTCTAACCATGTTTGCCTCTTGATTTTAATACTAGGGAAAGGCATCAATGTAATTTCAACAGCTTCAGTAACAACCAATACAAGTGACAATGTTGTCAAGTTTGTACTGTGGTGTAGCCATAAAATTATGTAATGCTCCATCTTGCTGCTGACTTTTATCTGTGCTAGCGAAATCAAGGTAGGACAGATGTGCCAGCTTCTGCTGTGAGGCATGCACAGAAACATTGATTTCAATGCTGAAAAAAACCTGTGGGCTGGAGTGAGCTGTGTAATCCAGGAAGAGGAAAGAGGCCAGTTGGCAACTAATATCTTGCTGCCTTTATTTCTCTAAGAACTAAATCAATTCTCCTGTCAGGATGGGGTTGCTGAAAAGCACAACCTTTTTAAAAACTACTTTTCTCCCCCCTTCAAATTCCTGAATCTGAACAAGTTCCACACACTTCTCACTGGAAGAACAGTTTCAGAAAAATCAATGGGTTGAAGAAGTCCAAGCCAGCATAAGAGTAAGAATTTCCATTTGATGAATACTACTCACATAAAAATAAGTTTTTTAATGGGGAAAAAAAGTGGGAGGAAAATGATTCCTTAACCATAAAGTAAGCCATATATTTTATTTCTCATTAATGGCCGAGCTTTGTAAGCAAAGCACTATATTATATCTTTGCACTCTCTCTCTGTAAACCGTGGAGCCATGAAATAAATTATGTGCATTTGCCTCCTTGAACACACTCCTCAGTTGTACTTTGCCCACTAAAGTCTTCTGGAATTGCTTCTAATATTCCAAACCTCTGTCAAGATATCAAACAGCCTCTTCTTCTCCTAGTAGAAGAGAAAGAACTACCACAAAAATATTTCCTTCTTTTCCTCCAAAGCCGTACTTTTTGCATATGAGGTTTGGGAATGACAGTTCACTCTGGGATTTATCTTTGGCATGAATGGGTTTTAGATTTACAGTATTTTTAAGTCTCAGTAATTAGGGAAATAAAAGAATGAATTGAAATTTGTGCCTTGTTAAGATACAGATCTGACAGTGTCTTAGGCTGGAGAAGTGGAATTGATTTTGTAGAAAAACCAACTGGAGAAAAGAATGCTGTGTCTCTATAATTTTTACATCTTATCTTTTTGCCTTTTTTCTGTGTTTTTGCCAAACATGACCGGTGGCATGGAATGAACTCTGTGTGTGTCCACTGAGGAAAAGTAGAGTGCGCCTGTCGTTGTATCCATCAATATTCCCGCAGGAGATTCCTACAGCAGATTCCTGTAGAATGGTGACAGATCACGCCATGAGAAAGCCTAACAGGCTCTTTTAAAGGAAGTGTGAGACTGTCAAGGAGAATCCTCTTGGCCACTCATAAACGTGACATGGTGCAAATTATTTCTCATCTCTAGTCACTGCAATAGTTATTTGACTGAGGCACGGCGTCCCAGTAAAACCACGTGCTCAAATTCCTCCCACAGCATGGCACTTCCTTTGCAGAAACCTTGCCTTCCACCTCATGTTTCTTTCAGCAGCATCAGACCTCCTCAAAAGAGCCCGAAGGAGGGCTGCCTGTCATGTCACCAGCTTTTGCTGGTGGGACAGATGAAGGTGCCTGGCCCAAGTGCAAGGTGTGCTCTAATGGGTTAAACAAAGCCAAATTCTACTCCCTGGAAGCCAAGTGACCTGGGCTGGCTCAGAGACACCTGAAGACTCATGTATAGGGAAAGTGGTGTGTCAAAGTCATACACATGGTTTCTCTCTAATAACAGGGCAGATGCATCTTACAGGTCTAACTTTTCAGGAACTTTAATGATCCCCAAAAAGCATCCCAAAAAACCCACACAAACCCCAGAAACAAGCCCAGAGAAACAAGAAAGCTAAAAGATAGAAGGAATAATTCTATAGAGATAAGTAAACTGGAGATTAGTTAAGACATGCAAGTTGTGGCAGCTTTTGAGAAAGAAAAAAAATAGAAACCACAAATGGAGGAACATTTCCTGTTGAAGACACTAGAGAGACCTGAGGAATAACGTGAGGCATAATTCAAGGGCTCTGAGTCTTTCAGAATAATGCAAAGATGACACTGAAACATCTCTGACGGTGCAAATGAAAGCTTTTTGTTGTACCTGTACCAGAGTGGTCTAGTCAAGCTAACCATGAAAGTAGGTTGTTTTGTTGCTTTAATTTGCCTCTTTCACCTCTTACATCTCAATGCTTGCTTATGAATATGAAGTAAACCCCACCTGGGACTTGAAATACCACTGGCCTGTATTTTCTCTGGTTGAAGGTTCTCAAAATGAAGAAATGAGGACACTTGAAACTCCTTGGATTCACTTGGTAAAACAAAAGAGGGATACTCCACGTGGAGCAGTCAGATCCCAGCCTCAGAGTAGTGTGAAGACTTTGAGAAGGCTATCACAAAGTAAACAGAGGAAAAAGGAAATATTTCAGCTCTTTAAATGTGGCACAAACACGCCACCATCTAGAAATAGCTAAGATACCTCCCCTATTTTAAAGTATCATAGATTAAATGCCTTTTTAAACTTCTTCAGGCTTAAAGAGATTTACCGAAGACTAAATCAGCCTTGCAAAATCCTTATGGATGATGGTGATGAGCTTTTCTTGATGAGTACTGTATTGGGATGAGCATGTGAATTATCTTTCACGTTTTTTTAATTGTCCCCAGGCCTCAGAGAAAGAGCTGAATCAGAGAAATTTACATAAGAATTTTGGTATGTTGCCCTATTGTTTTCTTAGAGGCTCATTTTAATGTAGGAAACATCTGCCTGCCTTTGAGTGCTCTATGGATCATTTGGTTGTTTGAGAAATCCCATTTCACTCCTTTTCCTCCATTGCTTGGCTGAGAAGTGCTTGGTCTTGGTAGCTGTCAGCCAAGAGAAAAAACAACAGAGAAGAAAGAAAGAAAAACAAAGAAAGAAACAAACAAACAAAGAGCAAGAAAGAAAGAATGAAGAAGGAAAATCTATTTTATGGACTTATTAACATATTTTTCCCACACTTGGTATGTTCTGTGTCAGAGAAGCCCTAAGCACTCATGGCTATTCAAGGCCAAACGTAACAGACATAATAATAGGTACTAATTAGAGTCTTCAGAAAAATTATTTTGATATAAAGGGTATTATTAATAATATGAATAATAGCATAGATTCCTGGACCTGCTAGGTAGGCCTCATATTAAGGATTGCATCCCTAATTTGTGCACTGTACTCTGGAGCAAGGCTCTGTCTCCCCAGAATTTCCTTCTCTTCTGAAGAGTTAATTCCTTTTTCTGTCTTCCAGTACTTAAGTCTAACAGCCCCTTAGGGCTTACAGAATATGCACTAGTTGTGTTTAACACTTGCTTAGCAACTTTTGCATCATTACTTTTCTGTAATTAGAACACCTAGTGGCAATGGTGATAGACACTGTACAAATTAGTGATATAAACAACTAATTTCCCTTTCAGACTCCAAGAGGGACATTATCTTTGTTTTGCTGCTTGATTTTGACTGTCTCACAGTGAGTCTGAACATACTTTTCTCCATACATTATTGGTTATTTTACAAAAAAGGGAATAATTTTTCCATATCTCATTGCTTGGCTTTTTGTTATTCCCTGAATGTTACACGTGAGAACAAGCTGTTCTGCCTTCTATGGTAATGTTTTCTCTTTTCTGTGTCTTCCACGATGTTGTATGATACAATACTACTACACTTTTCTGATTCTGTCTGACATTTCTAACTTAGATAGAATTTATAAAATAAAAAATAATCCAAAAGGGAGAAAAAAATTCATAAGCAGCAGAAGAATATTAATTTTTACTTGACTGTGTAGCAGAAGCTAGATTTTCCCCACATAATTTTGCACAGAAAAAGGATTCATTAACAGCTTTCCTCCAGGTTAGAAGGGTTCCGTAACTTTGGTGTCTTGTGCTTTGAGATGTTCAAGGGAGTCCTGTCAGGGAGAGAGCTGCAGGTCTTCTGGGATTCCTCTGCCATGTCTTAGATAACACACAGGATCTCAGCTTGCAGGACACACCTACTTTTAGGTACCTGAACCACTTGCCAGTAGTCCAGACCTGGAATTCATCCTATCATGTTTCTATAAGCTAGATCTGATGATGAGAAACACTATAATCACCTAAACATGGGCACCTACTGCCTTCGGGGGCATGACGGGCCCCTGTGAGGGACACCTGTGAGGGCAGGTAGACACGACCCAGCATCTACAGGACACTCTGCCCTCCAGGCATGGCAGATGAAGGCAAAGTGAGAGACAATACAGTGTTTAGAATCACAATATCTACTTGTAACCAGGTGTTGTGTCCTATCCTCAGTGTCTGATTTGTTTCCTTATGGTCTGTAACAAATCTTGAAAGTCTGTGGATGTGGTTTGTAACTGGGGCAGCTTTATAATACTTCTCCTACTTGATCTATTAGTTTCATCTAGTCGTATTTCTTGTGATGCATCTTTTCTCTATTGGTTTTGGTTTTGGTTGGTTTTTTTTCCTTCTCAGTAATAGCAAAGAATCATGAAGGATTGCCCAAAGGAGAAAGTTGTTGAATTTTTGACATACATTTTTTCATCTGTTTTAGTTAGCATTGAAATTAAATATGTGCTAATAAAGAATAAGTTTTTGTTTAGAGTTTTATGACTCCAAAATCTTTTTTCTCTGTCAGCACTTGCTTTGTTCATTTCATGCCATATTTCCAAGGTTTTTTACAATCGCAAGTGCACTTTTATGATAAGTGTGGTCTTTCCTTTAATCTACCACATGTACTATCTTTTATAGAACACAAAGAAAAGCAGTGAAATAGCCCAACTGACCTACTTGATATCTCCCACCAGGTCCATGTGAGGCTCCTTAAGCTTTCCACTCTCTCCTGCTCTCTAGCTAATAAGCAAACACCGTGTTGAGGCTGGAGTCCAGGACTTGTCATAAAACATCTGAGTGCTAAGACATCTGATGTTATGAGTGTAAAGAGTGCTGCTTTATTCTCTGCCATGCACTTCCCGTGTGACCTTGGGAAAGTCACTCACTTTGAATTTCAGAAAAGGCTGTAGGAACTCAAGGTTCAGCCAGAAGCAGAAGGCAGTGAAGCTGAACTGCAGAAGCAAATGAGTCCCTGAGATCCCAGATGCAAAAGGGGTCACTGACACTGCCAAATCTTCATGTGGCCTTGTGTGCCCAGCGTAGGATTAGCCAAGGAGAAGGAAATAACATATTTTAACAGTATCCTGTCTCCTTCTGCTTGCTTGGGGCACCAGAGCCATTGAGACCGTCTCCGTGCTAGGGTTGCATAAGAAATTATACTCTTGCTTTCCAGGCTTGAATTAGTCTTCACTGTGCGGTCTCACATGCCTAGGGGTGTGGCAAAGTGTCCTTGAATAATATTGTCTATTTTAGACCACTCAAACACCCAGTGATAAAAAGCCACTCAAGCATAGCAAAGTGTTATGTAAATATGGTCAGGGTTATACGGCACGATGTGGATGGAAGTGTTACACTTTTGGTTTCTGTTGTAAAGGACTAAATATATAGTTTAAGTTTGTTCTTACAGATATTCACATTTGTTATATTATCCTAAACACGTACTTTTCAGTGCTGTTTTCTGAAAGCTTGGCAAACACACAGTCCCAAACATTAAAATACAGACAGGCTGCAGTGCCCAAGGCAGGATGTGAGAGAGGCACTGTTCTGTATCAAAACTCATTGTAGTCTCTTCTTAAACAGTGTGAACAAAACCCTGTCCAGTTTACATCAGGTAAGGAAACCAGTGTAGTAAGGAGTTTTGGGGATAAAGAATAAAGGACAGATTAAAGCCTTGGATGCAAGGGCAGAAAGTCCCAAATAAACATGGCTCTGACTCCCTCTATGAGGGGAGTTTCTCCTAGGGAGAGCTGAATACCTTGTAAGTGGACTCTTCTTTTACACCAGTGAATCTTACAGGTGTTGGGTTGCTGGTTTTGTGAAAAAACGACAGCTTTAATGGTTTCTTAATATCCCTTAATATTTTATACCATAGTATCCCTTCAGTGCTTTAAAATGAAAAAAAAGATGCTCTTTAATTCCAGCAGGCTTTTGGTGTTGTGACCTTTGTGCAGTGCTGGAGTTATACAGTAAGGAAAAGCTGTCCCTTCCTTGCATTACAGATCCATGAATTTTTAAACTCGCAGTATGGCACAACTGCTGTCTAGTAATAATGGGAAGCTGGCATTCTGTCCAGCGGAGCGTGAAGTCCCGGGAGAGCAGGCAGAAAGCAGTTGGATCTGGAATAAAAGGTACATCTGTGGTGCTACAAGAAAAAGTAGTACCCTCCCCTGTTTCTTGTCTCTCCATTTTTACCTCATTTTCATTGTGTATACCTAAATACTGCTTGTGTCCAATGGAAGTGACAAGAAGCACTTGAGTGAATAGGCAAAGAACAAATTAGCATCACTGTGAATTTATTGACTGGTATGGCTTCAGCAGGGGAACAAGAAAGTGTTGAAATGTAGAACCATAACACTCTGAGTTCTGTTGCATCTACAACATTTTAAAAATACCTGCCAGAGTTAATTTCTAATGCTATTTTTAATACTAGTTATAAGCAAGAACAATCTCTCCAGCCACTGAAGTCTGGTAAGCACATCTGTGTCTACACCAATACTTTAATTTTTGACTGAGAAAAGCAAAATATCTGGATAATTCTGCTTATAATTGCAGGACTTTCTTTTGCCTACTTTGCACATCTTAATTGTGGGCTTGCATATGCCTGAGTTATTTTCAGCACTAGGTGATCACTACCACCTTCCCTGGTGTGACAGAAGCTGCATCTTGGTAAACCAAGGTATGAGCATCATTGTGAAGGATCAGTGTAGAGGTGATGTACAATCTCTCAACACCAGAATAACTCCATTGAGTCCAGCTATCCCAGGGCAGTTGCAGTTAATTTCCTGTTGCCTTTTTGTGATCAAGCTCAGGATTATTGTGTCTAAAAACATGTTAACTTCTTTTAAAGTTTTAGGGAACTGGCACGGGTATTTTCTGCTTCCACTTTGGTCTCAAAGGGGGATTTTTTGCATATAGTGGTGGGACAAAGAGGAATAACTTTAAACCAAAAGAGAGTAGGTTTAGATTAGATGTCAGGAAGAAATTCTTTACTGTGAGGATGGCAAGGCACTGAAAGAGGTTGCCCAGAGAAGTTGTGGATGCCTCATTCCTGGAAGTGTTCAAGGACAGGCTGGATGGGACTTTGATTAATGTGGTCTAGAGAGAGGTGTCCCTGCTCATGGCAGGGGGGTTGGAACTGCGTAATTTTAGGGTCCCTTCCAACGCAAACTATTCTATGATTCTATGAAAAATCAGCTACCTACCTCCGAAGGTTTGTCCTTGTCAGTATAATAAGAAAAATGAAATGAATATTTATATCTCGTAGTGAATGTGCACGCACAGGATAAGCACTGCTTTCAGTGGATCGTGGTTTTTTTCAGCTTGTCTTTTTCCTTTCCAGGGGCTTTCACATCAACTCCTTTTATTATTCACAAATAAGATAACTGATGTTCTGGGCACTCCTGGATATTTTAATTCTATTGATAAAACCATGGTGAAAACAGGGTAAGAAACTATTATTGGAACCAGAACATAATGCCTCTCAGAAAGAAATTGCAAGTAAAAAAAGGGTGAGATGGGAAGAAAAGCATTGTTTGGTTTCTGACTAAGTTTTGGAGTTCATACTGCTGCAATGACTTTCTCCGCAAAGAAACTGGTTACTTTTTACTTTTTTTACTTAGACTGAGTAAGATTTCTGTTCATCACTGATGCTATTGAGGTGATTTAACTGTTCTACAGTATTTTCTGTGTGTGGATGGACTTGAAGATAATGACCAAAGGATTTGGGGTGTTATTCTTTAATGGTCAAGGTTGAAATTTTGCCATGTTTCTCTCCTAGAAAATGAATGAAATGAAGTGGGATAGTTCTAATTCATCCTAGATTCATTCAGTCAATATTTCAATAGGAAACCTCTTCAGCTTTTTGAAACTCAGTGTACTACGCTCCTGACTCTTGAGTGGCTCTTTAAATCTATATGCCTTAATAACATAGATGTTGGAACTTGTACCAAGTGGCCTTCTGAAAAGAATTACATAATTATTTCAGTCTTTTGTAGTTTGGAAAAGAAATGAATCTGCCATTTTTGAAAGACAAACTATTGGAAGTAACTACTTCTCCAGGTAATCCTGTGCATTATCTAGAATTTTCTAGCCTTCTTTGGCCGTGTGCAAAAGAAAGTATCAGACACCGACAAGCTTCCACTTAAATTACGGCAGGGGAATGATACAGAGAGAATGGGTGGGAGATTCTATGGGGAGTTCTGAGCTGCCAAACAGGAATTCTGGCAACCCCGAGTTACCACAGTTATTGTACAAAAACCCTCTCCTACAGAAAAGTGCATATGAGCAGAGAGAGGAGAAACTTTGCCCAGTTTTAGCTATAGGCTGCATTATATGGTGGTGTTGTCCAAAATCAGAGGGGTCCTATTAAATGCCTAGAGTTCCCACATTATTCTTGCTTTAAAATGCTAGTGATTTGAGTGAAGGTTTGCCTTTTAGATATATTTTGAAGCCCTGTTGGCTTGTAGTAACTTGCTTGGAAGTTTATAGCACTGAATTTTGAGGATTATTTGCAGTGATTACTTGTACCTTTTTAATAGTTGTCATCCATCTATTTGGATGAAAACATTCAGGAAATAATTTTTCATCTGATCTATACAAAGGTGTTAATTCTGATCAGCTGTTGTGTTTTCCAAGTGCTGTGCAAAAAGTGTTTATGCAGCCAGACACAGAGGCTCCTAAATACAATAATAGCAGTGAAGAATGTGGGAAGCAGGGATGAATGAGTTGCTGATGTGCTTTCCCTTATGAAGGGAGAACAGGGCTGTCTGGAGGAAGGAAGTCTTTGGCTGATGGAACAAGAATTAGTGAGGTGTATTGCTTGGGCACAGGATACCCTGAAATCTGTGGAAGGTAGAGGAAAGCTGACTTGTGAAATGTCTGGGACCATGCTGTTTGGATGTAATCTGAAACACCTCCAGTATTTACATGAGAGAAGGTATAAAATAAATGACCAGGGCTTGTTTCAGATCACAAAGCTTGCCGTATCACATAAGGGTGAATGCAGCAACAGTCTCTCTGGGACAGCATTACAGCTACGGGGTCCTACACGAACCACCAAAGGTAACTGAGGACGGCTGGTGTCCTCATAATTTTCCATTGAAAATCCATGCTTGATAGAGATCTTCTCAAGGGATAACAAGCAGCCACACTGCCTTAATGTGAACAAATTCTAAACAGAGAAGGTCTGAAGGCAGTGGGAAAAGAAATAACAATTCTGAAAGGGTCTTGAATATCATTAACTGATTGACTTTCTTTCTGGGATTAATCATGTTTGTGGGTCTGGACCAAGGTCCAATGAGGTCAATGAAAACACGTCTTCAATCAGGAATTCTATTTGTGAAGGATACTCCTTTTTTGGCTTCTGTCACCCCAAGATAGGCAAACCACTTATATACAGGAATATCCCAGCTGCTGTAGTGCAGTGAAATATAGTGCATCTCTACAGAATAAATGTGACAAAAATCAAAAATTGCAGGACAGTTGGACTTTTGGAAAGAGAGTTCTTCTATAGTTTTGTATATAGCATCCAGAAGCAGAACTTCCCCTGTAATCTCCCCTTTTTGCAGCTGTGGGCAATACCCTCCAGATAATATACTGTCTTTTTCATGTCCTCTGAGCTCAGCACATTTTAAACTATGCAATGGTATGTAGCAAACATTTTCCCCAATACACTTAACATTTGTTGTCAAAGTTTCAAGACCCTACTACTCCTCTTCGTTTGAACTGTGCCTGTTACAGGATTTTCCTCTGAGTGGGACACACACAGTGGCATAAAGCTTACCTGAAAAATATCTAAAGATAAGACTGAGAAGTGAATGTGTACTCATTTACATGTATAAGAAGTTTCAGCAGCTGCTGGTGTTCAGACACAATTATTTCTCATGAAAATGTTTGGAAACAGGTTTGGTTTTTTTTACTGTAATCAACTCAAGTTATTGCATCTGGGGAAGATTTGTCGCTATCAAAACAAGCACCAAAATACAGTTCTCTAAGTGGAAATCAGCAGCATTAACATGATCCTACCTACAGGTGAATGGATGTTGCCTCCTTCTAGTCCATCATGCTGAGAAGGCAGCTGCATATGAATCTGAGAGGTATTTGTTATATATGTATATAGTCTTGTCTTCCCAAGGACATCTGTAAAGTTAAATGATTGGATCTAGGTATAATTCTACAGTCAAATTAGTATTGTTCTCAGAGTAGATCTGGGAAAAATTCAAACTGTGTGCCATACTGGTTCTTAGAAGACCTTGCTATTCCATCTAACTTGAATAAAAGATTTACGGAAAACCCCTGAAGGGATAGGAAGTTCTTCAGAATACTCATTCACCCTTGGTCAATTATAGTAAAGGATCTGACCACTGACTACTGAAACACAAACTGCACAGCCTCAGCATTGTTGGCTGGAACAAGCTCAAAGATATTCACTAAAATTAACATTAGTTATAGGTAATTATTCTTCACTTTCTATTAGCAGATAAAAGAGATTCAAACCCAATCCAGCACTACAGAAATATTTGCAAATACTAAACATAAAGCTTTGATATCTACAGCTTCAATCTTGATTTAAGCCTAAATGTACATGTAATATGCTTGTGCTGTTGACAGAATATTTACAGCAGTAGAGAGCATTGCCTGGTCTGCTGAAAAGCTTGATTACCTACCTGCCTACATTAGTTTCCCCATGAAATATAGGGTTTCTAAAATGATATGTGTAATTAGAGACATGCTGTCAAGCTTGGAATTGAGACCAGGCTGCAGTACGTATTGTGGAGGAACTCTAGCTTACAGCTTTATGCTTAAACTGATCTTTTCATTCTTGGCAAAATCAAAAAATCCTGATGTAAAGATGAAATTCATTTCACCTTGATCTGAGTTGAAGTGTGCTTAAGGTAGGAAAGATGTACACAGACTGCAGATTCAGCCTAGATGCTCTCAGCACTTCAGACCATAAAGAGATACCACAGCACAGTCCCTTGTCTGCCTTTTCTGTGAGTCACTGTTTTAGCTCTAATGTTGGTTCCACCAGCTGCTTTTTGCTGAGTATGTGATGTGTCATGAATATTTGTGTGTAGTATCTGCGTATCCTGTCCTCTTGTTCTCCTTTGGCTTGCCCACACTTTCCCTTCCCACCTGCAGAGCTCCTACTGATTTGTTATATTTGATATCTTCTGGTGTCTTACCACTCCAGCCTCAGAAGATGCTGAGTGCTAGTGTTGGAGAGAGATTTTCATTGGCCTTCAGATCTGCAGCTAAATTTCTCATGATACAGTTCCCAAAAGAAATCACCCCAGAAAATATTAGAGTACAAACCTGACAATGTGGGTGTATCATCATCTGTGTATGTTAGACAGGAGCAGCATGCAGTGAATTCTGTCCCCTTGCTCTCCACTCCTTTTTGAGACCACTTTCAAATATGTAGAAGTCTCATTCATGAAGACATGAACTGGAAGCACTTAATTAGGCAGTGCTATGTGTTGTGAAACTTCAAAAAAAATTGAAAAAAACACTTAACGGTTAACGTATTTGAGGAAAAAAGACTTTAGTTTTTTTTTAGAAATAATTACTAATTACACTTTGTACCTTAACCATATTGAGATATTAAACTTATCCGTGATATAAGTAGAAATATGCTTAAGTTCATAAGCCCTTCTTATTCTTATTCTCTCTCTGTTGCTTCATAGAGCACACCATAGTTTACAGATGTAATTTTCTTTCTGCTGGAGCTGAAAAGTCACATAACTGTTCTCTCTGACTTGGCTCAATGTTCTTCAGTGTTATAGCAGTCCAAGTATTAGAAAACCTGATTTGAAACATCTTGAAGACTTCATAGGATAATCACTTGTAGGAGCTTTGTTTTCAGACAGTATAATCTAAAGAACTGATATTTAACAAGCGATTAAAAAAGAACTGAGAGGATTTTGGCTTTTACTATAGCCCCGTGGGGGTGTCTTCAGTTGAATAATTCAGATTCATGGTTTGAGGCAGGAAACCATAGTAGATTGCTAGAAATGGGGTATTATTTATCCTTCTAATAATCTGTGAAGCTTTAGTTTCTATTTTTTAACATACTATGCTGATTCTTTTCTTAGCATTGATACAAAAAAATATGAGCAGCTAATTCACACACAGTCTTTGTCTTGTTCATTCTGTGTGTGTGTTTTGCAAGCATCATTATAACTATTTGTGCTCATGTGAATAACATGGGCTTGGAAGGTCACCTAGTATTCAGTATTTTTCAAATGTTGGCCTCAAATTTATTCTGATGGGAATAATGCATTTTTTAAAAAGATACATTTATTTACATACTTGTTTTTCATCTGGAAAGGTTACTCATCTCACTATGCAAACCTCTTGGGAAATCTATCTTGTTCCAGAAATATTTCTGCTGTCATTAGAAATGCTGATGGAATCTGTGTAAGCCATAAAATGTTCTGTTACTGCTCTGCAAAAGGAAAAAAAAAAAAATCTGTGTTTTATTACAACAGCCCCCTTTTTTTTTAAAGTGTGTATCTTGAAAAGAAGCCTTGAAAATGGTACTTGCTTCAGTTCATCAAACTTTCTGTTTCTCTGAAGAACAGCAGCATGATCTCAGCTTTGATCCATTAGCTGTTAGAGATGTTCTTATTTGCTATATTTGTTAGTTATATGTGGTGAAGGAAAGCAAGGGATTTTTATAAAGATTTAAGTAGCTAAGGCCAAACTTTTTCTTAAATGGCACAGATTAGTATTGTAGAAAAACAGCTGATGTTGCAGAAAGATGTGATAAATGAAACTTTGGAGCATTCCACTGTGTGCACAAACAGTCCTGAAGAATTTCAAGCCGGGACCCCTACCTGTGTCCTGCTTCAGTCGATTGGGCTCCTGCTTCTTCTCTCCATTATTTTCCATTTTTAAGTCATCACAGTATATAATTTACCCCATCCATACCAGCATAATATAGCAGTTATTGAAGTTTAGCCCGTGGTTTTGTATTAGAAATATTCTATTTTTAGAAGTTTCTAGCTAGACTATAAAAATGACTTTGGACAGGCTTGGGGTTAGAAAACTTCTGCACAGGCATTGTATTAAAAGATGCAATTAAAAATAACAGGCTGTATTTGGAAACAAGTACATGCAACTACCTTATGTAACAGAACTCTAGTCACCCTCTGTGTTCTGTGACTTCCCTAGTAAGGCATAGTCTCAACAAGATTTTGCTTGTACATTTATTAAACCCTTTTACAAGTTTTACGCAAGTTTCTTCTACCTATCTGCTGTATTCCTAGATTTTCTGGGATTTTTGGGTTTTGGTTTTGAGGGGTTTTTTTTTAGTTTTTTGTTTGTTTTTAATACCTTGATAAACGTCCAGCCCACTTTACCTGAAAGAAAATGTGTTGTTACACATGTGGCAGTAGGTGAATGGTGGGTGATGCCCACACGACCATGGAAGTTGGTAACTTCGTCTTTAGCTTATAGTTGGAGGTGTTTTCAATTCCTCTGTACCTTACCGATTACATTCATAAGAGTCTGCAGAAGCTGTGAAGAAGTTTTGAGGTTCTAAAGTCACTTTACCATCCCTTTCTTAAGCCAGAGGGATGTTGGCAGGAGGGATGGGGCTTAAGCAGAGCTGTGCCAGCACTCAGGCACTGCAAAGAAGAAAGCCCAGTTAGCCTTTACTAAGTCAATAAAATATCTACAGAGCTTGGAGAAGAGAGAAGTAAGGAGTACCATGACCTAAATTTTCCATTTCTAAATAAATCTAAGTGAGTAGTGCTTGTTGGGCTTTTAATTTTTTTTAGAAGGAGGATGTGGAGAGTGAGGGACGTCTTGTGAGCTGTTGGAAAGCTGCCATCTCTGATTTGGTTACGTTGATTTTTTATCCTTTCTGTCCTTGCATGTCGGCCTGAGCAGAGAAATGGACGTGGCTCCAGGATCACTGAAGCATAATTGCTTCAAGCAATGAGCCAGCTGCTGTTACTCAGATTTGGTACAATAGGCAGCAGGTCACTGAAACAGTCACCTGCCTAGGGTCTGTTTTCTCCAGATCGGCACAAAAGATGATGTCACCTGGCAGAGGAACCAGAAGGTTATGAAAAAGAATATTGAACCATTTCTAGCAGCTTGGGCTAAAGAAGAACTCTCTGCTCCAGGAGCTCAGCAGTCTAGAAGGGAAACTGAATACAAACAGACCCTGAGGGAAGAACGAGATAAAGCGAAGGACATAGTTTTCAGGTATTAGGGGTGGATCCAGCCTGCCTGACCTAGGTGCTAGACAACTTTCTGGTGTCTATTGAAGCTCCAAACTGAGATGCTTTGGATCCCTGTCCAGTCACTGATGAAGGCAGCTGCTTGTGGAAACTTCCAGAGATGGAACACATCTGTGTGAAATACTGCATATTGGATGGGTGGGATCCTACCTTTGGCAGATTTATAATCATCAGTAACAATGCATAATTTGTCCTTTAACTAAAAGGAGCTGTGTCTCAATTTCTTCTAAAGCTTCTGTATACTATGCATACATATCTACCAAAGGGCTAACATGTAGGGCTCCTATTTCTGGCATGTGAGAAGAACCTGACAAGTTGGTACTTTGCTGTGGGATGTGCAGCCGCATTTCAAATCCTAGATCTCAGGAGATATGCAAGACAGAGGATATACTCTTTGGGAACATGCCACAGGGATTTAAGGGCTTCTAGACACAGCTTAGGCTCCAGAGTTTTGCAAGTGTTACATATGTGGAGACTGAGCTCCCAGTAGAGCATCTGAGCTTTCAACAGAGGGTCTATGATTAGGTTTTGTCCCTTAGGATAATGAGAGTCTCCATTTTCTTCATGCATATTCAGCATATATAATCTTTTAGGCTTGACTGATTTTTTCCTTTTCAAACAGAGAAAAGAAATATAAGGTCATTGTTAACTTGACTTTGAGAGCCTGAGAGTCTCTGGAATCTGTCTTCAAAATACTTATTTTTCTAAGTTCTTCAGAATTTTGTTCTGTAACATGTTAAGTTGTAGTTGTGTGAATATTTTGTTCAACAGCAAAGCTAGTTTAAACTATCCCCTCGGTCAAATAAAACATCTGTAATGTCACTGCTGGAAATTCCATAACAATTTCAGTTGTGTATTTCTGAAGATTATACTAATTTTAAGATGGAGAGGTTAGTACTGAGTTATGTATGGAAGTATCTATTAATCAAAACAGCAATAGATGATCTCAAAGGAAAAGTACTTTCCCAAGCTTGCCAAAGAAAGCCCGGCAGACGAAAACAGCAGATCTGTTTGAACATTTATGTTTTGGTGTTACACGCTGTTAAGGACTTTGTCTCATTTTGGACTGAATGCTCATTCAGATGAGAAGGCAAAAGTCACCAAGACTAGGAAGGTGTATTTCCAAGGTGTATTAAGACTATAATTCAGCTACATCCTAACAAAATGCCTCCATTTTCTTCATTCACAGAGTTCTGAACAAGAACCTCCTTCTCCCTTAAAAAAAGCCTAAAAGGCTTCTGCTCCAAACACTTGTGGACAGCTTTTAAAAATATGAGCCAAATGTAAACTCATACAATGTTGTTTTCCCAAGTTAGCTGGCAAACTTCAATTACAAGGCTTGGCCAATTTCTTTGAGAAAGGGCTTGACTGAGAAACCCTGAAAACTGCTGAAATACCAACACAGTGACTCTTGCTGCAAAAATACATAGCTAATGTATGTCTCCTAAAATCCAGATATATATATATCTGTCCTTCAGGAGCTTCCAGAAAATCTCAGTTTGAATGTACTCGGCTGCCAAGATCGTCATCTTACCATTCCTCACCCTGTCCCACATTCTGCAGACACAGAATGGCATGCCAGGTACGAGCTGAAAAAGTCTTCTTCTCCATCCTGACGATAACCGTGGAAAAATTTACCTGAACTACTTCTGGTAGCAGACAGTGACTTTTTTTTTAAAAGATCTCTACTGCAGATGATCAATAATCCAGTGTAAGAAAGCCCTACAACACTCTGAAAAGTAAGGAAGTCTGCTATATTAATGTGGGATCCTATTGTAGCATTTGCCTGTGCTTATTAAGGACAAAACAGGGATGGGGTTATGATAATTCAGTTTTAACTTTTTAGTCTACTCAGATAAAACTGCAGTCTGGCTCGGGAAGTGCAGTCACTAATACTATGGAACTATAGCCGGATTAGCATAACATTAGAAATTAATCAATGAATTATCTTTTATTGTACTACAAAAAGGTCAATTGTCCCCTCTAAAGTGGCACTTTACAGTGAGCTGTAAAATTTGCATTTAAATTTGTTGTGGAAACTCCAATTTCCTGTTTCTCTGTGAAACTTAACCACATAATGCTTTTGTTTGGGGGAAAGGGGGAAGAAAATAAAGAAAAGGACCCAGCCTGTACAGATCACTTCTAAATTATATTCTGCAAGTGGGTTTAAAGAAATTCATGAATTTCAGGGCTGCTCAAGCTTTCAGCACCTTGACTGTCCCTCAGATGGCCAGGCAGGATGTTGCAAACATGGGGTGGAAACCAGGAGGTGATGGGTCTGGCAGACTCTCTTTAGCCCTGCCAGAAGCTACAGAAAGGGAGTGTCTCTCTGGATGTGGCCTACAGGGAATTTCTGATCACTTCCACTAATTAGTCCATCATGCTAGGCAGCAAAGAGTTTAAAAAGTAATTGTAGCATCTCAAAGTAATTTTCTGTTGCTAATGATCTGGTTTTGTCACATGTATAACAGGACTAGGAAGCAACATAACTTTCTTATTGTTTCGCATCTTGACCACTTACTTTAATTTTCTCAGAGCTGAGGCTTATTAAACTTATTCCTTTTCCATCAGTTTCCTGAATATTTATTGTAAATAACCTCTGAATATTTTAATACTTAGAGCCTTATTTCTACCCTGATGCACATCTCTAATGAGTTCTTTTGGTAACTTTTTAAAACTGAATCCTTTTTCCAGTAAAACCCACACCTGGTTGAGAATTGTGTCATCTTATGGCTTTTTTTTTTCCTATAAAGTAGTTTCAGAGCTGACAGCTCCATTTTGAATTTATTAGAAAGGTTGATACCCGCTTCAGGACAAAAAAGGTGTCTGCATGAGAAGGTGTTTTTCCCCCTCTACTCCTAAGGAAGTTAAAAGTTAAACAAGTTTATGTAAAAATCAAATTGTATTTAAACAACATTAAGTCATGCAAAGAGTGTTACTGTTACCTGATGCCTCCAGAACTCATGCCTCTCACTTGTATACACTAGGATGTGGCTTAGACCTTCCAGTTTCACATTTTAATGGTCTAATTAAAATGTGAAGTTTAACACTTGGAAAAGAGTAAAAATGTCATAAATCTATAAAGCTTATTGTCTTTGTTTCTAAATCTTTATGCGTGTGCTGTACCAGAGCAAATAACCTTTGCTTCCACCAATTTTACTAGGAGATTCAGGTGGCTCTGTGTCTCTGACCTTTCCTCTTCATTATTTCTCAGAGAACCAATCTTCTTGTCATCTGCAAATTCGATCAGCAATGATTTTTAGTTGCTTTCTTTTTTTCTCCCCTACCAGGTTCCTGAAAGGTCCAAAATGCAGTCTGTGCAGGACTCCATCGGTAACACTCCTGTATGGAAGTGAGTGCCTGTTTACAATTACATTTTGAAACCTATCAGTTAGCCAGCTCTTAATTCATTTAATGTTGTGTCTGCTATATTGATTTTACATCATTTGAGTTTCCTGATCAAAATATTATGTAGTACTAAGTCAAATGCCTTACAGAAATCTAAGTATATTACATTATCACTATTACTTTCATGAGTCAGATTTGTAATCTCATCAAAAAAGGTAAGAAATTTTCTCTGACAAAGTCTATTTTCCATAAATCCAGGGCAATTGGCATTAATTGCATTATGCTCCTTTAATGTAGTATTAATCAACTTCTCTCTTTTCCTGTTTCATTTTGCCATGAACTGCAGTCCTGCTGACAGCCTTATTGTGGGCTCAGGTTTTATTAATGCTTTTAAGATATTGTCACAGGATAATTTTTCCTTTCAGCCATCTGGAACTTTCCCAATATTCCAAGATTTATGGAAAATTAGCTTTAGTGTGCAGATAGACGTGAGGGAAAGGACACTTTTTTACTCCTTTCTTTCTTGAAAAAGCTACCAGGACCACTGACATTTCCCTAAATCCTCTGTGTCCAGTGTGAAGTCACAGGATACAAGTGATACAAGTAGACCTCTTTTTTTTTAACACAAGAAGTCACTTCTCGGGCAGCCTGCCCATTTCTCTAAGCCAGTGGAGTGAAAAGCGAGTTGAAATCATGTATCTCTCTTTCCAGCACTCTGCAGCTACCAATGTCCAAAGACCACAGCTGTTACTGGGATTGCCTGGGAGGAACAGAAAAATTTCTCAGACCAGGAGAATGAGGTTTGCATTAGAAGTCACAAAAGTATCTCAATTTGAACAGGTTTGCTTCTGTTTTTTGGGCTGCTTTGCAGATTTGTTTTTTTTTATTCAGACTGAGCAGGTCGATTAATTGACTTAAACAAAATGAAGTGGCTGAAAAGAATGTCTCTGTACCAGTGGTCATGACATGGACTACGACTTCTTTTGGGAAAAAAATTATCTGCACAGAGGCAGAAAAGAAAGCAAGCAGTCCTGAAGCACATGGATTTTGTAAATCTTTGAGTTGAAAAATTCCTTTTTGCTAGCTGAAATGTTATTTCTGGCACTCCTTCCTGCAAGTGAGGGAGCGAGTGGGAGCCCCAGAGCCTTGGAGCAATACACAGACTGCTTGTTGAATGGCAGCCTTAGTTACTGACGTGTGAGTGAAGCACTGCTGGGCAGCCAAAGGCTCCACTGCCCCTGATGTAGGCAGAGCACTTCATGGGAATTGGGCTTTTCTAGACTAAAAATTCCTGGACGAGGCAGGAAACTGCAACATGAAACAGCCTATGCTGAAATTCTGGGAGGTAAATGACAGCCACCCCGATGCACTCACTGCTAAAGGGTCTGTGTGGAAGAACTGGACAGCCAAAGTGATATTATTATGGGAGATGCTGTGCAAATTGAACTTAATGGAATGTTTCCACTTCTATTGATTTAATTTCATACTTTGAGGGCCCCATCCCCACCCAGTGTTTTCTGAGAGCTTGGTAGTACCTCAGTGCATTCTCTTAGAGCGACGAATATTTCTGAAGAAAATACAAGAAATTTGATTTACATCCTGTTTTTTGGGCAAAGGCAAGCAAATTCAGGCCATGCTCTGGAAGATAGAAGTATAAATCACCTCTGAGCTTGAGGCTATAGAGTATAGTTAGACTATTGCAGAGCCTGAATAAATTTTACAGAAAGGAAGTTCTGTCTCACTCTTAGATGTCTTCCATGGACAATCGCAAGACAAAAACTCTCTAGAGTATTTTAATTGGATAAATTTGAACAAGTTAACTTTTAAATGAAACAAGGTACCTTTAAAAAGGCTAGATTATTCAGTTTTCTTAATTTAAACGGTTAAAATGAAACAGTCTTTTGATTTAGTGTAATTTTATACAGAAAGCTTCAATAATTAAAAAGTTGTACTTTATTAATAAAAACAAAATATGAATAGCAAATTTCAAACCTTCCAATATAATCTTCTGTGCGAGCTTTCATAAGGTTTCTTTTTATAGATTCAAAATTATTTTTTTTGCCAGACACACAGAATTTGTTCCTGTTTTCTGACCAATTAAGCCGAAATATACTGTCACTGACATGCAAGTACTATGATCTTAGCAACAGCAGACTTTTTGGGTGGAGAGCAAAAACTAACCAGACAAAAATGTATGTGTCTGAAAGGAATGGGTAGGGTGTGATACCAAAATGTATGCATTATTCATTTTTCAAGGCTTACTTTGAAGTTCTCAAATACTGTGAGGTTTCAATACATGCAGAGTCTAAAAAAGTTAGAGAAAATTGGGGTAGCTTCACATGTCCTGCATCAAAATGCGAGACTGCAATGTGAGAGATGTTTCACACTGGCATTAAGGCTTTCCCATGGATTTCTTGGTATGTGGTCTTTACCATTTGGCAAAAAAACTAAGGTGAAAGCAAGCTGCATACCTTTCTTGCTGTGTAGTCCCTGAGTAGAGATAACCAGCCATCAGTGCAAAGTTTGTGTAGAGAAATAATGCTTAAATGGCAGTCCTAGAAATTCAGCTTTTTTAATTGCTACACATTCAGAGAAAACTGACCATCATGTTCTCTTCTCATGAACGAAACAAAAAGCTTTCCAAAGTGCTGGCTATGATTTTATAATGCTTGTGCAAACATACTGAAGGAAAATCTAAGAAATGCCTCCACTGCCAACAGTATAACTGTTCCTTCCTGTTTGTTACAATGTGGAGGAGTAATAGTCATCTTCTAAAATTTCATCTGGTTATTTTAACAGAAATGTTTTTAGCTGCTATTATTTCATAATCACTGAATGGATATCTGAAACTGCAAAGACAAGGTAAAGACCTGAGGTTCACTTTCTTGTTGTGTAAGGCATAATTGGCTCTCACTAGAGGCTTCTTCCATAACGGCATACGTTGTCATCCCTCTAGCAACACATCCAGAGAGGCCTTTTGTTAGTGGGCTTTCCTTAGGGAAAGCTATTTCCACACTGTGCTGCCACTATCTACAAGGCTGTTCTCCTGGGTCATGCCTTAGGTAACGGAAGGGACAGACCTAAGGCATCCACCAGTGTGTATCCATTAGTTATTTCTCCCATGGAAATACCATAAAACGAAGATGAAATTCAAGTGCTCTGCTGCTTGGTGCATGTATTCCAGCTCCTAGTCTCCAAAGACCTGCCTATTATGCAATTTACTTCATTAGTAGGCAAAAGAGGAGATACAGAATATGAAGGGGAGGGCTTTTAAAAAATATTAGTAAGCAAATGCCATCACTTCAAAGATTCTCGCTGTTTCTGATTTTTCTTTACTATCTGCCTTTCTCCGCAAAAGATACTTTACAGTTTGTTACCCAAATTCTGATTACAGACCTGTCAGAAGTAGATCTGTGCCTAAGTGAACTTCTCCCCTCAATCTGAACAGTGTTTCATGTTTGAAAAACTGGTAGTTAGCATTGTATTTGGGAGGAAACTCGTGAAATCACTAATGCAAGTCAATAGCCAAAAGCTCATTTAAGCCTAATTCAAGTAACATTCTCTCTTTGTGTGATAGGCTCTTGTTTAGCCTTATTCAGAGAGAAAAATCCAACCTGCCTGAAGGCATGCAGAGTTCTGAGATAAATAATTAACTAAAATCTGGTCTTGAAATATGTTCTCATACCATGCTGCCTTCCTTTTGAAAATTTGGTGGGAAATTCCACAATTCAAGCAATGTAGCTGTCTGCATTTAGCTTGCATGAAGTAAATCCACTCCTCAAGGTGTAATGCCAGGGTGAGGCTGGATCCAGTGATAGCTGCTTCAGATGACATGACCCAACATGTCTTATTGTCTTTGTGGTTCATGTCTTCTAGCATGGGGGAAACTTCTGCATAAAATACTAAAACAATGGCTGAATCTCTTGGGAAAGCCATATAAATACAATGAAAGCCATCATGCATCTACAAATTTTTTTGTTAAATTAAAAAAACACAGAACATATAAACACAAATTTATTTTCTTCTCTTTCTGTTTTGCAGCTTCCCCTTTCCTCTTGCCTTCTTTTACCTCCTCCTGCCCAAGACAAAGACGAATGGAAATTCTTACTGAGACCAGTCCATTTTAAGAAAATGTCATATAGATTAAGAAACAGAGGATTTATGGAAGACTCAAATTTGTAGAAGATTTAGGACTCCTTTAAGGGCATTTGGTAATCTTTCACGGATTATATACAAAAAACAGATGCTACGTCTTAGAAAAAATTGGACTTCATTGTTACTTACTATTTGACTATGGGGTGGGAGAATGAGTGTGTTTTATACTACTGTGAACTAAAACCATTTTTTTTCCACACAAAAGGGTTGCTTTGCTTCCTTTTCCCTGTTGGGGGTGTGTGTTGTCAATTACAGAGTATAGCACCTCTTGTGACAAATAATTGGTTTTTTACAAAGAGAACAATTATTCAAAAGCCACCAAGAACAATGAGGAAGAACAATGCCTTGGCTCAGAGAAAGCAACTTCTTATTTAAGTTGAAACCACAGAAATATTGATAGAAACCATGTTACCTCTCCTCTGGGAATAATGCATCCTTTGGCTGACATGAAACAGGACTTAAGTTTGTGTCTTCTCTTTATTGGACTAATTAAGGACCTTGCTAGGTCTTCACTTACATCGGCTGAAAAATTACCTGTTTGTTAAAATAATCCTTTTGAGGATCTCCTCTCTGCTGGAGTAGTAACTCTCCATGGGTCTGCAGTGTGCTCCCTCCAGGGATCCCTCTATCCATAACAATCCTCTTGTCATCTGCTTTGTGAGTTTTTCTCTGAGATTACACTCAGGGCCTGTAGGGCCATGGGTGGGAGATCCCTTTGGGTTCCCACAATAAGCACAGACCCATCATGGGAAAAAAAATTAATTATAATGACCATTTCTCCTTCAAAGGCCTTGCTATCCCTTCACTTTCCTTAAGGCGATCTGAGTACCCGAGGGAGTTGACAAAAATACTCAGATCCTTTAGAGGCCAAATACTGTGTCTTGGGATGGTAGGATTAAAGCAAAGTTAACTTGCCTCTCAGAAGGAGTGCGTTGAAGGCAAGTGGTTCTTGAAGTTTTTATTTTCTCTCTTTATATTTTCATTTGGGCCAGCTTCATCCAGTATGTTTACAGACAACCTGGACAAGAGGATCAAGCACATCCTCAGCAAGTTTGCAAACAATACCAAGCTGAGTGGGAGTGTTGATCTCTGGAGGGCAGGAAGGCTCTGCAGAGGGATCAGGACAGGCTGGATGGATGGGCTGAGGCCAGTGGTGTGATGTTCACCAGGCAAAGTGCTGGTCCTGCACTTGGGTCACAACAGCCCCATGCAGTGCTACAGGCTGAGGGAGAGTGGCTGGAAAGCTGACCAACAGAAAGGACTTGGGGATGCTGGTCAACAGCAGCTCAACATGAACCATCAGTGTGCCAAGGTGGCCAAGAAAGCCAATGACATCTTGGCTTGTGTCAGCAAGAGTGTGGCCAGCAGGACCAGGGCAGGGATTGCCCCTCTGTACCTGGCACTGGTGAGGCTGCACCTCCAATCCTGTGTTCAGTTCTGGGCCCCTCACTGCAAGAGAGACATTGAGGGGCTGGAGAGTGTCCAGAGAACAGCAATGGAACTGGTGAAGGGTTTGGAACACAAGTCCTATGAGGAACAGCTGAGGGAGCTGGGGTTGTTTAGCCTGGAGGAAAGGAGGCTCCAGCAGGGAGACCTTATTGCTCTTTACAACTACCTGAAAGAAGATTGTGGTGAGGTGGAGCTTGGTCTCTTCTCCCAGGTAAAAAGTAGCAGGACAAGAGGAAATGGCCTCAAGATGGGTCAGGATTGGATGTCAGAAAAATTTCTTCACTGAAAGGGTGGTCAGGCTTTAGAACAGGTTACTCAGGGAAGTGGTGGAAACGCCATCCCTGGAAATGCTCAAATATTTTGTGGATGTGGCCCTTGGTTTAGTTGTGAATGTGATGGTGCTGGGCTAACAGTTGAACTAAATGATCTTAAAGATGTTTTCCAACCTTGACAATTCAACAGTTCTTTGGATTTCCTGCCTCTAGGTTTGCTCTGAGAGTCTCCTTTTCATTTATACTTTTTAACCAAGCTATGATTGTTATTTGGCAGCTTGCCTTTTCTGGAGTGCTGCCATTTATTCCTTGTATTTGCTGATCTCTAAGTATGTTGAACGTATAATTAGGAAAATCTGATTTTTATCTATGACTTTTACCAGCTGATTGCTGGTAGTGGCGCACAGTGGTTAGCTGTCAGTATGCAATTCCTGTGCTCCTATCACTTTTTGGTACAGAAATAATGGTTTTAAAAGAAACATATTATGTGCAAGTTTTCCATTACTTTTTTTAAAGGAAGACTACTTTGACATATTTTTCCTCAGTTTAAATTCAGTCAAAATCACAGTATATGATTTCTTTTCGTGACTTCAAATATTGCAAAATTTGAAGAGGGAAAAATGAAAAAGCATTATTGGAATTAGGAAAAAGTGGTCTTGGAATAAGGATAGAAGGAGAAGAATAAAAAAAAATCGTGTTCAGTTTCTTTATCTAACATTGAATTGGTGTTTAACCAGTTCATGTTGAGGTTTGTTGGTTTGGAGCAGTCATAGCCACCTTAAGTGTGTTTAGTGGTGAGCAAAACACTTCAGGCAAAGGTAAGCTGCCCATGAAGACATATTGTGTCTGCATAATTTTTTAATGCTTTAATTCTTGAAAATGCAGACTTTACCAAAGATTTTTTCACACAGATATTTTCAAAGGAGGAGATCTTGAGAATGGTTGTTATTGTTTGAGCCAAGAGCTTCTTCCAGAGGAGCAGAGTGAAACATTAAAAGAGTGCCTCATTGTCACCTGGGGAGTTGAAACTCTCAAGTAGCATCTTCTGGGGATTGCTCTGTTTGTTCTGCCTGTACTGCCTTGATAAAAATTATGGCAGTGCTTTATTTATGATCTGTCTCTGCTTCTGGACTACTCAAGCAATTGTTGCCTTATCTCAGGAAATCACAAGACTTACGGCTATTGAAGTGTCTTTTGTTTCATGGAGAGGTGAATAGTGATGAAAAAGATGGAGGAGTTTTACAATAGTACTTAAGGATCTACAAAAGCAGCTGCCTTTTCATTGTTTCCTTAAAAAATCATTAAGGTACCAGGGATCAACTAGAATAATTCCAAGCTGAAAGATATAAGTAGCCCCTTAGATGCAGTCTGATGTGAAATAAGGCTTACAAGGACCAGCAGGAGCAGCAGGCTTTGCTCTTTTGTGGCTCAGTCGAGGGTTAATGTTTTTTATTTGAACATGAAGTCAATTTAAAGACTGCCTGTCAAACAGGCTGTTGGCTGTTTATTTATCTGGGCTGGTGAACATGGGCTCTGTGAGGTCCCAAACTAATTTATGGCTCTTTTAGTCAAAATCAACAACTTAAACTTTACCTGCAAGCTCACTAACACATAGTGTAGCTTGTGGAGTCCTGGGTTAATATTTAAGTTGGGGTATTTGGCACAGAGGTCAGCTTGAGTTTCAAGTGGATTCAAGCTGTAAATCTGAGCACTTGTTTTAGGAGCATAACATTGGCATAACTATGTCTGTCTCTAAGAGAACTTCACAATGTCCTGCCTGTGTCTTGATAACCAAGCAGGAATATTTGGTCCTTATTCAACAGTGCATGGTCACGAATTCCCTTTTTCTGCACTCGTACTATTACGACCGTTTATAAAAATCACTGCTGCTGAAAAAACATAAATTCTGAGCTCTTAGTTCTTCTAGAATTCACAGTCTAATTTCTGGTTTGGATTGAACTATTAGGGTAACAGTATTCTTCATGTCTTTCTTGAATTTAAAATTACCTCTCATAGATAATAGTAATTTAGACTCCCCTCGCCTCAGTTCTCCTTCACATTTGAGTATTGCTGGAATAGGTGATGACATTAGAGAGCTTTTTGACGGGGTGTGTAACTCAGGCATTTTGCATTTGAGTTCTGCATCAGTAATCTATCTCTTTCAGCTCTGCACACTTCTATACTACCTCTTCTTGTGAAGGAAAGCCTTAATATCATAACAAATCCGTGAAACCACTTTTTAGCTTCAGCTAGGTCCTCCTAGAAACTGAGCTCAGAAAAAATAACCTTATTTTAGTTAAGAACTTTACAGGTAAGATTCAGATTGTTTAAAAGCAGCCGTATAGAGGTTTCTGCTAGACTTGGTCAGAAGGTGGTTCATTTCCCCCTAAGGTAAGGGCCCAGCTGCGTTAGATATTTGCCTGTCTCCATTGTTTAAAGAAGGAGTTCTGATGATGATCTCAACAAACACACATATGACCAAACAATTTAATTTTGTTCCTGGGTATGGTCCTTGACTGCCTATGTAATGTGTCACAGACCACAGGTATGACCAGTTTTGAAAAAGATGGCAGAGAGGCAAATAGACTTACGCATTAAGTACCAGCTTTTAAAATCTCATGGTAGTGATTGTAGTTTCTTGTTAACTTAAAAAATGATTTTTGTCTGATGTAAAATTCAGTGTTTATATCTGTAATACTGATTCAAGTTTTGCATCTGTCAGATATCTGTTCTTTAGTGACTATAAAATTTGGATGAAAGCTTAACTGAGATTTTTAATTCTTCTACCTGATAAAAATGAAAAAAATACTTTCAGATTAAATAGTCATAAACATGGTAAAATTATAAGGAAGTGCAAATTTGCTATTCCATGGCTCTTATTCTTAGACTTTGCCTCAAAGCTTACACCTACCGTTGACTATATTTTTCTATTGTTTCTCTAAGAAAATTGTTAGAAACAATTTTTTAACTGTCATTATTTTTTAACTTAAAAACATATATTTTTTTAATTTGAAAAGGGAACTTTCATAATACAAGTGGACTTTACCATTTTGGTAAAATCACTTTATATTTACTCAGTACTTCACATTACATTTATAGTCCATTAAGAACTGGAAAATGGGGATCAGTACAGATCCTTGCTGAAGAGTGTGAAGACTTCTTCCTCTAAAATTTACCATCCTGGATGGATTTGTCAGTCACAGCCTAGGCAGCTTTACTAGTATCTATAACAGCATCTTGTGAATTTCACCTCACTGTTTATTGTAAAGAACAGATAGTAAGGCCAAGGTGATTTCAAGTAAATAAATGACCATGAGCTTAAGAGTCAAAGAAATTTTCAGTGAAACTTAAAAAACTGCTCTATTCCTAGCCCAGTAGAACATTAAAAGTACTAAAAACTGTGGTGGTTTAAAACCAGCGGGAAATTAAACCCAAATAAGCCACTCTCTTTCCCCCACCCCCTCCAGTGAGAGAGGGACAAAGGCAGAGACTGTGTGTTGAGACAAAAATTTACTGAAAGCAAACAGCGATGGAATTGATGCCATAATGATTTTTGTCTTTTCTTTTATACCCCTGTTATACCTTTTACAGCTTCTGTATTCTTAGTTCTTTAGCCTACATTCTTGGACTTGTTTGTCAAACTAGGAGACTAAACATTTCAGACGCTTCGTAGTTAGGGAGCAGTGTGCCCCAGACCCCAAGGTCCTCTCCAGAACACATTTTGTAAACTAAGATAGAACCACCCAGGGGAAGGTTCCTTGGGGAGGGGGGGCTCACTCGAGCCTCCCATTGGGGAATTTTTGATAGATATGCTAATTAGTAAGACCTATAATGTTATACCAGATCTTTTGGGGGTGTGCATTGCAGTGTGCATGGAGGTGCATTCGACCTGGACGTGGTGCACCTAAGGATCCTTAAAATAAATACCAAGATAAAATCCCTTTTTCCCTTCTAACCGTGTCTGACTCTTGATTTTAAGACCAGGAAAAGGCATCAGAAGAAGAATGGCACAGTAACAGCAGCAGTATTAATAACAAAAGTATACAAAAAAAACTTGGTGTACACACAAAAGGTGTTCACCACCTCGGCTTAGTTCTGTGTGGCCACTGGGACAAAGGCAAGATGGTGACCACTCCTGCAGCTCATCAGGGACCCGCAGCTCTTCCTCACGAAAAGCAAGACCACTTCCTCCAGCATTGATGTGTATGGTATGGAACAGCAATTTAGCCACACTTGCAGGTTCTAGGCTCCTCCTCCTGCAAGCAAGCCTAGGACACTATCAATAGGTTTGTGCTCTTATGTGCTACATATTTCAATCATTTTGGACAAAGCCAGTCATGGGGGTTTTTGTTGTTTTTTTTTTTTAATCGAATGCACCTTGGTTCAGTTTCTGGGTGACTGCACCAGAAGCAATGAAGATTCAGGATATATATGCCCATCTACAGCAGAAAAGCAGAATTACCCTGTCAATGCTAGCTGTACCTAAAAGTCAAATGAGAGCAAGCAATGACTATCACTTCTTCGGTCAAGGCCAGGTAACAAGTCAGGCCGTGAGGCTGTCCAGGACATTTAATCAGGAACAGCAGAAGGCAAGACTGGAGACTAGCCTACCTGCAGCATAGCTCAGGCAGGTCTGGGTGTGCAGGCATGAATCTACATGGAACTTCTGGGCCACAGGCAGGGGCACAGGATGGTCAGGGCCAGAGTTTAGGCCTTGTATGAGGTTAAGATGGTCAGGCCCATTAAGACCTATTAGTGAACTTACGGACTAGACAAATCCTACTTTCACCAAGCTCTTTTTCACCCAGATGACAGAAGCAATGCTCTATTTCCTTCTTGACTGTCACTGTCCTTCACTATCTCTTTCCTTTGTTTGCACTCCTGGATGGCTTCCAGGGTGAACAAATTGTTTCTTCAGCAATTCCATTCCTTGGTGGTCTTTCCTGAACCCTCAGATTTTGGTGTTTTTCAGGGGTTTCTCTTTGATTTGCCCATCTTCATCCGGTCTTTAAGCACCAAAATCTGCAACATCACACTCAGCTTCTCCTTCAGCCTTGACAGTTCACAGATCTTATCCTGTTCCGTTTGCCTTTCCTTGCCTCATCTCAAACTCCAGGTTGCCTTTCTCACATTTCATTGTGAATGTCTGTCTGCCAGCTCAAGTACAATACTGCAAAAAAGGCCTTCCAGTCCTTTACTAAAGGAATGTCACTACTGAAGTAGCAGGGAATAGCATGGAAACACCACTGCCTTGCCTGCAGCTATATCCCCATGACCAGAGTTATAGAAGAAATTTGCAGATTATTTATCGATAATATTTCTAAGAAGTCTTTTCTGCTCCATCCACGCAGCTAATATTAAAATCCAGATTTACTCTGACTCTGGTTGGTGTAATGAAAAATTTTCCCAGTACTCTCACATATAAACTTTCTAGACTGTAACTGGTAATTTTCCTAGCCCAAAGTTTTGGCAAAATTCCTCCTGTTTGGGGTATCTCCCTTTTCTTAAGGCAACTGACTCAACTGAATCCCTCAATGTCCTTAAGAGCATATAGTGGATTTAGGCAATACTTAGGCATTATTTTAGCATCACTGGTCCTCCTTGCAACCTGAGGCATGTCAAAATCAAATATGTCTTCACTGAAGTTAGAGACTCTAAGCCAATATGGCTATGCCTTTACTACTGTAAGAAGAAGTCCAAGGAATAACCTCAGGCTTCATACCCAGATTCTACAGACTGGCCCATACCATAATGCTGAGCACTACCGTCCTCTGCCACGGATGTGTATTGTAGGTAGAACAGTAAAAAAAAAATAATTAAAGGATGACCTGGCCATCTGGTAGCATGGACAAGCAGGGCCAGCTGGCCCTATTTTATTTAGCAGTAATAGTTTGCACGGTGGGATGATATTGCATCGGGTGCCATTAACATTTTCCTAAATAAACAATTTATGTTATAAGGTATGTGGTGAATTAATTGGAAATTGGAGAAGAAATGCAGCTCAGTGGAGGTTAAGCATCCTCGCTGAGGAGAGGAAAGGAAGGGGAGGAATATGCTAAAACAAAACATGCAAGAGTGTCTCATTTAACTGAACTGAATAAAAGCTTATCAGCCGTATTTCCCCTTTCATTTTGATGGATACTTAGCAAGCTAGATAAATACACACCTACACCTCTAGCCTGTTTTTGAATACACTGATATGCCGCTGAAATTGTTTGCTGTGCTGCTAATAATAACAGCAATGAGAATTTGCAGAAAACTTGGTTTTGAAGGGATTTAGCTTAAAGACAGGTTCCGTTGTTAGGGCTTTTGGCTAATACTCACATAAGAAATCAATTTTTCAGCTTGTCCTTATAAATATAAGTTCATGTTTTCATAATAGGAGTGCCACTAGTATTATGAAAAATATTTTATTCAGAAAGGTAAAAGGAGCACTCAAAAAAGGAACACTCAGTTCCTCTTCTAGTAATTGCATAGAAGAGAATTGTATTATAACAAAGTCCATTTGGCAAAACAGACATAAAAGCTAGTGGTCATTGCTGTGCCCTACCAGCTGACACCATCAGCAAGCTCTTTTGTACAGTACCTGGGTAAATGCTTTTTTTCTTTCAAATCCTCAAATCACTGTTGTTTCTGAAGGTTTATTTTTACAAACTCAGTTGAAAATTGTTAACCGATAGAAGTTATAGCTAGTGGCTTTTTGTGCAGCTTTTATGTGAGTAGTAAATATGACAAAGATGGGAATTAAAACAGCTGCTACTTTGTTTCAATAATGACATAAAAAAATTAAAATAGATAATCTATTGTGGCCCCTTCCTAACAAAACCATGAAGAATCCTCCACCCACTGCTTGCTTGCTTCTGGTCAGCACCATTCCTTTTTTTGTGTGTGACTGCAGAACAGTAGGCATTGTGGTTCCTGCTGAGTATGAATTAGGTGACACATCTGACCACCAGCCTGGACTTGTGTTTTGCCATGATGATACAAACAGACTGCACATAAGATTGCCCAAGAAAGAGCCTAGGTTTAGCTGTTGCTTGTTCTATTCCTCGGGGAAATCATACCAGTCTAGACAGCACAAGCACTGTCGACTCCAAGAGACTGCACCCAGTTTTGTCTTGCAGAGTCTCTGAGCGAAACTCCAGTGGTAAGTCCTTAATAGTTCAGTACCAGGATTCTAATGTAGATATGGAAATGCCCTTTGTAATCCTAAGACTATGAATAAAATATAAATTCTGAAGAATGCAAAAGGTGAATGATACAGCCATTTTCTGGGCTTTTTCAGGTGACTTAAAACAGAACCTTTTTTTGTGATGTTGCAAAAAAATTGAGCCTTCTCTATTTTTTAATGTTAATTTAAAAGTGAGAAAGTACATTACTGCTTTGAAAGAATTCAGGAGACTGCCAAAAAAGAACCCAATGAACTTGAAACCCTTACTGATTTTCATCAATGCCAGCCAGCCATGGGAGCAAGTGGAACAACATGAATGGATCCTTGCTTCTACAGAGCACATGTAGTGTGATCTGGTACCGTTGTATATATTCAAGCTGTTGGGATAATAGAAGTTATTGGCCAGTTTTTGTACTGGTAATATTCCCACAGTGCAAATTTTTTATCCATCACTATGGGAAAATATTCGTGTAGAAGCAGTGAGGTCCAGAAAAAAAAATTTCACAATGGTAGCACTTAATTGAAAGAAGACATTTGGGAGAAAGAAATTATGCCATAAAATACCTGTCAAAGGTAGCTAGTACTGTAAATGGCCAATAAAGCTCAGCACATTCTGAACAATTGTTGTTTAAAGTTGTCCGTACATCTTCAGCAACCTGCTTACCTGATCATCGTGCTGCAAGGTATTTCCATTTTGCAATTCAAATAGACAGTCCAGGCAAGACCAGTCAATGTATAAAAGATTGCCTACTAAATAAAACTGTGTTCTTGATGCCTCAGGTTTTTAACTTTTATATTTTTCAAATCCTGTACTGCTTAGTGTGTAACTCTGAAGATTCGTGCGGCCTGTTAGCTGCTGTTCTCTCATGCTGGCTAGACATAACAAAGCTCTCTAGGTTTGCTCTTCAAGGACACCTTGATTGTCCCAGGCCCCAGAATGTGTAAACTAAAGCCTTGAGACGAGGAACAAACTTGAGGTAATTACATCATTAACTGAAGTTATAATTGGAGAATTAACCCTGATATGCAAATAGATGAAACTTACAAAAGTGTGAAGAACCCGTCACCCAGCATTCATCCTGGGTGGAGACCCCAGAGGCTTTACACTCCCAAGGTGTACCTTTGAAGGCCCTTCAAATAAATACCTGCTTTTATTCTCTTATTCTTTTCTAGCCTCTGTTTTCAGGTAGCCACTTCAAGGCGTCATTCTAATAGTACACATGCCAAGCAAGCAGAGTCCTTTAACGAGACAGCTGGGTTTAAGATTAGTCACTATATGTCTTGCATGTGCAGATCTTGTGTGTGTGAATAGATGGAATTATTAAATGTGTGGATCCCCACTGGATGCTCTGGTGTATATTTTGAACATGAGTTCTCAGAAGAATTAACCTAACACTTAACTCTGATCTACAATTCAAATTTCTACCTGCCTTTTGGGCAGCACATGTCAAGTTTTGGAATTATTCCATATTCTATACAGATGATACTATGTAAAACAGAGAAATTGCTCACCTTGGAAGGTGGAAGGCAAAATGCTGCATTTAATATTGCTGTTCTTATGTACACTTGAGTTTTCTACGCTCTTGTTCACTGATATGTCTAAATATTTCATCCAGAAATTTGGCAAACATGATGAGGGTTTCTTTAAGCTTCATAGAGTCCTTTGGCATGATTTTTTTTTAATGGTTAAGAGATACTTCACTTGAATATATAGTAATTATAATATCTGTATGTAATCTTTGTTGTGTTTTAATCTATGCTCTTCTTAAGTGAAGCATGACACTCTTAGAAGCAACTGGCGAGCATTCCTCTGTGTTTACAGCTGCAGAACAACTAGAAACAAAACTTTGATGTGTCGTTGCTTTTATATGATACAAGTATGTAAATAATAATGGCATAAACTTCTTGGTGTCCTGTGGCCTTAAGTGCTGGTTTTGGCTGGGGTAGAGTTACTTTTCTTCACAGTGGCTGGTATGGATCTCTGTTTTGGATTTGTGCTGAATACAGGGTTGATAATACAGAGCTGTTTTTTGTTATTGCTGAGCAGGACTTACACAGAGCCAAGGCCT
Organism: Lycocorax pyrrhopterus obiensis; assembly: GCA_014706295.1. Lineage (NCBI taxonomy): Eukaryota > Metazoa > Chordata > Aves > Passeriformes > Paradisaeidae > Lycocorax > Lycocorax pyrrhopterus. Next base: position 50,589,712 of record JACSVZ010000001.1, read on the forward strand.
TCTCTGCTTTTCGTACGGCCACACTGGTGAGGAAGTTGGGTGTGAATGGGAGGCTGGAAGGAGACAAAGCTAGGACAGGTGACCCCAACTGACCAAAGGGATATTCCAGACCATGTGACTTCATGCTCAGTGTATTAAGTGTGGAAGGGGGGTAGGAGGAAATGAGGGTATGTTTGGAGTGATCGTGTTTGTTTCTCCATGCACCTTTACCCGTGCTGGGGCCCTGCCCTCCTGGACATGGCTGAACACCTGCCTGCCCATGGGAAGCAGTGAATTAATTAAAGTTTAGCTTGCTTGGGTGCGCAGGTTCCCCTTTACCTATTGAATTATCTTTAACTCAACCCATGAATTTTCTCACTTTTACTTTTCTGATTCTCTGGTCCTGCTGCTCGGAGTGAGTGAGTGGCCGCATGGTACATAGTTGATGGGGTAAAACCACAACACCTTAACCTCAGAATACCTAAGAGAGTATCACCTGTTTGTTAATGAACTCTCTTTTTTTCTCATCCAACATCCTCCTTCCCTGGATATGCTACCCTCCTGGAGGCAGTGTTGGATGGTGAGAAGTATACGGGTTGTGACTGTATATCACTGAACCATCTTTCTGTGTTGATTCTTCAGTCAAACGGGTGTTGGCTGAGGGGATGCTGACATTTGTATGTCTTATTATGTCCTCTGGGTCAACCCAAATTTATTTATTGCTGTTGGCCAGTGGGAGAAATCCTTGTCATTGTGAATCTCAGAAGGGACAACAAAATCTGTTATGTTTTTTTCTTCTTAGTGTGGTTGTATGTACCTGAAAAAGCACCCAGAAAAATTTTGGAAGAAAGGTCCTGTGTAGGTATGTCACCCTTGATTCCAGTCTCTTTCTGTTTCGCTGATATGGAAGTAGATCTTTGAACTGATCTGATCAGTTTAAAATGGTTTTTGAATGGTAGTCGTAATACAATCAAGCAATGAATCTGCTGGTATCAAAACTCCTTCGCTCTTGCCATGCCCACCTATCACTTTTACAAACTGCTAAAGGAGGTAAAAACTTCCTATTTGAACTTTTTTAAAAGTACGTGCAACTCAGGAATCAGTTTGATTTGCTTTAAATTTATTTTGACATCCAGAGCATGTGACATCTTTGTGGTTTATTTCAGTAGTTATTTTATCAAATAATCTGACACCACTGTATTCTATTTAAACTTGCTCTGCTGCCCCCGTGACATACTACAAATCTCAGTTCTCCTGTCAGTTAAGCATGCTCTTGGTGCTATTGGAATCTATTTCTGTCAGCAAGGAAGGCTCTCACATCTCTGGGGTGACATTAATGATCAGTGTTCTCGTTCACATGGGCTCCTACCAGCTGACCTGTGTAGGTGAATTCCTGCTGGCTCGGGTGATGAGCACCCTGTGGCTCACAGCCTTAAGCAGTGAGATCAAATTTCCCAAATCTGTCTGGCAGCTCTAAGGTTCAGCCTCCAAACCGTAAGGACAAAAAGATGTAGCCTTACATCAGCGTAACCTATCTTTTGGAAGGCTGGGCTTTCACATTGAATAAATACAAAGACAGCTGTGTACTGTTTCATTTTAAGGGAACAGTAATATTAACCAACAATGGAATCCCATCGGGAATGTGTGGCTCCTGTTCAAATTCCAAATCAAATTGTTGTGACTGATGCTGAGCATTAAAATACAAAATAAATCTGGTTACAATGCATTGAATGTATTAGACTGAGAACTTACGATAAGGGTATCAAATTGTTGCTTTGAGTACATGTCTGAGACTCAATCAGTGAAGGAATATTCTTGAAGCGAATATGAGGTTTAAAACAGTTATGTATAATCACAATGTACTGATTTACAAAAGTGGTTCGGTGCAGGATCTTGCAGTAGAGGAGAGTTGAGCCTTGTCACTGATTTCATTGAAATATTTAATTCTCAAAATCTGTATAATATCATAATACCAAATAATGAATGTTTCTTACATTATTTTAGATTCAAAGATCTCTTTCTTTTTTGCCTGTTTGTATTAGTTCTTTTTTAAAGCCTCTGTGATACAGAAATGAGGAGTGCACCTATCTCCTTGTTAGATGGACTACTTAATCCTGCTAGCCTTGCCAGATTATAAAGTACAAAGTAAAATGTATAACAGTGTGAAATGATTGGATATCATAGAAGAGCAAATAGCAAAAAATACTATGAATAGTAATTAAATTAGGATACAAACACAATCAACACCATTTTATGGAAGCTTGCTGCTGTAATTTAATGCTTAGAATTTACTATCAAGAACACTCTAAAAAGTGTGTTCTTAGCTGAAATGCTTGGATTGTCTGTGGAAGTGAATTTTGATTACAGCTTGCTTGTACAAGATGTGCTTTACAATTTACACTGGCCTGCATAATATGAATTGCAAATACTGTGAGCAGCTACAATACAAATCTGCTCTGTCAGAGACACTGAATTCACCTGAAGGATAGTCTATTTCTAGCTCACTAGCTAGTTCACACATAATCTTCATGTGGACACCCATGTCAGCTGGCTAACACTACCTCAAAGAGGAGGCAAGATATTTCTATTTTAGTGTATTCTAGTCCCTGCTTTTTTTTAATGCTGTGGCACTTTTACTGTGGAGTAAGCCACAGCATCTTTACTGGTCACTAATGGAATCCACACGGGGAAACTAAAAAAGTTCTAGGCATTTGTATCTTCTTTGGCAATAATCATCCTCATTTATCTATGTTTGAAGCATTGCGTTTCCCTGTTGTGCTCTGTGGGGCGTTACGGTAGGAGTGCTGTGCAGTGCATGGTGGAAAAAACATCCTAGCTCTGACACTTCTTTCCTTATCCTCCTATCCGCTGGCAAGCTGGATGAAAGGAATAGTATATATAGGAAGGGATAAAGAGGTGGAAAGAAATGGAAAGAGCTGATAGAGCTCTACAGACAGCATAACTTTCCAAGACAGGGTCATAATCTAAGACTTGTAGGCTTTAGGCATGAGAAACTGTTTTCAACAGACAACTCTCAACTAAAATTTTTCATATTGAGTCACCCTCAGTTTTCTCCCTTGCTCCCAGTATTTTGTTTCCAGAAAATGGTTGCTTAAAAGAGCCCAGAATGAGGTCCAGAAATGCAAAATACCACAACCCGACTCCCAACATGGCAGATTACTTTTTATATTATCGCTCTCGGTATAAGAGGTTCTCATTTACAATGTTCATTTACAGATACATTTTTAATCTCTCAGACACAACAAAAAGAGAGCATTTTTGTTTTGGGGCTTCCTTCTCAGAACTTCTTATGCCTTATGTCTTCCAGTTATGATCTAAAGGGAGCACTTGTATTGCTAAGTAAGAGGACAAGGCATCCATTTCAAGCAATGGGCCTGAGAACATCCCCAGCTTGTTCCCTTGTTCTGTTTTCTGCCAATTTTTTTTCTCAATTTAGCTTTCACTAAGACAAACGTGCTTAAGGAGGGCGGGTGCAAACCATCCGATGCCATTGTCCCAGGTATCAGTCCCTGGTCTTCTTGTAAAATAATTGGTAAATATATGGCCAGTGCTGCTTTCCTGGTAGCCCAGATTTCTGCACATTATTACCTCCTCTACCCTCTGTTATGTTCATTCATGGAAGCAAGATCTTATATCATAATCTTAATACAATTGTTTTGACTCTTCCTCTGGTTGGTGTGTTTGCATGATGACTGTCTCATTCACAAAAAACAACAGGCTGACTATGGAGTCGTCATCTGTTGTTTCATGTCTGATTACAAGTTTTTTTTCCCAAGTTCCATATGGAAAATAAAATGTGCTCACAGTAACAAGAAGCTTCTTATGCCTCACTCTACCACACTGGAACATATGCAAAATCTTTCCTCTCACTGTCTGATGAATAAAAAAATATCAAAACCTGGTATTCAAAGGCTCAGCAGTCCAAAACAAATTCACAAGTAATTTTGAATGATAATAAACCTGAGGCTTGTTATGAAATCTGGTCTCCAACAGCAAGAATAAAAGGGAAAACATTTCAACCAATTTTTTCCCTGTGAATCACTCACTCACCTTTGGCTGTATTATTTATTTTTCAGTGATATTTCATTTTAAAAATAGTTTCCTCATTCCTTTGACAAAGGAGCAGGAAAGTACTCACCAAGATGCTTGTGTGGAGTCATATCACATATACATGTCCAAATAACAAAAGAAAGCACTTAAAATATTCTAAATGGGGGCAATGGGAGTTCTTAAAAAAATGTACCACAGAAGTGTTTATAAATGCTCTATTTATGTTATGTACAGTAATTTGAAAGCGCATTTCTTTTTTGCAAAAGACTGTGCCTCACAGCCTTCTAACATCTCTGTGTTCTTTCTTTAATTTCTCCATATGCTACTTACTTTCTTGATTTAATTAGTAGACCAAGGTCTAGATTTCAGTATAACTTGGACGTGATGCAGACCTGGTGGCATTACTACAACCACAAGAACAGGCTTGCCAGTATTTCTAATCTTAGGATTAGAAAGGAAAGTAGCAGGCAAATCTTCAGGATCTGCCAACTAATCCCATTTAACACTTGTTAAATCTATCAAATTTCACCCTTTAATCATCTTGCTGTCAGCTTCTACATTTACTATGACATTGTCCTTTAAGCTTGAATCTTCCCTTAATCACAAAACCTCTAAGTCTCTGTTGAGGACTCTTAAAAAGTGCCTTGCCCTTGCTTCCTGTAAACTACTATGGAGTAATAAACACCTTCTGACACTACACTCTTTTGTTCCAGTTTCATTCTCATGAAATCATGTCCCCTGAAAAAAAATCCTGGAATTGTTACTGAGTTATCTCTGAAAAAAAATAATGACCAAAGCTATCTCAGCCTAACTCTGTTTTTCTTTGTATCACTGCTTATCATCAGGACTTTCTTCTATTTGCATTAGAGTGACATAGATGGGATTCCACAGAGATATGATGTCCCAATTGCAAATGTTCTCCTCACACACGAGTGGGAGACAACAACACCTCTGCCCAGACTTTTCTGACAGGAGTCCTACATCATCTTGGGGTATTTTAAACAAGTATTACTCTGCTTTTGGCTCATCCTCAAGGGAAACCCCACCTGTCTGTTTGGTCATAATAAAAGGGAAAATCCTGAGTCAGCCTGGAGTAACAATTTTGCCCCAGCTTTGCTGAGACCCTGTTTATTGAAACAGGTATTGTTTTGTATTGAAAATAGATTTTTTTTGAGATCATGCAAAAAATCTTTGTTGAAGCTAGCAGTCAAACTGATGATATTTAAGTCACAGTCTAATGGATATGTCTGCTTCTGGTAATTTCTTATGAAACTCTGTTATAAACCATTGGAATGTCCCCAACAGGACAAAATACCATTCTAAGCAGGGAGCCATGTAAAATCATAGAATTGTTAAGGTTGGAAAATATCTGCAAGATCATCAAGTCCAACCGAAATAGCTAATTAGAATCCTTGAGGAATAGCCTGTGAACTCTGGACTGAAGAAAATAATGTCTTCACTCACTGTGCTAAATATTTAATTACTTTCTTTCTTTAGAACTCAGGATAGCCTTTTCCAAAAGGAAACACAGAATGCATAGATCCAGTAACTCACTTTTCCTCAGGGATGGACTAGCCTTGGAGTTTGGAGACTTAACTTCAGACCCCTATTTTTCCTGCTTGTATTTGGACTCTGAGTTTAAAGACTGTTTTTCTGTTTCCCAGAAAGATGTCTTAACTTTGGTTAACGGCTGCTGTGGGGTGGGATTACCTCTAGCTCCTTCTGTTCAGTGTTTCTATTGCATAGATACTTACATCGTACTTAGTACAGGACTTAGAGCATGACACCCCAGATAAGTGTCCTACCAAGCTGCGGGCAAACTTCTTTCCCTTTTCCTCAGTAGAGGATCAGGGCTCTCTCAGTCACATTTTGACAAACCTGCTAAAGCTGAAATGTGAACCCGGGTGCAAGGTTCTCAGCTAGCTGCTTTTGTAAAGGTCCACTGGCACAGGACAGGGACATACCTGGCTTGAGACAACATTTCAGTGTTAGTTTTGAAGACCTCTGCAGTGTTTGAGTATGGGACTTAGGCACACAAAGGGCAGCAGGAGACAATTTTGCCCAGTGTTAATACAGAAGAAATTGTTATCATCACCCTCTCTAGCTCCTCAGCTTAGTTCTGGGAGTCAGGCTCTCACCCTGGTACCTCAGATGTTTGCCCCAAGGCCAATGCCAAGCACCACGAGTTTCACTGATAGCTTATGCAATGCATACCTTTGGGCCCTACTAGTTTACAGCTGAGAACTAAGCAGAGGGAAAAGCACTATGACACCCCAGAAAACTAATGCCTTTAAATGTTAAATTAATGCAAAGGCTCCAAATATATGGATATTTGAAAACTGTACTCTGCTTCCATGCTATAAGTGAAAGCCTTTCGCATCTTACTGAAGTACGAAGGACCTGAGAAGTACAGGCTGCCTGCTGCTTTGTCTCCTAAATCTTCCAGCTATTAAACAAAATGTAAGAGAACATGTCTTCATAAAAAACAGTTCCTAATGCTCTGAACACCTCAGTGTTTTTTTCTCTGACCTCTGCCAGGATTTAGGCAGAAGGTTATTAACAGCTGGTGGGGCTACCAGTATCTCCTGTTTTAGCAAGACAAGGTTATTCAAATGTTAATGGTCTTGTTCAGTCTCTCTGGCTCTGGCTGCTTTTGTCCATAAAATGAAAGATTTAATTCACACTGAAGGTTTTGGTCAGAGGTGAAGGTTCAGAAAATCAAGCAGAATTCATAAGTATACAGAGACAGATTCCCAGAGCTGTCTCAGCCACTTCAGCTGCCGCAGCCTTATCTTGCAACATCACCGAGGTGCATTTGTGAACCATCTCTTAAACACTGTCATCCCTTAGTCAGTCTTAATACAGTTTCTGTTGTAATTTAAGCTCAGGTAGCTCTATTTCGGCAGGAGTTGAGCTGGTGAAAGCTGTGGAGTGTAGAATTTTTACAGCAGCCTTGCCCTGGGAGAAAGTAAGGGAGCCAACTAGAATCCTTCCTTATTTTCCAAGACTGTGATAACTGAGCGATTTCAGAATGATGTATAAAACGTTTCTTTACTTATTTGCAAACAGAAGGATGCCAGTCTGCCGTGAAACAAGGAACTGTGATGTCAACATGCTGCAGGGAAATATGAATAGTTGATAAGAACAAGTGTGCATGAAAGAGGTGTGACGTATTTTTCTCTAACAAAGTCAGGACAATATATCATTCATTTGCACAAGCAAGCACACACATGCACACACACACATTTTTCTCCTACTGTTTTTAGAGATAGTTTGCACTCTGAAAAGCTGCATCTAAAAGACTTGGGATTTAATTTTTGAAATATTAATGATATTCATTCAGATCTGCCTCTCTTAAATGTGATTTTTATTAAAGGCTTGAAATGGCTTTTTCCCCTAAATGTATTGTAACGTCTCAGGAAGATGCATTAAATTTTTAATAATAAATACTGTATCTATGATAAGTGTCACATCTTAATTTGAATCTGCTCATGACTGAATGCCATTTCTTTCAAATGTCACTAGTCTTGCTTGTGAGCAATTTGTTCAAGTCTCTAGCAGGTATATAGATACAGCATTAAGAATTTGTGACAGGTCAGGCTTAATACAACTAAATTATATTTGATACTGAGAAGAAAGTCAGAACAGCTTGGCTGGAGAAGAAAAAAGGAGGGGAGAAAAAAATGTGCCTTTCTAACAACTGCTATTTTTGCTATGATTTGGGGAATGAAGATGGCACCTCCAAACCTGAAAGCAGAAGTCTCTGTAGTGGATGCCGAAGGGCCAAGATCTTTCCATCTGAAGTCTGAATAATGTACTTCAGTATAAAGAAAGCTTGTCTGAACGATTTTGGTTTTATAATAGCTAAGTTGGGAGAAGTCAAATGAGTGTGATTGTGTAATTTGAAATATCTTCCATAGTCCACTCAAGAATCTCTCCCTTGGTGTAGTCTTGGGAAGCAAAGAAATAAAGTGTTTTGTGGAGGAATAATAACGGGAAGAGGCAAAGCACATAAACAAAAGAAATATGAAGAATGTCCCAGGGGGCACCATACAAGAATATGTAGAGACAAGTGGCTTGTCCTAATTTTAAACATCCCTTTCCCAAGTTTGCCATCTGTGGCATCACATTTATGATGTTTGCTCTTCCCCCCAGCAAAAATGTGATAAATGGAAGTTTCATTGGTAGATATATGATATCCTTATTAAAGTAATTTAGAGGAATAGAATGGTGTTGGAATAATGTAAAAAAATTATCCAATGTTACCTTTCTAATTAAATAAAGTGGAAATCATCTATTACTGTCAAATACTTATTTAACAATTCATTTTGGTGGGGATGAGGAGGATAAATATGTTTTTGTCATTGTCTTGGCAAATCTCCACACCGCAGAGGTAGCATTTTCTTGGGATACATATGTGAAACGTACCACTTACTGATCCATGGCTATGGTGATGGTGGGAATGCTGCACTAGAGAGGTCAGATGTGCTTTGGCCATCTCCCAAGTCACAGCAGGCAATCCTCTTCATACTGTGTGTGTCTGCATGAGTGACTGATAACAGCATCTCAGTTGCTGAGAGCATTTGTTAGGTACAAACAAAGAGCAGCAATACAGTTTTTACTCCCCTGTTTAATACATGATTTCAACATGTCTGACATGAGGCCAAAATGCTTCACTTTTTGCTCTGTCAGGAAAAGACCATGTAAGATGGAAGGCAAATGGCATCTATGGAAAGACCCACCAGCGTTAGTGTAACAAGCAGACAAGCTCTGACTTTGGTCAGCGCTGCTATGAAACCCAGAGCTCACTGCATTAGCTCACAGATTTTAACATGCTTTGGTTCAAGAAATGTCAGACAAAAGGAGAAGCCAAGACCAGAAAATACAGATTTTGGAGAACTCACAGCTCCTTGAAATCAGCTTTCCTTCTTTCCTGCGAGAGAACTTGGAAGTCTTTGATTTCAGAAAAAGCATTTGGCTTATTCCAAGATTCAAGATGGTACATTTCACAAATATTGTGCACTCCTCCTGCCAATTTCACTGCCACTGACTGTACAGCCTCTAGGATAGCTATGCACATTAGCAGTGGGCAAGAGGAAAGATACTGCCAAGAGCTTTGCCACTGGTGAAAATGCGAGTGATGCTATTGAATAGAGAGGATTTGAGAAGCCTGTCTTAAGTGATACCTAGTAAGTAGCTTGAAATTTCCCTGCAATTAGAGAGTGAAATAAATGCCGGACAGTCAAGAAAGCTGTTACCATTAATCCTTTCCAGAGCCAAGGCCTAGCCTTCAAGGAACACAGGGACTCCACAATCATAGTTCAGAGAAGAGTGACAGCAAAGTTCATGCTGTTCTCAGTTTATGAGCCAAGACTGATGCAATACTGAAGAAAATGTTGAAGTTAAATGGCAGAAAGAGCAGAAATTCTTTAATGTCTAAAATCAAAAAAATTATATATGGAACTGCCTGATCATCTTCACTTCCATGCAAAGGATAAGTGCAAAAAGATGTTATTTTATGTTCCCGGGTCCCAGAGGCTGTAAGCTTACAGCACCTGTCCTTGTTCATTGCGTGCCCTGTGGTCAGCACACTGCCTGTGTCTGTGTCCTTCTTGCAGGTTGTGGGACATGACAAAGGAAGGCACAGCAGCTCTCACACCAGCTGGAGAGAAGGACGATGCAGAGACAACTTTGATGGGACTGCAGCAGCAAAGAGCCATTTTAATTGCCTAGAAGCCCATATCAGGAGTGGCTCAGAAGATCCTCTCCATCACACACAGTCTAAACTTAGTCATGTTGAATCACCATGACCTGACACTGATAAGAATTCTTTAACAACCAGGGATGACATCCATAAGGCTTCCAAAGCATCAAACCACACTGTCCATGCCCCAAAAATGAGATTTCTTCCAGCGCAAAGCATGCATCCCTGCTTCACAAGCTGGCTGAAGATTAATGGTTTTGAAGCCTCTTTGCTTGAGCTTCCTGAGCCTTTTAAGAAACTCACAGAGTGGAAGACAGACTATTATTCTTCCAAGGTAAACTTCATTTCAAGCAAACATGCTGTGAGGGAAGAATATTTCATCGTATTCATGCTGACCATAAAATAGTTGATTGGACGCAGCATTCAACTGCAGGTCCCTGCAGCAAATCTAGAAGAAACCAGCCTTTCAGAAGACACAGCTGCTGGGTCTGAATGATGGCACTGCTAATGAATTGTATATTTTGTACAACATTTCCAAATACACTTAACAGCCTTGATTTTCCATCAACTCCTTTGACTATCATTGAGACAGACACAATCCTGTAATAGGGCCTTAAGGTTATAAGAGTAACACTATCAAAGAGCAATTTTGTCTCATTTTTAGAGCTATTTGTCATTCCTCTTCAGGCAAGATTTACTGGTAAAAAGTCGGTTTTTAAAAGGCTCGTGGTGTCTGTCATCCTACGAACCCCTCCTCACATTAGATGGTTAGTGACTTGAGCAGGCTAGCACACCTAAAAGGCAGCAATCACAAGAAAATCTGGCTCTAATCTGAAGATCTCATAAAGGACACTTATGGATGTGATAGGACAGAGCATGTAAGAGTGCACACAGAGGTTATGCCAGCTTGTCACACTGCGATTCATCCCAGTGCCTTAAAATTACTGTATATAGAAACCAGTTTGTTAGAGGAAAATGTACCATGGAGCATCAGACCAGCCAAGTCCCTGAGAGCAGCAAGGCAGAGCTGCATTCCCAGCAGGCAGACAGGGACAGAGCACATCCATTCCACCACACACCCACGTGTGTGCATCGCCAGCTGCACAGACCACGGAGACACTCAGAGCACCCACGCAGCCACAGGCAGCACCCACCTCCTTCCCTGCTCCTCCCAGCAGGACAGGATGGAGCTTCACGAGAATGTACATGTACATGTGTAAAGAGGATCCCTCCAGCAGCCATATCCAGACATTCATTCTGCCCAATAGCTGCCCTCTGTGTGTCCCCAGTTGCTGCTAAGCACCCTTTAGTCTGAAGGGGAATCTGGAGAGCTGCCCCTGATGATTCACCGGGTTGGGCTCCACATTTGATCCACAGAAATGATGGGTCTCCTGGAGGAGTCCTGAGAGGGCCTGAGACAAGGCATTCCTTCCTTGGGAGTACTTGATTTGGGTTCCCACCTGGCATCAAGTCCCTCTGCTCCTCTGTGCTTGTGGGGCTGTGCCTCTGATGGGCTGATGGCCCCTGGGATAAGCCTGGGAGCAGCCTGAGAGGGCACTATTTGGGGCTGCCTCTGCCATTGCCTGTCCAAGCAAGGTGGTGCAGATGAGCCTTATGACATAACCTAAACACAGCTGTGCCAGTAAGCAAATCAAAACTTAATTATGCACTTCAGCTTAAGAAACCAGTATGGATGGAGAGCTATTTCTGAATGTGCACTGAGAAATGACAGATTGTAAAGAAATCATGAGCTGAATCTGTAGCGGTTCAACAAGAGGTAAAGTAACAGTCAGTTTATATGTGTATGAATTATTTTTATTTGGTCTTTAATGATGTGGCTACTTACCCCTTTTTTTTTTTATATATTTAAAGAAACTTATGCATCTCTTAAGAATTCTGTCATCTTTAGACAATATTGCCTAATTCCAAATCTGCAAGACCACACTGAACTAAAGCCTAATTTCTGGACGGCCTCAAAATGATCCTGTGTGGTCCATCTTTCCGCTGTGATTCATAGGGAGGTATGCAGTAGCACGAAATTTCCTGAGCTGTCTGGGACACCTGCACAGGGATGTTAAGTATGACAAATGACCTGCAGAATGTCCATGATCCTCTGGAAGGACAGCTAGGGCCTATGACATCCCAAACAGCACTAAATATCTGCATCTAGATGTTTGAGTGAACCAGTCCCTGCTTCTCAAAAGAGTCAAAGAAGTGTAGAGTGCCATGAAGTTCACTATAGATGTCTGCTTTAGGATAAGGGGAATCAATTGGAGACAAGAGTTCGTGAACTGCCACCCTTTGGGATAACAAAGGCCACGAAGACAGGTGACAGCCGGCTGAGTGCATGGACACTGAGAGACACTGGGAATTGCCAGACTTTTGGATAATGAAGGAGATGAAGACTTGTGATTCCAGTGAGGTGGATGGACACAGAGAGGGGAAAGAGCCAAAGACTCAGGAGGAAGAGTGAGACTGGCATGTGGAAAGACTGTGAGGGTATAAAAGCCCAAGGACTTTATTTTTTCCTTTGTTGGGAGTCCCTCCTTGGAGGAACCAGATCAGGCTGTTTCTGTGTTACTCTGCTGCGAATAAATCATTTTATTGAATGAGCCACCTGAGACTGCTGTGGGAAATCTGGGGCTGAACTACTGAGGAATCCTGATCTGATGGTGTGAGCGGGGTGTGTGGGGAGCCAAGAAGGGCAGCCACTGGATCACTGGAGATGCCCATGAAGTGAAGGGGCTTCAAGTCTCAGCAAAAAGTCTCTGGTGTTGGGAGTGTGAGTGCCAGAGAGCCCTGTGAATGGTCAGACCGGGACGTTTCCTCAATGTGGCAGATATTACACAGCATCTACAGATGTCTTATGCCTTTTTAGAGTAGCGACCAGAGGCTGCAGAGATTACATAGACCATTTTCAATGGTGCCTGAACTGATTGTCAGTTCCTAACTGTCATTTAGCTCACCTAAACTATAGACATTTAGTTAATTATCCCCGATCTAAAGTATTAAGAAGAAGGGGAGTGGTGGAGTTATTTAGATAGATTTTACCATGTGTACAACAGCAAGCTATCTTCTTGAAAAAAAAAAAAAAAAAGAGTTTAGCAATAGCCTATTTCTATCTGTATAGAAAGCTCTTTGATGACATTCAAAAAGGCATCACTAAAAAGA